>OX415253.1:16666598-17291598 GCA_948329865.1 Linaria vulgaris
TGTATACATATTGAGTAAGGACATTTTTCAAGAATAATTGTATATTAGAGTCTATTATTCTGAGTATATTAGAATAAAATTATGTATTTGTACTAAAGTCTAAATGAATTTTTGTTGATGATTAAAATAAAAGATACATACTAATCAACGCTTAGGAATATTCAACAAGTACAATTTAAATAGTAGGAAAAGTACAAAAAAGATTTTAGTTTGCTCTTGTTTTGAAGTAATTTGGGGTTAGTTGAAAGTTTTCCTTTTTTAATGGGTTATTTAGCTATTGAACACAAATTGTGGGACTATTTGTCTTTAGACATAATAATAGGGATTGTTTTGCTATTAGCTTTTTGAGAGTCACGGTAGAAAAGTAGTTCTATACCTAAATATCTAGGCCTACTCTCACTTTTCAGCAAGTGGATCTCACTCTCCTACAAAAGGATGTATTTTCCATGTATAAGTACATAAGTTTTTTTTTTTTGCTTGTTTCCAAAAACCCTTAAAATATGATTGCCCTCAATAGCATAGATATACGCGTCAAAGTATCGAAGATATTTTCTCAATTTCTAAATATCATTAAATATTTAAAATCTTGATGTCAATAATATTATCAGTAAAAGAATTAAATACTTAAATAGAGCGTGGACTAGCTCACAAGCTCTCTTTACCATGACTAGCCTAATTTACAAAGAAATAGGCATTGCAAATTAATATGATACAATCTTTTTTCACATTTACTCGGGCGTCTTTTCGTTACGACTCCTTTTCCAAAATCTGCAGTCCGACATGTAATTATAGGTGGTGTGCCGTAATTTGGTACTAATATAGCGACCAATTACAACGTGATAAATGACAACACAACAAAACGATTAGCGAGACAAGATCCAATGACCCAAATCGCTCATGGCAGTTTAGACCAATTGGCTCACAAATGATCTCTTTTTGTCGCAAACGATCTCTTTTTCCATGAACGATCTCTTTTGGTCGCAAAAGATCCCTTTGCCTATTTAACTAACTCCTACAATTAAGAAAATATCTAGCCTATAAATATCCCCTCTAATCATGATTCAGGGCATGTTTTTTTTCTCAAAGCTCTCAGACTACAAATGATCTCTTCGTGAACGATCTCTTCACGAACGATCTCCTCGCTAATGATCTCTTCAAGAACGATTTTGTCACGAACAATCTTTCGTGAACGATCTCATCATGATCAAACTGATATGCCTTATACCAATGGAAAGTCCTTTGAGTCTACTTTTCTGATCAATAAACGATTTGTTAATCGGACCTCTAACGAAAGCGTTATGAAGAAAATCGTGAAGTCGCGAATAATGGTTCACGTGCTATCCGATATGCAAAGGCCCCACCTTCACCTCCGACCACAATTGGCAAGCACAGCGAAACAATGAACTATGTTTAGATTGATTCCCTAAATGGGATACATAGGCAGCTTGACTTAGTCCCAAGTTTAATTTAAAATCAACAAACTTCCAATCTGCATCAGTTTCTTTCTACCTGACCTGGCAGATACGTTCGACTTACGTAAATATTTTCTATCTACATCGTATTTGAGCTATAATATGTTTATAGTCTAACCCCTCAACGAGCATCAACTAACGTAGACATCACGATGCCCACGTCGAGTCAACCTCGACCTAGTTCACGTGCCGTTTATTTTTAGTGAAGGTTTCTCGAACTCAAAGCTAACTCATGACCAATAAAGAGCTTGGGTTAGTTTTACATGGAGTGGTTAGTTAACATACAAAATTACCTCGCATCACTGGTATTGTCTATGAGAAACCACTAAGTGCAATGTAGAAGAAACACTCGTGTTCATCACTATGGTAAGGTCTACAAGAGTAACTAAAAAGGATAATGCCACCACAACTACTCAACAACGTCAAAGATCCTCTCCAAGGACTGAACTTGTTGACCCACAATACACCGACATCAGAACAACAAATTCAAGAGGAACAACATCACTTGTTGCAAAATCAATCAACCCATAAAGGAAATAAGCTCAAGCTACCACTCAATCTCATAACAATCAAGAGGTCTCTTGCTACCTCGTCACTCTATACAACATGGTATAGCACATCCGCATGCGCATCGCAAGACATACCAAACATCATCCAACCTTTGCAAATGAATGGCAGATAAAAATCTCCCTTAGAGACAATCAGGTCGTCGAGATGCCCATACCTTGGCACTTCCATCATTATCAGATTAACTACAATATGAAACTGGGGGACTTGTCATATGGCCAAAACGGCTTATGCAAACAGTTGTTACTATGCAAGTGACATCTATAATACATACAACAACCGTGCCACCATTACATTAATTATTCAAAAAAAACATTTTAGGGATCTAATGAAATAAGAACAAGGCTCAACCCTTAACCAAGGAATGGATAGATGTAAAAGAGCGCCATTTCACACAAGGCACAAGAGACAGTTGCCATTAGTCTAGCTAAAGAGTGCAAGAAGACCAAACTAACTTCAACTAAGGCTACGAGTATCTATAAGAATTAATCAAAAAACATCAAGTGCAATCCTAAAATATATAAAAACTTCTTCTGAGTACTAATAATTTACTTAAGAATGTGTAGATAATTGTTTCTCAATACCGATGCCAGATGGATCAATCAATGATAATTACCTTTAAAAGCGTACTGGCAACATGTTTTTAGAACAAGGTTAAGGCATCATAACTCAACCAGATGCACATATAAGCAACAATTGAGAGAAATGAAGATCTAGAGCCACCAGTGCTTCAAAAATACACGAGCAACAATTTTTGAGGTGAAATTTCTATAAAGCAGAGCCACAAGTGCTCGACAAACTCAACAAGCAACGAGCAGAAATGCACCAACATCAACACTCTCCTACAACACAAAGCTACACTGGTGATTGTTAGCATATCCGAGCAAACCATCGACAAAAAAGTTAAGGCAAGACCAAGACAAGTGAAGACACAACTGATGAAAGTACACTAGGTGGAAAGCCTATTAGGTGAAATTCTCATAAAGTAGGCGAAACATGTAAGTCCTACCAAAACTAGTTAGGTGAAGAGACTATTGGAAAAATATACCATAAAGTAGGCAAAGCACGTAAGCCCTACTGAAATAACTAGGTGATATTGGGCGAATATCCCATAAAGTAAGCAAAACACGGAAGTCGTACCGAATGAAATTAGGTGAAGATTCCATTGAGCGAATATCCCATAAAGTAGGTGAAATATGTAAGCACTACCGAATGACACTAGGTGAAGAGCATATTGGGTAAAATTCCAATGAAGTAGGCAACGATCTTAAGCCCTACAGAAATAAACTGGGTTAAGAGCCTATTGAGCGAGTATTTCTTAAAGTAGGCAATCAATGTAAGCTCTACCGAAAAAAACTAGGTGAAGAGCCTATTAGGCGAATTCTCATAAAGTAGGCTGACTAGTAAGCTCTACATGTGAAGCCGGGATGACAAATACATTTGACGAATTTCCATAAAGCATGCTATCTTTTTGAGCCCTACGAAAACAAATCACTTTGCTACATAAACTTCGATCAAAGATATAAAAAGATGTGGTATGACACGCAAAATAGACAAGCACATTATAAATGAAATCACTAGAGTACAAAGCACAACAACCATCATCCAAAGACAAATGGTCATCAAAGTCAAGACATATGGAAAACGTACAAAAGCAGGAAAAAGAATAAGGGTTGCACAAGCGCTAAGTCAAGACAACATGGCCATTTACCTCGCTCCTCGGCTGCCTGCTCAGAAACAACCACATCTCTTACATATTCCGCTTTCAAGACAAAAATTTCAGCATTAAGCACTTGATGAGTATTGCGCCATGAAATTAAGTGTGGTGTCAACTCTTAACGTGCTTAGTCATGGCCGCCTGATCTTGTTTCACAGTTTGGATCTTTGATCGTGCTATTGTGACATTCGGTGCTGCCCTCTAGCCCTCTTACCGAGCCTTTATGCATAGTTCCTTTTGCTTCTCAACCGTCGCTTATGCAAGACGTTTTACCTCTGACATACTGTTCGACATCAAGATTGAGAGTAGAGTTTTGACATATTGTGGTTTTAACTTATTTTAGAACAATTTTAGAAACATAAGTTATGGCCTTTCGATTGTATAAAGTTGCAAGGCGCCCGTCTTCAACGACCACCTTATAAACTGAGGGGCTTATGGTGTGTCATAATTTGGTATTAATATAGCGATCAATTACAACATAACAAGTGGTAAACACGATGAAACAATCAGCGCGACATGATCCAGCGACCCAAATCGGTCATGGCAGCTCAGGCCCACCAGCTGGTTCATGAATGATCTCTTTTGGGCCGCGAACGATCTCTTTTGGTCGCGAGCGATATTTTGGTCCACAAACGATCTCTTTTGGTCGCGAACGATCGCTTTGCTCAGGAATGATCTCTTTTGTCCGAGAACGATCTCGTTGCCTATGAACGATTTTTTTGGCCATAAACGATCTCTTTGCCCATGAACGATCTCTGTGTTTTTCAGTGTAGGTTTCTCGAACTCAAAACTAACTCATGACCAATAAAAATCTTGTGTTACTCTGACCAACATGGAGTGATTAGCCAGTAGACAAAATTACACTGCATTAATAGGTAAGAAAAGAAATAGTTGAAGATAATAGAGTAACTTTAAGCTACAAAATTAAGCAAAGTAAATTGTTTTTAGGAATTAAAACAATGTAACTCTGAAGAGAAGTCTCATCCCATCCGTTTCGATTGACCTAGTAATAATAATGGAGTATAAAAATGGATCTAAAAGTAAAGCCTTAGCGGAAAACTGAAGGCAGCTCAGCGAATTGTTTGAATTCTGAATTTGCTATGGTCAAGTGCTTTCAAAATAGTATTATTGAAAACTAGTGTGACCCACCTGAAATATATACTGAAGTCAGCTGCTTTTATTTTTGGTTTTTGTTTATAACTAAAATTACACAAAATAGGGTTACTTTTCTAAATTTATATAATACAAATCACGAAATAAAAGACTAGCACAAATTTAACACATGACGGGTTGAAGAGCTGAACTGATAATGCTAGCGATAAGAAAGTGAGGTTTATAATTGGAGTGAAATGCAATTTTGACGCAACAAAAGTTTCAATAATTGATACAATCCTATTGGCCAGTCGGGTCTGTTATTATATCCCGCACTTTATGCCCGCACTCTTTGTCTTTCCCTTGCCTTCAAAGGAAACTTTAATAATAATAAAAAAAAGTTGTTATATATATATATATATTTGTTTCACTCTCACTTAAAAAAGCCAACTCCCCTTTGTGTGTGTTTGTAGATAATAACTAATTTAAGTTCCATTCCATTCAATATGTGGAGGAATTGTGATTTGTCACTCTGCTTCACCTTGCTTATAATACTACTTGGATTTGTGCCAACTTTATCAGCAGCACCCGAAGGCACCCTTGTTACTAAGATTCCTGGGTTTGATGGCACTTTCCCTTCCAAACATTATTCTGGGTAAAGATGCAATCTTTATTTATTGTGGTTTCTTTTAATTGATTTATTATTCCAAGGAAAAATGGGTCTTTCTTTCTTAGTTACCAATTAATTCTCTTTTTTTCTGGGTTTTGTAGCTATGTAACAGTTGATGAAACTTATGGAAAGAAGCTATTCTATTACTTTGTTGAGTCCGAAAGAACTCCATCCATAGACCCTGTTGTTCTTTGGCTCAATGGCGGCCCGGGTTGCTCTAGCTTTGATGGCTTCGTTTATGAACACGGTAATGGAGATTTCAATAAAGTTTCTTATTCTAGATATGTGATCTTTAATTTATTTATTAGTGTTAAGATGCAATGCTAAGATAGTCTAGTCTATTCGGTGTTTTGCTGAAATTATGATGCTTCCCAAGTTGATTATATATGGTGTTATGGTCCTAGTTGCAATGTACGAAACATGGATTCACGACTCACGTTTATAGGATACTTGTGTAGGTCCATATAATATATTTGCGCTTTTGAGGTTGGTTTGAATAAGTGTGTGTAAATTCATGGTTGCTCTATTATTTTTCATGAGGTTAGGGCAAGACCTTTATTAAGTTTCAGTTTTACTTTCTTCATGAATGGATGTTTTAAGATAATACGTAGTACTTGTAAACAACGTAATTTGTGATTGTAAAACATATTTATTCTTTGAGTTATATTCTTTTGGTGCAGTGTTATTGATTCAATGATATTAGTACCAAAAGTGCTAGTTGTCTGGATTTGCATCTGGTGGTAAATACTAACTATTCAATTTGTTTCTAGTAACATTTTCAGTTTCTATTTGCAGGCCCCTTCAATTTTGCGGCCGGAAAGCCCCGTGGTAGCCTACCCACCTTGCATCTCAATCCATACAGCTGGTCCAAGGTCATCGTTCTCAGCATCATTAATTATTCATATGATCTCTTTTCTTTGTAGGCAAATGTAAAAAAAAAAATAAAAATACTTGCCATGAAGTTTTCGATATCCTTGATTTGTAACTTCGCAAAACTCCCACATTACAGGTTTCCAGTGTTCTTTATCTAGACTCCCCGGCTGGTGTTGGATTCTCTTACTCGGGAAATGAATCTGACTACATTACAGGAGACCTCAAGACTGCTTCTGACTCCCATACATTTCTCCTCAAGGTGCAATTTAATTCAAGAACCACAATGACAAATTTCGTAAAAGTAATCGCTAACTTTTTGTAATCATCTGGCTAGTGGTTCGAGCTCTACCCCGATTTCCTGTCCAATCCATTTTTTATATCTGGAGAATCATATGCTGGAATATATGTGCCAACTTTGGCGTATGAAGTAGCGAAAGGTAATTTTTATAATATTTCAAATGCATATGGCAACAAAATATGAACTGATTAGATATAATATAATTAATTATGTAGGAATTGATGCTGGAGTAAAGCCAATTCTTAACTTTAAGGTACTGCACAGTAATAAAAACTTCACTTTTTATGCATGGAAGTATAGTAAGTAAATTTGTTTATTACAGGGGTACATGGTTGGAAATGGAGTTACTGATGATAAATTTGATGGCAATGCTCTTGTACCATTCGCCCATGGGATGGGCCTTATATCGGATGACCTTTTCGAGGTATCTATTCTGCCTCACTTTTTCTAAGTTTAGGTTCAGTTCGTGCATTTTTGATTCATGATCTGGCAATAGCATTACGCAGTGATGTTTCCATTGCATAGTAGTGAAAGAATATTGCAAACTGATGGAAAAGAAAAGGCTTTCTTATGTTAGGTCGGCACCTACTTCTTTTTATGTTATAATACTTTTTATCGTTCTTTTTTCTGGATATGGTCCGTCAAAATGAAGTAAGAATTTTCAGTATATATCTCTTAAGAGTATTTGTTAGGAGAAAGTGAAAACGTTGGTTTAGTGAGCATTCTTGTGTTGCTTGCCAGCAATATTCTCATAGGTCTGGCTTCATTTTGCAGGCAGTTAAAGCTGAATGCAATGGTAACTACTATAGCTCAATCAATGATGATTGTAGTAGCAAACTCTCCAAAGTCGATAGAGTAAGAATGTTACTTTCTATTTTCTTCAAATACCGATAAGGCTTTATGTATGTTTTTTTTTTTAGTTTGTGTGTGTGTGTATGTTTGGATAATCTCGCACTGTTTTTAATGTTTTGAGTATTTCAGGAAATCGAGAATCTAAACATATATGATATTCTTGAACCATGCTATCACGCGCCAAGTGTAATTAAACTCGAGAACATGGACTTGCCACTTAGCTTCAGGAGACTGGGCGAGACTGAAAGGCCTTTACCTGTTAGAAAAAGGATTTTTGGTCGAGCCTGGCCTTTTAGAGCTCCTGTTAGAGACGGACTTGTACCAACTTGGCCACAGATTCTCAACAGTGAAGAAGTCCCGTGCACTGTAAGGAAATCAAACTTTAGTATCGGTATTTCTTTATCGTGAACCTGCCTTAAAAGAGTTTACTCCTGACAAATTGGATAAGGGTTTCTGCCAGTCAAAAATTTCTCGGTTTTGGGATGAGATTTTCATTCAGTTCACGACTTTGCTAACCATAATTCATAATCATCCTATAATTCACTCGAAACTTGTAGGATGATGAAGTTGCGACTGCTTGGCTCAATAGTGATGCAGTTAGAAAAGCGATTCATGCTGAAAGTGTAAGATTGTCCATGTCTAGTTGAATAAGTGTCTTAAAGCAGTAAAAACTGAGTCTTTTTTATGTTTTGTTTTGTTTTTTTCATGGCGCCAGGTAAATGTAGCAGGTAATTGGGAGCTTTGCACGGACCGAATTTTATTTCATCATGATGCTGGAAGCATGATAAAGTATCACAAGAATCTCACATCACGTGGCTATCGAGCACTCATATACAGGTAGATCAGAACAACCAAACCTTTTAATTACCATTACATTTGGAAATTTGACCTTCACCTTTTCACAAGCGAAGAGGTGGTTGTTTTCTTCAATAATTGTTTGAGGACTGAGGAGATTGATTTTAGTTACAATTTCCTAATGAGTTCAAAAAGAAATTTGATTTCTTTCACAATGAGAATATCAACTGTTGACCAAGTGAACTAGAGTCTTCTTATAAAAGGGTTCTTAATATTTCTAAAACCTACTGGCGCGTCTTTATTGTCAGTTTCATCACATGGGTAGATCCTATACCACTACTGTAAAATTAGTTCAATGACCATGCGTAATTTGATTTTGACAGTGGAGATCATGATATGTGCGTTCCGTTTACTGGAAGTGAAGCGTGGACAAGATCAGTTGGATATGGTGTTGTGGATGAGTGGAGGCCTTGGATTGTAAAAGATCAAGTAGCCGGGTATATTATCGAAGCTCGTTTCTTCCGTTCGTTTTGACTTAGTTACAATACCTTCATGATGGTTGTCCGTAAGTTTAATGGAAGAGTCAAGTAATCACCTCTTCTGTTTGTTCACAGATACACACAGGGTTACGAAAAGAATCTCACTTTCCTCACTATAAAGGTAGCAGTAGCACATATACTACCGTCTTCTTATTACTACTAGCTCTGTAGAATTTGACTCCCAAATGCAATTTTATATGCCTTCTGATTTGTCTACTAATTTAAATATTACATCTTATAATTTCCAGGGAGCCGGGCATACCGTGCCAGAGTACAAACCACGGGAAGCATTCGAGTTCTATTCTCGTTGGCTGGAGGGCCAAAAGATCTAAAACAATTGATTTCAGCTATGCAGAATAAAGAAATAATTAATTTATTCAGAGTCGTCTTTCACGAGTGAAGGAAGAACGAAGGGTATATTGCCATTCGGATACAATGACGATCAGCTGGTGCTTTATGAACGTAGAACGCTTCTGATTGTGTATTCAGATTCTGTTCATATTCAAAAAAGTAATGGTTATGTTCCAGAAACTAGTTACATGGATCTGGTAATTAGAACACCCGATAACACTTTTTTTTTTTTTTTTTGATGAATCAGATAAAACTGTTTTAGTGGTGTAGCAGAAATACGTGAACGTGGGTATTTATCTTATCCAATATAACGTCTCTGATACGTGCGCAGCTTCTAGTATCTTAATTAATAAAGGATATTTATCAAAAAAATAACAATATCTTAATTAAGGAAGAATAGGTTCTGTACTCATCCAGCTAGTAATTAGCTACTAAATAAAATGTGTGCATCGTTGACCCGATCTTTTCATATTTCGACCAAATAATCTGCTACGATTTCCACTAAAATTTTAGTTTGTTGAAAGAAAGAAAAAAAAAAAGGGAATAAAACAGTATTCCCATTTTGCACCTGCATATTAAACTTTTAAAGTTTGTACGGTGTTATCTGTATTTTATCTCAATTACCACTTTGCTACCTAAACTTCTAATTTTCTATTTTTTGGGTCAAGCGTTTTTGCCGCGCGATAAACTTTTGAGGGGCAAATTTGATAATTCAAAGATTGTGGGCATAGTGAGAAATATGTAGTAAAGAAATACATCCTAAATCCAGTTCGTCAACTCGAGAGTAGTTAAAAGAACAGACAACCAATATCCTCCAATTTATCAAACTACCATAATCACATAAAATCAACATCCAAAATCTTCATCACCATCATGTTCAGGAACAACTATTCCACTTGATTGTTTAAGGAATTACGGAATGTGTAGCGTACAGATGTTCCAAAAATATGACAAATAGAAAAGTAACTTGGCGGAGAAGAAGGTTTTTAGAAGAATATTCTTAGTGAATAAAACAATACCACGCGTTCAGTACATATAGAGAATATGAACAAAATAGCATAACCAACTGAGGTGCACAACATATGCAAGACCTGACATCAGCTCACATCACAAATCCTTTAATTGAAAATAAGAAAAAACATAAAATGCAGTAATTAAAAATTACACAAATTGCTGAGTGTTTAAAAATAAGCCCACTTGTCGCCTACTCATCCGCCAGCTCAGCCTCCCCCAAAACGGCGTCGTTGCCTCCCATATAAATATGACCAGACGCACACTTTTCACACTCAAGTGTGTGCTCCTTCTCTTCTCCTTCTTCGATTATGAACCCTAATGCTGAGTTCTTCCGATCCACTACCTCTTCCTTCTCAATTGTTTATAGGGATGTGACAATTGTTTATAGGGATGTGACAGAATATCCATTTGTTTAGGGTCGGGTATGGCAAGGACGATCCCTTGCAACTCTCGAGACTTGACAACCTAGCCTAGATCGAGTTCTTGTTCAAGATCCGATTCCGCGAATTTCTCTCAATACGTACTGCATGCTCGTTGTATTAATTACTGAGAGTTTGATCATACAGTCAGAGACTTCCATAGAGGAGTAGATGGTGATGGTGTGGGGGAGAAGGAAATTGAGTGGCATTTTGTAATTTAAAAAACCATCTTTGTGAATGTCCAAATCTTTATTGCCAGTAGAGAAAAAAGGTCTACAACAACACAGTGTATTTGGTTTTAATTTAATCCTCGCTCATATTCTTGAGAATAACGGCTAGTAAATTCCACCACAAATATATTTTAAATTTATAATTTAAAACTCATCACGTCACTTCTACAAAGTTATTGCTCTAATTATCTCAAGACATTAAAAGAGCCAGCATTATTCTTGCAGAAGTTAAATAAAGAGTCTAATATGAAAACTTACTATTTTGCCATTCAGATCAATGTATAACTCTTTGGCACCTAGATAGTCAGTCACCTTATTATATTCTTCATCGTAATTTTACATATTCACAAAAGTCATCAATTTGTTTACAACATGTATACAATAATTTATCATGGGATTAAGATGTCTTGAAAGCATAACAATTAAGTTGCAATAAGTAAAATGTTTCCTCAAACTTGAAAATGTACCAACAATTTCAACATGTGTATCCATTCATATATATGTCTTTCATGTTTCAGAAACTCATAATAACTACTTTCCATTTTTACATTCATTTTCAAAAACTGAAAGTTGTATTTCAGTTACAACACGTTGTTGCTCTTTATTCTGTTGTTCAACAATGTGATAGGTGTGATGCACTTTTCTAAAAAGAAGACTTGGATAAGTGACAACCAAAGTTTCAGGCTCACGCATCTCGAAAAGGTCTGTAAGATGTCCTCCCAAACACTAAATTAGTCTCCAAAGATTATCAAGGCTCCCCGAATAATTTTAAAGTACTTCATGTAATATTTCAAAGCAATTCGACTGAGTTTGATATTGTAATTGACATCAAGGTCAACCTTGTTTCCCTAGAAGACAACTGGGATATCACCACAAACTCTATCAATATCATGATGCCACCTAGCGAGGTTCTCCAATTACCAGTTAGAGATATTGTAAGATCTTAAATGTCTTAATTATACTTTAGAAAATGTTATAATAGCTACGTGTCTCAACATGAAAGCAAGTAAAACACAACACATAGATTTTTATAGTGGTTCACATCTTAACAGAAATGCATCCTCTTTTGCATATAATCAACTCAATTTTTTTCTTCATTAGTATAAGAGTAACTTGCTCAAGTCTTAATTAGTACTTATAATCTAGACTCCCTCTAATTACCTTTGTAACACCTCATTTGACAACTTACTAATGTACATCACTTGAATCTGAAAATTTTCAAATTCACACAAAGTTTCTTCGCCTTGAAATTTCTTAACAATTTAATACAAAGAGACTTTCGAGTCTTATACAGCCAAAAACAACTTAGACTCAATCCATAAAGTCTTTTCTTCTGTCTTCGAGTCTTCTGCATTTATAGAGTGCAACACCACTTGGAATATTACTTGACACGTCAGATCTCGCGATTCTTGGGCTAGTTTGCAAATCTTCCAAATTTATCCGATTTTATTTTGCAATCAAAGATACAAAATATTCCAATGTATATGTATAACAATTACGTCTTGGTTAGTTGGAATAAAAATCAGATCATACAAAGACAAAATAAATAAGATGAAATTAAATCTATCTTCTTTCCTAAATTATCCTGATTCGACAAGATTCTATTAAACAAGTGAAGTCAAAGATATATACCAGAATCTCACCAACCATATTTCTATGTAGATCCTGATTCGGGATCAAATAAACTAAGAAAGACTTGAGAAACAAGTCCAGAATCAAAACACAAAACTTTTCTAAAATAACATGTTACAAAAGGATCATTTAAACTTGAAAAATCTTAAGGTATAATTCCAGGATCACTGTATTTTTTCCTTAAATCTCTTGTCGCAATAGGATCCGATCCATTCGCACAAGGAAAGACTTAGGAAATAATTTACTCAAAACATAATTAATCATTAATAAATTCATAAAAGATTAATTAGGCAGAAAATCGGCTCTAACAATCTCCCCGCTCTGATTTTGTTTTGACAACAACTATTATTTCCTGCAAAATAGAGTTAGACACAAATAAAATACCTACATAATAAAAATAAGCCAGGTTGCCTTAACAAAGACCAAATAAAAGTATCAAGTTGCAACAACAATGCAACATCAACAAAATATAAAGGCAACTCCCCAAACTTCCATATCCCCATTTCATCATCCTTCTCCCCCTTGGTGTCATAACCAAGTCAAGAGGCTGAAGAGCGACCGTCGAGACACATCAGGGTGTCAAGGTACTACAAGAACCCCCTTCTTCTTGATTTTCCTAAAAAATACATGTTGACACACAAAGGTCAGCGTTTTGAGACGAAAGTGCAAAAAATAGAGTAATTCAAAAAAAAGATGCAACTAACTATGGGAACGGAACCAAATCATGGAAAAATTCAGTTCCCAAAATCTTGTCCAGTCTTGTCCAATCTCAACAATTCACTTGCCTTTCACACTTAACATGATATCACTTCAAAATGGTGTAGTGAGAAATTGAATAGTTTCTAAAAAAAATGAGTGCACTTGATTAACCAACTGATTTTTCACATAAACGCTGAAGCAACAGAACATGGAAATTACTTCCATTAGAAAAAACAACTGATTTATGTGCCAAAAGTGAATGCAATAACAACTAATGCACGTTCGACTTACAAAATTAAGACCAAAACTTCAAAAACAACATCACTTAACATATTTGAAACGGTCAAGTTTGGAAAGTGATTAACATAATTCACCAATACAAAAGTGAGATACTACTGATGCAACACTGGTAGCTTTCACTCTGACGCATTTTTGCGTCAGGTAGCTCTTTTCAATGACATGATCCGTGGGATACAAATTGATAGCTTTCATACATGCACCTTTTAGGTTAGGTAGCTTTTCCTAGTTTTCAAACAAAATTGCCTTAGGTAAGCAAAAAAAACTTTTCATCATTTCAACTTTTTAAGAAACTAAGCTGCAAGAGGTGAACAGAAAGATCACAAATAAAACAAGACAATTAAAAACATGATTGCATGAACATCTAAGAATATAACATTAATTCAGTTCATGTTGCAAAAGCAAGCTATTGATACTCACATGCGGCATATGCCAAGAGTTTTTCTAAAGGTTTCAAATGAACGCCTTAGTAAATATGTCAACAAGTTGACTATCAGTCCCTATATGTTCCAATTCAATTACCTTTTCGTCCATTAAGTCACGAATGAAATGATAACTTATTTCAATATATTTGGTTCATAATGATGGACCAGATCATTGGCAATGTTTATTGCACTAGTGTTATCACAGAAGACAGTTAAAATATCTTGGGCAATCCCATAATCCTTTACAACTTGTTTCATCCAGAGCAACTGGGTGTAACAACTATCTGCTGCAACATTTTCTGCATCGGTAGTGGACAAGGTGATGGAGTGTTGTTTCTTACTGAACCAAGAAACAAGATTTGTTCCAAAGTAGAAGCAACCACCCGCAGTGCTTTTGCGGTCATCAGTACATCTTGCCCAATCTGCATCACTATAACCTACAAGATGCGAATTAGTCTCAAAGTTATAACATAAGTCCAAAATTAGTCGTTCATGAAATATATCTAATGATACACTTAATCGCCTTTAGGTACGATTCCTTAGGATTGGCCTAATAACGTGCACAAACTCCAAAGATGAAGCAGATGTCTGGCCTACTTGCTTGCTTTTATACATGCTTGGGTCCACGGAGTTACAACAGTCATCTGTTGTAAGATGATCACTTGTTCCCATATGTGTTCGCATGGGTTTTGTTTCTTCCAAACCAAAACCAGGTTCTTAGCATACGTGGTTTAAGAGATAAAGACCTCTTCTTTTCCTTGTTTAACCTGCAATCCAAGAAAATAAGTTAGTTCTCTAACCAACAACCATACTCATTTCGAATTTAGTTTCCATGACTGTGATGAACTGTCCCTAATCATTGTTAGATGTGGAACCAAAAACAATGTTATCCACATAGATTTGAGCAACAATAAAGTCATTATTCAATATTTTAATAAAGGGTTTTCTCAACACTACCTCTTGAGTATCCTTTATCTACCAAGTGTTGAATTAATTCATACCATGCTCGTAGTGTTTGCTTAAGACCATATAAGGCTTTCTTAAGTTTGAGTACATTTTGAGGCAGGTGAGGATCCAACATATATTTCCTCATTGAGGTACGTATTCAAAATGGTATTTCTCACATCTGTCCAAAAAAGTTTAAAGAGCAAGAGATATGCAATAGATAAAAGTAATCTAATTGATTCAAAGTATCACAAAAGGTACAAATGTCTCTTCGAAATTAATTCCTTCAATTTAAGTGTACTCTTGTGACACTAACCTAGCTTTGTTCTTGACAATATTACCAAGTTCATCTTCTGTTTTGTTTTTAAATGTCCACTTAGTTCCAATTACATTTGGTGTTGGAAGGTCTGGGTTATAGTGGTGTGCCATAATTTTGCTACCTAAAAACACAAATTACTTTGACGCTTACTTTATCTCCGGGGACGTGAAGGCAAGTAACACCCAACACGATAAGCCTAAACATGCCGAGACGATGTCTAAAAGACACGACTCTCAAAACGGCACGAACGAGACCAAATTCGACGTGCCACGAGGCACGTCGATCAAAATCTGATGTGCAACATGCACTTTGGTCCAAACTCAACATGCCACATGGCACGTCAGTTGAAACCCAATGTGTCACGGGCACGTCGGTCGAAACCCAACGTGTCACAGGCACGTCAGTAAAAATTCGGCGTGCCATGCACACGGCGGCTAAATGCCACACCAGGCCCCAATCTGTCGTTGCCCGAGTACACCAAACCTATGGTGCACCCCTTTCTCTCATTCAACTTTAGTGCGCGGGTCCTCCATGGTAGAATCGAGGGATGCGAGGTGATGCATTCTTAATTTATCTCAATACACACTCTATCGCAAATATACGAGCTCAAGTAATATAAAATAGAAAGTAAAATTCGTTACCCAGGTATCGGATCCCATGAGGACTATGATTAACTAACCCACTTAATTGTTCTGCCAATTTTGTCACTAATATTATCATGATTGAATATTTTTATTTGAACTAGAGTAAGGATTGATTAAACTAAATTAACTAATCTAACTACTTCTAACTACTAGGCTGAATTGAACTGATTTGATTGGATTGGTTTGGATTGTAAACAATAATGATTAGATAGCTTAGAGATTCGAGTTCATAAGATATCTACTATGCTCTTATAGAGGCGTTGACTTTCTTAATTGATGTTTATGTTAACGGCTTCTTTCGATATCCCAATGTGATATGGGATGACGTTAGGGGGCCCACACACTCACATGTTTATTTATGCACAAAATATGCTATGTGTCTACGTTAGTTACCTCCCACAACTTCAAATCGATATTATGTTGATCAGACATAATAAAGCATCGAGCACAAGATAAATAAATACACCTAAAACAATCAATTAATATAAATCAACTTATGAGTTCTCACATAGTTTCAAATTAAATTACTTCCTAACTCTAAACATAAAGTACTTAGCAACTCATCTTTTCAAATAGGAGATTCCATATCATAAACAACATATGAAATAAATATAGAATGGAGAAGAAATATCATGTTGAATGATTCTCTAGGATAGTTGCGTATTCCTCTTGATCTTGTTTCTACTCCACCTGATTAGATTGATCCATCTTCTTCATTTGAAAGAGGATTTCTTATTCTCTTGCTAAATATGTTGTTGAATAATGCTCTTGTTTGCTCTCTTGCGCTTTTTCTCGTGTTTTCTTTGTGTGTTGATGGTTGTTTTGCTGCTGCAGTTTTCTCCTTTTATACTTTTTGCTAGGCCCATTAGGTTAACGATCGTCTCCTTTTATACTTTTTGCTAAGCCATCGCGCACCACATACTCCTATGTGCCGCTAATCGCGCTACTTTCTGTATTGTGCCTAAAATTTACTCAAAGCCACCGCGCTACTTCTACGTCCATTGCTGGCTCGCGCCACTCTTGGTTTTTTGTGCTTTATACCGCTTTGATAGCGCTTCAATTCCATTGCTTTCCCGAATTCTCCAAATCGTGTGAGTTTTATTTCAATCTCAATGTTTTGGCTCAACTGACTCTAGTCCTGAAATAAAATGGAACATAACTTAAATATACATAAAACATCAAGGATCAAGCATTATATGGTTCATATTCAAGGGTCAAATATAGATATTTTACACACGTATCAAATACCCCCACACTTAGCTTGTTGCTCAAGTAATCTGAAATTGTGGATCGGGTTGATACGTCGTTGTTGTTAACTTAACACTGGAGTGTTAACAACAGATGTGTACGTTGTTAACTCAGCGATGTTACTTTAACAACAGACCAGAGTAATAGTGCAGCGGAATAAATAAACACCAAGTTTAAGAAGTGAATATAAGATTATATTAACTTCCGAGCCGTAGGCAAAATAACCCGTAAAGGTTTTAACAAAGGCCGTTCTCTCAATTCTCAAGCTCCTCATTCTTAAATTGATTGAACTAAGCAAAGCACACAAGAATTGCTTCGACTATCTCTAAAAGCTCCTCACTCTTAGATCTATTCTAACAACTCACAAACTTTGCTAAAGCAAGACAACACTCAACAACTGTAAATTAATCTCTCGGATTGATTGGCTCTTGTCTCGTGTTTGTCTTGATGTACTTCACACCTATATATAGGTTCTTGAACTTGGACTTCAAGGTGTGTTGTACACGGTTGGTAATTCTCCTTGTTTCCTTCTTGAACTCCTCTTCCTTGTTCTCGCAGTCCTTCTTGAATAATAGTTCCTTCGTTAGTGATCTAACTAAGGAAAGACTCTTTCTTCAAATCAGGACTTGATCTTGGAAAGAATTCCTAGTTCCATTCGAACTCATCTTTCCTTGTAGAGCGGTTTGCTTAATTAATGAAACTTTCCTTCTTGGAAACTTGAGCGTCCAACCTATAACAAGTTGTTTCCTGAATAATAATCAAAGACAATTACAACTGTGGAACTCAATTAGTTAAATGAATAAGGCAAAACAATAATAAAGAATATAATCAAGATTGTAAATCAGATTATGCTCCAGCAATGTTACTCTAACATTGACTTCTCAATGTTAAACTAACATTGACAGAATACCTGCACTTTCAATCTCCCCCTTTTTGCCTTAATCACAAAACCTAAGAACCTGTTCTAATCAGATCAAATTATTCAGACAAACTTCACTATCTTATAACAATGGAAAAATAAGTACACTCCCCCTGAACATCAGAAGGAACCAACTCAATGTTATTCTAACATTGATACTTTCAATGTTGTCATAACATATGTCTTTGTCAATGTTAGCTTAACATCAAAACCAGAAAGATGTTCTAACATTGAATATCTCACTGTTAACTTAACATCAGAGAACAGGTAACACCTGCAAAACAGAGTTAGTACTTTGTAACCAAAGTTCAAATAGAATAAGCAGAAACACTAAGCAACAATATAGAAAAGTACTTAATTACAGACCATACTTAGTAGCAAGGAACACACTCCTTGATGAAATAGAAAAGAAAATAGTATTGTTAATACTGCCATCGAAAACAAAAAATTAACAGAACTCAGAAATTTTTAAATTTGATCTAATCTACTCTCTCCCTTTTTGTGAGGAAGGCAGATGCTTCAAATGTTTCTTGAGGCTGTCTATCTCCTGCAACCTGACTTGTTTGTCTGCTATCTCTCTTCGGGTATCTTTATACTCTCTGTCAAGACACACCAGGGTCTCCTCCACAAAAGCATCAGCAATGACAGAACAACTGTCACCACTAGCCACAGGAACTAAAGAAGCAACAAACTTGTGAGTCTTCTTCTTCTTCTTCTACTTTCTGCTTGGACTAATCCTGACTTGAGTGAAGTAGCTCCTGGTGATGATCATCTTGGCCTTGTTCTTGATCCAACCTTCTGTCTTATTTGTCTTGAAGCCTTGCTTCACCAGAATGATGGATATCAGAGAGGGATATGGAATGATTCCCTTTGCCTTTGTTGTGACTTCCATCATGTGCCTCAGAACCTTCTCCCCTATGTTCACACTCAGCCCATTCTTTAGTTTGTACACCAGCTTTACAGATTCTTTTGTCATAACAGTGGTGTTGGAAAAGGGCAGCCAGTTATAGGTAGAGAGGTTGTGAAGTACAACACTTAAGGATGTCAGCCTTGTAGTTGGAAAACTGTCATTCCATTTCCTTGTGAGTGCACCAGCGAGGTTAGTAATCACCTCATCCATGCTAGAATCCTCAGTCTCCTCAGGATCAGGAAGTTCCCAAGCTTCATTGATCACAGAGGGGCTAATGTCATAGACATTCATCCTTACCCAAGCTTTGCCAAACTTGGGAGAGCCCTGGTGGCACACCCACTGAGAGAGGTTCATGTAGAACTCTCTGATCACATCAGGGACATATGATGACTGGTTTATCACATAGCCCAACACTCCTCTAGCTTTAAGCAACTCAAACAGTCTATTTTCCTTGAACATCTCCTCATCAATGGTCATCTCCATGTGAATAACCCTGGCTTGATAAACCTTCCACTGTTCTTCTGCCACATCAGACACATAAAAGCCAGAATAAGGCTTTTTGGGGTACTCCTCCTCAAGCACATCAAAGTACTCATCACTGCCTGATATTGGAGTAACATCAGCAGGGTCATCACCTACCAGTTGGTCTTCTTCCTCAACTTCCTCATCTTCCTCTTCCTCTTTATCATCTTTTTCCTCTTTTTCTTCTTCTGACTCAGACTCAGAAGTTTCCACAACCACTTGCTTCCCCTTTCTTTTCTTAGCAGCAGTAGCTAAGGCAGAGAGAGTCAGGCTCTCTTCTTCTTCTCTCTCAACCTCTTCAGGTTGAATGTCACACTCATCATCAACATCCTGGTTACCCTCAGTAGTAACCTCCTGAACCACAGTCTCCTCAACCTGATCATCTTCCCCAGGAAGAGTATCCATCTCACCAGCAGTAACCTGCTCAACCACATTAGCCTCAGACAGCTCAACCACTTCCTCAACCACCACATTGTGAACCCCATCAGTCACCTCGGGGTTCTCAACCACAACCTCCCTAGTTTCACCCAAACCAACACTAAGGGCCTCATCCTCCCCCTCAATACCAACAGCAGTAGAAGCAGGTATATCTAGAGTAGGGTTAGCCATCATTACCTCATTTTCAGGGTTGGTGGGAGCAGAGGTTTGATCAACAGTGTCTGATGTTGAACCAACATCACCCTTTGCAGATTTTTTGCCCTTGCGCCTTTGATAAGTGGCTTTCCTCTTTGGGGCGGCAGCGGCGGTGGTTTCAGTGGTTGCACGTCTGGTGCTGCGGCGACGTGGCTGCTCCATCTGCTCAGCAGCAGCTGCAAGAGTATCAATGGAAGACTTGCGATCCATTGTTAGCGTGATTTAGAGAAGAAAAAAAGAAACTTAATTTGCAGTGAAAGTTGATTGCACTAGAAATTTTGAACGCGTAAGAAACAAGAAGAGATTAGGACAAATTATATAAACAATAAGATGAAGAGTGGTAATAGTGGTGTTGTAACATGTTACCAAAAATAATCGCACCACTGTCACACGATCATACCCATGTTTACCTTACCACGTGTCAGTGTTAGATTAATACGTAACCAGAGCTGTCTTCAAACCTGAAAACTTATAAGTTACAATGTTTCAATGTTGAACTAACATTGGTAAGTTAACATCAGGGAGGGAAGTTGTAGGTGCAGGGCTTCATCCAAGGTAGCATCATGTGAGAGCGTGAGATATTCCTGTATACTAATTTGAACCCCCACCCAAGTACATAGGTACAAAGACATAGATTAAGATCATCAGTATGAGTAACTAACACATCAAACAGAAAAACACAGAGTGGATATACATATCTAGGGAAAAGATGTTCCCACAGTATAGAAGATCACAAAACATAGCATTTTACCTACAGTGAGTCACCCACAAAGTATGCCTCAACACATGATTCCTAGGATTACTACTCCCCCTAAGCCCAAACCGACAAAGGAAAAAACAAGCGCAAAACTAGAAAGAATGCAACAATGTTAGATCAACATTGGGAGATGGTAACCAAGTAAAAACAACTTTACTGACTGGGATCAGGACAAACCAATTTATCTTTATTTATGATCACGAACTCTTTTGAACAAAAACTAGTGAATGTAAAAGGATAGTTTCATCACTGAATGTGGGCAGCACAAGACTCCACACACCCCAACAACTTAACCATCAGTTGCAGATTGGGCAAGTACAAAGGAACTGAATGAAGACAATACATTTATCATATACTTCTTCACCCCAACTCCTCATGCATATCTGTTTACCAACCTGTTTACAAGGGAAATACCAAGTGAACAATGCTACTGAATGCAAGCAGTCGAAACTTCAAAGTACCCCAGTAGTAAGGATCACTATCATGCATAACCTTGGCCATAGACAAAACACAAAAATAAGCACAACTGAATGACAATGAAGCTCTCAACATCATGTACCCCAGCTTCTCTTCATGCTTTGTCTAACCTAACATGGATAAGTCACAACTGAATAACATCAGAGTAGTGAGATCTGTGTACCACATCTTCTCCCAGATGTTAGGTTAACATTCACAGACTAACAACAGAGTTATTACTTTACAAAACTCTTGAACTGTACCTGTCCACCAGTCAATTCAGCTATTTGCACAGACTAACCACACAACCCAACAGAAACTCTAACAAAGATGTAAGATGCAAGAAAGAAGAATGCAAAAAGGAAACATAAAAGAATTGCAGCTACACCACAACCAATAACCAGTGCTAGACAGTGGTGTTATGTCAACACTGGTGAACTAACATCCCTAAACAATGCACATGCCAAGAGAATTCCTCAAACTGAAGAACCTCTCATAATCTAAAGGTTTAGTGAACATATCAGCAAGCTGATTGTTAGTTTCAATGTGTTCAATGTCAATGAGCTTATCTTCTATCATGTCTCTTAGAAAGTGATGCCTTATGTCAATATGTTTAGTTCTAGAATGTTGCCCAAGGTTCTTAGAGATGCTTATAGCACTAAGATTATCACAGAACATAAGTAAGGTATCACTGTCTAACCCATAATCCAGTAGCATGTGTTTAAGCCATACCAACTGGGTGACACAGCTGCCTGCCGCTATGTATTCAGATTCAGCAGTGGAGAGTGACACACAATTTTGCTTTCTACTGTACCATGAGACCAAGTTGTTCCCCAGATAAAAACATCCTCCACTTGTAGACTTTCTGTCATCAGTGTTACCTGCCCAGTCTGAGTCACTGAAACCTACAAGATTTGTGTTAGTGTCATAAGAATACCATATACCAAGGGCCATGGTGCCAGAAATATATCTTAGGATTCTCTTCACAACAATCAGATGTGACTGCGTTGGACATGCCTGGTACCTAGCACATACAGAAACAGAGAACATTATATCAGGTCTTGAAGCAGACAAGTAGAGTAAGCTTCCTATCATTTAACGGTACAATGTTGGATCAACATTGGCACCATTAACACCCTTGGATATCTTCACTGATGAAGACATGGGAGTCTTGCAAGGCTTTGAATCGGCCAATTCAAAACTTTTCACCAAATTCTTTGCATACTTTTCCTGACTTAGGAAAATCCCATTACCTGTTTGTTTTACTTGAAGACCAAGGAAGAAAGTTAATTCACCCATCATGCTCATCTCAAACTGCCTTGTCATTGATTCAACAAATTTTTCTAGAAAAGAATTGTTAGTTGAGCCAAAAACAATATCATCTACATATATTTGAGCTACACAGACATGAGAATCTTTCTTCAAAACAAACAGTGTTCTATCTCCTTCACCTCTAACAAAGCCAAGACTTAATAGGAATTCTGTAAGCCTTTCATACCATGCTCTAGGTGCTTGTTTAAATCCATACATGGCCTTTTCAAGCTTGTACACATGGTTGGGGTACTTAGGATCTGTGAACCCCTTAGGCTGTTCAACATATACTTCCTTATCAATCAGCCCATTCAGAAACGCACCCTTTACATCCATTTGGTATAGTTTTATCTTAAGACAACATGCTATGGCTAGAAGTAACCTAATAGATTCAATCCTAGCAACTGGAGCAAATGTCTCATCAAAATCTACACCTTCAACCTGTGTGTACCCCTGAGCAACTAGTCTAGCTTTGTTTCTAACTATAACCCCTTTCTCATTACTCTTGTTTTTAAATATCCACTTTGTCCCTATTACATTAACATTAGGTGGTCTAGGTACAAGTATCCAGACATTGTTCTTAGTAAACTGTAATAGTTCATCCTGCATGGCATTAATCCAAAAGTTATCAAGAAGGGCTTCATTCACATTCTTAGGTTCTATGGTGGAGACAAAACAAGAGGCATTATCAACAGTACAAGTGAAGTTCATACAGACACACAATTTTACCATATCTCTATAGTCAAGTCTTTCTCTGTTGCGTGTCCTTACCCGTTCAGTGTGTTCACCTATTACCTGGGATGCTAGATGATCTTTCTGAATCCTAGTTGGGGGATCTCTTCTGGTTTCAGAGGCAACTTCATGTTCTGAGTCAGAATCCTCTGCTGTTAGTCTAACATCAGATCTTGCTGGTGTTAGTCTAACATCGTTCCCTAACTCCTGTTCAGTGTTTCCAGCTTCCAATTCCAATGTTGGTGTAACATTGTCTGGAGTAACATTCTCGGTTTCCCCTATTGGTTTAACATTGGGAACCAAGATGTCACCAGTACCTGTATCAAGAGTGAAATCATCAAACACAACATTCACTGATTCCTGAATTGTCTTCAATCTAAGATTGTAGACTCTAAAGGAAGTACTATTGGATGAGTATCCTACAAAGATGCATTTTCACTTTTAGAATCAAATTTACTCAGATAATCCCTGTCATTAAGCAGATAACAATCACATCCAAATTCATGAAAGTATGCAACATTTGGTTTTACACCCTTCAAGAGTTCATAAGGAGTCATGTTAGTTCTAGGTCTAAGATACACCCTGTTACTAATGTGACAAGCAGTATTTAAAGCTTCAGCCCAGAGTCTTTTGGATAAATCTTTAGCATTGAGTATAACTCTGGCCATCTCTTGAAGAGTCATGTTCTTTCTCTCAGCAATCCCATTCTACTGAGGAGTCTTAGGAGCTAAATATTCATGGAAAATACCTTTAGCATTGCAGTAGTTATCAAAACTAGCATTTTCAAATTCTTTACCATGATCAGACCTAATCTTAGTCACAGTGGAGCCATACAAGTTTTTAATTCTAGCACAAAGGATTTTGAACTGATCAAAAGCTTCTGACTTTTCTTTAAGAAATTTTACCCAAGTGTATCTAGAGAAGTCATCTACAATCACAAAGGCATATCTCTTACCACTGAGACTACTTACCTCAATTGGACCCATTAAGTCCATGTGCAGCTATTCAAAACACCTACTAGATCTAGGGTTAGCATTCTGTACCTGTAGGGGTGTATGAACTGCTTTGGTCTGCTTACCCTTGAGGCAATCACCACACACAAGCTTACCTGGACAAGACAACTTGGGTAAGCCTCTTACAACATCAACTTTCTGTAATTTCTCAAGGTTTCTGTAGTAAACATGTCCAGGTTTCCTATGCCATATAGAAGTCTCATCTATCTTGGCATGGAAACATTCTGCTTCCTCTTGGGCTAGGTAGCAGTTATCTTTGGATCTAGTACCTGTCATAACAAGAACATTGTCACTATCATAAACATCACAAGATACTTTGTCAAATGTAACCAGTAAGTCATCATCACACAGCTGACTGATACTGATTAGATTTGCCTTTAACCCATCTACCAACAACACATCCTTCAGGGGTGGGAATCCATCAACATCCAGAGTCCTCTTGCCAATGATCTTTCCTTTGGTGCCTCCTCCATAGGTCATTGTTCCAGCACTCAAAGGTATTATTTGTTTAAGATTTTCTTTGCTGCCTGTCATGTGTCTTGAGCATCCACTATCGAAGTACCACTTACCTGAAAGGTTAGAGTACACATCAGAGAAAACAACATTGCATTCAACTTTAATCTTAGGGGTTTTGGCTTTTTCAATCCAAGTTCTACCTTTCTGTCCTGCACCTAATGTTAGTCTAACATCAGAACCTGTTGTAGTTTTAACATAGGGCACATAGGCTGTTTTCTTACCACATTCTTTTATGAATTTTCTACAGAATGGTTTAATGTAGCCTGGTTGAAAACAGTACTGGTAGATAAAGGTAGGTTTACTTTTTACAGTGTTAATGGTTCCATACCTCACATTATCAGATTCTTTAACAAAGCTTGTAGTTAAATATGTAGAATTAACATTAGAAGAGGAAGGTTTCTCAACAAATCCCAGACCACATGTACTTGTGTTACTCATGTTTAGTACCTCATCAAGTTTAGAAGTACCTCCATTCTATTTGGCTATGATCTGTGAATCCTTTTTGAGTTTCTCATTTACCTCTTTCAGCTCAACTTCAGCTTTGTCAAGATCTCTCTCATAGAGTCTCAGCATGTTCTTCAAACATTCAATGTCATGCATCAGTGCTTTGTTACTCTTCATGAGTTTGACATTCTCTCTCTCTCCAGTCTGAGAAAGGTTGTATGTAGATCATCTAGAATTTCCTCCTGGGACATTTCTTCTTCATTGAAGTACTCCTCTTCTAGATCAACAGAGCCATGAAAACAATCAAAGTTAGTATCTTCAGAATCAGAGAGCACATCATAGATAACCTGTGTGTCATGGTTGTTTCAATCTCCAAAAAAGATTTCCTACTTTGCTGTTGGTTCTCCAATGTTAGAGTAACATTGAGAACTCTGGCAATTTCTGGAGTCTTCTTCTGACCAGGTTATCCGAGTGCAGAGAGCAGCAATGTTGATTTCCTCTGATTGTTCATCGGTACTTGTTCCAGATTCGAAGTCAGCTTCATTGAAGTCATCTACACAAACCCAATGAGAATTCCCTCTTGTTCTGAGGGTGTTAGCACATTCATGTTTAAAGTGACCATACCCCTTACATTCATAGCACTGGACATTTTTCAATTTCTCAGTATCTTGAGGCATGCTCTTAGATGCCATGTACATTACAAATTTTGGAGGCAGTTTCTTATAACCAAGGGCAGCATTACTAGGTTGTTTTTCATTATTTTTATCTTTGTAACCCAATTTACTAAACTTCCTAGTAATGTTACCATAGTTAGAAGAGATCAACTCATATTCATCTTCATCACTCCCTGTAGAATCTGAGCTAGTACCTAGTAAGGCTAAAGCAAGTTGTTTACTGGACTTTCCTAGGAACTCTAGTTCAAATTCTTTTAGAGTGTTCATTAATGTTTGGAAGTCCATGTTGGCAAGATCTCTAGACTCATTCATAGCAATTATTTTGACAGTAAACTTTGAAGATAATGTTCTAAAAGCTTTATAGACCATGGTTTGATTTGGGATGGTAAAACCTAAGTCTTGGCACTGATTAGCAATATCTAGAAGTTTCTCAAAATAGTTATCAATGCTTTCATCCTCACCCATCTCTATCTTCTCAAAGTCCCTCAAAAGTTTTCTATACTTAGAGTCCCTCACAGCCACATCACCCTCACAATGTAATTCAAGAACTTCCCATGCAGCTTTAGCAGTAGAACAAGTTTGAATAAGTTTGAACATATGATTACCTACCCAGCTAAAAATAGCATTGAGAGCCTTTTCATTGAAGTTGTAGAGAGCAATCTCGTTGGCTGTCCATTGTCCTCTTGGCTTAGGTACCAGATCAGCATCTCCAACTCTTGGCAAGTAGGGGATGGTGTAGCCTTCTAGTACTGCGTCCCAAGCTCTTAGGTCAATGGATTTGATATGGACTCTGAGTCTGATCTTCCACTAGGCATAGTTGTTGGGACCCTCTAATACCAGCAATCTGCTGGTATTGGGATTGGAGTTTTCCATCTTGTCGTATCAACGCCAAACACCGGTGAAGTTGGTGCTTGGCTCTGATACCAATTGAAATTGTGGATCGGGTTGATACGTCGTTGTTGTTAACTTAACACTGGAGTGTTAACAGGAGATGTGTACGTTGTTAACTCAGCGATGTTACTTTAACAACAGACCAGAGTAATAATGCAGCGGAATAAACAAACACCAAGTTTAAGAAGTGAATATAAGATTATATTAACTTCCGAGCCGTAGGCAAAATAACCTGTAAAGGTTTTAACAAAGGTCGTTCTCTCAATTCTCAAGCTCCTCACTCTTAAATTGATTGAACTAAGTAAAGCACACAATAATTGCTTCGACTATCTCTAAAAGCTTCTCACTCTTAGATCTATTCTAACAACTCACAAACTTTGCTAAAGCAAGACAACACTCAACAACTGTAAATTAATCTCTCGGATTGATTGGCTCTTGTCTCGTGTTTGTATTGATGTACTTCACACCTATATATAGGTTCTTGAACTTGGACTTCAAGGTGTGTTGTACACGGTTGGTAATTCTCCTTGTTTCCTTCTTGAACTCCTCTTCCTTGTTCTCGCAGTCCTTCTTGAATAATAGTTCCTTCGTTAGTGATCTAACTAAGGAAAGACTCCTTCTTCAAATCAGGACTTGATCTTGGAAAGCATTCCTAGTTCCACTCGAACTCATCTTTCCTTGTAGAGCGGTTTGCTTAATTAAGGAAACTTTCCTTCTTGGAAACTTGAGTGTCCAACCTATAACAAGTTTGTTTCCTGAATAATAATCAAAGACAATTACAACTGTGGAACTCAGTTAGTTAAATGAATAAGGCAAAACAATAATAAAGAATATAATCAAGATTTTAAATCGGATTCTGCTCCAGCAATGTTACTCTAACATTGACTTCTCAATGTTAAACTAACATTGACAGAATACCTGCACTTTCATAATCCATTTTAACTTGCATCTTTGAATATCAGTTTAAACCATTCAAACAACCATTTGAGTCTCAATTTCAGAATGCAACCTATAGTTCTCATATGATCATGACAAGATTCCACCATTTTAACTATCATACATCAAACTCAACTTCTCCAAAGGCATGCATCATCTCATCTTCGTAGAGTGTTTAATCAAAAATAACAATTATTATTACACAATTTTATATACATTCACTTCACCATTAGTTTCCATTCTCCCACCATGTTTAACTCATGTGACTTCCTTATGTCGAGGATCTTCATGATTTTATTTATATTTTTTTTAGTAATGTATGCTTCATGCGGATGATATATGTGGGTAAAGATCTATAGTTGGCTTCTAGTAATGTTTCTCGCAAACTTATTTTTCTTTTGCTTTCTTTCTCCATTTTGTGGTGTTTTCAGCCTTGTAGATTTTGGCTTCACTTGATCTTTTAAGCTCATTCTTGTGTTTTCTTTTGCGCAAGGTTCACATCAACTTATACTTCATAAGTTTTACAGAGGCTCTCTCACACTTTACATTTTCATGTGAGGGTCATTAATGCACTCATACGTAAACATATCTCCTTTAAATAATATGGCCTTATATATATTGTTTCTTTTTTGCTATACTTTATGTTTTTCACACGACGTCCTTATTCCTCCTTAGTTTATTTTCAATGGATTTACTCAGTTCATCTTTAGAAGGGGTAAGGTTTTAACTCCTTTTTTGGCTTAAGGAAGGTTTGTGTGATTTCACGAACGGTTTATCAACAAAGGCTTCAATGTGGTTCTGAGGATCATTGAATGAGTACGGGTTTTGGCATGAAAAGGCTCAGTCCTCAAGAGTATTACAAACAATTGCCTGCTTCATTTCCTCAACACTTGGAAACTACATTAATCTCCCATAGTATTCAAATAAATACCTCAAGATTATGAATACATATAATTCCATGCTTTTGTGCCTGGTATCCTCAATTACTCACATCTTCATATAATTCATTTCAAAACAAATATGTTATAAGCACTTCTTTGTTAAAATCTAGCATGCTATATTCAAGTCTCCATGGCGTTTCCTTATCTTCACATACTCGTATATTATGCATATGTCATCATTAATCTAGACATGTGGTTGTTATCCTAATCTAAAATTGCAATTAAACATAGACAGTATCATAGATATCATAGAAATACTTAGGTTACTAGTTTCACATACTAATTCCAAATAAAACATAAAATCAAAAATAAATACTTAAAGCTGACTCGACTAAATCTAATACTCAAATAAGACATAAAATTGAAATAAAAACTCAAATTTTACCTTAACTACGACCTATAACCCCCCCCCCCCCCACACACACACTTAAAATCTGTAATGTCCTCATTGTAGGGGTGATATGACATAAAATAAAATAAAATAAAAAACACAAAAAAAATAATAAAAACTCCCTTGACGCTCAATGCCCGTTCGTGCTCGCTCCATCTGCTCTACCTCCTCCATGCGCTAAAAAACTATGTATATCAGACAACACAGTCATGATGCCCCTAATATCACCGGCCATAACATCCTGTTGCCGATGTATCTCTCTTATCTCCCTATGTAAATCCGCACTCACCTGACTCTGTGCAATGTCTTGTGGGGCTTTCAGCTGTCGCGAGGAAGCTATCATGTGTCTCTTACTGTTCGTGTGGCGCAACTGGTAGTCAGGTCGTCCACAAAGAAAAGTACCCATGTCACGCAGCGAAGGCTATGCAACTAGCTGTCCTGGTGCTACTGGATGGGCTACGTAGTGAAACAATCGATCAATCTGGCAAGCAGGGGACCGTACGCCCTCGAATACACACTGTTGGCTCCATCTTCTTAGGGTCGTAGTGAGCATAGGACTCACAAACCCACTCCTCGTACACCGTACTCAAATCTTCCATCGCAAAGTGGAGTAATTCCACTCTGCGAACATCGGTCTCTCATCGTGAATCTTCGTATACCTGATGAACTAATAGAAATTGGCCCTCTAGGACAAATGAAATCTCTCCTCGTGGTAGGCGCCATCTAATATGACATTTGGTACACCACATACCGACACCTGAGAAGCGTGTGGATCTCGGCTCCCAATCATTCTGAAATGTGAAAATATAAGATATTGAAAAAAATAATCGGCAGCATTACCTCTAAAAAGTTGCTAAAGTCCAAGTTTTACGCTACCAAGGAGATAACAATCACATACTATTCAAATGATATCTATGTTTTTAAAATGTAGTACACAATTTGTATATCAATATCAACTATATAGTCATGCTTTAAGTAACGACACATTTCAATTTAAAGTCATAATTATAAATCACAACTAATACTAATCTCAATTCAATATCATAATAAGAAATTATAATACTGCAAATAAAAGAAGATAGGTAGAATAGCGAAATACCTGAAATGTGAATTGCAGTTGATATAAGAGGATTTCAGAGAGATCCAAAGAGAAATGTGAAGTTGAAAATCAGAAAAATAAGTGAAGTAGCAAAAATGACATCACAACACACATATATATAGTTGGCAGGGGGACGAGCGATCAGCCAAACCGCGCACCTAATTGCGCGACTGATTGTGTGTCACTTTTTCTGCTGACGTCATCCCTTTATTAATTAAAATAATCAATATAATTTCAGCACAAAATAGATAAATCAAATGATGAATACTAAATATGATAAAGAAAAATATATAAAATGGGTTGCCTCCCATTCACCACTTGTTTACTGTCGTCAACCTCACCCCTCCATTCATTTAGCAAATGGACTCCAAGGTGAGGTTCACTACCTCATCTTCCTGGTGTGTAGCAAGATAATGCTTCAACCTTTGACCATTAACCATGAAAATTTGTCCGTCTTTTGTTTTTACGTCCATAGCTCCATGTGATTTGACGTTAACTACCGTATAGGGTCCTGACCATTGTGAACGTAATTTATATATATATATATATATATCTTGTATTATATAATATATATATATATATATATATGCAATTTTTGACTTTGGTATGTTAACACAACTGATGCGCAAGATCACACTAGATCAATCTTAATTATGTATTAACACAATTCAGATGAGTTAATTGGATTGCAGATTTGATATCTCTACTAAAACAACTGGCAAATGGGTAAATCCGTTAATACGGTAGGTTATTAGAGACTCTTAGATTCTCTGGTTGAGATAACTCTTGCTATATGTCACGTATCCATTAGACATGCAAACATCAAATTATCATCAAATATTATAAGTAAATATAGGTAGTTTGTCTATGAACTACTATGGTTAAGTCATTGTGAAACCCGGCCTCTAAACAATCTTTACAATTATTGTTCACAACCAATCCAATCAATCAATCAATCAATTCTGCTTTAGTTTAATTTAGTTAGTTTAGCCTTAGCATAATTAATCTCTGCTTGCATCCATTAGTTAATTAAATTGTTTTAATTATTTTCTTGCATTTTAGACCATCATCTTAATATTACTATTTTATTTGAATCTTAGGCTCCGTTCGTTTCCCCGAAAAAATAAGGGGAACAGGAAAAAAATACGGAAAATGAGGGAAAACAAGGTTTTCCAGGAAATTTCTTAGATTTTCCCTTATTTTCCAGCGTTTGGCTCATAATAATTTTCCAGGAAAAATTTTATTATGTTCTTTTTGTATCTATTGTCAATATAAATGTTTAAAAACCATGATTATATTTTTTAATTGACCAAAACAATTCTATAAAATTTAGTTAATGTTTTTATTTTTAAAGTTCTCCTTAAACTACTTTGTGTAAATTATCAATGTACATAAACCAATAACTTGCATAACTTTATTTTATAAATACTTTGATAATTACCTTTACTTATATATTTTAATATCTTAAATACTTACAATTAACTCAAAAAATTAAAGAACATAAATGATACTCATCAAAATAAAAAAAAGACCATAAATGATAAAGATTCAACGCAAAATACAAACTAGTTATTATACTAAAACATTTGAACGTAAACAATGTAAACAATCTAACCTTCCTAAAACCCTTATTAAGAAAACATAATTATAGAGCCAAAAAAGATTCGAGCAAAAAAAATATAGAGCCAAAAAACAAATTCAATTTTTGTGTTGGTGGGAAAAACATAAAGTTTCAAAAATTTTGAAAGATCTAAAATATATTAACAAAGTTTTTCCCACCTTTTTTGTAGGAAGAAAGATAAAATTTAAATATTTTGAGATAAAATTTGGAAGTCACACGGTTTACTTATATGAGGAAAATTTGAAAATATTTTTCTGTCTTTTCCAAAGATTTCATTTGATTTCCAGGAAAATCTCATATTGTCAAACAGGAAGAAAAAAAGATTTTCCCTAATTTTTTTCCTTTCCCCTATTTTCCAGGAAAACAAACGGAGCCTTAGTTAGATTTCCATTGCATTCTAGACTAGACATCTTCTGCATTCATAGCATTCATAATGTTCACATCATTCAAAGCATAATAGTCATCCTACAAACACAAGAGAAATGAAACGTGACAACTATTAGTATTTTGCATTATTACTGAATTCGTGCACTTGCGACAAGAGGAAGTTAGGTGTAACATTTATTTGTTAACTTTTATTCTTTGTAAGCTACATCAAACTTCCCATCAATGCCACAGAAGGAGCATAAGTCCTTCAGACCACTAACTTTTGTCTCCACCTCCACAAGCCCATATCTTTTTTTTTTTTTTTTGATTTTGGCATAGTTTGTGTGAAAGGCCTTTTCGTGTGTAGAGAACCCTTTCAACATATCTCAACACCAATACTAGCCTTGTAATGTGTAGAGAAGGCACTAGTCAGACATGTCTTGACAAAATTGCATTTTCTTGATGCAACATTTCCAGCTAATAAGACAGTTAAATCGCCAGTTTTAGTTTCATCTTCATAGAAAAAGTTACTAAATGAGGATTGAGCTGAATTGAGCTAACCCATACCAATCTTTTAACTCAACATATTCTTTTCTAGTGCAATATATTAGATATCATATTTGCATTGACTCATAAACACAAACTTTTAATGTGAGTGCATTTATTAATATTATTATTGCTAGATAACTCTTTTTCTATGTTATTTCTTATTAATTTGGGTTCTTCTTGGTTATACGTGTTGAAGACATCTATTCATGATTATTCAGTGAAACCAAAAGGTAGGAACACTAATTCATTCTAATTCAACATTTGACGCTCTTTGGTGATATATCTATATTGTCCACATTTTTAACATGACATTGAAGATAACTTTGTTTTAATAGTTATTAATAAATTTCAACTACACATTCCAATGATTTCTTACCCTTATTGTCACATAGTGCTCTTAATAACATTTAAACTAATTAGTGAGTTACCTCAAAACTTATTGTTATTGTGTGTTGCCCATAAGTAGCCTCTTTCTACACTCAACATCTACTATTTGGACTGTTTATGTAAGAACTCATGTTGCATATACAAAATTGGCTACGTTTTAGTACATCCCTAAACAATAATAGTACATCATTTGGAGGATGCCCATTTAGTATACCATAATTTCACTACCTTAAAAATGCAGCTTACTTTGACGCTTATCCAAAATTATTGGAATGTGAAGGCAAGTCACATCTGAACCGATAAGCTCAAAATATGCTGAGATGATGTTCGAATGATACGACCCTTAAAATGGCAACTAAACCATGTCGGAGAAACCCAAATGGGTAGATTCAAGGCCACATCGGCATGACCGAGGTGGCCCTAATTATGGTCCACGCTGGATGGCTGACATGACACTTAAGAGGCACGTCGGCCACCAAACGGCGTGCCATGTCGGACCACGGTTGCCCCCCAAAAAGAGGCATATCAGCCACAACCGACGTACAACGTCGGTCCAAAGATCAATGTGGTACCTTGGCCTAAAGATAGACGTTCGTTTTGACATGGCCCGTCGGGCAACCGCCTGGTCATTTCCCCTACACGTTAATCAAAAATCGATGTGATGGGGGCACGTCAAACATCCGACGTGCTCCATTGTCTCTCTCCTTCTTGGTGGTGGTCCCCACACCCCAATGTTTTTTCCTCTTCTATATATACCCCCTCATTTGAGGGATTGGATTTTTGGGAGCTCAAGGGTGTGTGCTTTCTTTCTTTACAAAAGCACGTCAAACATCCACTTTAACTCATAAGTTGCCATGTCAAACCTTCAAGGGTTTGACATATTCACCTCTTAGAGCACGTCTCCTTGTAGCATGTCAAATTGAGGCACGTCAAACAAGAGCACGTCAAACAAGATCATGTCGAACAAGAGCACGTCAAACAAGATCACGTCAAACAAAGGCACGTCAAACAAATGCACGTCACACAAAGCACGTCGAACAAATGCACATCAAGCAAATATGATAAGTACATCAACAATGTGAACCTTGGCTCATGATTTGACTATCGTATAGTAAAAATCACTCGACGCCCGCGAATCCCGAGCCTCTAAGGAGCTTGATGACTAATATCACTCTTGTGCTACATCAATGAATTCTAAACAAGACATTCTCTTCTACGGGGTCAACTATCAAGGTAATTGGGCCTCGCCTATGAGACGAAGACCCTTGAGGGTCGTTCAACACATCTACATGATCCACACACGCTCAAACGTTACCTGGCAGACACTATATCAAAGACAACCTCGTGCAGGCGCCCATGTATATTGATCTACGTCCAACTTGATTCTCTCTTATTAGATAGATACGTAGGAAACTTGAATCGTGTCAAGTTCAGTTGCCACATCATGTATCCTCCCATAGGTTTATTTACTTATTAAACTATTATTGTCTAACTTTGTTCCTTGAAGTGCATGTTTCCATCGAACCAAAAGCTCTTCCCGGAACCTATAAGGTACGAGAGAGTCAGGTGATGGTGTAATCTCGAGACTAGCAAAAATACTTCTTGCCACCAGTGGTGAAGGCCATCTCTTAAATAGAGCTACCTAATTGTCGCAATTTTTGCCTGGGTGAGAGTCTTGAATGTGAGCTAATTTTATTTTTCTTTATAAATATTGATAGGTATTAAGGATCATACATTTTTTATGATATATATATATATACATATACATATGTTATATTTTCTATATTCAAAAGTCCTACACCAAATTTCCTCGTATTCTCAAAAACCTGCACGAAATCCCCTTGTATTGTTAAAAACCATGCACAAAACCCCATAACTAATTGTCAGTTTTACCCTCTTAAGAAAGATGGGACTTGGTGTATTATTTTTAAAACCTGAGCGGGTTTTGTGGAGGTTTTTAAAATTACAAGGGTTTACCGTATGATTTTTCAAAATACGAGATGTTTTTGTGCAACGTAAATAACACAAGGTCTGGGTCGGAGTTTTTAAAAACACAGCGGAGTTCTAAGTTAAAAACAAAAATAATAACACAAGGGGATTTCGTGTAGATTTTTAATAACACAAGAAGGTTTATGCATTTTTCTCCTTATTCTGAGATAAAGTACATATACTTATAATTTATAAACATAAGCGTGATTTCATACTCGGGCAGGGGCGGAGCTAGTATTTTTGCTTAGGGGGGCCGAAATAGTTGATCGACCAATGTGACTATGGCCTTATATCAGTTATATGATATTTTACGTAATAACCCAATTCTTTATTTTCTGAATGTATTTTTCTTCCCGAAACATATAAGACGTGAGTTTTTTTTGCCTATTACCACATTACACCATTGCTGATTGCTAATATCTCCTACTTAATATTAAAAAAAAATCTCCTACTTAAACATTTTGAATTGTGTGGGAAATATATATGAATATATTGATCACTCGTGAAATATCTAAAATACTAGTAGTTGTATTTGGTTAAATCTATTAGATTATCCAATTTTTTTATTGAAAACTACAAATATATTATAGAAATAAAGCAAATCATAATATTAAAGTAAAAAAAACTCAAATCTTGTTAATAAGTGGTCATTATTTCTTTATTTATTATTTTAGGAATAAGAACAAATAGTAGCCCAAAAAGTCAAATGATTAATTATACAACAACCCCTGCTCGCACCCCTGGAGAGATTATTTGGTGCAACTGCTGTATGTGTATCCACTACCAATACATGGTACTCCTTTTAATCTCAACCATCGGTTATACATACAGTGGATGCATATAATAATTTCTCCTGGCTCCGCCCCTATTAACTTGGGTAAGCATTGTCAAAGAATACGAACAAAAAGAAAAGAAGGAAATAAATAAATCTTCATAACGCAAAGGACTTCTTGTACACTTTTCTGTTTCTTTGTATAATATGATGAAATGGACCCATAATAAGTCTTTTTCTTTTGTATAATAAAAAGACTACACTTGTTAATATGCAGTATAGAAAGTGGTACAAAGTATAAACAAAGTCCTTGATTTCTATTTTGTTACTATTGGGCTGGGGTGGAAATAATTTTGTGAGGCGAATCCCAATCCATTGGTGATAGAGCCCTAGTCCAATAACGATACCACTTTTATCGTTTCCTTGCTATTTATAATTTATTTGTCAGTTCACCCTCCTCGCACTTTCTCTTGTCACAAACACACGGACACTAACAGAAATCATCATGTTTATGAAATTATGAATTATTGAAAGCAAGTCTCAGCTTCTTGACTGGATCTAGCTAATATCAATAGATTCAGGCAATATTATATATTTCACACTTGCAAAATTTATCTGACGGTAACACTCGCCTGAATCTGACTTTCTTCTGATTTTTCAGGCCCTTTACCTACCGCCAAATTCTTTATGTAAGCATAATCCTTTTTTTTTTTTAAGCTGCAAACGCACTCTGTTCCTAAACCTTTTCCTAATGTTTTTAAGCTGCAAACACACTCTATTTTTTCATATTCCATTCGTCATATTGGTCCTTTAAATTATCATCTCTTTGGCAAACATTACCGACTACAATTTTTATATAGCGTATTTTGCGATTATAAGATTTTGGTGAATTACAAAGCTTCTTGGATATTTATCTTGAACATTTATTTACTGTTTACCAAATTTATTTAAACAAATTAATATTCAATGATAAGCAAAATTGAATTTGTTAAAAAACTATAAAGCATACAATTAAGAAACAACAACGTTAACAACTTAAGAGATTCGGTAAAACTAGAAACAAAAACTGCAATCGAAATAAATATTTAAAAACTAAATATGCAACAAATGGTCTGATTTTGATGCACATTATATTAAAAAAATATTAAAATGAATAATTTATAAATAAGAAGCCATTATTACGGGAAGAATGTAAATTATAAACAAAAAAAATGCATAATATTTATATAATCTTCCTAATAAGATGGATTACAATAAAAAAGGACCAAACTTCTCAAAAAGATGTATCATAATAAAAAAGAACCAAACTTTTTAAATGCAAAATAACAAAAGTATCAATAAGAACAAAACATATTGTCACCTAATTCACTTGTCAAACCGTGAGTAAAAAAAGTAAGCTAAATAAAATAGTAAAGACAAAAAATTACGGTAGTCCATTTGAGCAAAACAAAGATCAAAGTATACGTTATTCAACATTCTTCTTTTTCAAGCGCATCAAATTCTTGATCTTCAATAACTCCTATATCACCTTCAAGAAAGTCTTCATATGTATTGCGATCCCAATTTTTGTACGTCTTCTCGTAGTCTGCCCTATGCCTTGACAAGAGTCGATTGTTGCGGTGAACATAAACCAAAGATTCAGCACGATCACAGTTAAGTTTGTTTCTTCTAACATTGTGAATGAAACTATAACATCTCTTTCTGCACAAGAACTATTCACTGTCTGAGACAAAACTTTGATGGCCAATGAATAGAGTTGAGGAGTTGCAGCACCATATAAATTCCATCAGTCAAATGCATTCATACTTGATCTATTTTCAATAGCTTCAGGCTTGGCAAAGACTCATCCGTCGCAAGTAAATTTACTAAGTTGCTTTCAAATAATTGATGCATCTTGTGCACTTGCAATCTTTCGTAAATCGTCCAAATAATTATCACTAACAAAAAGATTTGAGTGAGGCTTATATCTTATGGCATTGCCAGGACATTGACTCTCTAACCATTTCATTGAGTAATAATATGGATTAAGCACGTAAGTAAATGTGTGCATTGGCAAGTTCGTTTTTTCTCATCTCTTCGTAACCAAAACTTCAAGTTCTTTATACATTTGAGAGTGTTGTGGTTCTGATAATGCCACTTGAATGGAGTTTAACATATCCTCCATTCTTTGATACACTTCACCAATTACAGCTTTATCCAAGTCACAAAAACGGATCATTCTCCATATTGGTTTTGTAAAAGTCAATATAAACTTCACATCCTTCCAGAATTCTGTATCTGTAATGATGTATCTGATCTCGTCGTGTGCTAATCTGGATCTTGCTGTTCCTTTTTTGATTGACTCCCATTCATCATGCAAAACCACATGAATCAGAGAACTTTTCAATTTATGGAGAAGCTCAATTGCCACATAATGGTGCCCAAATATGATTTTTTCACTTGAATAACCTCCAAATAAGAGAACTTTCTGAATATATGCAACACAAAAGAATGACTCATTATGTAATTAATGACTTCTTTCACCTTCCCATAACAAACTCCAATAAAAGCTAAGGAAGGATGCAATGATTGTGCAATATCTTTCATCAAAAGACTCAATGCGTGTGTCATACATCCAGACCAAGATATATGAGGCATTGTAGCAACAATGATATCTCCAGCAGCCTTACAATTTGAAGCATTATCAGTTATAATTTGGACAACATTGTACTTGCTCACATTTTCAATAGCTTTTAACAATAATTCATAATATACGAAGCATTGTTTTCTTCCCCAGAAGCATCTATAGCAGTAAGAAAAATAGGCTTACCTCCACTAACTGCCAAGACATTGATAAGAGGTTGATTTCTAATATTTGACCAACCATTAGAGACGATAGAAACTCCATATTGAGGCCAATCTCGCCTTACTGCAGCGAAATCACTATCTATTGTTGCTTTCTCCTTATCTAGTAATTAAATTTGGATTTTTTCTGAATTTGGAGCTATGTAGGAGCTTCATTAATTGCTCTAATCGGGTCAATCGATAAAGGAGACCCGACCTCGCAACATTAAATGGAATTCCACAACTGTAGAAGAATCTAGCAACTACTGTATTAGTGTTCGCTCTTGCATTTATTTGGAACATATTCTAAACACTATTAATTTCATCTCCCGCGAGTTGAGAACCAGCTTTTCTTTTGCACAATTTACCTCCACCGTTATCCCTATCTTCTTCTTTCTTTAATATTTCTCGATCAGCTGGTGGTATCATATTGCACAAGACAATCCCCCGAACCTTTTCTCCTTCCTGTAAACCAATTAGATGCGCTCTAATTCGTGAATATGATCCGGTAAATGAATCGGTACTGCACCCAAAGTTACATATCCATTTGTTACCTTTTTGTCCTATCTCTTTAATGAAGTTGCAGAAAACTCATTAGTCATTACCGTTGATGAAGAATCTTGATGACTTCCACTCATTATTATATTGAATATCAATCTTAAATTAATTTATGAATTAACATTGCATATATATATATATATAGTTATATATATATATATATATATATATATATATATATAAAAGCAAACAACATAAACATAAGCAATACAAAACTTTAACACATGCCCACTAGCTGTTGAATAATACCTTCAGTCAATCATAAACCATAACAATGATTCAATGAATCCTTATAAATTCATAACCAATAGAAATACAAAATACCAGAACGCATAAATTCAATATGTATATATTTTGTATAATGATCCACGATTTTGTTAATGTGATTTCTGGATAATCAATCGTGGTTTTATTCTTGTTTGTATTTTATGAATAATAATATTAATGGGAAGCACTACAAGAAAAACAGGCATTACCAATGGCCTCTGCCCTTGATAAAGACCCCTTTCTTGTTGGTAATGAGTTAGTAGGGACGGCCAAGTCCTTGGTAATTTCCCGTTGGTAGTAATCGCGTCGCAAACCTTTTCAGCGGCCCAGCCCTTGATAATGAGTTCTTTACCAACGGCCGGACCCTTACTAAAAAGTAGGGACGGCTCAGCCCTAGCTACATATTACCCACGGCCAAGTCCTTGGTAAAAACCCAAGGGCTGGACCGTGGCTAAGAACATACAATCATTACCAAGGACTCAACCCTTGGTAATGACTTAAAAGACATTACCAAGGACGCAGCCCTTGGTAATGACCTAAAACACATTACCAAGGACTGAACCCTTGGTAATGACCTAAAATACATTACCAAGGACAAAGCCCTTGGTGATGACATAAACGTCATCACCAAGGGCTAAGCCCTTGGTGATAACTTAAACGTCATCACCAAGGGCTAAGCCCTTGGTGATAACTTAAACGTCATCACCAAGGGCTAAGCCGTAGTTACTAATATTTATGATATTACCAAGGGTCCGGCTGTTGGTACTAATATTGAACCACATTTTACGTTTAAATATTAGTAGCTACGGCTCGGCTGTGGCTACTAATATTCATCCGAATAAAAAAAAACCAATAATATTCTGGCAATTTTGTAAATTGCCGGAATATTATTGGATGCATTTTAACAATTACCGAATCTTGTGATTTGTTGTGTGTAGAGAAAAAAATCTTTGAATAAGAAAAAGAAAGTTATGATTGAAAATAATTTTGAAGATGTATAGAAAAAAGTGTAAAGAAAATGAAGAAACTTTGAATATTTGAAGATATGAAGAAACTTTGAGGATTTGAAGAAACTTTAAAGATATGAAGAAACTTTGAAGATTTGAAGAAACTTTGAAGATTTGAAGATATGCAGATATGAAGATTTGAAGATTTGAAGATATGAAGATTTGAAGATTTGAAGAAAGGAAAAAGTTTGAAGATATAAAGACAAATTTGGAAGAGAGAAAAGAAAAATGAAGGGTTGAGGGGAGGTGTATTTATAATGTTGGATGAAAAATTCAAATTTTCATGAAATTTTCATTTTCCCGCATATTCTGGAGTCATTACCAACGGCCCGGCCGTTGGTACTAATTTCAAAATTTTGAAAATTTGAAAATTTCGCCAAAATTTTGGCTAAAACATTTTGAATATTGTCTTGCCTGGGTAAAAACACGTTTGAATATTAGTAGGGACGACTAGGTCCTTGGTAAAACTGGGTAAACATGTTTGAATATTAGTAGAGACGGCTAGGCCCTTGGTACTAACCTCTAAATTTTTCGTTTTCATGATTTGCATTATATAAATTTGATTTGTTTATGATTTTAGTTAAGATATTGTTACAATATGTTACATGAAGAACTATAAACACAAGTATGATAGTTTTTGAGTTATGATTATGATGGGGATAGATCATGGATGTACGATAGGGTAGATAACAATGGTGTTTTGAAAGAGAGATTTATCAGTGGTGTTTTGAGGTTCATAGAATATGCTTTACAACAACGACAAGGAACAGAAAATTTGTTGCATGGTTCAAACAAATGACTACAAGTGGGGAATACGAGATTGATCTAGGTCTAAAAGCTCTAATCAGTGGACCCGATGGAACAGTGAAGAGGTACAATGGATACATTGTGAATGGGTTCAAATTCCATATAGAGGGTACAAAAGGCCCAAGAAGTAGTGATTGTAGCGGTGTTTATGTAAAAGGGAGCATGGGTGGATCTGACACCACCAACTTCTATGGGACGTTGAAAGATATTATAGAAGTGGAATATTGGGGAGGAAGAAGACCGATATACATTGTGTTATTCAAATGCGTGTGGTATGATATTGACCGAGGGACCTATGTCGACCCGACATACCAATTGGTGGATATCGACCCAGGGCGTAGTCTCGAAACCAATGAGCCGTTCGTGTTTGCCAATCAAGCCCTACAAGTCTGCTATACCCCGTACCCAGCACAACACGTGAAGCGTCGAAAAGGATGGTGGGCTGTATCTACAAATCCAGCAAGGCACATAATCAACACCTCATCAGTGGACCAGTCGAATGAGGATCAAACAGGGATGCCGGAAGAAGTGCTACAAGAGAATGAACCAGGAGGGGTGAACCTATACATAGACTTTACCTCATTTGATATGAATGTCCAACTAGGGGTTGGTGAATTTGGTGAATTTGAGTGGGTGGAGGCAGGTCCTGAAGACGTGGTACCACACGCTGGGGAAGACGTTGATAGTGAGTATCATGAACAAGAGGATCTAGAGGAAGCGGGAGATGGCGATAGTGGATTTGAGTCAAATGACAGTGTGTATGATTAGCTAGCCGTATTATTGTAATAGTTGAATAATATACTTTCCAATTAAATAACAAATAGATTTTGGCGGCTTTTTCATCTTTTCTAAAAAATACTAAATAATGTATGATTTAGAAAATACTAAATAGTGTATGATTCAAAAAATGTATAATTTTTAAAAAGCGTAATTTAACAACATTTCCTAAATAATGTATGACCCAAAGTAAACATAATAATTATAAACAGTATGGAAAATACTAAATATCACATGCCCAAAGTAAACATAATAATTCTAAAAGGTACAAAATCTTCAAAATATTACATGTCGAATTAAACCTAATAATGCATAACAGTACGGAAAATTCAAAATATTACATGTCGAATTAAACCTAATAATGCATAACAGTACGGAAAATTAGTTCGTAAATAAACAATCAAGACCTGCGGAGATCCACTGGGTCATCACTACCCGACGACTCTTCATCGTTGGCTCCATCCTCATCCCTCAAAGCCTCAGTCTCCTCATCATTTGAATCGGACAAACTATAAAGGATATCGTCCTCTAAATGGGTCCCGGCCGAAGAGCTCGGTGCAAATGGATCTGGTCTCCTCTGAGATGGTCGCACTGGTGGTATGTCACGAGCACCGGGCCTGAGAGCATCTCGCATGAACCCTCGGGGAGGTCTAGAAACGGGCCTACCTGACAACTGGGACAACTCGTCGCGCAACTGACCTATGTAGCCAATCACCTGTCGCCATCTATCACCGTCACTACTCCTCAACTCTGCGTTCTGTGTCTCCGACTCCTGCATGTATGCCTCGTCCATGAGGACCTCTAGCCGGGAGTCCATACTGTAGTGCTTAAGTCAGGCATCTGACGGCAACCCCTTCATTTTCCCTTTCTTTGGATCTCCCGCAACCGTGCGCCACGCCTCTGGAACAAATCTAGGCCACCCTGACTCAACAGGACCGTGTAATCTAGTTAACTCCGCGCGATATGCTCTCTTTTCAGTTTGATCAACATTTATTATAAAAATAATAATAAGGAATTTTATAAGGATTACAACTTCAAGTATAAAGATACTTACGTGAAGCTCCTCGGAGGGTCCGCGAAGCCACACTCGAACTGGGTCCTGTCCCAGTCGCCTAACTGTCCTCATGTGCAACTCTGCATACAACTCATCAAATCGAATAGGAAGTTCATCAGGACCCAACTCTACATCCTATCAACTCTACATCCTATCATTTATAAGAAGAATTATTTTTATTAGTTTGTAATAGATACAAGTATTAAATTCTTTTAAAGTACAAGTTTAACAATTTTAAAATATACCATCCTCTCATGGTGCTCTGTGTAACCAACGGATCCACCGGCATAAGTGGAAGGCGCCGGCACATCATCCTACGGGTCCTTCCCTCCTCTTCTGTTCTTGCGAGCCTTATACGATATCGTCTCCACATCTGGCCTGGCCCAATATTCCGCAGCCTGCTTCTCCAATTTATTATTCATCCATGTCTTTTGTCGTTTTTCCCACTTCGGATCGTTCACCCTCTGTCGATAATTCAACTTCGCATCACTCATCATACCCTGATACCTCTCTTTTGCCTTAATCTGAAAAGCGTCATGAAACTTCTTCCTCCCCAATTTAGGAATCTTGTATGTTGCCTACAAATATAAATATATCATGCTTTACTCGTTTTTTTTACTATAAATATATCATGATTTATGGAATTTTATAATAACTTATTACCTTAAACTTCAACCAAAACTTGGTTTGCATGTCAATATCGAGCTTCGTGTAGCAAGGGACAAAGTCCATCAGACACTTCTTCATTATGGCTGTGATCGTCTGTACAATGCGGCGCTAGTCCTTGAAATGTCTAGTATCAGTCAACTCTAAGGGCTTACGATCTGCCCTACGAGGTATCGGATCTCCTCTAGCCACTCCCCTAGGAGGCCGCGACAGTGTATAAGATGGTGATGGTGATGGTCCCGTCGCTACCTGTGATGCCCCGCCACTCAATCCTACTCCGTCAGTAGGGGGTACTGCACTGGAAGACTCGGGCATCTGTCATGTTGATCCTCCGGCCTGAGCTACATCCACAAGCTCTAATCTATGCAGGATGCGTGACTCTGGAAGAGTAGACGTAGTAGTAGGCTCGTGCGGTGACTCACATCACTAAGTCTCGACAGGTGTCGCGGCTGCATCAGGACCTGGCGTGGGAGGATCTGGCAGCTGCCTCCGTATAAGTCCATATCGCCGACCTTTCTTCTTCGCTGCGGTAGTACGCTCATGGGTGCATTTAGGATTGTCTGACATGTCTATATAAATGAGCTGCATAGAAATCCAAAATATCAAACGAAACCCAAACAATCATATAAAACATGGACGATATTATAAAACTAATAATTCCCTAAAGGCATAAAGACATCCGTACTTAAAAATCTAGCATTTCAAACAATTATGAGATATAACGATTCTCTAACAAAATCTAAGATAACACAATCACGAGATAATAAAATGATGCATAATCATGTTCAAAAACCAATTTTTTCTCTTCTACAAAGCTAACAATCACGAGATATAACAATTCCCAAACAAAATCCAAAGATTCTTTCCAACGACATGCGATGATCCATCTAAAAACGAGATTTTTTTCTTCCACGAAGCTCACAATCACAAGATATAACAATTCCCAAACGATATTCAATGATTTTTCTAACGAAATATGTGATGATCCATCCAAAAATGAGAATTTTTCTTCTATAAATCTAAGAATCACGAGCATAAACCAATTCCCCAACGAAATCTAACATTCACGAGATAAAAATTACGAGTTCAAACGATTCTTTCTAACGACATATATGCATGATGATCCATTTAAAAACGAGATACTTTTTTCTACAAAACTAAAAATCACAACATATAACAATTCCCAAATGAAGTCCAACAAATTTCCAAACGAAATCTAACAATCACGAGCTAAAAATTATGATATCAAACGAAAAAAAGATTAAAACTTACAAACTTCGCACTAGCAACGGAAGCGCCGTTGGAAATGGAGGTGGCGCCGTCGGAAAAGTGAGGAGGAGAGGTGAGAGTATGAGAGAAATGAAAGAAAATGGAGAAAAAACGAGGGTTTAACGGATTTATGTTATGTGATTAGTACCAACGGCTCGGCCGTTGGTACTAATATTATTACCCACGGCCAAGCCGTTGGTAATAAGGTCCACCAACGGCCCAGCTGCGCCCCATTAGGCCCAGCTAAAAAGGGTTGTCGCCTTATAGTTAGTACCGATGGTATGCCCGTCGGTACTAATGTAGCAACGGTGAAACCGTTGGTACGTATTAGTACCAACGGCTTCGCCGTCGGTAATGGTTATTACCCACGGCTGAGCTGTGGGTACTAGTAGCAACGGCTTGGCCGTGGGAAAAACACCGTTGCTACTACTCGATTCTCTTGTAGTGATGTAAGTACTAAGTATTGAACTGTTACTGAACTACTGAACTTCAAAAGAAAAAAAAAGTACTTAACAACTCATACAGTACTGAAGAGGGAAAATATTGAACTACTAAACTACTCACGGTACTGAACTACTCATAAGTTTTATTTTTAACTACTAAACTACTCACGCTACTGATCGAAAATAATACCCTGCACGGTATTGAACTACTCATAATTTTTACCATTAACACAATTCATCAAAAAAGCTTGCATAATTTTTACTATGTGCCAAACAAATTATCATCTTTCTCCAATAGAAAGCGAAAAATAATCTCAAATTACAGCAGAAATTATGATAAAGGATTATATGAAACGAAATTAAACAATGATTATCGATAAAGAAAAAAAAAGTTTATGCAAAGATGGGGAAATTATCTTGATTCGATTTTCGATTCTTTGTTGTAAGGTAGTATGAGTTTCTTCTTTGTTGTTTCGAGGAGGTTAAACAAAGATTGTTTTTGTTTTTGTTAAGATTTTGAGCTTTTGGGTTTCAATAATACGCTGCAGCGGCTGCAAGTTTCTTTTGTTAAAATTCTGTTTTTTTTTAAAAAAAAAAATAAATAAATTAGATTTGGGTTTTAATTTGCTAACGCGGTTTAGTGCGCGCTCTAGTGTATCTTAGGTCACGCTTTAGAAAAATTTAGGTTAAGCATTAACGAATAGTAAGGCGTGCACTAACAGACTTTAATTAAGTCGCTATTTAAGAAATACTAGTGCGCTCTAGTGTGGTGTACGCACACTGAATCCACCGATGCGTGATCTGTGCGTTTTTTTGCCTTGAAAAGCTCGAATTATGTGATCTAGCTCAGTCTTGAAAAGCTCGAATTATGTGATCTAGCTCAGGTAATGCCGCCAATTCATGTAACGAAAGATTCAAAGGACATGTATATTATGATTATACACGCATATATATAGTGTTTTAGCTAATATATTATGTATCCAAATTGAGTACTTATTATGGTTATATATAAGTATAAATTATGTCTTCAAAAGAATAATTACAATATATACATGCTCATATAGGGGTGTGCTAGTCACGTTGCTTTGTGCGAGAGTCGCATGGCTCCATGTCTATATATTGCGAGTTGCATGATTATGTTGTGTGTCGTGCGACCTCGTCTATAGTTGGGTTGGCTGTTGGGTTATCCTTAGGTGCGAATCTAGTTGCATTCTCATTCTCGTAGCGTCATGGCGCTCGTTCCTGGCGTCGGAGCACTTGTAATGCAATCTTTTCCAAAAATATTTATTTTATGCTTTTGTTTTTGGGTTGGGAACACCTTAATACATCAAAAACTTCTACATACCACTGGGGAAAGAAGGACGAAGCCCTAGTTGGATCTGCTCGTCGTTAACGGTTAAATACTTTGTTGGAGGAGCATTGGCATGATTCTCTGGCAAAAGGATCTCCACGCCTAAGGTGCCGATATCGATATGATAACGGAGGAGTAGGGACTTTACTTCATCAACAGTGATGGTACTAACCACCGACGAAACTTGATATGTCTTCCTCGTAAGGACGACCTTGTCATCTGAACCCTCCAGGAGAGCATCATTCCTTTTTGAAGACTCGTGAGTGATCGCCTTACGGCGTACACCACCTATAGGGCGGAGAGATCGTGGATGTTACAACAACGCGAGAAGTAGCAGCAATAACAGAAACATTGGCAGGATTAGCTGCACTCACAATAATCTGACTCACATCTGCCACATAAGTAGTAGCGAAAGTGAGAGAGGAATGAAGACTATTAAAGGCAACCATTTATTTTGAAAGAGGAAGGTAGAATGAAGCGGGAGAATAATGACAAGATCTTGCATCGTCAAAATGAGAATGCTTAAAGAAATCTTGTAAGTGTAAATGATAACCTAAAGACAATGAATAACCTAAGTCTCCTATCTATATAATAGGCAGCGGGAATTTATGGCACACAATCGCCCTCCCACCAAAAGACAATTGATTAGCTGAAAATACATGTTGCGCGTATCAAACACTCGCCCGGAATAAAAGGAAAGTGGAAATCACTTGAGTAGAGGTGGGTGCAGGACGTGTACCAGCATTTTGGCTATCCAAACTCGGAATGCGCGCCTATAGAAAATTGAACTTCATTACGATTTCTATTCACGCGGGTGTCAGACTGGTAGCGGGCACTCAATCGTATGTACTTTTATATGTTATAGCCGATAGAGAAAAATGCAAAACTATACCCAACCTATAGGCCTTTTTGCGGAGCTATACCCAACGTTTAAAAAGTTGCAAACTATACCCAAGCTTTGCATTTAGTTCGTAACTATACCCAACGTTTATTTCCGGCCCAAAAACGTCATATATCAGCGTTATGGCATCATTACTCCGATTCCATTGAGGGCATTATTGTCATTTCATCTCTGATCGGTATTTAGGTGGGAATTGGCTGATCACGTCATTTACTCCCGCTCAAAATTAAGGATTTCCCAAAACCCTAAAATCCCAATTCAATCGAAAACCCAAAATTCTCCCAATTGAACGCAAATTTCGCAGCGATTCTGGTTAAACTCATCATCTCCGAGGACGAGAAGTCGATGGCGTGGAAAATACGAGATGACAACACAATAATTCCACCGTCATCCTTAATTCCTGACTATGGTGAGTGGGTTTTCCTTATGATCGCCGTTTTATCCTTCCCTACTGAGAATGGAGTTGTTTATTAAGCACTAGGGTTAGTTTTATGGCAGTCAATTGAGAAGTGTAGCTGATGTTTAGTTGGTTTTTCTATTTCATGATTTTTTGACAATTATTGTACTGTTTTTGCTTGGTTTTTGGCCAATGTGTTCACCGTAAGGCAAAATATTGTGTACTTTACAAATAATATATTGCATGGATTCGGGTTCATCTCCACAGTTAGGGTTTATTTTAAGATTAGGGTTTTAATGGTATTCTTGTGTATATGCAAGAAGTGACAAGGAATTTCTTACTATAATGATACATCATTCTGGTAATATGATGTTTTTGGGAGAACCTACATACTTAGAGGGCCAAATAAGCTTTGTTGACTACTGCACTGCGGATACGATGTCCATACTTGAGTTGATTAGTATGTCTGTTGATTTAGGGTTGGGTGATGATTGGATGATTTTTTACAAAGATGATCATGATAATCCATCACTACATTTGGATTGCATCACTAATGACAGTGATGCTTGTTTCATGGCTGAAATTGGTACTGAAAAGAGGATTGTGGAGGTTTACCTAATTAAACCAAACGCACCCACTATTGCATCTGAGTCAGAGGATGAGGTAGTTGAGATTGCTGATGATGTATCTGTGGAAGAAGTAGATCCTCCCCCTCCTATAAGTGAACCACTTGACTATGTTGGTGATGATGAAGGTTGTTCTAATTTTGGAGGTGAAGAAGATCCTAATGGTTTTGAAGTAGAACTAGAAAGAGCTGCAAGTCAAGTGGAGTGTGGTGATTGTGTTGAAACTGATAAGGTTGCTGAAACTGCCAAGGCTGATGAACCTACTGATAAGGGCAAAGGGAAAAAGCTCCAAGGAAGAAGAAGAACAAGAGCAAAGATAAACGCGTTTGGAGAAAGAATTGATAATACTTATAGAGACTTGGATGATGCTAGTAATGCATCTGGTGCTACTAACAACAATGATCAGCCTGATTTAAATGGCAGAGAGGAGCTTGATTTAAATGGCAGAGAGGAGAGTGTTAGAGATTTACCAACCTGGATAAAGGAGAACTGTGGACCATTAGTGGCATCTATTATTGACTTAGAGAATAGTGATGTTAGTGAAGGGGAGGTATCTGTAGGGTCAGATTCTGAGTATTCTGATGGATATGTGGATCCTGACAATGATGCATTTGAAGATGATAATCTTGATGCTATAGATGTTGATCTCAAGAGACCTATTGAATATGTAAATGATCCTCCTTCTACTACTGGTAATGCAAATGGTGTTGCACATGCTACTGATGGAGAGACTTCAAATGTCAATGCAAGTGATACTGAAACTGCTGGAGGGCCCTCTGTTGATGCAAATAATACTGGAGGGTAGACATGGGTTTTTGATGGTCCCATTGCATCTACCATCTATAGAGAATCAAGGGTGAGGCAGAGAAACACTATTGTAATAAGAGAGCCTGCCAGAGAGAAGTACATAAATCATGATGTTTTCAGCCCTGCTGTTGACATGAACAAGGTTGTATTCAAACTTCAGATGTGCTTCCAAACTCCTGATCATCTCAAGGATGCACTTGTCAAATATGCAATTGATGAGAGAAGACCAATTAGGAAGATGAGGAGTTTTAAGGAGAAAATAAGTGCAAGGTGTGCAGATATTGAATGTCCCTGGTATATCTATGCCTCAAGGGTGTCAGGGGAGAACACAATTATGATCAAAACATTAATAGAACCCCATGATTGTGTAAGGCAAGACACTATTACACAGGCTACCTCTGCATGGGTGGCAAAGAAATACTATGGCAAGCTCATTTCTGATCCAAACTGGCCAGTGCAATCCATGTTGACTGTACTGAGAAGAAAATGCAATATGGTATTCAGCAAGCATCAAATGTACAGAGCCAAGCACCTGGTTTATAAGATGGGTCAGGGAGATGATGTAGATCAATATTCCCAACTTTGGAGGTATGCTGAGGAGATGATGAAGTCCAATCCAGGAACAACAGTTAAAATCAAATGCAAGTTGTTTGGTGATATCTGTAAATTTAAAATAATGTACATCTACTGGGGGCCTTTAAAAAATGGCTTGCTGGATGGTTGCAGACCTATTATATGCTTGGATGGCACTCATCTAAAGACCAAAAATGGTGGAATTCTTCTCTCTGCTATTGGTGTTGATGCAAACAATTGCACATATCCATTTGCTTATGCAATTGTTGAGAAAGAAAAGACTAAGACATGGAGATGGTTTATTCAGATTCTGATTGAAGATCTAAATATTCAGAATAGCTCCCATTGGACCATTATGAGTGACAAGCGGAAGGGTCTTCTTGATGCTGTTGAACAATTATTACCTAATTGTGAGCATAGATTCTATGTTCTACATTTATGGGCAAATATGAGGCTTATACACAAGGGTTTGACTCTGAAACACATACTATGGAATGCTGCTTCTTCAACAAGGAAAGTAGATTATGAAAGATACATGGGTGAGCTGAGGGAGCAGGATCATAGGGCACATGCTTGGTTAGTTGAAAGACCACCTGAACATTGGTGTAGAGCATATTTCCAAACCAACTGTAAAAGTGATTTGATACTCAATAACATGTCAGAGAGTTGGAATGCTTTATTAGTGACAGCAAGGGCAATGCCAATCATAGAAATGTGGGAACACATTAGGATGTTGTTGATGAAGAGGATTGGTGTGAGAAGGAGGGCTATGGAGAAGGAGGGCTCATTTTTATGTCCGAAGATTGCAGAACTTCTTGCCAAGGCTGAGGTTGACTCTGTGCAATGGATACCTCATTGGAATGGAAGTAACCAATTTGAATTGCATGGTCCGTTTGGGCATACCAGAGTAGTGGATCTTAGTGGCCAAACATGCAGCTGCAATAGATGGCAACTCACTGGAATCCCATGTGTTCATGCCATAAGTGCAATGAAATGGATGAAGTATAAAGATATTGAACAGACAGTACATCCTTGCTATCACAAATCTACTTATATGAACATATATGGACATTTTATGATGCCAATGGAAGGAAAAGAAGCATGGCCCTTACCCTGCCATACTTCAGCAAGATTGGTTCCCCCAGAGTCAGCTACCATGTCATGTAGGCCAAAAAAAAGGGAAAAGAAATTCAAAGAATGATGAAAAAAGACAGATAAACTTGATGAAAGCTGCAGAGACTGGAAAACTGGGAAGATTTGGAATGGACATAACATGTAGGTTTTGTGGAAAAAGGGCCATAATGTTAGAACTTGTGAGCTGAGAAAAGCAAACCCATTGGCTGGACCTATTAAGAAGAAAACCAATAAGAAGTCCACTACACCTAATGAGCAGGTTGTTGAGACACAAAGTAGTACAGTCAACCATACTCATGTACCAAATAAGCTCAGGTCAGGCATCTCAAGCCTCAACAATAACTTCCAGTTCACACATTGCATCCAATCCTAATATCAATATAACACAACCTAAGAAGAAGAGAGCTCCTCAGAAAAAATACTACAAGACACCCAAGGTTTCAGGCAATGGCCCTGTTGATATTCCTGCACCCCCCACCAATGATGTCCCTCTTGCAGGCACTTCCACTGTGAACAAGTTTCAACAATGGGCCTCTTCTAGTGGTGCAGAAAAGGGGAAGAAGAGGAAGTTGCAGGTAACATCTTTGTTAGTGTATCCCTTGCTATTAAGGTTGATTTTAGATGATTCAAAGATGTATTTTTATGTATTAGGTGGTACCAACTGGGAAAAAAGTCATACAAGAAAGTCCATCAAGGCCTATTACAAGGAGTTATATAACACCTACTAAGGATAAACATGATGCAGTGGTGCCTGATGTACCTCCAGTTTCCCACAGACCTCGGACCAGGAGTCAAACCCCTCAGAAAATTGCAACTAATAAGGGAAGGTTGTTTCCTGAGGCAGCACAACCTCTTAATGCCATTCCATCAAGTAGTGCCAATGCGTTAGGAGCCCAGGAACTGACTCCGCCTAACAGGAAAAAAATTCAAAGCACCTGCTAAAAGGCCTGTTGTTGGAATGCCTAAAAGGAGTGTGAAGAGGAGCTTTGTTGGTACAAGTGAAGATATAATGTGGAAGATATAATCCTATCTTGACAAAGAGCTCAATGAGCATATTTTGAGCACTTTTTTGATCATATTTTGATCATACATTTGATCATATTCTGGTCATACTTGATCATATTCTGATCATATTTCGTGTCCACAAAATGTCTGTGTTTGTGATCTTATTTTGGTGTATTATGATGTAAATGTATGTGATCTTTGGCAATTACATTTTGGTGATCAAATCTACAATTTTGGTTTTGTTCACTTGATACTTTACTAGTTTTTGATGTTTCATTGAAAAGATTGACAGAAACATTGGCAAAAAATAGAGATTTTATTAGTTCATAAGCTGTTGATTACAAGATAGTTACTGCATGACTTTTGCAACTAAAAATATCAACTTCAACACTATTTAAAAAATGTGCCTCTACGCCTTTCATACTCCATTTCTTGTAATCTTCTATTCGGATGCGGAGGTCTAAATGTAGGAAAAACCTCTTCAAAGTCGGTAAAGTGGAGTTCAACATCAACTTCGAAATCGTTCCATAACATCCAAATGCCGCCCAACATATCCCTCGTACGTGCAATCTCATAACGATTGAAACCCAAGAAAGGAACAATGTCCCAACATTCTTCTTCGGTTACACGAGTTTCCAAAATGAATACCACACTTGGATTATGAATCTTAACATACTTACGAAAGTCTTTTCGAAAATATTCAACTAGACCTGCTCCATGACAATTCCATGAAACGACCTTAAAGGAAGATAAAGATGTGTTCCGGGTAAACATGATTGCTTATTGGTAAACCAAACAACGATGACAACAATTTCTGCCCAATATCCAGTGCTAAGACACGCTGTCGCATTATTTCCCATTAAGTGCGATAGATATGATGCCACCATTTGTGATTGCCATCATCCCAATTCAATCGTTTCACTCCAATTTTAAATTCCCAAGTAGAAGCAGGAATCGTCGTCACCAATAGTTGTCTCTCCCAGGTCTCTATTGCTGAAATCACACAGTGGCCTCGAAAAGTGTTGAAAAAGGTATCATAACCCCATGCATCATTCTCATCAGCTGCCACCATTTCATTATGAGCATTCATCCTTCTCATTTTGCAATTTTTATGTTTATGTGGTGGAAATGATGTAATAAGAAGTTCAATTATTTATAAGAGCACCAATTACTATGTAATTGGTGATGCTTCGTTTACCCGTGTCTTTTCAAATACTCAACTACCACCTTTTCCATTAATCAATGTTTTTAAAGGATTGAGGCTTGTGGTGTGACTGTTCGAGAAATAACCATAACCGATGTTCATAAAACCATAACAAAATTATTCATAAAAACAGAACATAACAAGACCATAGGACCATAAAACTATAACAAAATTATTTATAAAACCATAATAAGACCATACAAAGATATGACTGAAAACTCACAACAAAAACACAAAACAACCAATTGCAACATAACAAGAAAATAACAAGAAACATAACAACCAAACACACTAAAACTCTTGAATTAGTATTCCTCATCCCAATTGCAACAAGGGCACTTCACTGGTGGCAACCATCCCATCCACTTCATCACAAACATGTCATGGAGCAACGCCGCATTCTCACATCCGTAAAGGCGAAAATACTTCTCGTCATCACTCTCCTACAAAGCAAAGCAGTTAATCAAAGTCAGCAATATAGTTAAGAAAATTAAGGCAATAAAAGGAACACATTTACAAAGATATACTTGGCGAGGTATGGCATGATAAGGAGCCGATATGGTAACCCTAAAATCGGGCTCATGTGCACGAACCCCCGGCTTTCCAAGGAACCCAATGAATGAGTAAAATTTCTGCCTCAAATCATAGATCTTTTTGTAGATTACGTCCATATCCCACTCTCCTCCATCCCCACGCATCCGATCCACCTCTGGTTTGATAATCCTTAACCCCCTTTCCAGCGAAGGAACATGACTCAATCGGTGCCTCCTACTACACTCCACCAACTTTGCCAAGAGTTGCGTCTCAAAGTGTTGATTAAAATTCCCATCATGATACAATAAGGACACATCGTTGTTGTTAGGAATCTCCATTGCTTTTCTCGGCTACTTTTAGATAGGGAAGGGAATTGTGAAATACAGAAAGTTAAATATTCTTGATGAAAGGGTTGATTAAGATTTTGGGGGTTTTTATAGCCCAACATGGTGACCCTTCATATGGACTTCAAAATTCGGACCAATCAAGATCCTTTCCAACACAATAAATTACCAATTACTAAAAGACACATTCCATTCAAAAGGCAACAAACACAGTTACATGCATTGGTCAGTTAAAAGAGATAAACAAACAACAACAACAAACAAACACAAGACATGACAAACACAAGACATTACATCCGTGACTAAATAATGCCTTCAACATGTGATATGATCAAATCAACCATATGTTGCAATGCTAGACTAACAAGTTCTTCTTCAACCATATGTTGCAACCATACGACATACATACAGACAACAAACAATGCAACCCTCAACGTCTTCTCCCTTTTCTTGTTCCTAACAAGTTCTTCTTCAAGAACATTCACTTTTCGAAGCAAACCAGGGATAATTTGCCTCAATCGATCACACATTGGTGGATCAATCCAAACTCAATAGTTGCAACGTTCAATTCTCTGCCATAAACGCAACAAAATCAAAAAAAAAAATCAAAATCTTCGAAAATTTTCAAAATCGCGACATACCTGAGGTTTGGGGCATTGTGAAAACCTACGCCCTGGGTTGAGGTTAATCCACGATGTTTCAGTCGACGCCTTTAACCCACAACGGCACAATTGAGGATTTTCCATTGGAAATCGATCGGTTTTTTGTAAATTAGGATTCTGGAATTAGGGATTTGAAGTTTGGAATTTGGGGTCAAATTGGAGCTTTAAAAAACCCGTTGAGAGCCGTTAGAGAGTCGTTAGCTACAGTGGAGTGACGGATTTGCCCATTCAAAATTTAAAAAATGGCCGGAAATAAACGTTAGGTATAGTTACGAACTAAATGCAAAGGTTGGGTATAGTTTTGCAACTTTTTAAACGTTGGGTATAGTTTCGCAAAAAGGCCTATAGGTTGGGTATAGTTTTGCATTTTTCTCTAACCAATAAAATAAGCCAATACACTCCCTTAAATCAAATATTGGTACGCCATGTAATTAAAATTTAAAATACTCATAATAACTAACATCCAACAATCATTCAAATCCAGCTTCATCATTCATCAATGACAATAAACACTATAACATACATAATTAACTCAATACTAAAATATAATATAATACTAGAAAATTAACAATACTGGCACACCACGTGTACAACACATTTAAGACGAAGGGACGTGGGCACGTTCCTCACATTTTGTCATCATTGCATAATGGACAAAATTTAAAACGACAATATTATTGTCTCATAGGAAAAAGACAAAAATAAAGGACTATCCCTCCTTCATAGGATATCGCTCGAATGAAAGAAGTCGCATGAGTACTACAAGTCTCCTACCTCGTTTACCACGAACCAACAAACTTGGAGGACACCCGATAATGCATAAATAGGCATGGTACAAAAATGACTAAAATATCCCACCCTTGGGAGATTTCCTCGAGGAAATGCCTCGTATGGAGTGTTCCCTACATCCTTCTTACCATAAGTAAGCGATTGCCTCGGGGACATCAACTTCGTGTCAACAATGGACTTAAACGACTCTGCATACTTAAATGACCCACTTGAAGGAGTCACGGGTGCATTAATGACCTAACAAACATTATTAACATAACCGCTTAAAGCTACGACCAATGCACATTAAAAGCATTGGCAGTAGATCATCTCTCATGGCGCAACATTAATGAAGACCCATTCTGCAGCATTAAAGGAGATCAAGTTGCCACGAACCTTATTATCCTAAAATCCCTATAAATACCAAGGTATTCTCCATTTATAAACCATCTCAGATTTCAACACTACACTTGTATACTCAGCTTATAGCAATATAAACACTATTTTCCTCTCTCTATATATGTATTCACTACGAGGGCGGTCGTTCTCATGAACCCCCTCTTAAAACACTTTGCATTTGAGGATTCCTCTTTGAACCGCAAGAATTGCGTTCTCAACTATACAATACTAAGATAAATTAAGTATTTATTCCTCGAATGGTCTAATCCAAGGCTGATGATGAAAACGCGGGACGAAGCCGTATGAGGTGGGAGTCTCACGTATAATTCTCTGAGAAGGGAGTGGCTACCTACTTGAGCTTCGACCAACCACCACCGGTCAATTCCTCTTTGGGGCCACCCCTTACTCTACCGCTATTATAGGGGTATGGGGTTTGAGACAAATAAAGATCTAGGAAGCATATTTTCGTGTTATCAGTAAGTTCTTAAACATGAGATATAATTTATTCTAAAATATGAGATAATATTTACTTATTTGTCTTTTTATACAATGTGTGAATTTGTCGCTACCCTTCACGTGCACACTAGGTAAAGACCTAGATTGACGCAATAACAACAAATTACGTCAACAAGCTAATTTGACAATAGATCGCATGTATATGACGAGGTGAGATATTACAAGTATAGTGCTACAATTCTATTACAAACTATGCCTCCTATCACTAATGCTAACTCTAGGACGACTTTAGTCACAACTGATATCGAACGTAATGTCAAAGGTGACATCGGGGATGATGTCGGGTACACGTCAGATATGACGTGGAGGGCGATATCGAATGGTTATGTCGAATGTGATCCAACAAGCTATGTCAGGCTTGATATCGGGGATATGTTAGGAAAGATATCGAATATGCGTATTCAATATCAGCATGTAGATTAGGTAGTAATTATGTCTCTGTCTCGGTATGCGGGATGGGGTATTTATAGATCTTTGCGTTGTACTGTATCGAATGTCACATTCGATATACGGGAGTATATCGGGCTTCATCCCCAATATAGACGTCCATGGGCCTCGGATATGGGCCGACCCAATCACTATAATCCTCTCTATCATGTAGTAGATTTTAGGAATTATCATTTTGAATAATAATTTGTAAACTCAATTCGTAGGTTTTTCTCTTTCTCAAGGAGTACCCGTAACTTCCCCCCAAGTTTTCAACTTATTCGATTAGGAATTTGGTTAGCAAAGATAGGTCTTTGATACTCCCCCATTTTCCTAAGCAATTCGTAGAGTTATAAGTCGGAAACTTGTACATATCGGGTATATATCGAACTCGTATTTTGACATGCTCCCGACATCGAGGGCCTTAATTGTTTGGTGGGCCTTGTCATTTTGTTATATAACCTGGTCCCCCTTCCTTTGCCAGTATGCGGATATTTTATTGTAGATTTTTTCCTTTTGCGAGCTGGATATCGAAGTTGATATCGAAATCGCTTAGGTATGTCGGGGCTCATTTTTCATATGCTTTCGATATGATTTTCGATATAAGTGTGTTTATATCGAGCCCCGATATCGACATGTCACGTTTATTTTTTCTGGTTTTAATGTTATGTATTGTAAAGTTTTTAATGTGCACTCTCTTATCAGGTGAGAGATGGCCCGAGTTAAGAATCTGCCCCATAGGAAAGATATTATTTCTCTACGGCAGTATGTGCTAGGTGCCCGTGATGGGGAAACTTTTGAACCGAATTTGTCTAGGGTAAGTCCACCTGCTAGGGGGAGCGTGCCAAGCAAACCGCCACCGAATGAAGCATTGGATGATGGCCTCATGCGGATCTCTGGTATAGCTACGGAGGTCAGGATCTTGCGTGTACGTTTAAACGAGCGAAACACCCATTTTCCTTGTCATTTCTTGGTGGTGAAACCAAGCCAAGAGGGTGGTAGCATTGTAATAGGGACTCGCTCAGACGTCGAAGAAGGTCTAGCTTTAGAAGGGAAAAGGTTGCATGTTGTGGAAGCAGAGCTTGAATCAAAAAGCCGACTCGCCGCCAACCCCCTAATGTTTTCGTAGTGCCATTACATCCCGACACTCCTCTTAATTATTGGCATCCAAACGTTAGGGCTCGTTTTGAGAAGGGCACCCTTAGAAGAGAGGCCGATGAGAGTTCTCGAGGTGCTACTTCAAATGTCAAGGTTTCCCATCTGAAGGGCTTGATTGGTATGTCAACTCCCCTTGGTGTGGAGAGACTGGTGGACTCGAACCAGGGGAATTTTTTCCTTCGCCGAATAGGGCGGCCACTGTCGAGGAGCGCATGTCGGCCTAAGATGGGATGCCTACCTCCCCTACTGCTGCCTTTGTGGCCCCCCTTACATCCTAAAGGCATCGAGATATGTCCTTGCAAATGCGTGATGATGCCCATATTTGAGCCACTAGGAGGAATTATAATTTTCTTCGTGACCCTAATTATGATCGAATGGTCATGAGGATAGGCGGTCGGGTCTTGCATGAACAAAATGTTGTTCAAAGCATGAATTCTATCTATCCAGATATTGATCCTGATGTCTTGATTCGCAACTTGGGGCCTGCTGTAGGGCAGCGAATGTGTATAATGCTCTTTTATTGGTAAGGTTTCGCTTTGGCATTTGTTTTTATGCTCTCCCTTTGTTGTATGTGTATTGATTCTTAACGGTCTGTAAATGTGGCCATATGTTCCATTCTCTCTATGAGGACTACATGTTGCTGGCGAATCTTCAATCTGGACATGACGTGGGGGTTGAGGAAATGCAGAAGTTGGTCGCTCAGAGCCATGACTTTATGGATAAAGCCAACGTGCAAGCACACGCGGCCAAAACTCAAGCGAGAAAGGCGCATGATAAAGCTTGGAGAGCTCTAGTTGAAAAGTAAAAACTTACAAAAGAGCTTGAACAAGCTAAAGCTGAAGCCGGTCGGCTACATCTGCAAAATGTGCTTCTAGAGCGAGATTGGAACTCGTACAGGGACTCTGTGGTATCGCTCGAGACACAGAATGCTAAATTAACTGCGCTTCTTGAATCTGATCACCATTGACGGGCCATTGCTAGGGATTTCCTAAAATCTTCCACCTTTAACCAAATTCAGCTTTTGTGAAGAGAGAAATATTTCAAATTTGGAATGGACACCACTTTGGATCGGATCAAAGAGTTGGGTTTGTTGGGTAATTATTCAAGATTAGCTTACTCGATCCCAAGCTTGAGTTTGAGGGTGTGGATCATGATGGTTCGGCTAGCGGTCCCTCCGTGCCTTGTGACACTGGGGATCCTTTTCTTCCTCTCCTGAAGGAGAGATGTTTATATATGGTTGGCTTTATGCCTACTCTTGGTAGAGAGGAGGAAACAGGGGTTTTCCCTTCTGATTCCTTGGAAAGGGACGTCCCGGTTGACGAAACCCACAGACTTTTTGATGATGCGCTCGGCATTGATACTGATTTTATTGATGTCGATGGGCCATAAGATGATGGGAAAGCTGATGGTGTGCCCGAGTTGCCAGCCGTGTGGGCTGTTTCTGGTACATATCCCCGACTGCATTATAGGGTACCTCGAGCTCTGAGGTGTGTGTACCCAGAGAAGGACCCATACAATAATAGTCCTAAATGGTACATGTATCCAGATGCGTTGTCACCATGGGAATGGATGGGCTTGTTGTAGATATAGATGATGAGCTAGGGAAGTTCCCAGTTAAGACATCTGAGCTTGATCTGTCCTCTATTCTTGCCCTTACCAGGGATGGAATTCATAGTGATCTATTTGACAATTATAATGAGGATTTCTTTTGAGAATTTTGAGTGTGCTTTCCATTTTAGTTATAGTAGGAGTAAGCTTGCAACTTATTTGTAATGTCATCAGTAGAGTGTTTACGTGTAACTGTTCACAATCTCTGAATGTACCTTTATTTTACGAGATGTTCGTGTGTTTGTTTCGTCATATGTCTCCCTTTATTTGCATCCCTTTACTAGAGATAAGGAACTTATCGGGTGGGTATATGGATAATCGTCATTTTAAGCGATATGTCCTGGGGCAATACCTCTCTGCTGTCTTACCATCATCGTTGCCATAGAGGTATATGGATACTCGCATTTTCCAGCGATATGTCCTGAGGGCGATACCTCTGAGGGTGATACTTCTCTGCTTTTTTATCAGCATCTTTGCCGTGAAGGCATATGGTCAGTCACCTTTTCAAGCGATATGTCCTGAGGGCGACACCTCTGTGCTGTTTTATCAGCATCTTTGTCCTGGAGGCATATGGACAGTCGCCTTTTCAAGCGATATGTCCTGAGGGCGATACCTCTCTGTTGTCTTATCAGCATCTTTGCCGTGGAGGTATATAGACAATCGCCTTTTCAAGTGATATGTCATGAGGGCGATACCTCTCTTCTGCTTTACTAGCTTATTCCCCAATATGTTGTAAAGTGTACTACTTTGGGCATATAGTTTATCTTGTCTTACTCATGCATTACCAAGATAATATTTTTATAATATCGGTGTTGGGCCTGGAAAGTGGCTACCTACGTAGCCCATATTGGGGATCAAGCTTTGCGTAGTTCTGATTACAAGATATGATAATATCAACAATAAAAGTGGCGCAAGTGTTGCACATTCCATGGACGAGGTAATGGATCCCCATGCATGTCTTCCAGATAATAATACCCTTTAGAGCTTGCTCGAGTAACCCTATAAGGACCTTCCCAGTTTCCTTAAACTTTTCCCACGTGCTTACTAGCTCTTACGCTTTTTAAGACGAGGTCTCCAACCTGAAAGTTACAGAGATGGACACGCTTGTCAAAATATCGGGCCATAGCTGTTTTGAAGGCCACAGTGCTCTGATAGGCATGTTCTCTGGTAGATCCGATCATGTCAAGGTCCATATGGGGCAAACACACTCAGTGTTTGAGATTGTATTCAGTAATACGATAGGTAGGCATACTTATCTCCAGTGGCACCACTGCCTAGGACCCATATATTAAGGTGGATGGTGCCTCCTCTGTAGAGGTCCGCAGAGTAGTACGATAAGCCCATAAGATGTCTGGGAGTTCTTCTATCCAGCTTTCCCTTGTGGCATGAAGCCGATGCTCTAATATTCATTTAGAGTATTGTTGGTGGATTCAACCTGCCCGTTAGCCTGTAAGTTAGCCACGACCACGAAGTGTTGTGCAATCTTTAACTCTTTGCACAATGAAACCATTTATTTGCCACAAAATTGGGTCCCATTATCGTAGATAAGGACTGTGGGCAGACTGAAATGGCAGATAATGTTTTTCCACACAAAGTCTATCATATTATTCTCAGTTATGTGGGCCAGCGTCTCCCCCTCCACCCATTTAGTGAAATATTCAACATCAACTAAGAGAACCTTTTTCTATCCCTTAGCTATGGGTAGAGTTCCCACTATATCAATCTCCCACTAATCAAAAGGACATGTAATCTTGAGAGGCTGCATTAGAACAGCTGGCCAGTGGATCAACCTTGCATGGTATTGACAATTTTCACAAGTACGATAGAATTGTGTCGCGTCTTTTCTCAATGTTGGTCAAAAATACCCATGCCTCAAAATTTTCTGCGCGAGGGCTCTTCTTTCATAATGGCTTCGACAACTCACAACGTTTAACTCTCTCAAGATATATTGCGCGTCCGCAGGGGATATACATCTTAGCAAATGACCATCAAAGGATTGCTTATAAAGCTTTCCTTGATTAATAGTGAACCTGTAAGCGTTATATTTGAGGCGTCACCGTGCATTTACATCATCTGAGAGCTTTCCGTTCTGGAGATACTGAAAGATCTCATCCATCAAACAAGGAGCGTCTGCAATAAGAAAAATTCATTCTACATCAGCCCATACCTTGCTAGTTTCTGTAAAACCTATTGCCGGCCTTGAAGTGCCAAATAAAGTAACGCGTTTCTCGACAAAAGTATCCAATGAGCTCGCGAATTTTGACAATGCTCTGCCTTAGTGTTCTCAGATCGAGGAATTTGAGTCAAGTTGATTGTGGTGAACTCCGAGGCTAGTACCTTCAGCTTTGCTAGATATAAGACCATTGTCTCATGTTTTGCTTCGAAGAATCTCAAGAAATGGTTTGCCACCAGTTGCAAGTCTATAAACACGTCTAAGTGGTCTTAAATTAAAGTATTTGCTATTCTTACCCCCGCAAGAACTGCCTCATACTCCGCTTCATTGTTCGTAATAGGAAAGTTCAAGCTTATGGCGAAATCAAGCTCTCTTCCATCCGGTGATACCAGTTGGATTCCTACACCCCCGGCGTTGGCGGTCGAGGATCCGTCCACATGTAACAAAAATGTTGAATGCCGAATACTAGGTCTCGGGGTCTTGGATTATAGTAAAAATGTGGTTGCATGAGTGGTCCACACTATTCTCTAATGTTTCTGCCATGACATGTGCTTTGATGGCGGTTCGGGGGCGTTATTCTATCCCGAATTCGCTTAACTCTATTGCCAATTTCACCATGTGCCCGGAGGTTTGTGGGATCGCCATTATCTGTCGGAGTGGTTTATCTGTGATAACAATAATGGGGTGTGACTGAAATTACGGCTTCTATTTTCAGTCCGTCATTACTATTGTAAGGCGAATAACTCAATTTGTAGATAATTCCTTTCCGTGCCATGGAGCACACGGTTAACTTAGTGAATAGGCAGCTACTTGTCGCCTACGTCTTTCACCAATACTGTGCTGATAGCATTGGTCGAGGCTGCTAAGTATAAATAAAGCATTTCTCATACGTCGGGCTTAGCTAACAACGGTGGGGTCATCAGGTGTCTCTTCAGCTGCTGGAATGCCTTATCGCAATCGTCTGTCCACTGGAAATTGGTCGCCTTTTCAAACACCTTGAGAAAAGGAAGGCTCTTTTCGGGTTAGGTTGATATTAACCGTCCTAATGCTGTTATGTGTCCAACTAAATAATGTACGTCACGTACTGACCGTGGTGAGGGTAAGCTCATCACTGCCTGAATCTTGTCGGGGTTAGCCTTGATTCCCCTCTCATTAATCATATAACCCAAGAACTTCCTGCCGAAACCCCAAATGTACGTTTCTTTGGGTTGCGTTACATTCCATAGTCCCTCATTATCCTAACGGATTGCTCCAAATTCTTCACATGATCCTAAGCCTTCAAATTCTTGATCAACATGTCATCTACGTAAAGCTCAATGGATTGTTCGATCAGGTTCTAAAACATCTTGGCAACTAGCCTTTGGAAGGTAGCGCCTGCATTTCTCAATCCAAAGGACATCACTCAATAGCAGTATACGCGAGTATCTGTAACAAAAGTCGTTTTTGGTTGATCCTCTGTCGCCATAAAAATATGATGGAATTCGCTTTTCGCATCCACGAAACTGAACAAGCCACATCCCATCGTCGAGTCCACAAGGAGATCTATTTTTGGTTGGGGAAAAGGGTCTCGCGAACAATGCGGTATAGTCCACACATTCTCCATTCAGCCTCTTTCTTCAAAACCAACACTATATTGCTAAGCCACTCGGAATAATGTATCTCGTAGATATGTCCTGCCTTGAGCTTCTTAACCACTTCTTTCTCCACTACCTCATTCTTCTCCGTACTGAACTTTCTTTTCTTTTGCCTCACCAGTCTAGCCCGATAGTCAATATTTAACTTATGCACAGTGATTTTGGGGTCGATTCCCTTTAAGTCTGAGTCGGACCATGCGAATATGCCAGCGTTCTTGCTTAAACACTCTACCAAAGTCGTCCTTATATCTAGTGATATTACCGATCGAATCTGCAGGGTGCTGTCCGGCTGCTCGGGGTCGATATTAATAGTAACAAAATCTCCAACAGGTTCCATTTTTGGCTCATTCTAAAATTGTAAAATCGCTCTCTCCCTCTTGGAAAACTCAGCTGATGCCTTAGCTTCCATTTTCCCAAGATCTACTACTGTCTTTCTCTTCTTCTGCCCTGACTCCTTCGTCTTCTGAGGTCTCTTCATTGTCTGATTTCTTTGCGGCTCCCTGATCCCGAAAATAGGTGTTCCCACAGACGGCGCCACTAATTTGACAATAGATCATATATATATGACGAGTGGGATATCATAAGTATAGTGCTACGATTCTATTACAAACTATGCCTCCTATCACCAATGCCAGTTTTAGGATGACTTAATCCGGAACACCAGATGATGGGGACAGAAAGTCCGACCGGGTCTCACAACTAACATCAAAGGTAGTGTCGAAGGTGACATCGGGGATGATGTCGGGTACACGTCAGATATGGCGTCGAAGGCGATATCGAATGGTTATGTTGAATGTGATCCATCAAGCTATGTCAGGCTGGATATCCGAGATATGTCGGGGAAGATATCGAATATGCGTATTCAATATCAACAGGTAAATTAGGTAGTAATTATATCTCTGTCTCGGTATGCGGAACAGAGTATTTATAGACCTCTGCATTGTACTATATCAAATGTTATATTCGATATGCGGGAGTATAACGGGCTTCATCCCCGATATAGACGTCCATGGGCCACGGATATGGGCCAACCCAATCATAGAAATCCCTCGATCACAGACAGACTACATTAGACTAACCATGTGTGATACATTCAGATCCAAAAGGAATAAAATTAAGCTTTTGCTTGTGGGAATCACAATTGAGAATAAGAAGAGAAATCCCTTTTCTATAACTACCAAGGCACCCACGCACATAATGTTTTTTATTTAGCTATCAAACATTTAATTAGACATTTTTATGTAGCACCCACATTTGCAAGACATCTGGCAAACAATTCTTTTTTTGTATTTAAAGGTGGGCAATCCTGTTGTATATTATCCAAGTTATTCGTTTTGGTGTTTATAGTGGCTCCCCACGTTTCCCTCCTTTTATCTCTCTCTCGCCACAAAATCCATACTTCCTCTACTCCAATTTCCCCAAAAATATAACGTGTGAAGCATCAATTATTTCTTTTCCCGATATTTGCCTATAATATAGTCTTTCAGCAATTTCCCACAATTCTTTTACGCGTTCACGCATAAAAACCACATTTCCTCCAATCCTTTCATGATTTCTGTCATGTACGCAATCAAGACACTACTAGTCGATCTACACCTTTGACGAACAATCAAATCAAATCATGGATCAGGCCGAGCTTCGACGAATATTCGCGATGTTCGATCGTAACGGGGATGGCAGAATCAGTCGTCGAGAATTAAGCCAATCGCTCGAGAAACTAGGGATCCACATTCCTCAAAAGGAATTGGTGCAGATGATCGAGAAGATCGACGTCAATGGGGACGGATACGTTGACGTGGAGGAGTTTGGGATGCTTTATGCTGCGATCATGGAGGACGACGAAAGAGGAGACGAGGAGGACGACATGCGTGAGGCGTTCAACGTGTTTGATCAAAACGGAGACGGATTTATCACCGTGGAGGAACTGCGATCGGTTTTGTCATCGTTAGGGCTAAAACAGGGACGTACTTTCGAGGATTGTAAGAGGATGATAATGAAGGTGGACGTTGATGGCGATGGTAGGGTTAATTTTGATGAGTTCCGGCAGATGATGAAAGGAGGGGGATTTGCAGCTTTGAGTTCGTGAATCCTTTCTTATTTTCTTACATTAATATAATTGCTTTCTGAGTACATTCCATTGCGTGCATGTCAAATTACATGCTAATTGCAGTTGAGGATTTTTTTTTTTCAATTTCCTTTTCTAATTTGCGTGTCTGATTTGTCGTGTTTAAGCATGATTTTGGGTTTCTGAGTATGTTGATTAGCAGCATTTACGATGAGCCTTTTGTTGTATTGTTACTGAATGTTGTTGCTCTTGGTTTATCGCAGTTTTTGCCAAATTGAGCAATTATTTTTTCCAGTAATTCCTCATTTATGGAGTCATTTCTCGGTGAACTTCATTTACCTCACTTGGGGGTTGAGATACTGACCATTTTCTTAATCGTATCTCATCTTTATTAACAACATATTAAACGTGTGAGCGCTAACACTTCAATTGACTAAGGAAAATGATTTCCTTACAGTCTCTACAAGTACAGACAAATCATAGATGCCAAGAGGAACTAGATTATTAATTATTTATTTATAATTGCATTACTGCCCATCTCTCCTTTGTAATTTATGTTTGCATCTTTTAGTTATTGCAATTACGAAGTATAGACCTATAGTTGTTTTTTTTTTAATTTCTCGGACTACCTCACAAGTCGATTTCACATGTGGACATCTTCTTTTTTTTTTCGTTTATTTATTTTATTTTCTAGTTGTTACCAGTATTTTACAAAACACATGGAAACACTGATGTTGGAAATATGGAGAGAATATGTCCAGAAATAGTATATGTTTTTATATGGTTCAAGTTGTTGAATAAATATTTAATTATGTCTAAAAAGATGTGTATATCTCATTAAATGAATTCTTATATTATTTATCATTTGAACTTAAGTTATTATTAGCATAAAAATAAATTCTCAAATACTCGTGTCTACAAGAATAATTTTTATGAACTTGAAATATATGAAGAGTAATTTGATGACTCGTCAAATACATCATTATTTTGTTAAAAAATACATTTAATTGGCAACATATTGTTCAACAAAATTATCAAATAAAATAGTTCAATTTATTAATAAAATTGGAGACATATACATACATATTATGGTTCTGTTTTAAAAAAGAAAAAAGAAAAAACCTCTTTGTTCTACTTTTTGATCCTCCATGTAAGTATTTCAAACCTAATTGCAAAAAATACAATAATCCTATAAAAATAAATGAGAGAGAACACTACAAGGTATCAAATCATTAGCGACCGCCCATTATGCCGCTAAAGGGTCATTAGCGACCGAACGACCGTCACAAAAAGGCGATCACTTTTACCTCTGTCGCGAATGACAAGCGGCCGAATTGCGGTCGCTAATAGCAGCTTGCGACTGTCACTCTCTCGCCCAATATTTTTCGACGGTCGCGTCTTCGTCACTCAATTGCGATGACTGGTTGATCGGTATTAACGGAACCCACATTTGCGACGGCTCGATCGTCACTAAATCTCAAACACAATAGTTTTCACTATTGGTTTCATTAGTGACTGCTCAACAATCACTAATATTTCGGTCACAAAGAACGACGACATGGATGTCACTATTCTGTTTCACGTCAATAGTGATCGAAAAGCGGTCGGTACCAATATTTAACATTGGATATTAGTAGTGACCGCTCGGCGGTTACTAATAACATTTAAAAGAAAAACAATTCGATAAAGTTTCAGAATATTATTAATTTATTTCAACAATATGAATGCTTGAAGATGTAAATGAAAAAAGAAAATATTACGGTATGCATAATGGTTTGAAGAAAATTTTAAAATAAAAAATGGAAAAAATATGAAGATATGCATAAAAGGTTTGAAGAAAAGAGAAAAAGTTAAAAGGGAAAGAAAGAAAAAACTATGAAGATACGAAAAGATAAAGATATGCATAAAATATTTGAAGAAAAGTTTTAAAACAAGAAAATTCGAGCCAAAGAAAATGCAGATCACTCAACAAAGAACATCATCTACAACAGAAAAGATGATCCCCACCATGTGAATCCTAATGAAGACTTTGATCAGCAGAAAAGAAAGCAACAATCTCCTGTCTCTTGGAGGCATTCTGGTACAAATCAAAACCTTTCAAATAAATCCTCTTTCACTAACATCCAAAAATTTGTGCCAATTTATCACCACTGCGGAGTCAAAGAACACATTCGACCTCACTGTTTCCAACTATGGGAAGATCAAGCACAATGGAGAAGAAATAACACTTATAGTTGTGCACAATTAACTGTCGCAAAACCTACTAATGTAACATCGCATACCTCGAAACACAAATCTAGTTCTCAGAAACATATGTGGTTTCAATGATCAAAATTCAATTGTTTTGTTAGTAATCATTCTTCTTCTTTTTATCCTAACAATTCATGGTTCTTTGACAGTGGGTGCTCTCACCACATGACATGTAGAAAGGACATTCTTAGCAAACTCGTTGATGAAACAAAAGGAAATGTGGTGTTTGGAGATGGAAGCAAAGGGAAAATTGTCAGAAGAGGCACCCTGAATGTAGACGAATTCCAACATCTAAAATATGTCCTATATGTAGAAGGATTACATGCCAATCTCATCAGTATAAGTTAACTGTGGGCATGATCTGTTCGTGCGATTCACCAAGGATGGATCCGAAGTAATCAACAAAGAATATCAATGTGTCCTACAAGGACTGAGAGATATTGATGACTGATATACACTGACCAAATACGACAGATCTACTACCAACCCGAGTCATCATCTCTGGTATGATTCTCTGAATGACTTCAAGGAAAGCCATATAGGAGAACCCAAAGTCCCACAGCTGTCACAATATGTGACCCTTCCCACAAGGGCTTTGTATAAACTAAAGGTATCACCTAGATCATGGTATGAACACCTATCTCACCTTATACTAGAAGAACGATTCTCATAAGGTAGTTATGACTAAACTCTCGTATGTGAACGTCTATACATCATTAAACTAATATGCAAAAATTATATAATTGTTTGTGACTTGGATGATCTGTTGCGACACATCGCACTTAATATAAAAACACAAAATTGGGATTCAATGAAACATTATTTATTATGATACGAATAAATCAAATAGATGTCTCAACAGTAGGAGCCAAGTATTTAGACATGCCCACATAATCATGACTAAGTATTGCCATGCGTAATAGTCGACATATCTTCGGTACAACTACTCTTAGATGAGTGATAACTTATGTAACTCATTCTCTTCATGCAAAGTTTTGTAATTGGACATGGCAGATTGACATTAGAGAATATATCCACAATGAATCTGGAATCATCTCTGTCCTTTGGCAAGATCACGTACTCACCTTGTCTACTCATAAGGCAATGTGCAATGCAGCAAGTAGTCGTTGGATCCATATTCCTTGGTTAAAACACATGGTAAAATATCATGGGATTACTCATACCACTTTAACCGTTTAGCTGGATAAATCAAATGACATACTTGTTGTTATACGTCATGCTCAATATGCACAAGTCAAACATATCAAAATATGGCATAATCTCACTCATGATCTTGTGAGGGATTTGCCAGTTGAGTTGCAACGTGTGGAAATTACATGTCAACTAGCTGACTTCTTTACGAAGGTATTACAAGTTGTACGCTTTAAACCCTTAGAAAATCTTTTGGCATCTGCAATCTATGAGTTGCAACAACGTACCGATGCAACAGTGGATAAACACACATAATGTCCAATTTTCAGATGTTCATTCCATCATGTGTTATTTAGTCTATTTGTGTTGTGATTTTGTAAAGATGCACCTACTGCTCCTTCCCTATGAGAAAATCCTAAACTATATCTCACTTATGAAGGGTTTTCTATGTAAACAAATATCTCTTACTTGTAGAAAAATCTATTTGACCTAAAAGGAGTGAGTGTGAAAGTTTTCACGCGTCACGACATTGAAAAGAGCTACCTCACCCAAAAATGAGTCAGAGTGAAGCTACCAGAACTAGTTTGCATCAGGTGTATACGGTTGGTCAGAAAAGTGAAATGAAATTTCAAGTTCAAACTTATCTATTTATGTCACGAGGATACTTTGAGCGTTCTGTGCAAAATCAGATCTTTGTATAATTTCACTAAGCTAAAGCTAATTGTTGTCAACATAGGTTCCTATTCCAACTGCTTTTCTTAAGTGTATTGAAATTCTGTATCTTTGTTGTGTCAGCCGTAATATGGAATGTCAGTTGACAAATAATGACCACACAATTTTTCTTAGAAACTGCAGTAAGTCTCATACTCAATTGTGACCATATATCTCCCTTCTATGTTTTGATTAGCTAATTTTGGGCTATATTTTCAACTTTGGCAGGAGAGTAACTATCCACTAGTTGCACCATGTTCGAATTCAGTTTCCTTACGTGTCATCCCTCTTCCCTACTTAAAGGATACTTAGTAGATTTTTGTTAACTCAATTTTCTTCTTTCTAAGCAGAATTGAACAAGTATATATCAAAAGCCCTAAATTTTCAATTTCTTACAATGTCTTGTTCAGCCAAGTTCAACAATATTAACTATGATGACACTGAAGATTAGGATGTCAGAATTTAGATCGTCCCTATTGCTGTTACCAAGGCCCCTCTTGTTGTCATTCCTCTCTCCTCTCAACCACCGTCATTGTCACCCTCTGTCGGCGCCCTCATCACCACCAACAAGGGAAAATCAAAGGTCGATGAGAAAGATGAAGCTTCTACTGATACTCCTCCTCTTGAGGTGACTCAATATGATACATCAAATTCAGATTCCATTGCCCTCAAGCAGCCACCCCCACTACCGCGTCGTGTCAACACGTGCGGGTGATCTTATTAAAAATTGGTCTCATTATCAGGGAAAAATAAAAAATGCATTGCCTCTCCTTCAACCTAGAATGAGATTGTTGAGATTGGAGATGATTCACCCCTTGCACAGGCCAAGAAACAAAAGACGTTAGTTCCCTCCTTCTCCGCTTCTCATGCTCCTCATGTCAAGATAGGTCGTGATGGTGCTAGTGCTTTTGCTCCTCCTCCTAAGCTTAAACCATCCACCTCTCCTCTAGACCTCAACAACAATTTTTGGAAGAAATATACACTCTTGAGGCTCGCCAGAAATAAGTGGAGATGACCAGTCTCAACGGGCCTCTTGTTCCTGAGTGAAAGATGATTCCTCGGTCCCATGGCGTCACCGATGTCCTTAGCCTCCTCTGGGAAAGGGGTTTCTACGCTGCAACCACTAAAGTATAACATTTTATCCCTGAGGTTATCTATGAGTTATATGCCAACATGTCGCAACAGCTATCTTCTGATCGCTCCTTTCGGCGTTACAAGGTCTAATTGCGTGGTCATGTATATGACTTCTCCGTTGACCTGCTCAACATCCACATGAGAACCCCCAATATAAACAACAATGGTAAATGGGAGATACGACTGGAGGATGACATGGATGATGTTGCATCAGACCTCACGAACCTAGACACAAATTGTCCTCTCAATGGCTCCATTCCAAGCAGTGGCCTCTCAGTGAAGTACAACCTTCTATTCCAAATTCTTCCATCTCACTGATTAACTGTTACTCACCTCTTCCCAGTCAATGATGTTGTTTCATCAATCCTATACCGGATTGGAAAGAAGATTCCCATCAACATGGGGAAACTTGTTTTTGACCAGATCTGTCTGAAAGCCTTTCTCTGCAAGGTACAACTATCTATTGGCTTCCCTTCCTTGACTTATTGCATCTTGTCGGAAAAATTAGTACATGTCGTACCTGGTGAGCAGAATCATTCCTCCAAGGACATGAAGGCCTCATCCATAGTGGTGTAGGAACAAAGGAGCCTACCACAGTCAAGTTCAAAGTTGGTCCCTCTGCTATTAGGACTGCGAAACCTGACAGTCCTCCCACCTCTGCTGTTGGACTTAACAGGATCCACCTTAAACTGGCACGAGACTACACTAATCAAAAGAGGATGCAAACTTCAATGAAAGTCATGTCCAAGACTCTGCCCAGTCTCGAAAGCCACATGTCCGCAATGGAGGGCTCTCTTCGCAACATCGAAGGGTGTCTCCCTTCCCCTTGATTCTGTTATGACACCGTTATGACACCAATGGGGAGAATGGGAAAGGAGATAGGGGGAGTGTTGTTGTTGCTGCTGCCCCTTTATTTTAATTTTTATGCACCGTGAACAATTTTTAGTTTCTGCACTTTTTTAAGTCTGAATAGTTATTTTGGGTTTGTAATGTTGCACTCCTATTGCAACTAAAACTATTTGCTTTTTAAGTATGTTAAGGCAGCTCTTTATGAATCTCCCATACAAACTCTTTTTGTAGGAAATATTATTGATGTCAATACAAAATCAAATGGGGGAATGTTAGGACTGAATATTTTGGCCTAAGTAGATTTAATTAATTAATTAATTAATTATATGTTATGTATGTTTTAATTGATTATGTTTTGTTATATTTTGGAAAGTATGTATTTCTGTTTCTTTCCTTATGCTTAAAGAAACTATTGTAACAATTATTTAAGGAAAGAAGATTTGTGAGATTCTGAAACTGAATTTTAAAGTTTCATTGTTGGTTTAGATCCTATTGTGTCAGATTATTTAAGGAAACAAGATTTTGTATTTCATTTGTCTTTGTATGATCTGATTCTATTTCCAATGAACCTAGACTTAATAATATATGCATATATTAGAATATTCTGTTTACTTGTATAACAGGATCAACTCGAATGAAATAAGAAAGGTTTGCAAGCTGTCTTGAAGTTTCGAAGATCTGGTGCAACAATTGTCCTTCCGTGAAGGAGATTCTGCACTCTATAAAAGTAGAAGACTAGGAGACATTTGAAGAAAAGTTTTTAGGTTTTAAGATTGTCTTTTTATTTGTTTGCGAGTCAAAATATTTTTTTAATGGTTTATGTTCGATATATCAAGGCGAAGGAACTTCGTGTAATCTTAAGTATTTCCAGACTCAAGTAGAGTTCTTTAATAAGGTGTTACGTTAGGTATTAAGAAAGTAATTAGAGAGATTCTAGATTACAAGTATCAAATAATAGCCCGAGTTAGTCAAGTCATGTACTATACGAATGAAACTTGAGTTATTACAACTCGTGAAAACCGAGTGACTAGGTATGTTGTGACCGAACTACTATAAATTCAATGTGTCATTATATTACTTCTTATCTGTCTTAACAGGTAATTATTATTACGATAGAAAAGTAACAAGTAACGATTTAGGTCTTACACCCATGATGGGTACTCAATCCAGTCTTATGGATATCTTTACCTCGCATTCTTATCAAAAAATCTAAAGTCACGTTTTTTGAAAAAACGAATGAAAAAAGTTTAAAAAAACGGACACACACACACACCACACTAAAAATAAAAATCATAAAATACCAAATCTTTCTCTCTCCTTGATTGAACCTAGGGTTCTTGGAGAAAACCCCCAATTCGATTTCAACATCAAAATCGTCTGATTCTCATGCGTTTTTCTTCAATCTTCGCTTAATCCATCACAATCTATGTTATTATCTCCAAAACTCAACCCAAATTAGAACCCTAATTCAAAATTCCCAATTCCAACCCGCAAGATCCCAAATTTGAAAGTCTAGTTTCTTCAATTGCTTACTAATTTCGTGGTTGTTTGGCGTAGTATCAACCACACTTATTAAAAATTGTAAAATAAAAATACAATTCATCTTCACGAACGGATTAGGCTATGTCGATTGCGTCAAATTCATCATCTTTTGGATTTGAAGTGTTGGTGTGGCTTCGTGGCTAGTTTCTAGATGCAGGGACGACCCAAAACCTTGGCCAGCGGTTTTACGGTTGTCCTAACTACTACATGGTTTTCCTACAGCTTTTGTCTCGTTATTTTTCTTATTAATTGTTAAGAATGTATATGACTAGGTGATTATTGTTAATGTTGTTTTGTTGGTTGAGATTAATAAATGTTAGATGGTTATTGTAAGGATTGAATGATGATTAATTCTTGAATTAGATAACAATAAATTTTTGGTGTAGGTGATCAATATATTTTGAATTATATGATGATTATTAGATAATGTATGATGATGGTTTATATTACTGGATGACAGTTATTGATTACTTGTTATAGGATATTTTTGTTTCCTATCGATTCATTGGATTTATTTGTGTTGCCTAATTAGATTATACTTATTTGATTGATATTTTTCTTCTTTTGGATTCGTTGGATTTATTTGTATAGCAATCTTGATTAATGGTAAGCTTGATTTCATAAAGAAGGTTTCGGATTTTTTGTTTGGTGATCTTCATGTTGGTGAGAGAGTACTCAAACTTGGCAAACTTTGTGATGATGTTAACATATTGAAGTGATATATTGTGAAGATCAATGAGTATGTTAAAGAATTGGCTATTAACATCAGTTCTACGAAACATTGCCTTGTTAAGATGGATGGAAAAATGAAGTAGATGAAAGAAGGTGCGAAGAAGAACAAGAATAACAAGCTTTTCAAACGTGTGTTGTGTGCCATCTATGTCAATCTGGTAGTCTTAGTAGCGAGGTCAAAATGACACTCAAATCTTTATGTTTAAGTTCATCGATGTATTTATGTTAATGTTTTAGTAATCTAGGATGAATTTGGTTAATGTTTACATTTTAGTACTTTGTCGTTTTCGTGTTTGATTTGTCCGTGGATGTATTGTACTATATTTCTAGATTTTTCATTAAAGAAAATCAATGTTGCGCAATTCCATTCTTTTTTCTTATAAACTTCAAGTCAAGTAGTACGTCCATTTTCTATAGCATAAATTGATAGGTTTTCAAAAAAACATCTCCAACATTCCCATTTATTTGAACGCTACATGCTTGGATTAAGTAATACGCTTGCACATGTCATCAAGTGAACATAATTACGTAGAGTCAAAACAATAACATTTGTTTTTGTCATACAAAATGAAGTCAATCCAAGTTCCATCCACAACACCTCAAAATGTTGAAATGCCATTACATAACAATAATTAGACATTCCATGCCCAAAATAAAAATGAATGGTAACTGTACACAACTTCATCAACAACCATACAATACAATAACTATTAAAAAAGTAAATAAAAAGTGAGATTTTTCATGACATTTGACCGAATAAACTACTACGTCTTCCTCGTCTTAGAAGGATTCTCTTTATGATTAACCGGAACACTTTTGGTCTTGTCAGTCGGTGGCATAAATGCGACCGTCATACCTTTTGCCTTCTGCAATTTAACATAAGAAATTAGATTCAAAAAATAAGAACAAATTTTAGCACAACATTGTTACAAATTTTGGAACGAATTGGAGTTAAAAAAAAAATAAAAAAGCTTTAGAAATCCAGAAAATCTTTGAGTTTTATCAAGTTTCCGAAAGACAGAGAGTTTCAGGACTTCAAAAACTTGCTGAAATTCAAAAAGTCACTTGGCTTTAGCAGCGTGTTGAAATCCAAAAACTATGGATTCCAGAAACTCTCTGATACTAGAAATATTTTGGATTTCAAGAACTTGTTGCTGAAATCCAGTGAGTTTGTGGATTTCATAGAGTTTCTGAAATCTAGAAACTTACTTTAGTCTCTTAAATCCACAAACTCTCTGGACTTCAGTAAGTTTTTGAAATCCAACGGGTAATTATTCTTGTCTTTGAAAATCGAGAAACTAATTATTCTTGGTTTTCAAAATCCAAAAACAAAATTTTAAAAACCAAGAAACTAAATATTGAAATAAACTCACCCTTGGTTTTGAAGCAATTATTTTGACTGATGGAGTATTTGAAGCATTTGGCCTCCAAACCAATAATTTCTGAAATGAATCCCATTCAACAAGTTAAGATAATACTCGACGTAAAAGAATACCACATGATGTAAAAATAAACCATTAAATGCTAGACCTCCGGTTCTTATGGTTGAACTAGACCAACCGGCTACACTTGTGTATCACCCCTACTAACTTGACTAGGATTGACACACTAATCATAGTTGTCTACTCCTCTGTAGTCCATGGCCATTATTTCCATCATTGTCCTCCTCCAAAGCGACTTCTTTCTTTGTCAAATCCCAGTCTGCTTCTTTGCCTACATGCTCATTCATTAATCAAACACCAATTTAGTATAATTTAAAGGTAAAACTGAGGTAATTGAAAAACGTAATCAAATATCATTATTGCTTCCTTTCTCTCTTTGCAACTAACATAGTTGTGGCCTAATACACCACATAAGCTGCACACCTACAAGTATTTTTCATTCATTTCAACCTTTTATTCTTTTTTTTTTCAAAATTTACCATGAAACGTGACTTTAGTTTTTTTTTCTTATACAAAAAATTAAAATAAATAACAACAAAGATTGTGGTTAAGTGTGTCACGTGACCTCACGTGCTTATCATTAATAGGATTAGGGACATGGGACTAAAATTGTACAGTTAGTATAATGTGGAACTGAAATAGGAAAAAGTATCATTATGGGACTAAAATTATAACGGTTACACATTCTTGGACTATATCCGAAAACATATCTTTTTACACCTTAAGTTCATTGACGAATAATTTGCAAATCACATATCACACCTGAAAAATAGTTATGAGGACGCGTAATAATCCACGACTAACGAGCTAGACTCATTGAAGCTCAATCACCACCTACTAGAGCGAGATGTCGCCTTTGGAGGTCCAACAAAAAGGAGTAATTAATGATTTTTTTTCAGATACCCAAATCAAGTAGTGACGGATTATTTATTATTCACATATACTAAACAACAAGGAACATGTTGGACTAGCGAAGGTTCAAAGCTTGAGGAGAATTAAAGGGAGTAAAGAAGGGTCTTAATTATTGAGAAACTCGGGATAAGGAATAAAATGGAGCAATAGAGGCACAAAGCCTGAATAGGTTTACCTTTTAAGCCTCTCACTTTGTTATTTAATTTAGAGAAAGTTACAGAATTATAGCCAAACTTTGACAATTTTTGCACATGTATGGCTGAACTTTGCATTTTTGCAATTGGGTATCCCAACTTTCTTTCGGGCAGCAAAAACTGAGATTCGGGATTAAAAATGTCATGCTTCGACCATGTGACATAACTAAAAGTGGTAAAAGGGTCATACCACCTCAACAACTAATAATGGAGGGAGAGTTGGATACCCAAGTGCAATAATTCAAAGTTCAATCATACATGTGCAAAAACTGCCAAAGTTTGGCTATGATTCTTTAATTTTTCCTTTAATTTATATTATGAGGATATACAAATTTTGACACGCTTATCCTCACCAGTGATGTATAAAATCATCACGATTTACGTCATGACTACATCTACAGTATTAATTATTGATGTATACACCGAAGAGGCATAAAAAAGACATTTAATATCTAAGAAGTTTTATTCATTACTTTTCTAAGTCACAATATAGGTCCAAGAATCTCTACGAAAAAGACATCTTACACCTCTAAGTTGTAGTAAAGACGTCCTATTTCCAAGAAGTCGAGGAATTGCATTTTTCCTATGTTGTTGGAGAGGCAACAAGAATCTAGTCCAAAAACGCGAATGAGGAGCATCAACATAAAACTTATTTTTCCCCAAGTCACACAAGGGACACAAAGTTTTATGCCAAAAAGGCATCTGAGCGCCAAAACGGAGCATCAACGTACTATCATATTTTTTTTAAGTCACCTGATGAGGTGTATTGCTTGCTTGTAATTAGTATTATTCAATAATAAGCAACTACGCACGTTCGCAAGTATACGAGTCAAGTAATAATTAAATGGTAAGTAGGGTCCCTATGTTAAGCCCTTTCTATTGATTCTTGTTTTGTTCTCAAATTGACATGATAAATTAAGTGCACTTTCGTATCACTTAAAGAACCCTGTAATTCTTAATAATGTCAGGACGTTAAACACTTTCCCTCTCCAGAAGTTCACTGTGTCAAGGATCATACATGGCTTTCGAAGAGAATTAGAGTTGACAACTATAACCTAGATTCCTCGGTAGATGCTAGTGCCGAATGTCTAGAGATTTATTTGCTTTATCTAGTATGGTTGTTGCACTGACAATCTCATATGCATAATTCAACATAATGCAAGGTAATTCAACATCATTACTCTGCATCAAATAAAGATGCGTGCCAAATATAATAAGTAGCATGAGCAACACATAATATTCAACTAAACAAAGACCCAATATAATTAATCAAAACGTAGGTTCAATGTTCATTCATTGAGATAACTACATCATATCCCAGACAATGTTTAGCTACTCATTATCAATTTATCATAACAATAATACATCATAAAGTTGTGCAATAAGGAAAAAAAGATTAAACTATTTTGACGCGTCTTGCCCTTTTGACTTTGTGTTGCCTTCCTTCAATGGATTACGTGCTCCTATTGATCACCTCACTCCCTCAACAATGATCGCAATACTTTGAACAATGTAATTTGATGTGGAATACTGGTGTGGTTGAATGTGTTTATCGTGATTGTTTACTACTGAATGTTGATGCCCTAGCCGCTAGACGTAATCTCATATTTATAGCCTCAGGCCCGTAAGTTGCAACTATAGGGTTTAATGACAAAACGACAAGCTCCCTATGTCGTGCGATGTCGTACGTCTGGCTATACGAGCCTCACAAGTTCGTCCACTGTAGTGCAGGTCTTTGATTACTCGGCGTGGTAGCGCATGATGATGGCCGAGTGACAAACTGTTTGATTTGCGCGAACCGCGCGGGTAGTTGCACTCTCACGTAGCTTTTATTGGGGTCCTTCAGCATGCCTCATGTCGTCTGGTGTATTAGATAGGTTATGGTATGAAACCGATGTTAACCTCGCCAAACTACTCCTCATTCATCCTTGTGCTATTCCATGCTCATTTTCCTCAAATATGCCTCATTTTGCTTCAACTCGACTAAAATCTATAAAATAACAAAACAAGACTAAAACCAGTAAAAAGGCAACAAGGAACAATGAAAAGTACAAGAAATCAGGTACTCAAATCGCTATAAATAATCACTTATGATCTCCTAAAAGATACGAAATCTTATTCCAAAAAGCTACCTGAGATAATTGTTCTTAGATTATTACACAGTTGACGTTTTAGTTGTGACTGAATGTAAAATCACATACAAAACCTAAAGTAATGATGCGTAGATTATATAGTTCAATCTTTAATCTAATCCATGGAGCAACACACAGATCAAACAATATACGAAAAAGGAAATAAACATTACAATCAATAGAACTATAACGTATCAAACACCTCTAATGTCTACATCTCGACTTTCTTTAGATTATTTTAGACGAAAATCCAGTTTGCAATGGAGGTGAATCTCATGTTCATCTTAAAAAACCGTCTTCTACTAATTTTCAACTATGACAACAGGTTTCTCTAGCAAGAAATAAATAAAGCGAACTTTTTTCGAAGTGGTTAAAGTTCAAATGTTGAGGTGAAACCTAAACTCCTCACTATGGATAATTGCCTTAGAAGTGCTAAGTTAATACCTTGGTGAGCTTGCATTCAAGAATAAGTAATAATGGAGATGAAATGTTGTATTTACAGATACCAATAACACCTCCAAAGGCCTGGACTAGACCTTAGTTGCATATCCAGGTTGTAACTATCGGTTGTGACTTTTAAGAATTTATTGTCATTATCTCAAATTTTTAGTGGATCTTCTTTCAGTACTTGTGTGGCTTCTAATTATCTAGAAATATTTGACATGTTAAATCATGCATTTAGTGTTGGATTAAATACTTTAAGATGAATATTAATTCATCAATCCAAGACCGCCACATGTTAAACCATAAAAAAATTCATAAGCAATTAATTGAGAAGCGTACTTTGATCCATACAGATAAGCTTTTACGCGAGAACGGTGAGACTTCGGTCTTCCACAGACAAATTCTAGCTCTCGGTGGGATCTCGCTCAATTGATGGGAAAAGAGGAGGAGAGTATTTCAAGAATTGTCTTGGGAACCAAAACCCGAGCCTTATATAGTAATCTAATTAGAACCCCATAAACCCTAATTAGACTCCTATTGTGTATTACACAATACAAAGCCCATACTTTATTAGATGCTTATTGGACCCTTCAATTTAGATCATTTAATTAGCCCAATATCTTTATTAGCTTAGATATAATTGTCTCAATTTATTTGTCCACTAAATAAATTATTAGAAATAATCTAACAATCTTCCACTAGGATTATAAATTGAACCCAAATGACAATTACATTTATAACCATAAGTGCGCACCAAATTTGCTAATACTAAAGCATCTTCCTTAAGCAATTTGTCCATATCCTATACCAACATGGAACCAAAGCGGCCGTTGTCACATCTATCGTAACTCAACCCTCAATGATCACACATGCCAAATATATTCAATGACATAAATCAAGCATGGATGTGTAAATGGATTTTACATGCAATGTAATCTGAAAAATTCATATTTCCAATCGGTCCTAAATCTTTATTGAGATCAACTTTAGTCTTTCAAACCTTATGTCAAACTACAATTGAAAGATAAATAATAAAATATTCAGAGATATAATACGAAAAACATCAATATTTTCTGTAGAAAATTGAACATACATAAACCAATGTATTGTGTCAATAAATGAGCCAAACACATGAAACAAACTCCCACTAAAACTGCATATCATAAGATAAGACAACACTTGTGTAAGCAATATGATCATAAAAGACCTTGAGTGTTAAACTTTTATAAGTGGGCGTGCTAGCATTATGTTTGTTTCTTTACGCTCATAAAACACTAACTGACTCTGAATTCTCTGATAACAATTGGATACTTTGATGTCTATGTGGCTAGACTTTGAAAAAATCTTATTGTTCAAATATATTAATATAATATGTTGTTACCAATATTCTTGAGTGGCCTTTCAAACTTATCCACAAGTCGCAGCCCAGTGACAAATTTCACAATCATATCACAAAATTGGTTACCTCATAACAAGTTATGAACTATGATGCTATCCTAAAAGAACCTATAAGTGTCTGCTGAACACTTTCCTAAAATATAGCTTCATTCGATAGCATATAAAAATAACAAGAATTTGATCATTTGGCAACCCGTTATTGTAGTCAGAGTACCAAATGATCTCCGAATTTTCTGACTTACAATTGATGAACATGTAGTATTTTATCCTATTAAGTACCTTATAACCCATTTGGCTGCAATCCAACGATCCATACGGGTTCACTTAAGTAATTATCCAACATATCAATTATGTACGCTAAATCTAGATGCACACAAGCTTGAGCATCCAAAAGTTTCAGTTTCCAAAGCAAAATGAATCTTTTGTATCTCCTTTATTTTGAAAGTATGTCATTAACACCGAGCATTAAGAGTATAAATTACTCCCACTGAACTAATGATATACACAAGTATCAAGTGTATTAAACTTTATATTGCACGAGGCAATGGCTTGATGATATTTGTGGTACCACTGACAGGAATACTTATTTGTATCACATAAGTGACACTTTCTCTTAAGGTTGTTGTGTTTGCTCTTTTGAAGCAAGCTCTTGATATTGGGCAGGGATTTCCATAACTGAGTCCTCATTGTTGTCTTGCAAAGACAACACTATCTCCCCCCACAAATACAACATCCTGAAGATATCTCAGATTTCATGTCTCAAAGAAGGACTCAGATTTTAAATCACATAGTATGTATACTACAGACCTTTAGTGCCTCTTGATTTTATTTGCAGTATTTCATTAGTTGAAGCAATTGTTTTAGCATACATATTTTATACATCAATGTACTAGTAATAACCAAAATAGAATTAAATAAAAGACTAAATTATTATTTCTAAATGAACAAGAATTACCAAATTTCGTCCAAAAGAAATAAAACCATAACCGTCTAAATGACGGTACTACATAAGTCTTTCTTAATTCAACTAAATGACTAGTCCTAGAAGATAATCCAAGTATGCTCCAATGTTTAGAATTGAAAATTGTTTTATCATCGCCCCATATAAATGATTCTTTCAGCATCACTTGGCGATTGACTCCGAATGCAACCTTCTTATGCATGCCTAAGACGTATTCGACATATTTGGAACAATCATTCTTCACAAGTCCTAGTGGCTCACAAAAGAAACAAACAAGCCCTTTATCTTGAGTCTTGGCTTGTGATGTTCCCGCTGTAGTAACTTTATTCTTAGTCCTCTTTTGCTTAATTCTTTTACAGGTAATTGCAACACGAGCACTTTTAGTCTTTTAACGCTTCAATCTATCCTCTTCTTGCACAAAATGCACAAGCAAATGATCAAGTAGGTCAAGCTTCAATGCATTAAGTTGAAGCAATGTTAGACATCTCCAGAATGGGCTCCCTAATGTTTCCTTCATCCTTATACCTTATGTGGACAAGTTTAGCTAAAAGTTTGCTTGTCGCAGCCCTTTCGTTCTTTACAAAACGTTTTTCACTTTCTTGAAGGAAAACAGTTAAAAATACCACATATGACATACATGGCCTAAATACTTCTGGAACATTGGGCTTTAGTATAGTCAGACTCAAGTGATTAGAACCTCTCACTTCTCAAAGTTCACTTTGACCTGAATGGAACTTGACTCTGTAAGAGAAGTATGTTGTTCTTTCCTTAACACTAAGTCCAAATTCATACAGCAGAGAACTAACAAAATGCTCTCTTTCCAATTCTTAAAGTTGTGCCATTAAGCACCAAGATTAAGTTAATGTTGGCAATTATATTAACAGCAGAAGTATTAACTAACAAAATACAAACAGATTACATAAACTCACTTAATAGAAAATCATGTCATAACATGCAAAGTTTACTAAAATAATCATGTAAGACATAAATTTCAATCAACCGAAGTGTGGTGGACCCATTTGAACAAGATACCTAGCACAACATCGAAGTTTAATCTTTGAACAGAAACATGAAACATCAACTTGTAAGTGGTACTCTCCACGCAGAAATCAAATGGTGATAATAAATCCTGTCAAACAACAACTTTCCTTTGGGCCGACATGTTGTTCACATGGAAACTTTATAATATCACACACCTTTTCCACATGTGCATTCCTTATTCGGCCAACCAATGACCTTCCTTTGGGCCGATCATCAATCGCATAAACAAGAAATACACGCATTCTATTATCTTAAATAAATAAATTCAAGCGTAAGAGGTTACTTTGGCAACATTTTACTTAAATTCACTTATGTCAAAATATAGGAATAGGGTTTTAAGAAAGTGCCCAATCCAAAATACTAAATTATGACTTTAAAAACATAGTCATGAACTGTATCATTACCAAATAACATATACATAAAACACCCTTATGCATAATTAACAAAGACATGCATCATATCAAATCCTAATCGAACATTATACATGATCTTATTTAAGATGGCAGATACAGAAAATACATTAACCATAAACGGGCACTTAATCCAAAAATATAAATTAACTTTATTTTATGCAACCTCATAATGACAAAACCAATGATTTATATTATGTGAAGAATAGAAATTAGATGAATCCTAGCGAGACACCGAACACAACCTATTTCGTCTTTAGACAAAAATAACAGTTGTAAGTGGTGCTCTCATACAAGAATAATAAATATTGATAACAAATTTCTGCCAATAATACACCTTCTTTTGGGTCGATATACTATATGCATGAAAAACCTTAAGCATCACATATTTATTATCTTCACTGACAAATATTTGACAACAAAGTCCCGTCAATAATATAACTTCATTTAGGACGAAATATTATATGCATGGACCAACCTTAATTGTCTGTTATCTGGCCAAAAAATAACATTTTGTTGGGTCGATTGATCTCCGCATAGATTTTAGACATTATACATAAATCATATAATGTATTTAAGGCATTTCTCGAAATCAAACTTATTAAATCTTAATTCAACTCAAAACCAAGCTGAAATTGGGCTGAACATTCGCATAAAACCAAAATAAACAAATTTCAGCGATTGAGCCCTTTGTTTTTTTTTTTTTTTTTTTTTAATGAGCAGAAAATATTGGCCGTATAACACCCAACCCAATACCAGAATCACACCTTATGGCCCAAAAAAAAAACTAGCCCAGCCCAAAGATCCTTAATCTTCTTCAAACTCCAACCCGCCACCAAGCAGCGCCAGCGACCGAAGCAACGCTACCAACGCAGTGGTTCATCTAGCGAGTACCCGACGACACCCCCACAACTTTAAACCTTGAACAATAAGGCCAACGTCTCACTGTCACTTGCATCATCTTCAACGAATTTCCAGGAGACGTAAACGACGAAACCATATGCCGTTTACCGCAACTGAAACTAGAGGAGAAGATGACAGTGTTCACCATGGAGTTTGGCGAATTCAGATGCCTCTTCGCCGCGACTAAGACTGAAACCCAAGAGTTTTCCCATCCTTGTCGTCCGTATCCACCCCATATTAGTAAACACACACCGTAACCAGATGGTGAGGAGAAGTTACTTAGGTGGTGGTCGTAGCAGCGCCGTCGACGGAAAACCTTTGGTTTAGTTGCAAGGTAAAAAATTTCAAAGTCTTGTGTTGATGAAGAAACAAGATTTTCCCTTGTTTTTGTTTTGAGTAAATTACCTAATAGGCCTCCTAAATAAACATAATTAAAAGGACTACCTTTACATAAAAGCAGAAATAGCAACACAATTTCCTTTTAGAAACGTAAAGAAACTTTCCTTCTCCAAAAGAAAACAAAAAACTTATCATAGAGTCCTGGTGCAATTAAGCAAGTTCCTTAATAGAATACATAATTCCTTAGCATCGAAATATGGTATTCCTTTTGCAATATTGTAACTAATTTTCATGACAATATGAATAAACGTTTCTAGCCCCATGAGATTGTACAAAAATAAATTACTTTCAAACTTCAAACCAAGATGTCCGCAATAAAGAAGTTTAATTCCAAGGTTAAACAATCATCTTCCAGAAACATTAATGAACTTGAACTTGGCACAAATATAGTTTCAATAATTAGCCTACTAAGCGAAAAGGGACAAATATTATTATATTAATCTTAGCAACCGAACGCATATCGAATCTCTTTTCCAGAATATTCAACAACCTCTATAGCAAAGAGAAATAGTATTCAAGCAAAATCCTCGTAAGTAATTAGGCACATACTATTTACTCAACAAGGACTCGTTTGCTTTGCCCAACCAAGCCCAATTAGATTAATAGTCGTAGATATAAAGTCGTTTGGTTCGCATTATTAATAATCGTCTTATCCTACGTGGCAGCCTAATTGGGGTATTAATAATTGGGTACCCTCCCCCACAACTAATAATACCCCAAATTAAGCCTAATAAGATTAAAATGCATGGACTTAAATACCCTTCTCTTTTTAATTTAATAGACCAAACTATCCTTGTGGGTCTTGCTATTTACCACTTATACCAAACATTATCTCTAATTATTTCAATTAAAATAACACACACCCCTTTTCACAATAATTTATAAAATCTAATACTTGTGTAATAATTTATTGTGACCTACTTGTGTATTATAGCATAAATCCAATAATTACACATGGTTGTGTTATTTTCTCAAAGTGACACCTATAATCTGTAGTAGACTATAGATGACATAATTGCTAATTTTAGCCATACGGTCGTTTGAATCAATCGTATGCTCCGTAATACCTTGAAATTTAAATGAAAGTTTAGATGGAGATGGAAAAGAATATTCAGAAAAAAATAACCGTGAATGCGAATAATCGCGTAAAATTACGACAACATGTAGGGCTCATTTGGTTAGCCTTTTCAAATAAGTCCACCATTAGTAATGATGTGATTTGAATGAGAACCTCAATTTCAAAACTCGCGTTTGGATATCAAATTATCACACGTCATTGTCAAGTTTTTATATATTAAATTTGCATTTGAATTGTAGTTTAAAAGGTAGATTGCATTATAATTCATAATATAACCTTACTTTGTTAATTCATATCTAACACTAATTTGGATAACTTCTCTTATAAGAACATCTATATACCTACATTTCAATAATTTATTCTAAACTTTTTGGTGCTAATTTACAATGTTTTAGCGCTAAACTTTTGCACGAAAAATTTCATTGTTAGCGCCAAGAAAATCCACGAGAAATCTCTCACGAAAAAATTGATTTTGTGATTAGTATCAAAGTATATTGGAAAAAAGAAACTAATATATTCATATACAAAAGGAAAAACAATTAACCTATAAACTTGGTAAGGATAACTTTTTTGCCTTTGATTCTTTAGTTCGTAAGATGTAAGGGCGATTTAAAATTAAAGATGATATTTGTTTTAAAAAAAAGATATAATTAATTTGGATAAATCGTTTTAAAGGAAATCTTATATTTTATGTGATCCCTTTTTTAAATTATGAAAATCAAGGTAAATTTTAAATTGATTGTAATTTGCAAGGATAAAATTGGAATGAGAAAAAACAGTCTTGGCCAAGATTATGAAATTTGGAGAGGCAGGAATTGATAGTAAGGCTTAATCACAAGATTATGTCTTTAATCACGGACTTTTGTGGTTATTATAATGTTAATCCAAATATGAGTTTGGGCTAGATTATAACTCTAATTAGGCTTTATAGTGTAAACCAAATGTGTTGGTAGTGACTTCAAAATTAGCCTATAATGACACATGTATCACGCCATTATATATTCGGCTTGGAAACAAAAAACCAAACGTAGGGGAAAAAAGACCGTACAAACGCCACAATATTTTGTTCTCCCAAAAAATATTGTTCTTGCGTCTTTTTCTACAAATGTAAAATTTTGGTTCTCATTATGAGGTAAAAAGATTTGTTATGACAAGTGAGTGTGAAGTTAAAAATTAGAATAAGGGTAGCAATTAACCTAAGCAATACAAATAAGTGGCAAGATTAAAAAAATTTGGTCAATTAACCTAAGCAAACATAATATTTTTTTTATTTGATTTAATTTAGGGTAGCAATTTGGCTATCCATGCAACATAATAATAATACCCAAATATATTAGTAAGGTAAATTAATAGTCATGCGACTATTAATTTTGAAAGCAAACGAGTCACAACACTATGAATAATCAAATGATCAATTAACACAATAATACTTGATATTGCATATGGACAAGAAATAAGATTTCAACGAAAACAAAATCTCAAAATTTCGATATGATTTAACATGGTGGCTCTGATACCACTTGTTGGATTAAATTCTTTAAGATGAATATTAATTCATCAATCCAAGACTGCCACATGTTAAACCATAAAAAAAATTATAAGCAGTTAATCGAGAAGCATACTTTGATCCATACATATAAGGTTTTACGCGAGAACGGTGAGGCTTCGGTCTTCCATAGACAAATTTTAGCTCTCGGTGGGATCTCGCTCAATTGATGGGAAAAGAGGAGGAGAGTATTTCAAGAATTGTCTTGGGGACCAAAACCCGAGCCTTATATAGTAATCTAATTAGAACCCCATACACCCTAATTAGACTTCTATTGAGTATTACACATTACAAAGCTCATACTTTATTAGATGCTTATTGGACTCCTCAATTTAGATCACTTAATTAGCCCAATATCTTTATTAGCTTAGATATAATTGTCTCAATTTATTTGTCCAGTAAATAGATTATTAGAAATAATCTAACATTTGGATTAATAAGTCAACAATTTAAATCATATAAACATGAATTCAAATTTTAAACAACTTATGATCATAAATACTTTTTATTAAAATGCCTTAAACTATCTTTTCTCAACCATATTCTTGTTAAATTTGTGCATAAAGGTTGGATTGTGTGCCAAGTGGTGACTAGAAATAACCATAACATGCCATTGCATGATGGATTGTAAAAAAAGAAAATCCAACAGCATGAATGTTGAAATGACATAAAGCCTCGACGAGTTTACCCGATAGTGTTTTTTAACACTTCTGGGCCCTGGCGAACTCCATTTTAGTATAATTCAAATGAGGTGAGATGTAAAGGAAATGAATAAACTCGGGGAGCTTTCTTCCATGGCCCCTGTGTTCATTTGCTGGAATGGTTGTAAGTTTATACACATTAAATTTTGATTGAAGAAATGCTCGACTAATAACGTTAGTATATATAGTATGAGTCCGTTTGGTCCTCCCAAAAAGACTTGATAAATAGTTTTATAAGACATAATCTCACGTTTGGATTGCATGTTGATTAATAATAACGGGCCTCGTGATAAGTGGGACATTTTGTACTTATCTTAGGATAACTAATCATATTCCCACCATCTAAGATTAATTATCTTGAGCTTATTTAGCCTCATTCAATTATATTTTTAAGTAATATTACGAACCAAACGTGGGATCAAGGCTGATTAACAAAATTATAGGGCTTACAATTTATAAAGTAAACATGTGACTAATAATACACTTTCTATTTATTAATACACACATTAAAAATTATACGCATTATAAGAGGAGACATCCAAACGTGCTCAACCTAAGGGTGTTATGGGCCGAGGTTCCGTCGGGTCGGAACCCCGGCCCACGGGAAATCGCCGGGACGGGAGCTGCGCGGCAGCTCCCATTGCCTCCCGCCGGGAACACTGTTCCCGACGGACGGGATTCCCGGCTGGAACGGGAGGGATCCCGAATCCCGGGCGACAGTGCACAAGAGAAGGGGCTGAAATTTTCCAGCCTCCTTTTTTTTTCTATTATCTCTTGTTGTGTACTGTACTACTGTGTGAGTGAGGGTGTGTGCGTCTGCGTAAAGAGAGTAAAGAGAAAAAAGTGTAAGAAAAAAAAGAAAAGAAAATGTAAGAAAAAAATATTATAGTGGGTTGTCCCCCACTATAAATTGTTCAAGGTAGTACTCTAATTTAATATTGGAAAAAAATTACATACCCCCTATCCTATTGCCCCAAAATTACTTACCCCCTAACATGTTTTTTTTATCACTTACTCCCATATCCTATTCTAATCTCATTACATTCCTCCCCAAAACGAAATTAACCCATTAATCTCTCCAAATTGCACACGTGCGGCTCGTGTGCCACACTAATCAGGGGCAATTTCGTCCATTCAAATACCCAAACACATCATAACGGCCACATATTTAAAAAAAACCCCCGGTATCGTCTATTCAAGTGGCCTAGTTTCAGTTTTCCCTAAAACAAAATCCCAAATTCAAATTAGAGTTCATAAAATCGACGCAATTGATGAATTTTAACTCCCACATTTGTTGTTGCGAGCGCCGGGCAGCTCAGAAAATGTCATGGACTAATCTTAATCCCGTAAGAAGGTTTGTTACATGCTCCAAGAATCGGGTAAAGCCTCAATTTCAAGCTCTCTTTTTTTCGTGTAATCTTGTTTTAAATTACTCCAATAAAATTTGTAATATTTGTTTTCACAGCAAAATGGGTCGTATGAGTATTGGTTGTGGATTGACCCACCCATGTATAAGAGACGAGTTATTGGATTTGGGGATTTAGGGTTTTCTGAATTTGGGGGAAAACATTGTAAGTGCTGATTTGAGTGAATTGGAGGGCATTCTCGATTGTAATGTGTTGGAGTATTTGAATGGACGAAATTGCCCCTGATTAGTGTGGCACACGAGCCGCACGTGGGCAATTTGGAGAGATTAATGGGTTAATTTCGTTTTGGGGGGAATGTAATGAGATTAGAATAGGATAGAGGCGTAAGTGATAAAAAAATAGGTTAGAAGATAAGTGATTTTGGGGCAATAGGATAGGGGTATGTGATTTTTTCCCTTTAATATTCTTCACTCTCTTTTTCTTATTGCAGTGTGTAGTGAATGTGTGTGTGTATGTGTAAAGAGAGTAAAAAAGTGTAAGAAAAAAAAATATATAGTGGGTTGTCTCCCACTACAAATTGTTCAAAGGTAGTACTCCTCATTTAATATTCTTTACACTCTTTTTTTTATTACAAAACATCACATTAATTTCTTTCTTTTTTCTTTTCACTTTTCTTCTTCTCTTCTTCTTTACTTTTCCCTTCACCACCGCCAAGGCCATGTACGTGAGGTTGTTAAGCAGGAAAAAAAAAAGAAGAGTGCTAATGCAAAAAAAAAAAAAAGAAAAATGCATACTACCTCCCGGGATCCCGCGGGAGGTAACGAGATTCGGTTCGGATCCCATTATCTCCCGACGGGAGTCAAATCGGGAGCACATTTCCGGTTTGACCGAGAGGTAATTGGCCAAGTTTTTCTCGAACCGAGAAAAACCCAGCGGGAATCCAAGATCCCAACCCGATCCAAACACCCCTAGCTCTACTAGTATATACTCTCCGTGAGGACTTGGGCTGAAGTAAAAGTTATAGTCCAGTAATCAGCCCGTTGTATAGAACTTCAAAGAGTAGGCCCATAATAAAAACCTCACAGCCCAACGACAACGTTTTAGTCTTTCAGAAGAACTCCCAGCTTCAGAGGAGAGCGAGCAATGGCGATGACACATTTAACACGTAAATCCCAAATTCTGAAGCGTCCCTTCGCCAGTTATATGACATTTTTGCCCTTTCTCGCTCAATATCGTTCGGTATCTCAACACACCAGGTATGATTATAGTTTTAGTATTTGAAAAATTTTAAAAAGTGATATTTGCTGCTGCTGCTATAACTATGAATTCAAGTGATACCCTTTTGTGATTTTAGTAAAAAGATGATAGCTTTTCGAAGTTGTAACATTGATTGAGTAAAAGTCTAATGTCGTTGTAGCTTTTGTCATGTTGTTGGCATGCCTGTTGCTGGTGGAAAATGTGTTCATTTTGGAATAGGGTGCAAAAGATGTAATCTTGGACATATACCATGGACACATTCGGGGCGAAATGTCGAGCCAGTTGTCCAGCAGCGTGGAGATACCGATGTGGTGGATGACGGCCCGATGAAGAAGAGGAAGAAACTCAAAGGAAAGATTGCTGTGGTGAGGTGGTTGAAGTTTTTCAGGTGGAAGAAAAAAAAAGATTATGAAAGGATCACAGCTGAAGAAAAAATTCTCGATAAACTGAGGAAGGTATACACTCTATACTGATTTGTCATTGGGGCTTCCTGTGATTTCGTTTTACTTTGAGTTCCTTAGAAATCAATCATTGTTTTTTATCATTCTGGTTTAGCTTCATTTGTCAAATCTCGATAGCTGATAATATTAAAATTGCTATAAAATGGTGATGTTGATTGGATGAAAAGGCAAGGAAACCAAGAGAGAAGCTGAGCTCAAATAATGCTTGACAATGTTTAAGAGTGTAGCTCGCTTCCATTATGTTTATTGAAAAGCAGCACCCACACATAGATTGGTATCGTTGTACTGGTACTCTCTGGGGTGAAAGATGTTTGTCTGTATTTTACTGTGATTCTGAATCATCTCAAGATAATTTTGACCAGAGGTTATAGCTTACAACCAGTTTGACTCATCAAAAACCATCACATGCTTATTAGTGTAAACTACCTGAATCTTTTTCTACATTTGAATCGATAGGCACTCGAGATGTAGAAACAATCATCAAGGAGTTTATATTCTTGAAACTTTTAGTGATTTTAGGCATTTACTTTGAGATGTTCTAATTCATTTCACCCTATCAGAATAGAAGTAAAACAAACAAAGGATGGGACACTAGTATGGTTCAATAATTTCATTTTATTCTTACCTTATCGCCCATGTTTAATTAACATTGATGACAATCAGTTCATTAATTGTTGTTGGCATAGAGTTGGATGACTTTTTAAGGATTCAAGTTTATTCGAACCTCTTACAAATGGTTCTCTTATTTCACTAAGGCTCGAAGAAAAGAGGAAAGGATACTTGAAGCTCTTCAAAAAATCGAGCCTAAAGAGTCCTCAGAAACTATGCATGATCCTGAAATACTGACCCCTGAAGAACACTTCTACTTTCTGAAGATGGGGAAAAATCCAAGAATTACGTCCCAGTTGGTAGACGTGGCCTATATCAGGGTGTGATATTGAACATGCACTTGCACTGGAAGAAGCACCAGACTCTGAAAGTTATAGTGAAGACATTCTCTCTAGAAGAGGTAAAGGAGATTGCTTCACAACTGGCACGGTTAAGTGGTGGGATTGTGCTAGACATTCAAGAAGACAACACCATAATTATGTACAGAGGGAAGAACTATTCTCAGCCTCCAACAGAAATTATGTCTCCCAGATCGACTCTGTCAAGGAAAAAGGTTTGCCTTCAGACTTTTCTAATTATAGAAACTTTCCATACTGATTGAAATATTTTGAAAATACTACCGGCCCTCTATTTATAGTGCTTAAAGTGATAGGGATCAGGAATAATATATTAATGATATCTTATATTAGGAGTATTTCCATATTAATCAGGATTCTAGTAGTATTATTAAATTAGGTTTCTTTATATTAAGTAATTAGGATTTTATTATGTTGGTAAGTTGCTTTTATTAAGAGTTTTAGTTATGGTATGTTTTGGTTATCTACCCTATAAATATAGGCTTAGACTTTGTCTTGAGACAGTTTTGATGAATGATTATTGATTATTGAATTGCCGAGCAATTGTCGTCTTCTCTTTGTTCTCTTCTTGTTCTTCTTATTCTTTCCCTCACCCCTCTAAAATCTGAAATCTGGGAACTAATTCCCCAACCTCTATCAAATTGGCACCAGAGCCATTCGTATCCTTTTTTTTTTCCGCTGCGTCCGTATTTCAGTTAAGGTTTAATCGAGTTTTAGAAAAAGAAAAAAAAAACAAAAACAAAAATCGAGTCAGTTTTCATTATTTTTGGTAGTTTAGGGTTTGTTTTGCAATTTTTAAATTTCTGAAAAAAAAAAATCACAACAACAACTTGCACGGCAAAACCCTAGGTACGGGCCGCCGCCTCCGTCGACGGCGTTCTCCATCATCGGCGTTCGCGCATCCGCCATCACCGCCGGTCACCAACACCGCTGCCGCCACCCTCTCTCTGTTCAGCGCCGCCGTTGTACACCACCACCAGCGCAAACGTCGCTCCCACCTCCGCCATCACCTGCTCGATTGCTTCACGCCGCCGGTCTCCGATCGCGTTCCTCTTTCACCAGCCGTCCAACGATCTCGTCTTTCCAGGCGTCCTCCGCCAAACGCGCCGCCATCACGCCGCTCGGACTCCATTATCGTTCATCCCGTGAAGAAGAAGGACCAATATTGCTGTTTCAGTCCCTGTTTGGTTATTTGCAATTTAATCCTCGATTTGCTGCTAATATTTCTTTTCGTGATTTTCAGTGGTATTTTGGAGTCCTGAAGCCCAAGATCGGAAAGAAGTGGAACCGCAATGCACAATCATAATTTGGTTGGCTCGATTTTGCTTCGGTAGCTTACTCCTGTTATTGAATATTGGACTCTGGAATTTTAGTTGGCAAGTTTAGTTTATTGCATAAGGTAAAAAAAAAAAGATTTTGTTTATTTTCGTAGTCATATAATTATCCTTGTCCTTTGAGTTGTCTACGTGAATTTTCACCTAGTTTATAATTGATTTACTTGCGAATTGATTTGATGTCGGCAACATAATGCATTCTAGGATGTCGTCGTATTTGTCTTCCACTCAGTCATTCAAAGTTCATGTCCATGTAGATAATAAGAGTTCTTGCATTGAGCATCGTAGTTTTCGTGTCTACATCCATGATAGGTTTAGAGAGTATGAACATTACGCCACTCGAGATAAGTCTCATCTAGATAGACATATGCATCACGCTCCAAGCCATTACTATGAGTATCCTAAGTATTTGTATTTTGATGACATCCCTGAGTTCGATGGAGAGAATAAGAGTATTTTACTTGATGATTGGTTATTTTACTTGGAAGATCACTTTGAATATTATGGTTTAACCGATATTGATAAAATTCGATTTACTCCATTGAAATTAGTTAGGCGTGCTAGGACATATTGGCGAGCAATACGAGAGGAGCGTGATTACTACCATGAACCACAAGTAACTAGTTGGAAAGAAATGAAATACATTCTGAGAGAGAGATTTCGTAAGCCACAATTAATATTTAGGTGGTTCGAGTTGAGACAGTGGACATCAAGTGTGACAGAATATTTTACCACATTTAATGACTTGAAGAAAAGATTGCATATTATAGAAGCAGAGTATATCACAATAGATAGATTCATTGAGGGGTTAAGGTACGACCTTCAAAAGGAAGTCATTTTGTCGAATCCTAGAACTTTGTTTGATGCCTATCAAAGCGCCTTAAATTCTGAGGAGTGCCTTCAGTCTTCTCATTTACGTAGTTCGGCTTTTCAAGTCGAGGAGTCTAGGAAAATTCATAATTTTTTTCAAGAGTCTTCTCCTCTATGTAGTTCGGCTTTTCAAGTCGAGGAGCCTACGGAAGTTGAGGCTACGATTCAAGATTTTGATACTTCATTCAAGTCATTTCAAGATAATAAGCCGCTTAATCAAGAAAGTGAATCTAATTCATATAACTTCGTCACTCTGCCTAGTGTTCACATTAATACGCCTTGTGATCCTGTTGTGTGTGTTTCATATCAAGAGATTGACCATTTGCCCACTAGTTTTCTGCATCTCGAGTCTAATGCGAATAATCTAGAACTTTCATCTCATGAAACATCTAGTGTACAATTGCATGATGTTTCTGCATATCTTATTGGAAAGGAAGTTGAGTCTAGTGTGTCACGTTACATAGATCATGAGTTGCATGCCGATCATCAACCAATATTTGCACAATGTCATGAAGATTATAAATTGGTTATTGACATGCACTGTGACAACTTAGAGCTACATAAAGGGGATGATTTGATTATGCCAACTTGTCTTGATAATTCTGTTACATATGGTTTTGAAAAGTTTTTCTCTAAAATTTCAGGACCTTTTTGTGGCTTAAATTATTTTGGCTCTAATGCATATTTGCGAGACTTGCCTCCTAATTTATCGAATAGTCCAATTTTCAATAGTAAGGACTTAACTCACTCTCGAGGCATTCTTGAGCCTCCCAAATTTTCTGCTAGTGCTACAGGTGGTTTCGCGACTTATTCGAATTTGGTGCCTAAGCTACTTCATATACTACTGTTGGTCATGAAGGAAGTATATGTGGTCAACAACACTAGAGATGGACAGTTCTTGTACCTAGTTCGATGGAAAGTGAAGGAAGGATATATTGTCAACAACGTCGGAAATGGACATTTCTTGTATCTTGTTCGATGGAAAGGTCGTCCTAATGGGGATGTCACATGTTTGGATCGAGATTCCGTGCTCATTTTCCCAATATTTTTGGAGCGTCACTTCAAGCAAACTCTCGGGACGCGAGTTTTTCAAGTCGAGGAGAATGATAGGGATCAGGAATAATATATTAATGATATCTTATATTAGGAGTATTTCCATATTAATTAGGATTCTAGTAGTATTATTAAATTAGGTTTCTTTATATTAAGTAATTAGGATTTTATTATGTTGGTAAGTTGCTTTTATTAAGAGTTTTAGTTATGGTATGTTTTGGTTATCTACCCTATAAATATAGGCTTAGACTTTGTCTTGAGACAGTTTTGATGAATGATTATTGATTATTGAATTGCCGAGCAATTGTCGTCTTCTCTTTGTTCTCTTCTTGTTCTTCTTATTCTTTCCCTCACCCCTCTAAAATCTGAAATCTGGGAACTAATTCCCCAACCTCTATCATAAAGCTTCATAAGTGTATATGGTAGTGTTAAAACCTTGTTGGAGGTTTCTTCAGTTAAGCCGAATCTTAGGGGTTGTAAATATAATTATCCCTTTTTTGTCAGGCAATTTATTAATAGTTTTGGTGCTCAAAGATTCCGGTAAGCTAATGCTATTTCTTTGTGCTCTCCATTCCAATATCTTTAATGCAGGCTTTAGACAAATCTAAGTATAGGGATGCTCTCAGAGCTGTTAAGAGATATATCCCTCGACTTGAGCAGGACCTTGAGCTACTTCAAGCTCAGGCCGAGAGTAGAGTTTCCATGACTGAAAAAGAACAATCAACTGATGTTTCTAATGTCGATTCTGGAAACATTTCCAATCAACATTTTGAGGGTTCAGAGAGGCTGAAGGAGATACTGGCTAATAATGATTCAAATGAGAACGATGCTTCAGTGATGGAATCAGACATGGGTTCAGATTCTGAAGCTCTGTCCGATATTTTTGAGACGGATTCAGACACTGAGAATGAGGAGAAAGCAGATAAACCTTTGTACCTGGACGAGTTTGAAAAGATTCCAGTGCAGAGTGATGGGGAGCAAGAGGATTTTGAAGAGCATCTACGCCAAATATCTTCTGATTCCAGAAAAGAGAAATCAAATGACAAAGATGTAGAGTTGGCAGAGTTTGATGAAGTTGACAGACTGGTTTTGCGTGCTGCTTCACTGTTGAGGAAAAAAAGGAAATGAACAGACAGGGTCATTATGCTAATAGGGCTTCTTTATATTTATGAGTCTAGCTATATACTCCATTTTTGACTGCATAGTTTTTGTTGCTGAAATCTTTATTAGGGAATCAGATCAAGCCAGCTAGATGCTAAGGCATACATCAGTGCTGGCAGTTGTACATGGCCTGAGCGGTCATATAGACATTGAAATCAAATTTGTAGAATCGAGTTTGGAGTACAATTGCCCGGGAAATAAGATGAAGTTACGCCACCATTCTGTGAATCCTTCAGGAACAACAACTTACACAGTATGTGCTATATGAGTCAAGATTAGAATAGCGTGCTCAAGTGTTTGATTTCCTTATCCACTCATTCTGATCAACAGAAGTGCATGCGGTATACCGAGCAGTGTGAATTATGCATGGACGTTGGAGAAGTCAGCCTGGGGCGTATGTTGAAAGCATCATTTTAAAATGATATACTAGATCTATGATCTGGGTGAGTTAATATTAAAGCATTCATACCATTGGGGCAACCTTGTGATCTCTTTTGTGGGATAATATATGGCTGTGTGTGTGTGTGTGTTTTTTTTTTTTCTATTAAGAATTCAGTTTCTGTGACTGGGACATCATAATAATGGTTCATACGTTCTATTCTAACACTGGATTCTGGAATACCCCTTATATATTTTGGATACTTACTAGATCTAAATTTTGTTGTATGGTCTATAATAATAATTAATTGTTCTAGTTAAGCTGTCAAAGCATTCACCAGTTGATGTTGCATTCTGAAAGGAGCAACCGTATGAACACTTTCTATTTCAAATTCAATAACAATCCTTATTTATGTTGTAATTAGTTTTTGCATAACTTGCTGCAGTATTAGACCCATAAAACTTTCTTGAACACGTTTAATTCTCATTGACGAAATACTTTCCTGTGATTGACTGTAATCATAATATAAAACATTCTTAGCTTCAACTTGTCTAGTAAGAATTATTTTACTGTAGTGGTGTGCACAAGGGCGTGGTGCATAGAATTCAGTTATTTTTGGGGTTAAGAGGGTATGTCTTATAAATTAAGATAAGAGATTATAGGGTAGTCAATATCCTAATTATATGGTTACTATCTTATCATTTATGGTTAGTGTCTATGAAAATACTATCATCTTAGCTGATAGAATTCACAATAAGTATTATTCCACGTATTTTTGGGTGTAGGTAAAATCAAATTGCTTCCATCTCACATTCTTGACATTTACAGGAATGATGAAATAAGCTCAACCATAGTGTCAGGAATGGAATGGAATGGAGCTGAGTTTGCGAGTGAATTGGGGTGAATTGATCCGTTTTGCTAATTGGGAAGAGGAATACGTTAATTTCAAAAGTAAGCGTGTTTCAGTTATGCGAGTTAGAGAGACGGCAGCGTTTTGGGCTTAAGCGTGTTTGTCAATTGAGTCCAGGGCCTTTTTCCAAGTGGGTTGTTTTCTCTTCTTTGCGGACCAGCCAACTATGGGCCGGGATTAATGGGCCATATCACTTTGAAGCCCAAGATATCTTTTATTTCCTTTTCTAGTATAATTAGTACTGTTCTAACTTTTCAAGTGTTTAACTAATTATGTAAGGAGATTCCCAACTGTTATATTGGGATCAGGCGCAGTAGATTTGAATATATGATTATAATTACAAAATTGAGCTTTTCTCTCTTTGGAATATCATCTAAAGTAGTTTAGAGCCAATCCCCTTTCCTCCTTGCATTCGATTCTGGGCGCACAAAGAACTCTGAAAACTATGGCAAAACTAGGCTCACACGCTGCAAGGTTGGATGATGTGGAGACAGTGCAACAACTGTTGCAGGAAGGGCAAACACGCCTGGAAGGAAATCAAGAAAAACTACAGATCCAAATGGACTTAATGAATGAGAAGTTGAACCAGCTCTTGTTGGCCTTCAAGGCAGATAAACCAAAGGAACAGGAGAACTCTCCTTTAACTTTGGATCTGTTCAGTCTCCAAGCTCAGCCAGGAACATAGCTGATGCAGGGGTGATGAACACATAGAAGGAAGGGAGCATCTTCAAAAGCCTAAGAATGGAGTTCCCTAAGTTCAATGGGGAAGATCCTAGGGATTGGGTAAGGCGCTGTCAAAGGTTCTTTCTCTTACACCACTTATCTGACTATGAGAAGATAGTGGGGGCTGGGATGAACATGGAGAGTGTAGCTGAGGTCTGGTACCTGGACAATATAGAAGGGAAGGAGAATATGGGATGTCCCAGATTCACAGATCTGGTGATTGAGAGGTTCACCTCAGCTAAAGGGGAAAACCTAGTGGGGGAGTTCAATAAACTCAAGCAAATTGGGCCAGTGGATGACTACATCCAGAGATTTGAAGAGCTGAAGGCATTCATGTCTCAAAAGAATAGACGCTTGGATGAAGATTACTTTATCCAAAGCTTCACAAGTGGTCTTAAGGATGACATTAGAGTAGTAGTGGATATGCTAATGCCACCCTCACTGAGACAGGCCATATACATGGCTAGGAATCAAGAGGTTCAGATGGAAACACTTCACAAATACTACAAGGGGGCACAAAAAACCAGACCATGGGCTTCAAGCCTAAGGGAATAGGATTCAATAATGAGGCATGGAGAGGGACTGGTAATGAGAAATACCCACCCCTTAAAAGACTGACTCCTGAGGAAATTGATAGTAGGAGGAGGAGGGGCTTGTGTTTCAATTGTGATGAACCCTATCACATAGGGCACAAATGCAAGAAGCTCTTTGTACTTATTGGTGAAGAGGAGGAAGAGGAAGGAGAGCAAGAGGAGGAGGTACTTGGAGAAGAGGGACAGAGCTTTAGAATATCTGTCCATGCCTTAGCAGGACAGGTGGTAGCAGAGACCATTAAGCTCAAAGGAAGAGTGTAGGGCCAACTCATTAGTATCCTAATAGACACAGGAAGTACTCACTGCTTCCTAGATGAAGGGACTGCCAGGAGATTGAAATGTCCCCTGGAGAGCACTAATACACTAATGATTTCAGTTGCGGATGGAGGGAAAATGAGGTGTAACAGGAGATGCTCTCAGTTCCAATGGGAGTTGAATAACAGGGAGTATTCAGCAGATGTGAGAATTATAAAATTAGGTGGTTGTGACATGATCATAGGGGTAGATTGGTTGAAGAAGTTAGGAAGGGTAACCTTTGATTTTGACACTCAGCAAGTGGAGTACAGAGTGGGAGATAAGGTTATTGTCCTTCAGGGAGAAAAGGCTATTATGTCACTTAGCCCTATTACTGATAGTAGAATGGACAAAGTGATAAAGAAAGGGAAAAACAAGATGTTGTGTTGCCTATGTCTGATCAGGCCCACTAAGGAGGCAGTGAGGGAAGGGGATCACGTAGCCATGAGTGATCTGCTAAAAGAGTATCAGGATTTGTTTGAAGAGCCAATAAGCTTACCCCCTGAGAGAGGATTGGAACATGGCATAGAGTTAATGCCTGGGGTTTCAGCTTTCAAACAACACCCCTACAGATACTCCTACATCCATAAAGAGGAGATAGAGAAGCTAGTAAGTGAAATGATGGAGGCTGGTCTCATATAAGACAGCAACAGTCCCTTATCATCCCTTGTTCTACTAGTGAAGAAGAAGGATGGGCAATGGAGATTCTGTGTTGATTATAGAAAGCTCAATTCTATAACCATTAAAAATAGCTTCCCAATACCCTTGATAGATGATCTCTTGGATCAACTGAGCCAAGCTAGGATCTACTCTAAGGTGGATTTGAGATCTGGCTATTACCAGATTAGAATGAGAGAGGTGGATATACCAAAGACAGCCTTTGTGACTACCACATGGCATTATGAGTTTAAGGTTATGCCTTTTGGGCTAACTAATGCCCCTGCTACCTTTCAGAAGTTGATGAATAAATTGTTTAAGGATTATTTGGGGAAAATGGTCTTAGTTTTCTTTGATGATATACTGATCTACAGTAAGGATGTGGAGGAACACAAGAAACACCTGGGGATAGCGTTTAACACCTTGAGACAGAATGGACTCTTTGCAAAGAGGTCCAAATGCACCTTTGGGCAGACCAAGGTGGAGTATTTAGGACACATAATTGAGGGAGGGACTGTTGGAGCTGATCCTCAGAAGGTTCAGTGTATGGTGGAGTGGCCCAAGCCTAAAAATGTTAAAGTGCTTAGGGGTTTCTTGGGCCTAACAGGGTATTACAAGAAGTTCATCAGGCATTTTGGCATAATTGCTAAGCCACTAACAGATATGACCATGAAGGGTGGATTTGAGTGGAGCCAAAAGGCTGAGGAAGCTTTTGAAAAATTGAAAGAGGCCATGACATCAGCCCCAGTCCTACAACTACCTGATTTTTCCAAGGGTTTCACTGTGGAAACAGATGCAAGTTATTATGGGTTGGGGACTGTTTTGAGTCAAGAAGGGCACCCTATAGCTTTTATTAGTAAAGCACTAGGGCCTAAGAATTTGGGGTTGTCTGTTTATGAGAAAGAATTTCTTGCCATTGTGTTGGCAGTGGAGAAGTGGAGGGCCTACTTGTTACAGGGTACATTCATCATTAAAACAGATCAAAGCAGCTTAAAACACCTTCTTGAGCAGAAAATTTCCACTCCTATGCAACATAAGTATCTAACTAAGCTACTGGGGTTAGACTACAAGATAGAATACATGAAGGGGGAGGATAACAGTGCAGCAGATTCACTGTCCATGAGGGAATTAATTGAGGGTGAGTGTAAGGTGATTAGTTCCTTACAACCTCAGTGGGCTGAAGAACTACAAGAGAGTTATGCGGGAGATGAAATGGCACATGAGGCCATCACTGAGTGCATGATTAGCCCTTATAATGTGTCATACTTTACACTTAAGAGAGGGATACTTAGATACAAGGGGAGGTTGTATGTGGGAAGCACCACCAAACTCAGGGAGCAAGTGGTTCAAATGCATCATGACAGCAGTATGGGAGGGCACTCAGGGGCGCAGGGAACTTATCAAAGGACTGGGATCACTTTCTTATGGCCAAGAATGAGGGCCTTAGTGAAGGAGCTAGTGTCTCAATTCATTATATGTCAACAATGCAAACATGAGAACACTAAATACCCTGGACTATTGCAGCCCTTACAAGTACCAGAACAGGCATGGCAACATATCACCATGGATTTTATTGACCAACTACCAAGGTCAGGGGGAAAGGAGGTAATATGGGCCATTGTAGACAGATTCACCAAATACTCACACTTTATTACTCTCTCTCACCCCTATACAACAACTACTCTAGCTAATTTATTCTTGGGTTCCATTTATAAAATACATGGTCTGCCTAATAGCATCACTTCAGACAGGGATAGGGTTTTCACTAGTAAGTTTTAGAACGAGTTACTCACTAGTCTGGGGATACAGCAGAACCCCAGCACTGCCTACCACCCCCAAAGTGATGGGCAAACAGAGAGAGTCAATCAATGCTTAGAGTCTTACCTCAGATGCATAGTAGGAGATAACCCTAAGCACTTGAGTAGATGGATTTCTATGGCTGAATGGTGGTATAATACTAATTACCACACCACCATTCAGATGACACCATTTGAGGCCTTTTATGGTTACAAGCCCCCCCAAATTGGGATAGGACCATACCAGGACTTCAAAGTGGTGGGAGTGGAGCAGCTAATCATGGATAGACAAACAATTAATCAACACATCAAACAACACCTAATGCAAGCACAAAACAGAATGAAACAGATTGCAGATCAGGGCAGAAGTGAGAGGCATTTTGAGGTGGGGGAATGGGTTTTCCTAAAGTTAAAGCCCTACAAGCAAAATTCGATTAAAAGCAACAAAAACTTGAAGCTCAGTCCTAAGTACGCAGGTCCATTTCAAGTTATGGCATAGTGGGCACAATGGCCTATAAATTACACTTACCCGAGGGGGCTAGGGTTCATCCGATTTTCCATGTATCACTGTTGAAGCGAAAAATCGGATCTACGGACTCCAGCACTCCAGAGATACCTGCAATTGAGGAAAGCACTGAGTTAGATCGTGAACCCGAATCAATTTTAGCAAGGCACGTGGTGAAACGTGACAATGCAGCGAGGGTCGACTGGCTAATCAAATGGAAAAACAGATCGGAATCGGAAGCGACATGGGAAAAATATGAGAAGATGATGAAGAAGTATCCGGATTGGCAAGCTTGAGGACAAGCTTGAGAGAAGGGAGGGGCAATGTCAAGAATGGAATGGAATGGAGCTGAGTTTGCGAGTGAATTGGGGTGAATTAATCCGTTTTGCTAATTGGGAAGACGAATACGTTAATTTCAAAAGTAAGCGTGTTTCAGTTATGCGAGTTAGAGAGACGGCAGCGTTTTGGGCTTAAGCGTGTTTGTCAATTGAGTCCAGGGCCTTTTTCCAAGTGGGCTGTTTTCTCTTCTTTGCGGACTAGCCAACTATGGGCCGGGATTAATGGGCCATATCACTTTGAAGCCCAAGATATCGTTTATTTCCTTTTCTAGTATAATTAGTACTGTTCTAGCTTTTCAAGTGTTTAACTACTTATGTAAGGAGATTCCCAACTGTTATATTGGGACCAGGCGCAACAGATTTGAATATATGCTTATAATTACAAAATTCAGCTTTTCTCTCTTTGGAATATCATCTAAAGTAGTTCAGAGCCAATCCCCTTTCCCCCTTGCATTGGTTCTCTTGCTTTAGCTTCAAAATTCCTGTAACAAGAAACAAAAATTAAAGATCAGTCACCATAACGTAACACATAGTACCGTTATAGGTATTTGGAAAGTTGTTTGGAGTGGCTAATTAGGCCTTTTAAAACTCTTCCTAGTTGAGATTATTAGCAGACCAGCAAAAGAACAACTAGAGTTCCAGATATCGACTCTGTTTCACAAGCAAACAAAGTTTACACAAACTACGAGAAGGAGAATACATTGGTGTGCCAAATCGAAAAAAAAAATAAAAAAAATAAATAAGAGAAGGATATTGAAGTATTAAGAAATACAATACAACGTCATTTTGGAAAAGATTTATAATCTATACTATTATATAAAGGAAGTCATAGGAAGCCATGTTGAGATCGATTTTTCGATTTTCTTATATACCCTCAGGCACACTATTAAATTTATTATTTGTTGGGATAACTGTAAAGTTTTTTAGTTTTATCATTATTTAAATATTTGTTTATTAAAGAAAACAATTATTGCCTAAATCTTCTTACATAAAAAGAAGGTTAATATATATAGATTCTCTATCCATATTTAAATTATAATAATCTTTACAATATAGGTTAATTATATTATACTTAAAATAAAGGTTAATTATGCGGGGACTGCATGCCAAGGTTTCTAGTTCTTATAAAAGGAAAAGCAAACTGAAGGAAAACAACACACACACACACACACACACACACACACACACACACATATATATATATATATATATATAAAAGTATTTCTTATCATCAATTAATTTGACAGGTAAGGTAGATGATCCTTGAGATATCTGGCGGTAATCCATTTTCCAGCTTAAACAACGTCACTGCATTGCAGACTTCCCGTGCACTTGGCTGCGACTTCTTTTCTGGCCCAATCTTGCCTTTCGTATTCGGGAAAAACCCTATCCAAGGCGATGCGCAAGAGATTTAAGCTAAAGGCCGGTTATTTGCTAGTATCCACTTAGTATTTGATAGCCGATATTGTCAAAATAATATTTATTAGAGCCAAAGCAATAACTTTTTGTATATTTGGATTTTTCCTTCTTAACTAAGTAATATCTAAAACATCTATCCTTAAATTTAGTCGATGACATATTTTGACACGTGGCTCATTCTATGAGCCTCCCACGAACATCACCTCCAACACAAACTTCATCATTGAAATCCTCCTCGACGAGTAATTAGCCATAATAACATCAATTAAGTTCCCCTCAATTTGCAAAGAGCTAAAGAGACTAGAATCCAACACTATGTACTAGTGTTCGAGGAGTTAAATCTCCTTGATAACAAAGAGATAACCGTCATTGGATGTTGGACACATATTACCAATAAAAATCATAATATGCCGAAAAACTTCGCTTATGTGTCTAAAATCTGAATGGCATGAAGACAAAAATGAACACTTGACAAGAGCATCTTGAGACCTACCTCTAACGTGGAATAAACACTCTTCGAGGCTGCAAAACACATAATAAAACAACGATACACTTATACATTCTTGCTCTAGCTCTCATTAAGCACTTGATACGTACATCACTAAGAGCTAAAACCTCACTGCAAAGCTTGTGAAATCATTATCAACCTCCTCATAGTCAGGAAAGCAGAGCCCAACATCTTTCTCTCTTTAAAAAATATATTGTGCTAGTTCTCCTCGGATCAGAATTGGAGTTTATAATAGATTGATTGACCATTTTCGCCAAAACAACTAGCATAGCATGCAGGAGAAAATTGGTCATCGCTAGATTATTAGTTTTTAAAATTAAAATTCCATAATCATAGCAGTTAATACTTTTGTTCAATTTATCAAGAAGAGAAGATTATGAAAAATAATCAGCCTTGATTTGAGTAAATCATCTTGTTTATAGAATCTTTGATTATGCTCCACGATTATTTATTGTCACTCTGTATAGATGTGATTACCATATATAAGCAACTCTTTGTTATTATAAATATGTATGTTATATATTTATTGAAATACGGAAAATTATTTTTCACTTTTATGATATTTACATGGCATCAGAGCCATAAGATCCTTGAGTTTCATTTTTTTTCATAAATTCTTTTGAGATTTTTTTTGTTGTTGTGAGGATTTTGATTCCTTCGTGTTATACAATGGAGCTCATCTCTGTCAAATTTGATGGAAAGAATTATGCTCTTTTGGAATTTTACTTTTTGGTTTTTGTTGAAAAAAAGGGTCTCTCTACCATTCTTGATGGGACTAAAAAAGAATTAGGAACTGACGAGGCAAAAAGCCTTTGGCGAACCAAAAGCGCTCAAATTGTTTCTTGGCTACTGAATTCTATTGATTCAAGTATCGCTTTAAGTATGCGATCTTTCAAATATGCTGGTGATATGTGGAAACATTTCGAAGGTGTTTATTCACAAGTCAATCAATCAAGGCAATTTGAACTTGAATATGAGATTGCAAACATCTCTCAAGATGGAAGACATATTCGAGGTTTTTACGTTGACATATTAAAGCTATGGACATAACAAGATATGATATCCTCAAGCACAATGTCAAATGCAGTGTATGCAAAGATTAAGAAAGAAAGAGAACGAGGAAGGGTGATGCAATTTCTTATGAAGCTTCGACCAGAGTTTGAGAATGCAAGGGCTACATTGATCAATCGTGGCAATCTAATGATGGAATCTGTACTTGGAGATCTTGTTCGAGAAGAATCACGTTTGAATACTCAAGCTCACTTGGACACAAAGTCTAATTCAATTGAAGCAGACTTTATCGCATTACGTGGTAAATATCAACCAAAGTGGAATCCTGGAGCTAAAGCAGATATACGTTGAAGACATTGCAACGAAGTGCAATATTTGCAACTACTGCAAAAAGTCGGGGCATATCATTCTTGATTGCAGAACCTTGAAGAATAGACAAAGTCAGGCTTTTGTCGCTGTGAACTCACACAAAGAACGAGAAGATTTTGAGACACCTCTTACAGCTCAAGCCATTCAAAAGATGATTCAAGAAACAATGCAAGCAACTCTTTCAGGTGCCATCTCTTCCGCTTTTTCTGTTGCTGGACTCTCAGGTAATCGAATCAAATCTGCTCCTTGGTATCTTGATTCCGCTACTTTTAATCACATCGATAGTTGGGGTCCTATCCCTATTTTATCTAGACTTGGTTACAAATATTTTGCTTTGTTCATCCATCATTTTTCACGCTTTACTTGGGTGTATTTCTTAAGGTTTAAGTGTGAACTAGCTAATTTAGCAAAAGGATTTATCACAATGATTAAGACACAATTCGGTAAAATAATAAAAGTTTTTCGTTTTGATTTCGGGGGAGAATTTTTCATTCTGATCTAATAAAATTCTTTCAAGAACATGGAATTTTAACTCAACAATCTTGTCCAAATACCCTCGAACAAAATGGAGTAGTAGAACGAAAAGATCGTAATGTTTTAGAAATTGCAAGAACTCTTTTATTAGAATCTTGTGTTCCTCCACATTGTTGGGTAGAAGTTATTCATACCGTTGTCCATCTTATAAATCGTCAACCTACTCCAATACTTGATAATCAGTCGCCATATTTTTGTATATATTGTAAACCACAAAATTACTTGCATCTTCGTGTTTTTGGTTGTGTGTGTTTTGTATTATTACCTTCTCATCAACGAAATAAGCTCACCCCTAAAGCTGCGAAATGTGTTTTTGTTGGTTACAATGATAAACAAAAAGGATATGTTTGCTATGATCATCAACATCAACGAGTGCGTGTGTCCCGTCATGTAACTTTCTTTGAGAATTTATATTATCATGAGTCATGTAACAGCCAACCAAATTCTTCGTATAATAGTTCGTTTTTGTATAACTTTTCTTATTCTCAAAGAAACAATAATGAAGAGCTTTATGCCATGCAATTGAATGATCAAAGTTCTCCAGCACCTGCTGCCACACCTTCTATTGAAGAACAAACTGTGAATTTGCCTCTTATAAGAAGATCGAGTCGTGTAAATATTGGTAAACCACCCACCAAGTATTCCTTATTTACCAATCTTAATTTTGTCCAGATTCTGTCTACCTTTGTCCAGGCTATGGAACAAGAATGTTGGAGAAAAGCGATGAATGAAGAACTTGAAGCATTAGAAAAGAATCATACATGGGACTTAGTTCCCAGACCACTTGATACTTCTATAATAGGGAGTAAATGGGTTTACACTATCAAGGTCAAACCTGACGGCACCCTTGATCGTTACAAAGCCCGCTTGGTAGCGCAAGGATACAAACAAGAGTATGGAATCGACTATGAAGAAACATTTGCTTCGGTGGCCAAAATTGCAACTGTCTGTACTCTTCTTGCAGTAGCATCGTGTAAAGAATGGATGCTACATAAGTTAGATGTGAAAAATGCTTTTTTTGCACGGAGATTTGAGTGAGACGATTTATATGGAAAGTCCACCCGGTTATTCCTCAACGAAGTCCGATATGGTTTGTCTACTTCGCAAATCTCTATATGGCCTTAAATAAGTTCCTAGAGCGTGGTTCGAAAAATTCCAGTCCACTATTTGTTCAGGAGGTTTTCAACAGAGTTCTAACGATCACTCACTTTTTTCCGACATTCTAATGGTGGTGTGGTCATTTTGCTTCTTTATGTCGATGATATGGTTATCACTGGTAGTGATAAACAGGGAATTACAGAATTGAAAAAGTTTCTCAATGACTCATTTCAGATGAAGGGTCTCGGTACTCTAACATATTTCCTTGGATTAGAAGTTTCATACTCAAAAAAGGGTTTAGTTCTGGCCCAACGCAAATACATTGAAGATTTGTTGAAGCTTGCCAATCTTACATATAACAAAACATGTGCTACTCCAATGGAACAACATTTGAAGCTGAAGAGAGAAGATGGTACAATTATCTCGGATCCTACTTTGTATCGTCGCTTGGTGGGAAGTCTTATTTATCTCACAATTATGCGTCCGGACATTTCGTTCGCTATCCAAGTAGTGAGTCAATTTGTTTCACAATCTAGAAGACACCATCTTTCAGCCCTTCATCGAATTCTTCGATATCTAAAAGGTACTTGTGATTGTGGGCTCTTTTTTCCATCCAGCAGATCTCTCACTCTCAAGGCATATGCTGATGCAGATTTTGTTAGGTGTGTGGATACTCGACGCTCTACTACATGCTATTGTGTTTCTTGGGTAACTCTCATAGTTCTTGGAAGTGTAAGAAGCAAGAACGCGTATCAAAATCCTCCACGTAAGCTGAATATCGATCTATGTCGTCTGTTAGTTCTGAAATTGTGTGGCTTGAAAGACTTCTCACAGAAATTGGTGTTACTTTCGCTCAACCAACTACTCTCTTTGGAGATAACACGAGTGCTATTAGTATTGCAACAAATTTGGTACACCACGAACGAACTAAACATATTGAAGTGAGTTGTAACTACATTCGTGAACTAGTTCATGATAAAATTCTTCGCCTAGTTCATGTTTCCTCGCATGATCAGATTGCCGATTTATTTACTAAAGCCATGACTTCGGCTCGACATTCATATCTAGTTAGCAAATTGATGCTCGTTGACACCTATCGCCAATTTGAGGGGGATATCAAGAAGAGAAAATTATGGAAAATAATCAACCTTGATTTGAGTAAATTATCTTGTTTACAGAATCTTAGATTATGCTCCACGATTGTTTATTGTTACTCTGTGTAGATGTGATTACCATATATAAGCAACTCTCTGTTAGTATAAATATGTAAGTTGTCAAATACAAAAAATCATTTTACACTTTTATGATATTTACACAATTATCACAAGTTTGTCAAATGGGCCAACGGGCATCGTACGAACCAAAACGCACTCGATTAGTGTTAATAAGCTTAGATTATCTTTGGGGAGGTTAAGACTTGTGATCAAGAATATAAAGTTCCATACAACAAGTTATTGCCAAAAAAACTAAGTATGGAGACTTTAAACACTCTAAAATGATCTTTCCTTCAACGATTTGATCAAACGTAACTCGTTTAGTCTATTACTTCACCACGAAGTACCAATTTACTTTGTTACTTCGTGAGAAAGTTATAGTTGGTCAAATGGGCCAACGGGCATCGTCGAACCAAAACGCACTCGATTAGTGTTAATAAGTTTAGATTATCCTTGGGAAGGTTAAGATTTATTTTCCGATTTTAATTCAAGAAACCGATAGTTCCATTATTATCTTGCACATATTACTGATTAAAAGTACAACAAAGACTGTGTTTAACTGGTTGCACTAGTAAAAAAAAAGCAAATCCCTGCCCACTACAGTAATCGTACCATTGACAGTTAATTTCAAGCCAATTAATTACTAGATCAAATACATAGCTTAATTATTTTTAAAAATCTTGGAATATATATTTGCATCTAAGTGTGATTTGAATCATACACCAAGTTTAATTTCACTTTTTTATTTATTTTCATACTTCTGTCAAATAAATAATACACTGAACTCAATTGTTGTTCAATTTCTGATGTTAATTTGTGTTATGAAATGGAATCTTGAATACAGAGGATGGCAAATTCGATTAAGGCAAATATGTACTTGAACTTTAGTTACTTTAACTTGGATTCACAATGAAAATGATAAATTGTGCTTAAAGAACAAAATTTTAACATTTTATTGAAATATAATGGGCGATAAATTAAAATAAGGTTAATTATTCAAATGTTAAGGTTTCAAAAGATCTTACCAAATGGTCATGTGAATCATTGATGAATGAACTCCTCATAAGTATAATTTGCATAAACAACGATGTAAAATAATGGGAAATTGTTAATTACAATACTAAAGAAGTAATAGCTGAGAAAATTACGATACTTATAGGATACTAATTTATACTCCTAATAATGATCATATATATATATATATATTATTATTCCTAATACAAGTTTGTTTGCTTTGGGAGATTCTCAATAATCCCTATGCTTTGGGAGATACATCCTCAATAATTCCTATTATTAGTGTACACGTAAAAACTCTCAATAACTCTTATACTTTGTTTTTTATACTATTGCAATTAATCATACTACATGTACAGTTAAAAAAATTACATGGTGTTTGCTTTGCTTAATTGACACCTTATTTACTTTGTAATGACTAAAATATTTCTAAAAGCGTACTTCACTTTGTAACTTTTTAATTACCCACAAAATCTCTCAATTTTCCAAACCAGTATGTTTTTTTTAAGAGAAATGTTTTAGCATATAATTAAGACATGAAACATATGTAACCTATACGACAACATACAATCTCCACAAACACCCAATTGTAAGAAGTAAACATTGTTTATAGCATTGGTACCGTAATTATAGTTCTTACTAAATAAATAAATAAAACACGCTTTTAGAACATCTCACCTAATGGTATTGAATTATAAAAACAAAGTGCCGAAATCTAATAAAAAAAGAATTATAACATTTGTGCAGTTTGTGTAAAGTGCTCTTTATATCTCAAGCTCCAAAGACGAATAGAGAAATTAGAGGGGTAAAAGAAAAATAATCAATGGGCGGAAAAAAACTTCAAACCCTAGACAAATGGATCAGCACGAAACACTTTTCAAACAGTTCCAAGTCAAACATGTTACGATAGGGTTACTAATTCTCGTCATTTTTTTACTTGTTGCAGGTAAACTTGGAGCTAAAGTAAGAGGAACCAATACAAGGGAGAGAGAGGATTGGTTGTGAGTTACTTTAGAGAATATTGCAGAAGAAAGAGAAAAGCAAAGCTTTTGTTATAAATATGGTTGATAGAATATGCCTTGTGACAATTGTTGAAAATTATGTACAAATATTATTTTATAATAATAGTAGTTGTTGTAAATAATGTATGATATTGGAAATTCTTGCCTATATAAGGAGCCATCAAGATAAAGAGAAAAACACTCATTAACAAGTAATATACTCCTTATTTGCTCTTCTTTTCTACGTTCTTTTAATATATTGTTATAATTCTCAAATAGTTTTAGTTATTCTATAAAACATTATCAGCACGATAGTGCTCGATCCGAAAGAATTTAGTTCCTTCGTTAGAGAAAACGTTTAACGTTAAAGGGTACGAAAGTTTTATATTTACTTGTTCATCTATCTACATTATTATAGACAAGGCGGATTACCGCCAATCTATAATTTTATGATTAGATGAATATGTGTTTATAATTTTGTTGTTAAAGTTTAATACTTACGTGTTCATCTATCTACATTATTATAGACAAGGCGGACTACCGCCTATCTATAATTTTATGATTAGATCTTTATATTTTACTGTCATCTAACTCTAACACTAAAGGTAATTTTAACTTTTGTTGATGCTTGAGTTAACCCCAAGCTAGAAACGACTACTGACAATTTATTATTGCTTATTTTATTCCATAAGCCCATGAAAATTTTTACATAGTAATGTGGCGGAAATTATTTACGCACTTAATTCATTGCAATTATTTTACTTGTTTACATTATTCCATAAGTCCATGAAAGTTTTTACATAGTAATGTGGCGAAAATTATTTACGCACTTAATTCATTGCAATTATTTTACTTGTTTACATTATTCCATAAGCCCATGAAAATTTTTACATAGTAATGTGGCAGAAATTATTTACGCACTTAATTCATTGCAATTATTTTACTTGTTTACATTATTCCTTAAGCTCATGAAAGTTTTTACATAGTAATGTGGCGGAAAAAATATATGTATTTTACTTATTGTAATATTATTCCATATGCCTGTTAAAATTTCATTAATGCGGCGAAAATTATTTTACATGTTATTATAATTAATTTTTGTTGCTAAATTATTAAAGACATTATCGTTCATAAAATATGCCAAAATGCTTGTTTTTCTAACAACTATAAACGGCTACTTACGGATATTTTTCCTCTATAAATACACAAATTTCATAACACAAACTCTACACAAATCTTCACCTTATTTCTCTCATCTTGCAAAATAATCTCTATGACAACAGCGATCTTGATCCTCATTTACCTTTCAATTTTTATTTTTATGATAGTAGATGAAGACACTCCTATGTTTGTCCCTATGATATTCCTCCATTTTATCATAATAATGTTCGAGTTCAAGATTTGGCTAGAGATGAGATAATTGTGTTGTATTATTGTAATAATTATGCTTCTATGATTATGTGTTAAATAAATGGGAAAAATATGGTAACATATCCAACGTTTGCCCGCTTTTACACTTTCCTATCCAACGTTTCATTTTTTATACTTTGCGGTCCAACGTTTCATTCCGGTCACAGTTTACGGTCTAACCTTTAATCCAGCCTATTTCAGCCCAAAAACGTCACTATTCAGCCTTATGACATCACGCTGACATCATTTCAAGGGGGTAATTTAGTTATTTTACATATTAGGGGGTGTAATGCAATATGTATAATTATTTTATACACCCTAAAGTTTTATTTAATTATACATTTTACATTTGCCAGTTTTTATTTTTTTGTTACTTCAAAAATATTCAAAAAATTTAAAACTAATAAACTTTAACTCATCTAAAATAAAGTAAATTCTTTTTCTTACAAGTTTAATAGTAAAAATTATCAATCTTTTTCTTGAAAAAAATGTGTCTTCAAATGAATTATATTTTTAGAAATTAAAACTTTTCAACAAAACTAATTAGTAATTTTTAAGCTTGATTTTTTAAATTTGATTTATTAATTAATTAATAATTTAAAACTGAAAAAAAAAACAAAAAAAAACTTCATCTTCTCCAACACACCCACTCCCCACGCCCCAACCCCCATGCCCCACCCACACCCATCAAATCCACCACCACCAAACCCAAAATTCACCTCAAATCGACCTAACTCCATCACTCTCGCACTTCCATGAAGTCAATTTTCGGTTTTGGAGTTTTAAAATCCACCACCACCTAACCCTCGTACGAAAATCGCCACCTAAAATCCCATAAAATCAAAAATTGACTTCATGAAAGTGCGAGGGTGATGGAGTTAGGTCGATTTGAGGTGGATTTGGGGTTTGGTGGTGGTGGATTTAATGGGTGTGGAGTGGAAGGGGGTGGGTGTGGGTGTGGGTGTGTTGGAGAAGATGAAGTTTTTTTTTTTTATTTTTTTTTTCAGTTTTAAATTATTAACTAATTAATAAATCAAACTTAAAAAATCAAGCTTAATAATCACTAATTAGTTTTGTTAAAAACTTTTAATTTCTAAAAATATAATTCATTTGAAGACACATTTTCTTCAAGAAAAAGATTGATAACAAAAAGAATATACTTTAGTTTAGATAAGTTAAAGTTTATTAGTTTTAAATTTTTTAATATTTTTGAAGTAACAAAAAAAACAAAACTGGAAAATGTAAAATGTATAATAAAATAAAAATTTAAGGTGTATAAATTACTAATTAGTTTTGTTGAAAAGTTTTAATTTCTAAAAATTTAATTCATTTGAACACACATTTTCATAAAAAAAAAAAAAAAAGATTGATAGTATTCACTATTAAACTTGTAAACAAAAAGAATTTACTTTATTTTAAATGAGTTAAAGTTTATTAGTTTTTAATTTTTTGAATATTTTTGAAGTAACAAAAAAATAAAAACTGGAAAATGTAAAATATATAATAAAATAAAAATTTATGGTGTATAAAATAATTATACATATTGCATTACACCCCCTAATATGTAAAATAACTAAATTGCCCCTTCAAGTGATGTCATAAGGCTGAAAAGTGACGTTTTTGGGCTGAAATAGCAGAAATTAAAGGTTAGACCGTAAACTGTGACCGGAATGAAACGTTGGACCGTAAAGTGTAAAAAATAAAACGTTGGATAGGAAAGTGTAAAAGCGGGCAAACGTTGGATAGGTTCTTGCATTTTTCCCTAAATAAATTGTCACGATCCTAATTATGATTTTCTTGGTTATATATTTAGCTAGCAAAATGTCTAACCTCACGAGTACAGTTGGTTGTATACTCAATATCACTGGCAAAAATTATGGACAATGGAAATCGGATACAAAATTGTACCTCAGATCAAAGAGTATCGTTGAAACCATTGCTGCAGTAAATATTAATACGGATCCAGAAAAATGTGAGGCTGTAATCTACATGAGAAAACATCTAGATGAAACCTTAAAGAGACAATATCTCGATGTTACCGATCCTCATGAATTACGGACAAATCTAAAGAAAAGATATGGCTATCAAAAGGAAACCATGTTGCCAAAAGCCACCGATGATTGGAATAATTTAAGGTTCCAAGATTTTGAAACTATAAGCACATACAACTCCGCGCTTATGGAGATTCGTTCAGATTTAATTTATTGTGGAAGAAAGCTTACTGATAGAGAAATGATAGAGAAAACACTTTCTACTTTCCATGTGTCCATGATAAATGTTCAACAGCAATACCGATTGCTGAATATTTAAAAAATCACGACTTGCAACAAAAGTTGTTAATGGCAGAAAGTTACAATAACTTATTGATGAAAAATCATCAATCTCGTCCTCCTAGAGCACATGCATTACCTGAGGCAAATGCGATTAACTTTTCAAAATCCTATGGACGTGGTCGTGGTCGTGGTCGTGGTCGTGGTCGTGGTCGTGGTCGTGGTCATGGTCAAGGTAGAGGTGGTCATAGAGGAGGATATGGCTATAGAGGTGGACGCAGTAAAAGAGGTTGTTGGCTTTAAGATTACCAACAGTGTCTTTAAGAATAACCACCAGAACAAAGAAAAACATAATAAAAACCCTCAAGGTTATTGTTTTAGATGTGGAATGAAAAGGCATTGGGCCAACACATGTCGCACACCAGAACATCTCTGTAAGATGTACCAAGAAAGTTTGAAGGGTGAAGAAAAGGAAGTTAACCTTGTCGAACAAATCCAAATGGTGATTCCACCTTTATGGAGGCGGCAGACTTTACTGATGATTATCAAGTTCGTTTGGCTTAATATGTGTTATGTGATCTTCTGGCTGAATATGCTTATTGTGACTTATGTTTTAAGTTGTATTATCTACTTCCTGCATTTATGTTATGTGCTTTCAATAAAATACTCTATTTTCAAATATATACCCTGTTTATTATAATATTTGTTTTAATATTGTTTATTTGAAGTGAAGCGTGATATGGAGCATACTGGAGATTTCTGCCTACTTGATCGTTGTAAAACTTATACAATTCTCACAAGTAAGAAATATTTTACATATTTAGAACCCTCAAAGTTTCAAGTCGGTACAATAGGAGGTCCTATTAAATTGAATGAAGGGTCTGATACAACTACTTTTACTTTACAAAATGGAACAAAGTTTATCATCGATGATGCCTTATTCGCCCCAAAATCCAGAAGAAATGTATTGAGTTCTAAAGATATATATCGTCATGGATATGATATTGAGTCAATGACTGTTAATAAAGCTAAATATGTTTTCATTACTAAGAATATACCAGGAAAGAAACATTTTCTTGAAAAACTACCATATATCTCATCAGGGTTGCATTATACATATATTAATGAAATCGAATCAAATATGGTAGTCAATGAAAATATAGAATTATTGACTCTATGACATGATCGACTAGGTCATCCTGGTTCAACAATGATGCGAAGGAATAATTGAAACAACACATGGACATTCATTAAAAGGATCCAAACTCAATTTGAGCAACAATAGTCCATGTGAAGCATGTTCTCTTGGAAAGCTAATTATAAAGCATTCACCAGTTAAAATTAAGACATAATTACCCACATTTCTTGAAAGAATTCAAGGTGATATGTAGACCTATTCATCCATAATGTGTATCATTTCAATATTTTATGGTATTAATTAATGCCTCAAGTCGATGGTCACATGTCTGTCTATTGTCTACTCACAATATGGCATTTGCGAGATTTTTGGCTCAAATAATTAAAATAAGAGCTCAATTTCTTGACTATACGATCAAGAAAGTCAGACTTGACAATGCTGGTGAATTCACATATCAAGCTTTCAATGATTATTGTATGTCAACTGGAATTACGGTTGAACATAGTGTTGCACATGTACATACTCAAAATGGTTTAGCTGAATCATTAATTAAACGTCTTCAATTAATTGCTAGACCATTGTTGATGAAAGTTAAATTGCCAAGTTCTCTATGGGGTCATGCGATTTTACATGCTGCATCACTAATTCGCATTAGACCAAGCTTGTATCATGAATACTCCCCATTACAACTTGCTTTTGGTCATGAACCTAATATTTTTCATATAAAGATTTTTGATTGTGCGGTTTATGTTCCAATTGCACCACCAAAGGGAACAAAAATGGGACCACAAAGAAGGTTGGAAATATATGTTGGATTTGACTCACCATCAATAATCAGATATCTTGAGCCTCTATCAGGTGATGTCTTTACGTCACATTTTGCCGATTGCCATTTTAATGAGGCAAATTTTCCAACCTTAAGGGGGAGAAAAGAAGCAGTTGGAAAAGGATGTATCATGGTATAATCCATCTTTGACAAGCTTTGATATGCTAACAAATCAATGTGATTTGGAAGTAAAGAAAATATTGCATTTACAAGCTATTGCAAATCAATTACTCGATGCATTTACTGACATAAGCAGGGTAACAAAATCACATATACCAGCTGAAATGCTCATGCTCATATTGTAATTCTAAATCAAACATCAAAGGATGATATCTTTGATATAACTAAGAAGCGTGGGCGTCCTACTGGCTCAAAGGACAAAAATCCTCGAAAAAGAAAATCAAAACCTAATGATCCTATTATTGAGGAATATATGCCTGATGAGTCGCAAAATGTAACATATGAGTTACCTCAAGAAGTTATCCAGTCAGATCCTATAAATAAAGAGAACGTTGAAATCTCTATAAATTATATCAATACAGGAATGGTATTGGACCGAAATGAGATGAAAAATATGGATGAAATATTTTCATATTTAGTTGGTTATAAAATTGTGAATGAAAATAATGATCCTGAACCCAAATCTGTAATTGAATGCCAAAGTAGAAATGATTGGGATAACTGGAAAGATGCTATGCAAGCTGAATTAGATTCTCTTAATAAGCGAAAGGTATTTGGACCCATTGTTCTCACACCGAAAAGTGTGAATCCCGTAGGGTTCAAATGGGTCTTCGTTCGCAAACGAAATGAGAAAAATAAAATTGTAAGGTACAAAGCTCGCCTTGTCGCACAAGGTTTTTCTCAAAGACCTGGAATCGATTATGAAGAAACATATTCTCCTGTAATGGATACGATTACATTTCGATTGTTAATCAGTCTAGCGGTCTATGAAAATCTAAACATACATCTCATGGATGTTGTCACTGCTTATCTCTATGGATCACTTGGTAATGATATTTACATGGAGGTCCCTGATGGACTTAAATTACCCGCAACATCAAGTTCCAAACCTAGAGAAATGTACTCAATTAAATTGCAAAGATCATTATATGGGTTAAAGCAATCAGGTCGCATGTGGTACAATCGTTTGAGTGAATATTTATTAAAAGAAGGATATATAAATAATTATTTGTGTCCATGCATTTTTATTAAGAAAACATCATCTGGTTTAGCAATTAGTGCGGTTCATGTAGATGATTTAAATATCATTGGCACTAACAAAGAAATTCGTTCAACAATGAATTATTTAAAGGATGAATTTGAAACGAAAGATCTTGGAAAGACTAAATATTATCTTGGTTTGCAAATTGAGCATGTTAAAAATGGAATACTTGTGCATCAATCTAACTATACTAAAAAGATATTGAAACGTTTTAACATGGATAAAGCAACATCTTTGAACCATCATATGATTGCAAGATCATTAACTATAAATAAAGATCAATTTCGTCCTTGTGAAGAAAATGAAGAAATTCTTGGTTCTGAAGTTCCATATTTAAGTGTCATTGGAGCTTTAATGTATCTAGCTAATTGTACTAGACCTGATATATCATTTACTGTGAATTTATTAGCCAGGATTATCTCATCACCCACAAAAAGGCACTAGAAAGGAATTAAACATTTATTCCGGCATCTTCAAGGAACTGTGGATCTTGGTCTATTTTATTCTAACAATGCGGTACTAGAATTGATTGGTTATGCAGATGTAGGTTTTCTATCAGACCCACATAAATTCAGATCTCAAACTGGATATGTATTCATGTATGGAGGCACTGCTATTTCATGGCATTCTCAGAAACATACACTTGTTGCAAAATCATCGAATTATGCTGAGAGTATTGCACTCCATGAAGCAAGCAGGGAATGTGTATGGCTACGGTCAATGACATATCATATAAGAAGTACATCTGGCTTACCTATTAGAGAGGGTCCTACAACATTATACGAAGACAATTCTGCATGTGTTACACAGATGAAAAAAGGCTATATCAAGAGTGATCAAACCAAACACATACCCCCAAGATATTTTGCCTACACTCAGGAACTCGAGAAGAACAAAGAAATTAATATCCAATATGTTCAATCATGTGACAATATGGCAGATCTTTTTACAAAGGCATTTCCTACTGTAACTTTTAAGAAACATGTTCAAAGTATTGGGATGTTATGAAGAATTGGAGATGCTAACTTGAGGGGGAGTTCACACAGCTGCAGTCTTTTTCCCTTATTAAGGTTTTTATCCCACTGGGTTTTTCCTTAAAAGGTTTTTAACTAGGCAACATAAGACGTGTACAAAAGGCGAATCATGTACATAACAATATCTTCAAATGGCCAAGGGAGAGTGTTATAAATATGGTTGGTAGAATATGCCTTGTGGCCATTGTTGAAAATTATGTACAAATACTATTTTATAATAATAGTAGTTGTTGTAAATAATGTAATATATTGGAAATTCTTGCCTATATAAGGAGCCACCAAGATTAAGAGAAAAACACTCATTCACAAGTAATATACTCCTTATTTGCTCTTCTTTTCTATGTTCTTTTAATATATTGTTATAATTTCCAAATAGTTTTAGTTATTCTACAACAGCTTTGTAATATTAATCATAATCAAAAAAGTAGCAGCTCCAGTGTTCTTATACATAATGATAGTGACTAACACACTGATCCCAAAAAGGGCAAATCAGTTAATAACTAATAACAATAGCAATAATAAAAACATAATATAAAAGCCGAAGTGTGAAACGATGCCGTGTGCCTAAGCTGAAACACTGTCGTTCTATAACTCGCATAACTTGAAGCGCGATTACTTTAAAAATTAAAGTATTCCTTTTCCTTTCACAAAATGGGTCAATTCAATCCCCAATTCCAATCGCAACCCTGAACTCTTTCATACTATTTCTGACATTGCCTTCCCCTTCTCTCAAGCTTATCCTCAAGCTTGCCAACCAGGATACTTCTTCACCATCTCTTCATATGTTTCCCATGTCGCTTCTGATTCCGACCTATTTTCCCACTTGATTAGCCAATCGATCCTCACTGCATTGTCACGCTTCACCATGTGCCTTGCTAGAATTAATTCGGGGTTCAATATCTAACTCAGTGCTTTCATCAATGGTAGGTATCTCTGGAGTGCTGGAATTCAAAGATCCAATTTTTCGCTTCAACAATGATACATGGAAGACTGGATGAACCCTAGCTCTAGTTGGTAAGTGTAATTTATATGCCATTGTTTCTACTTTTGCGATAATTTAAAATAGACCTATACACTTAGGACTTAGTTTCCAATTTTTGTTGCTTTTGATAGAATTTTGCATGTAGGGCTTCAATTTTAGGAAAAAACATTCTCCCACCTCAAAATGCCTCTCACTCCTACCCTGATCAGCAATCTGTTTCATTCTGTTTTGTGCTAGCATTAAGTGTTTCTTGATATGTTGATTAGTTGTCTGCCTATCCATGAGTAGTTGCTCCACTCCAACCACTTTGAGGTCCTGGTATGGCCCTATCCCAATTGGGGGGGGGGGGGCTTGTAACCATTAAGGGCCTCAAATGGTGTCATCTGAATGGTAGTGTGGTAATTAGTATTATACACCATTTAGCCATAGCAATCCATCTACTCCAGTGCTTAGGGTTACTTCCTACCATGCATCTGAGATATGACTCTAAGCATTGATTGACTATCAATGTTTGCCCATCACTTTGGGGGTGGTAAGCAGTGTTGAGGTTTTGTTCTATCCCCAAACTAGTGAGTAACTCCATCCAAAACTCATTAGTGAAAACTCTATCCATGTCTGAAGTGATACTATTAGACAACCCACGTAGTTTAGATATAGAATCCAAGAGTAAGTTAGCTGGAGTAGTTGTTGTATAAGGGTGAGAGAGTAATAAAGTGTGAGTATTTGGTAAATCTCTCTACAATTACCCAGATCACCTCCTAACCCCCTGACCTTGGTAGTTGGTCAATAAAATCCATGGTAATATGTTGCCATGCCTGTTCTGGTACTTGCAATGGTTGCAAGAGTCCAGGGTATTTAGCGTTCTCATGTTTGCATTGTTGACATACAATGCATTGAGACACTTACTCCATCACTAAGGCCCTCATTCCTAGCCATAAAAAAAGTGATCCAAATCCTTTGAGAAGTTCCCTGCACCCCTGAGTACCCTCTCATACTGCTGTTATGGTGCATTTGAACCACTTGCTCCCTGAGCTTGGTGGTACTCCCCACATACAGCCTCCCCTTATACTTAAGTATCCCTCCCTTAAGTGAAGTGTGACACATTATAAGGGCTAATCATACACTCAGTGATGGCCTCCTGTGCCATTTCATCTCCTCCATAGCTCTCTTGTAATTCTTCAGCCCACTGGATTTGTAAGGAACTAATCACCTTACACTCACCCTTAATTATTTCCCTCTTGGATAGTGAATCTGCTGCACTGTTATCCTTCCCTTTTCTGTATTCTATCTTGTAATCCATCCCCAGAAACTTAGTTAAATACTTATGTTGCATGGGAGTTGAAATCTTCTGCTCAAGAAGATGTTTCAAGCTACTTTGATCTGTTTTAATGATAAATGTAACCTGCAACAAATAAGCCCTCCACTTCTCCACTGCCAACACAATAGCAAGAAATTCTTTCTCATAAACAGACAACCCCAAATTCTTAGGCCCTAGTACTTTACTGATAAAAGCTATAGGGTGCCCTTCTTGGCTCAAAACAACCCTGGACTGTGCAAACGAGCAACGGATATTATCCAGCTTACTAGCTCATATGATATTATGTTTCACCCATTGGGATGCCTTTGGGAAGTTGGGCCCGAGATTGTGTTAATTTACTGCTGGGCAGCAAGGGCTGTCAGTTTAAGTATATTTGCATAATACACATCGATCTAGGCACCGCGTATAGTTAGGAGTTGATTATATCCTGCGTGCTAGATAGACGTGTACTCGAGCATGTCTTTTCATTTTGTTGCGAGGTTACTCCTCGTTGGGAGGTATAAGGTAGTATATTCGTTGATATAAGGTTGAATCTAGTTGTTATATGCACATGTTTATTTTCATTACTTCATGTTCATATGTTATTAACGCTCAATAGTTATTTTTTGCCATTCTTTCCCGTTCAGTTCATTTTCGGATTTTACTTATTCTTGTTCAATTTAATGCCTAAACCTATAAATCTCACTAAGTCACTAAAGACTTATTCCTCTTTTTTTTTGTCTGTCCATTCCTCAGAATAAAAGGCGACTTACGTGTGGCTGATGTGAGCGGTTTTTCAAATCAGTAAGTTATTTTGCTAAGTGTGATTTTGAGTATGCATTTCAATAATCATAAATATTTTAAATAACTAAGTATTGTTGCTTTTATTCATCTATGACGTTGTTATTTGTATTTTATCAAGAGTTCCGCTGTGATATGTAATAAATTGATTTTCTTTGTGTATGGTATGATCCTGGCCGTGAGACCTTTCCTTTAGACTAAATTAATATCGAGTTTATTTATGTGTTGTTTAAACATGGGAGGATTTTGATATTAACTAAATCTGGAGGTGCGGTCCTCACATGTTCTGAGTTACTTTAGAGAATATTGCAGAAGTGAGAGAGAAAAGAAAAGCTTTGTAATATTAATCATAATCAGAAAAGTAGCAGCTCCAGTGTTCTTACACAGAATGATAGTGACTAACACGCTGATCCCAAAAAGGGCAAATCAGTCAATAACTAATAACAATAGCAATAATAAAAACATAATATAAAAGTCGAAGTGTGAAACGACGCCGTGTACCTAAGCCAAAACGTTGCCGTTCTCTAACTCGCGTAACTTGAAGCGCGATTACTTTAAAATTAAAAGTATTCATCTCCCCTTTCCCAAAATGGGTCAATTCAATCCCCAATTCCAATCGCAACCCTAAACTCTTTCATACCATTTCTGACAAAACATTAATGTGTACTTTAGCTTTCCACGTAATCTTCTTTTCGAAGAAGTTTGATAGTTGTTGTGAAAATGGTGAAATGGGTTAGGCAAGAAAGAAATATGGTATCAAACATTTAGAGCACATTTGCTTGAACCCATTTATTATATGGTAAGATTTTATAGGGTGAAACTAATCCTATGACATATAATTAATACTATGTTTGCTTGTTAAAAAAATACCATACAATCATACTACTATCTCCAAGTACAAGGTTTGGTTACACCACTTAAAACAAGCATTATGAACATTAAGTTATGTAAAACCTATTATACCCCTTTAATTTCAAAGCTTTTTAAACATTATATGAACTGATGCACACAAACATAAGCAATCATCCATGAAACATTTAAATCATTAAATCCAAGCACCTATGAATATCATAATAGAAGGAGTTATGTTCTTATTCTTACATTGCTAACAAAGGTAATGAAAGTTTAATCATTTTATGCAATAACACTACTGTAACCTGCTAATGCTATTCATATTAACAACCAAAATAATAACCAAAATGGTATTGGAAATAAGGAGGAAGAATGATTTTTTTGTCTCTATAAAAAGTCTTTGAATGTGATAATTGATGTAAGGGCATATGGGTCTTTTTTAATTTAAACTTAAGGACATTGTTGTAATTCGAAAAAAAAAATGTATCGTGCGACTAGTAATTGAAGGGGGAAAGCCGAAAAGGTCCAAATAATAGTAATGTTGTGACTCGTTTGTTTTGCCCAACTAAGTCTAATAAGCTTAATAGTTTTAGATATAATTGTGTTTAGTTTGAAAGTTTATTAGTCACATTTGTCTTACGTGGCAGAATTATCCTGCGATTATTGAACGCACCCCTCCCCCTTCAAATTATTAGTATCCCCAATTAGATTAAAACTCAAAGACCAAAATATCCCTCAACTAAATGGGCTTGTGCGGGAAAAAATAATTCTAAGGGTAAAATAATCATTGCTCACAACTTAGTGGGATGATTATTAAAACCATTGTTAAAAAATGCTGAAGACTCACAAAAGGATAAGTGAAGTATAAGGTAACACTAAAAGACTAGGACAATTTTCTTGACTGCCCCAAAGCGACCGCCAAGCGGTCGCTAGGCATCTGCGACCGCTTAGCGGTCCCAAGGCCATTGGCGGGACAAATCTCGCTAATAGGCTTTGATTAATCGGCCCATTAGGGCCAGAAATTGGGATTAATCCGCCCATTTTAAGTTTATATGTGTTAGTTCAAATGTTAAATTAACGGATTAATAAGTTTACATAACTTAGAACAAATGATCTTTAGGAATCTTTAGATAAGACGGGGGCTTTAGGGAATTTCTACAACTTAGAAATGATGATGTTTTTAGGAATCTCAATTAAACGATGCCTTTAGGGAATATTTATCACTTAGTAATGATTGAATTTTAGAAATCTCTACAACATATCTGTAATGACAAATTTCTTGAATTCTGAAAATAAAAGACAACAAAAAGATTACAAAGTAAATTTGAGAAATTTAAAGTATAATTTGGGATACAATCTCTATCTAATCCTCTGATTCAATTCTACAAGAACAATATCAAAATCTGTAGTGAAAATCTTCAATTTGATCTTCGCTGAAATAATTTGAACTTGGATAAACGTTAATTCGAGGGTCTTGGACTTGATCTCGGATTAAGCAGTGATTTGATTTGAGCATGTCACTTGAGGATTTGATGAACAATGATTTGACTTGAGGATTTGATGGACACTGATTTAACTTGGGGATTTGATGAACACCAATTTGACTTGGGGATTTGATGGACACCGATTTGACTTGGGGATTTGATGAACACCAATTTGACTTGGAGATTTGATGAACACCGATTTGACTTGGGGATTCGATGGACACCGATTTGACTTGGGGATTTGATGGACACCGACTTGACTTGGGGATTTGATCTTCTTGGCAGAGACACGATCTTCAAAAAATGGTTTTTGGATGAACTTGAGGCTTGATAGCGGATTGAAAGGAGTTCTTAACGAAGAACACCTTGAAAATGGTTGAAGGATCCCTTAAATGCCGCGAAGAACGCTTGAAGATGGATGAATTTGGTGGAGCGAAAAACTTAGAGCTTTTCCCTCTTCAACTTGTGAATATTTTGTATGTTTTTTTCTTCTTCAAGACCACCTCTATTTATAGTTGTGGACTGAATCTCAATTTGAATCTCCTAATGAGATGAACGGTTGTGATCGCGTCTACAATTTCTTGATATGGAAGACTTTATCTATGAGAATCTTCTTTTCATCTCTTGAAAATTGAGACTTGGTGGGGAATTCTTTCCTTGTGGAGATTTGGTGGAGAATTCTTTCCATCTCTTGAAGATTGAGACTTGGAAGAGAAGACTTTCCATGTCTTGAGATTTGATGAGCAATTATTTCCTTGGCTTAAGATTTAATTAATTATTTTAATCCCTCAAAATATTAAAATTAAATAAAATATATTTTATGTTTCTTGCATCTTAAGAGTTACCATCATTTAATTTAATTTGACATAAAATTAATGTGTCTACAAATTGCCCCCTCGAGACTTGTTCACAATTTGTGTTGAAAAGCACCAATGAGTGGATAAGTCTCGACATCTTTCTTCTTCTTGTTCTCGTGCTTCAATTCAACCACCATAAATCCACTTCATGAGTTTAGAACATTTGTGAGCATTAACTTGAATGTTGCATGAGCATTTTTTTTTTGGATATGACTGGGCTAAGAATGAACTTCTAGCTGCCTACGTATCCAATGAAGGAATCAAGCCATGGCGTAGTTCAAAAGAAATCAAGATTGATTTAAAGAGGGTGCCATACACAGTTTCTACTCATGCGGGCCAGGAGTATCGTGCAGTTTAAGCTCGTGCGTCATGGAGCATTTGATTTGGACATTTGTAGACAGTTTTATCTCATATCTAGGAGGCTTTGAAGACTTGAAGGATTTGTAGACCTTTTGGCTCGTGTCTAGGAGACTTGCACATTTGATTTGAAGACTTGGAGGATTTCTAGACCTTTTGGCTCATGTCTAGGAGACTTGAACATTTGCTTTGAGGACTTGAAGGAATTGTAGACCTTTTGGCTCGTGTCTAGGAGACTTGAACATTTTCTTTGAGGACTTGAAGGATTTGTAGACCTTTTGGCTCGTGTCTAGGAGACTTGAACATTTGCTTTGAAGACTTGAAAGATTTTCTTTGAGTTTGGATATGCAAACAGTTTATACTCGTATTAAGGAGGATGTTGATAGTTTAAACTCTTATCAAGGAGTGTATTTCGGCACATAATTTGAAGATTTGAGATAGTTTAGACTCGTATCAAGGAGCATATATTTTGGCACTTAATTTGAAAATTTGAGATAGTTTAAGCTCGTATCAAGGAGCATATATTTTGGCACTTAATTTGAGGATTTGAGATAGTTTAAGCTCGTATCAAGGAGCACGCTTGATAATTAAATTAAATATTTCAGATAGTTTAAGCTCGTATCGAGGAGCATATATTTTTTAGCTTAATTTGAGGATTTGAGATAGTTTAAGCTCATATCAAGGAGCATATATTTTGGCACTTAATTTGACGACGCACCCTCTTCATTGTCATCGTCGTCGTCTGTATCATCACTTTCAATATCAAGGCTATGAGCTGATTTTTCTTCTTTAATAGAGTTTACACTTGTCTCTATGTCATGCGCTCGCGTTACCAACTCTTCAAAGTTTCTTGGCTTGATTCCTTGAAGTATGTAAGAGAGACTTCAATTTATCCCTTGAATGCAAATGGCCATGGCTAGAGTTTCTCTTTGCAACTTAAGGATAGACTTCTCCACCTATTGATGTACTCAATCACTGGTTCGTCTTCTTGTTGATGAGAATTTGCAAGTTCAATCATGCTCACAATACGCCGAGTGCTACAAAAGCGATTGAAGAATTCGGTTTGTAGATCGTTCCAACTGTCAATAGAGTTTGGTTCAAGATTAATGTACCAATCAAAGGCAAAGTCTTCTAAGGATCGAACGAATTGCTTGAGTAGATGATCTCCATAAGTTCCAGCACTATTGCACGTCTCAATGAAGTGAGCAACATGTTGTCTTGGGTCTCCAGTCCCATAGAATTTTTGAAACATCGGAGGTTGATAGCTTTTCGGCATTTGCAGTTACTCTATTATTTGAGTATAAGGCTTTGTGTACGCTTTGGTCATTGCAGGTTGACCCTTTAAATCCTTTGCAACTTCTTGAACCAAGTTCTTCAATTGATCGATGGAGATGAGCCCTTTGGAAGAGACTTGGATTCCTTGGCTTGAGACTTTTCTAGCTACACCCTCCTACTTCAACCAAATTTTGAGTGGTTTCTCTCAAAGGCTTCGTCGCATGCGCCATTCTTTGATTGTCCTTTCTTGAGAGAGTCGGATTTTGGAAGTGAAAAGTGGTTTGGCTTCCTTTGCCGAGGACTCCACCAAGTTCTTGAGTTTCGACCTCTTGAGCAACCTTTTCACGTGCCATGCTTTGATCGCCGCTTTCCACGAGCTCTTGCTTTTGGAGACGATGAGAGATTTCAGTTTCGTTGATTGTAGTCTTGATGCAACCTTGAACTCCAATGTTTTTGGTTACTTCTTTGGAATTTTCAACTCCTTCTTGGCACTCTAGCTTTTGGAGAAGGCGGTTCAAATGTTCATCACGTTTTTTAGTTTGTTTTGTAAGATTCTCAATGGCTCTTGCAAGTGCCGCAACTTGCTTTTCCAAATAGGATGCTTGATCATCTTCCTTAGCATCATGTCTTGCCCCCGGTGTGAGTGTATCTTTCATTATCGGTTGTGAAAAACCTCCGCTTGTTGCCTCCATTGACTTGTCCATTTTTGAGCAACTCTGATTTCTTGTGATTTCAAATTTGACCCTTGCTGGAAAAGAGATGAGAGGTAGATATGGTCCCACTGGGCGTGCCAAATTTGTAATGACAAATTTCTAGAATTCTTAAAATAAAAGACAACAAAAAGATTACAAAGTAAATTTGATAAATCTAAAGTATAATTTGGGATACAATCTCTATCTAATCCTCTGATTCAATTCTACAGGAATAATATCAAAATTTGTAGTGAAAATCTTCAATTTAATCTTCGTTGAAATAATTTGAACTTGGAGAAACGTTAATTCGAGGGTCTTAGACTTAATCTCAGATTAAACGGTGATTTGATTTGAGGATGTGACTTGAGGATTTGATGAACACTGATTTGACTTGAGGATTTGATGGACACCTATTTAACTTGGGGATTTGATGAACGCCAATTTGACTTGCGGATTTGATGGACACCGATTTGACTTGGGGATTTGATGAACACCAATTTGATGGACACTGATTGGACTTGGGGATTCGATGGACACCGATTTGACTTGGGGATTTGATGGACACCGATTTGACCTGGGGATTTGATCTTCTTGGCAGAGACACGATCTTCAAAAAACGGTTTTTGGATGAACTTGAGGCTTGATAGCGGATTGAAAGGAGTTCTTAACGAAGAACACCTTGAAAATGGTTGAAGGATCCCTTGAATGCCGCGAAGAACGCTTGAAGATGGATGAATTTGGTGGAGCGAAAAACTTAGAGCTTTTCCCTCTTCAACTTGTGAATATTTTGTGTGTTTTTTTTCTTCTTCAAGACCACCTCTATTTATAGTTGTGGAGTGAATCCCAATTTGAATCTCTGATGAGATGAACGGTTGTGATCGCGTCTACAATTCCTTGATATGGAAGACTTTATCTAGGAGAATATTCTTTCCATCTCTTGAAGATTGAGACTTGTTGGGGAATTCTTTCCTTGTGGAGATTTGGTGGAGAATTCTTTCCATCTCTTGAAGATTGAGACTTGGAAGAGAAGACTTTCCATGTCTTGAGATTTGATGAGCAATTATTTCCTTGTCTTAAGATTTAATTTATTATTTTAATCTCTCAAAATATTAAGATTAAATAAAATATATTTTATATTTCTTGCATCTTAAGAGTTACCATCATTTAATTTAATTAGACACAAAATTAATGTGTCTACACTATCAATGATCTAACTTAGAATTTTTTCCTTAGTTTCGTAGTACACGTATTCATCATGCCAGGCGCTCCTACGCGTCGACCACATGCGTCTAGTAGTGGCCCTCCTCCGAGAGGAGGTCGTGGTCGAGGTGGAGACACTGGAGGTCGTAGTGCTGTTAGTGAGAGTGGAGTTGAAGTCATGGTAGCAACGAGGGTGTTGGTCAAGGTAGATGCAGACCTATCGTCCGTATTATTCACTCGAGTTGTGGTGCAGAGACCAGCGTTCCAGTCGAGCCATCCCTCCCTCCACGATCTCGTGGGTCGGGTGAGGGATCTTACATATGATGATGATGAGTTCCCTACTGCAGCAGAGCCGCGCCCGACCCCCGTACATCGTCTAGGTCTGGGGTTAAACCATGATCATTAGAGTCCACAGGAGCCCATCGACCACGATCATCAGAGTCCACCGGAGCTCATCAACCACTATCTGAAGAGTCTACCAAAACTCAGATGACACCACCTACGGACTCCACCGAAGCTAGACCGAGGCAGAGGTCGATTGGGACTCCAACCACATGCACACGGTGTCGACCGGGCATGGGACCGTATATAGGGGTTACGACACTCCAGAGAGAGGAAGACAAGAAGATCATTACCTTGACATGGGGTGTTTTTCGTACCCCCTAGTCGCGAGGTAGAGAAGACAATCACATCTCTCATTAGACAGATTATGACGTTGTTTTGGCCCTTCTACTTGCAAATGCTCGAGCCTACACAACAGCAGATGTGGATCAAATTTACGTGAGGAATTATTATATAATAATATTATTTAAATTGGTGTATTAATTAATAAATGGAGAAAATACGAATAATCTTAATATTTTAATTATATTGTAGAACACCTATGGGGTCCGTCGGATAGACTTGGAGCAGGTACAGAAGGCCTTGATTAAGAAGGCGAAGGGTTGCTACAAGCGTTTGGTGAACAACATGAAGACAATTTACTTTAGGAATGTCGATAAACTGGAGTACATTGAGAAATTGAACACGTGGATGAACAGTGTGTTGGAGGCAAAGGCAAATTCGGAGAGGACAAGAATCGCTATGCGAGGAGGACGTGATCCAGTTGATTTGCCTCGGGTACTGCCCAGCTTTTCAGTGGATCCATCAATTACGAGGAGATCAAGCGCAAGATTGTATGCTTTATTTGAATCAACAATATAATTTAGTCATAATTTAGGATTCTTAATTTTAACGTACTTATTCCTTAAATTTTAGGTGAGGAATCAGCCCAACCACACGGCCCCTATTAGACACGATGAGGTGTACAAGGTTGGCCATATGAGGAGGGTGACCGGGAATGACAGACGAATTTGTGACGGTCGCGCCCTATGAGTCGCGTTCCGATCCGAGTTGGTTCAGCGTTGGCCAGACACTTTACCCAGATCAGACTAAAACACGTCTCGTAGGAAGGTGTGTCACTTTTCAGGATCAACCATACACATAATGATAAAAATATAAATTTTAATATACACAGCAGAAGTCTTGAAAATACAAATATGTTGATAACTTTGATAATTACGCTCTGTTGACAAATATTTTCAATTACATGAATATTTCAAAAGGCAAGATTGGCAAAATTATTCATGTGATCCATGCTGATGCGCAACTCTTATCCTAAGGAATGGATAGACAAGAAAAACGAGGAATAAGTCTTTGATGACTTAGTGAGATTCATACAAAACAAGTGGTAATGCAAGAATTAACAGTGATTCAATTGATATATTTCTAGGAATGATCTTACCGATAGATACAATTTAACAAGATAATTCGATGTAACAAGGGTACCGAAATATTCTGGATATAGTTTATGAACATGTGCTTTAACATTAAACAGTCCAACCTTATACCTCCAAATACTACCTTATACCTCCCAACGAGAAGCGACCTCGCAACCAAAACAGGCGACATGCTCGAGTACATGCCGATTCAGCACGCTGGTTACAGCCAACTTCTAATTGCAAGCGGCGCCTAGATAAATGGGTATCAAGCGAAATTATTTAAACTAACAGTCCTTACTGCCCGGCAGTAAATTGACTCAATCATTGGGCCTAACTTCCCAAATGCGTCTCAATGGGTGATAACCAAATAAGCTAGTAAACTGGATAATATCCGTTGCTCCTTGAGCTACATGTCGCGACCATAGTTCGTTGCTCTTTACACAGTTCAAGAACCACCAGCCGAGATAATGACGAATTACCATGATTATGAATTAATATGTGATAAATAATTAATGGTTGAGTATGATTTAACGATGAATAAGGAAATCATGTTATGAGACGAGATAAGATGCAAAAATAGGAATACGGTGAATAATAGGTTGTTCGTGATTTTTTAACGGGATAATGTCTTTTTTTGTCCAAGTTCCTCAGGTCGGATGCCAAACTGGGACAGAACTAAATCAGAAATCGAACATCACATTTATTTTTATAATAGGTTGTGCGTCATTGATTAATTTGTCAAACTGGGACAGAACTAAATCAGAAATCGAACATCACATAATAGGTTGTGCGTCGTTGATTAATTTGTCAAGCCTTTAATATCATTAAGATAATATCAGTTAACTGAATAATCATAACTTACCACTATAAACATATGTATTATTCAACTTTTGTGTTGATGAAATTTGAGGATACTAATTTAAGTAAATAACACATATCATTGATGAAAATCTTACGCGATAAACTTTGATGTCGTAAGGTTAAGTTAAATATCAAATACACTTTGTATACATAATTTATATCTCAAGATTTATCTTAAGCAACCATATATTTATAATTATAATTGTAGTTATAATTTTTCTAATGTTAGAAAATCATTTCAAATGGTAAGTATACAATAATAGCAAGTATAGTTTGATAAACTATTTAATTTGATGCATAATAAATCTTCAAAAACATATTACTTAACTGATTTATGGAACATCGTTCTTTAAGTCTCTAGTACACCCAAAATTCCGGGAATCATGACATCAAACAATTACCTTATGAAGTAATCCAGTAATTTGTATAACTTAGTTAATATTATTTTATTTCAAGATTATCTTAAATTACATAACATTGTATTTATAACTTATAAAAATATTAACGTAAACCTAATCAAGGTAAATGATCAAAGAATATTTAAGCTACGATACATAATCATATAAGAGGATTAGACCTCAAAAGTACATATGATAATCTTATTAAACTTATGTAAGGATATGTTAAACATGATAAATATACTATTTATATACGATTGAAAAATATCAAAAATATTAATTTTTGAATAAAAATAATATTAAAGTGATTCTAATGATTGATATATCTTATAAGAGTCATGTTTGAGTGATCAATCATGGAATTATGATAATTATTTTAAATCATAAACAAAGAACTTAAAGTAAGCTGAAAATTGTCGTAGTTTGTAGTTTACCTTTGATCAGATATCCAAATGAACTTTGTTTCCAAATATTTTTATGGCAAATGATCCCTATTATCACTGGGAACATGTGTCCCCAAATGGGAAGGAATATCCAAAGGTTTGCTATGCTAAATAATTCTTGAAAATATAGAACCTATTTTTGGATTTTTAGACAGCAGTTTACGATTTCAGAATTTCGATCTTCTAAAAACATTTCTTCATATAAAAGTTAGAGGACATCATGAGGAGTATTCAGACATTGGCCTTGATCAAAAAGGATTTTTTTATAATTAGTTATGATTTTTCTAATGTGCAGGGCCGAATGGATAATTTATGCGCAATAAAAGTTTTGGGTTATTTCCAGGTAGAGAAAGATAAAATAAGAACTTGGGATGAATTTTTCCTGAGAGTAGACTCAACAATGAAGAGATTGATATGAAAAAGAAGGAAAAACTGAAATGATTTTGGGTGTGAAAATTGTTGGAAGAAAGCCTACTATTTTTAGCCAAAAAATCAAATTAAAATACTTTTGATTAAGGTCTCACTTTAATTTCTTTATCCTTGACCACCTAATGAAGACTCTAACCTGATAAAAGGGAGATGTGGCTGATTTTTCTTCCATAACTTAAAATATGATATGTCTAATTCAAACAAAATACATATAAATACATATTTATTTATTTATACATGTTAAAACAATTTAACTAAGGTCCCACCTTACTTTCTTTAACAACTATTCACCAAAATCCGATTTCAATTGTCATAAGGGTGATGTGGCTGATTTCAAAACCATTCACCTATGATGTGATATTATTCTTGTTGTTTATAATAAAAATATATGAATAAATAGATATTTTAACACATATTTACTTATGTAAGTTTTTCTAGGTAAAAAAACTCCAAGATCAATATGTACATATAAAATATATTTCTTAAATATATTTGAAGCATATAAGATAATAAAAAATGGTTAATTTTCGTTCAAGGACTAAAATACATTTTTTCTCAAACGTTTGGGGTCAATAATGCTATTTCTAAAAGTTTGAGGACTAAACTGTAAATTTATATGTTTATTCAAATATCAGGGGCGTTACAACGCGGTCATGATTAATATTCATACTTAAAAATGATGTATTTCCGATGGTTTGAGGTGGCTCGTTGTTTGTTTAGTTGATAATTACCTTAGTAATAGTAAGAACAACTATAATTACAATATTTCACTGCAAATTCAAACATTATATAGAGGGGACGGTCCATTTTGTAGATTCTTAGAATTTTGAACGACAACGATCATATATATAATGCCTAGATACATATAGATATAAACGTAATATATAAGTAGATATACGAATTGAACCGCTTAATGATATTAATACTTTAATTTGTGAAGGAAAGCATAATACCAAATAACAACAAGGTGTGTATGATGATTAGTTGTAGATAGAACATAAAATAAGTTCAACACTAAGAACTCGTTCGATCACATTCAATCTACTATTTCATACCTAAGTTACTTGTTTTGTAACCATTTATTAGTTCATTTCACATGTAGTATTGAGATTTGTTGCTAAAAACCACAAACACATCGAGATCGTTCCATAAAATAACAATTTTTAAGTATGAATGTTATTCGTGGTGGTCACCAATAGGGGCATTTGCGACCGCGAGGCGGTCACTAATGCTAGTATTCATGACCGCTAGGCGGTCACTAAAAATATTCATACTAAAGTGATGAATATTATTCGAGACCGCCTGGGCGGTCACTATTGAGCCTAAAATAGGTTGGCTATGAGGGGAAATTTGATTTTTTTTCGACAAATTTTCACCCTATCTACTATATGTACCCAGCGCTACTCTCTCAATTTTTCAATACTCTCTAAAAAACATCAACACAAACTTTCTCTCAATTTTTCATACTCTCCAAAAAACACCAACACAAACTTTCCCTCACTTTTCAATACTCTCGAAAAAACACCAACACCAAAACAAAAAAACACCAAACAATAAACACTCTTCTCTTCTTTTTTTTTTTTTCAAATCCAAAAAACAAACAACACCAAACTATAAACACTCTTCTCTTCTTTTCTTTTCCAAATCCAAAACAAAAAAATTCAACACAAACTGTATTTTCTCTTCTTTTCTTTTCCTATTTCATTTATTTTATGTTTAATTTGTTTTTTTATTCATATATTTTTTGTTTCTTCATTTTGGCAATATTTATTTATTTATTAATCTGTTCATTTCATTTTATTAATTTTCCTTCATGATTTACTTTGTTTTGTTCTTGTATTACTTTGTTGCATTATTTATACGTAATTTCTACAAAAATAACCAATAATATTCCGATAAATTATCCAAATACTATTTTTTTTTACGCAGATTATTTACAACCACTGACAGGTCACGGATAATATTCATATTATTCGTAACCGCTGACCAGTCGCTAGCTATGAACATTACCTGCGACCGTCCAGTGGTCGCGATTGTCCATTTAAGTCTCGTGCCTGTTAGGCGGTCGCTATCACTCTTAAAGTTCTATGACCGTTTGACAGTCCCAAAAGACTTGTTGGTCTTTAGTGATCGTTCGACGGTCACGAACTCTCATACACATTATGTGACCGCCAGTCGGTCGCCAAAGACCAAGTGGTTATTGAGCGGTCACAAAATCTCATGGGGTACCCAGATGTCATCAGGGACCGTTAGGCGGTCGCATATGCAACGGTAGCAGATAAGGTCAACTGCGATCGATCGTGAATAAGACATGATCGAGCTCATCCACGACCGCATTTTATCGACGGTTGGGCGGTCGCATATGACATTCTGGGACCGCTTAAGCCTCATCCGCGACCACCACGACGAACGCAGATGAGACAGTTTTCTTCTAGTGTAAAACTGAGTATCTTACAAACTTATATAGGTTCTACTCAAATATTTTATCTGAGTGTTTTAAAGAATGACTAACAAAGATTCATCTTACATAACCGATAATTGTGAGCAAAGAAAGAAAAATAGAAATGGAGCAACTATCAATTTGTAAAAGCTGCAAACCATTCTGCTATAAAATTAGCTTGGAATTTATTTATACAATCAAAGAAAAAGGAATGCACAAACAACTATGAAATGGAAGAAAATTGGTTCCAAGATTTAATTTATCTCAAAAAAGAAGGGTAGATTAAAATTGAATAAATAAATAAATATGTTTTTATGTTATATCTAATATATATTTTGTGTTTGGTTCACTGGATTGAGCTCACAGACAACTCGTAATCCCAAATAGTTTCGTCAGTTGGTTTTATTGATTAGAGTGTGATTATGTCTGTAATAATATGTTTGACATAACCTTGATTTTCAAAATCACACTTTATTTTCTCCATAAAAGAAGCGCATAATCGTTGTCCTTGTCTGTCTTTTTTGCAAGAACCATTTTGGCAAAAAACTGAAATTAACATAAAACTTAAACATAATAATAAGCATTGGTAGACAACAAAATTTGGAGATAAACAGTACTGTATACTTTTCTATTTTAATGAACATTGATTAATATGGATGTTCCTTAGTATCCTACATTCAAATTAATCATCGTCAACAACATCAACATCCCTCCTTTAAAAATAACACATATTCAAATTAAATTCTATGTACCACAATGGAACTTGATCATGGCAAAACTTGCAGATTTTAACAAGAATATTGGGGTTCCCTACAAACGTGATCTAGGGCGAGAATTATATATTTGCAGCTGAAGATTAAATTATGTGCTTTAGGGATATTTTTGCAGCTGAAGATTACTTTGATATAGGTCATACATAGTTTACACAAGGGATAAAAACATCATGTCACCTGAACTATGCACGTTTTTGCGATTTGCACATTAACAAATTTAATAATCGTTTGCCCCCTAAACTATGCTCATTTGTGCGATTTGCCCCTTCAAGGCATTTCTGGTCATTTTTTGACCAGAATATTTTCCCTACTCGACTCATATGTGTTGTACTAGATGTATTTTGATAGTTGATGACAAAAAGTTGGCAAAAAAATACCCCGAACGAGGAATACCCCGACCAAAAATAGCCAGAAATGCGATTTGCCCCTTCAGTGTATTTTCGGCCGTTTTTGGCCAGAATATTCCCCCTACTCGACTCGTATGTGTTGTACTAGATGTATTTTGGTAGTTGATGACAAAAAATAGGCGAAAAAACACCTCAAACGGGGAATATTCTGGCAAAAAATGATCGAGCACTGAAGGGATAAATTGCACAAATGAGCATAGTTTAGAGGACAAAATATTTATTAAATTTGTTAAAAGGAAAAATTGCAAAAACGTGCACAGTTCAGGAGGCTTGATGCTTTTATCCCATAATAAAAAAAAAAAAAACTGAAAGATGTTTCTTTTTGTTTGACAATGGCACATAGGATTTGATTAGAGGGATACATGGTAAGGTGAAAATTATAGTGCACGTTTGGTTACTTTTACACTATTTAACCTATATAGTTTTACTTGCTACTATAGTTCGTTTTAGAAGAGTTTAGATCAACTTTGGTTGATAATATCATGTTCCCTCACATGTGGGTCCCACTACAAAGTCCACTTTGGTTGCCCATTCTAACACCCGTTTTAACTAATAATTGAATAAATGTCCATTATACCCCCGATATTACCCTCAAATTCTTAATTGCACAATCAATTCACTAAACTACTCATCCTCAATTCTACTCATAGATTAAAGTTTCAGTTTCGAGTTACGAGAGTGTGGACTAAATATTGAAAACATTTTGAAATTTCTGGAAATATTTCGAAATATCACGAAATATTTCATAAATAGTGCTGAAAAGATAAACAATACTTGATATAAAATTTATTAAAATACCAAAGAGAATAATCAAATGGTTTTATTTATTTAGAATCATTAATTACCATAAGTCTTTGTACTAATATCACATGCCATAATTATATTATGATGTAAGGTATATCAATCTGCACAAATGAAAGTCAACACATAAAGATTTCTTAAACTTACGTGTTGAAATACTAAAGGGATTATTCCGTCAAACCACGTAAACTATGGCTACTTTATGGGTTCAGGGTTAGATCTTTATTTTTAGACACAGTGAGGTCTAAACTTTCGTAGTTTGCGCGAATTACCACATTTTCTAGTTTTTGCCAATTTTGGACCAAAAATCGTCGAAAAAAATATTTAAAGTTTGACTAAAACCTTCCTCTCGTTGAGACGGTTCCGATGGTGGTGACGGTGTCGAAAAAATCAAAGTCAATACACGAGAAATTTAATTTAAGTATATTGAACTTAAATTAGAATTCCCGTGTTATAACTTTGAATTTTGCAACACTGTCACCATCATCGGAACCGTCTAATCGAGAGGAAGATTCTAGTCAAATTTTAAATAATCTTTTCGGTGATTTTTGGTCGAAAAATCACCAAAAAGTGAAAAAAAAAATGGGCAATTCGCACAGACTACCAAAGTTTAGATCTCACTAGGTCTAAAAACAAAGATGTGGCATTGTTTGCATAAAATACCTATAGTCTGGGGGTTTAGTGAAATAATCTCAATACTAAATGAACACAAACTATCAATGTCGGTCATTATCACATTTTGTGACTAATTGATTACTAATTATACTACGCCACAATAGCTCAAAGCCAATTGAATCTCGATAATCAATTGAGTTTCAAAATTTGTCCTCCGCATCGTTTCCCTTCAGACATTTTCAATCATTTCTACTTAGTCCTCACCATCACTTATTTTGGAGCGATCAGATGGAACTGTATCGTTGAATTGAGGGGCAAATAAGCCATTGATTTGAGGCATCTTTTTAACTATTTAACCCATTATGAAAACAATAGGGGGAGGAGGCCCTGCTATTTTTGCTGATGAGTACCCAGCGCACTTGTTTGATCTATGGAAGATCCGGTATATTGAATGGCAAACCAAATAACTCATTTGTACTATTTTAAGTCAGATAATTGGGCCTTATAGGGCCTATAAGGCCAAACCAAACGACCCACTGAAGGGCAAAGCAAAGTTGTCATTTAGATAGGAATTAAAACTAGCCAAATTTGAGATAACTTTATCTTGAAATAACATTATTCCGGGTCATATTAGGATTAATTATCTCTATTGAACCAAATCAGAGAAATCCAACTTTATCTTAAAACTCAAATTAAGACAAACCCAACTTTCGTCCAAAAAATCTATATTGAACCAAGCCAGAGATAAGATGAGATAATGTAAGATCTATAGAACCAAACAGGTTTTCTAATGATGTACGCGTAGCAAACTTATAACTATAATTATTTTGATTAATGTCACCCTAAAAAAGAAGTGACTTTATGGGGTAATTGCCAAAGTCAGTGCTTCGGCTTCTGCTTTCCTAACATTCTGAACAATTGCAAGCACTTTGGAAGAGAAATGTTCAGCTTTTTTGTCAATATTGGCGAGAAGATTAATCAAATTGTCTTTGTAGGCTGCCCTTAGTTCTTCCTGTCGTTGTAGCTCTTGGCTCAGTTGATGGATGTTCTTTTCCTTCTTAGGCTGCACCACATAAATTATTTGGAGACATAAATCATATTTCAAAAAGATGAAAGCATGTAATTTAGCACCATTTCTAATAAACAAAATCTTAATTTCTAAACTTAATAATTAATATAACTACAACTAGCTGACTTGTGCGCAAATCTGCATTACTTGCAGGATAAGGTCTTAAGTTTGCAAATGTAAAATCAATCTTTTGTAATTTAACTAAAAATAAATCAAATGTGTGCAACCCTCTGGATATAAATTTATAAATAAAATATACCTTGTCAATGTCAAGACAACATGAAGCTCATGATTAAAAAGTATCTTATTCTTGTAGAATGTATGTCGAGATATCTACATGAAATTCCATATATGTGCTTTGAAATACCAAAATCCCCTTGTAATTTTATAATTTTCTAAAACTTTCTTGTAGTTTTAGAAACTATGCACCCATTAACTTTTGTTAAAAATTTATTTCACTTTAATAGTAGTGTATGCAAATGATTAAATTACCTTTATTTGCATAACATATATTTGTACCTGCATATAAAATATGTTCGAAATTATAAAATATTAAAAAATAAATATAAACAAAATATTTAAATGAATTTCTAAGAGGGGTAAAAAAGGTAGTTCTATTATTTTCTAACAAAAACTACAATGGAGATTCCGTACAGGGTTTAATTCCCCATATCAAAAGGGGATTTTGTGCAAGTTATTAAACCATAATAGGATTTTTTATGTTAATAGTTTCAATGGTATTAAAGACCATTTAAAGAAAGATGTACATAAAAATTATTCACATCATCACTTAGAGTGAGTGAATGCAATACTCTTTAACAATAAAAGGAATTTTGTTCAGAATTATGAAACCACAATGAAATTTCTTGCAGAACGACAATTATCGCATCAAAAGGGGGATTCTTGCACGACTATAGCTTCGAAACCACCACATGGTTTTCTATGCATTTTCTCCAATATATGTACGTCATATGCATTCTATCGTTATATTGTTTTGTTGATCTTTTTCAAAATGGGTGATTTAATCATACGATTCTATTTTATTTGTTTTACCTAATTTGTATCTTAATGACATTTTACTAGTCTTGTCATATCATAATAAGAGAAATTATGTAACTCCATACCTAATGATCTAGCTTATTGTCTTAAACTGATTATTAAGTTGTTTGCTTATGGTATAGTCAAATGGCTATAAGACATAGAGCAAAAGTTTTACTACGGAGTAATATATATGAAAAGCTGTTGTTTGATAGACATACCACGTTAGTGTTCTCAAGCTGATCACCATTCACATGTACTAAAGGATGGTTATGATCCCTAACAAATCTTGAAACCACCCATTTATCGGACTTCTCAAAGCACTTAAAATGTATTGATGCTTCACAACTTTCGGATTTCTTTTCTGTTTGCCCCGTTTTGCAGCCGAGATGACGGCTCTTGCCATTTATCTCGGAACTTTTGCGTTGCATCACACGAGCTGCAAATCCAACTCTTTTGGCATAACTATTGTAAAACTTTATTGCATCCGCTTCTGAATTAAATTCCATGCCAAGCCGTGGTTCTAGAATCACTTCACCTATTTGTACATGTTTAGAAATTCTCTTGGCGTCAATCGAACCATTAGTTTCTGAATCACCAGAACTCCAACAGTCACCTGCTTTTGTCTCATTAACATCATGTGATCCTAATCCCACTGCAAGTTGATTAATAAAATACAATGAAGTTACTTCCAGACTTATTTGAGACTTCATAATTTAAGTAGTTATATTAAATTTGTCAGTACAAATTCCAATATCTGTACAAAATTTTACATTAGAACTAATTAAAAACTGAAACTCTTGGTGCCGAAAATACAAGCCAAATGTATCAACCAAGAGAATCTTATGTCGTATCCCTCAAGAGTCTAGGCACAATTTATATAAGAAATTCTTGCAAGTTGCAACCATTATTTAAGGAATTTCATTACCATCTCTATGACGCTACAATAATATTTCCAAGAGAGAACATAACAAATATATTTCTAGGAGAGTAATTTCGCTTGTAAACTTCTATTTTTTCAGAATATAATAAAGAAACTTTGATCGAGCAATACAATCGGCATAGGGGAACCATGAAAATACCATTCACATCAAGAAACAAAATAATTCAAGAATACTGCATGATCTGTTGCAGTTCTTGTTATTTCAATCTTGAAATCGTGCAATTTCATTAATTTTTAAAGGCCAGGACAAAACACTTTATATCCTGTAACACGTCATATTATGGAAAGAAAAACGGAGGAGATAAAAATCTTACTTTTCAGTTACGAGAAGATCGAACGTTGAAGAAAGAAGAAAATATATAGTTATTTAAAATGTTACGTTCTAGCTGCATTAGCTCTTGTAGCTCTTTATCCTTTTATCTTTAAAAGCAGAAATTAATCCGCAGTATATGCTCTTCCACTAGTGCTTCTAACTTGTAAATCAACCCTTTTATAGTTTACTATTATTACATGCAGCAAGCGTATTACAGGCGTACATAGATCTTTGATGTGTTGGTCGCGACTAATGTGGAGTTGCAATAATATAGAGGATAATTAATTATATACACACTTGAGGACACAAAGGTCTCTTGTTGATTGATTAATTCCTACAAATGCTGGACACGTGTTTCTAGAAATTTATGTTAATGTGCGATTACTGTTTTGTGTATTCAAGAAAAGAATTCAATGGAATATCTGACAATTTATACTTTGAAAAACAAAGAAAGTGAATGTTATATACTCTCAACAAACTGAAAAGTGGGAAAAAAATAAAAAATGGTCTCTTATTGTCACCTAGTTACGGAAATAGTTTTATATTGTGGCCTTGTTCACATTGAGTCTCCTGTTGTGATTTTTAGTCCGATTTTGGTTTTTCAGTTCTTTTCCGACGAAAATCGCATTTGACCTCACGTGCCGATCGATTTTGGGGATTTTGGTCCCACACGTGCGGTTTTGCACACTTAACCGATTTTGGTTTTTCAGTTTTTTTCCAACGAAAATCGCACGTGCCGATCGATTTTGGGGATTTTGGTCCTCACACGTGCGGTTTTGTATGCTTTTAACCGACTAGATTTTTTTCTCAAAATCAATTTTGACCCAAATTAACCCCAGCCGACCCGCCCATCCAAATTCGACCCAACCGATTCATTTATACACCCGGTCACGATTCACCCCCAAATAACAACCCCCACTCCATCAAATCCCAGTTTCAAGCTCAAAATCGCCCAAAATCGAGATAAAAAATCGACCCAAGTTTAATTGTTATATGTGAAATTGAATGTGGTGTTAATTCTCCATTCCCAATCAAATGTGAAATCGACTCGTCCGAATCATGTCATCATCATCCTCCACACACCCGAAATCGACGTTTTTCAACCCCATTGCAAAGGCACATTTGTTTATGTGGAAAAGTTGCGATATTGCGGGTTGCGAATATAACATATAATGTTGGGAGACGCTTCTTCGGTTGTCCAAATTATGACAAGAAAGTAAGATTTTAAATATTTGTTTATTTCGCGAGTTTAGTTTTAACTTCCATAATTTAAAACTATTTCTGAATGGAATACTTCTTTTCTTTTTGTGAAAATTACCTTATACGAAAAATCTAGATTTGTTTTTCAGTGATGATTTATTTGCAATTTGATATTTTTAATTATGTAACAATGTGAATAGAGAGGAGAAGCATGGTGCAAGTATTTTGTATGAGAAGACTTTTCGATGGGCGAAAGAGAAAATAGTGTGATTAACAACTTTCTTGACTGTATTTGGTGGTCGAGCAAGAAATGAATGAGAAAATAACAAAGGTTAACGTAATGGTTAATAAGATTGACGTGTTACTCATGAAGATGGATGGAAATTTAAAGAAGTTTATTGATGATGGAGGTTAAGATTAGGGTCCTCAAATCTTTGTTGTGTTTGGCATTGGTTTTCTTGGTGTTATTGGAATTTTACTTTAGTTGCATGTGGTGCGGTATTAGAATGGTTTGGTCTAGGTTCTTTTTATTGAATGTGTATTTTGGTTGCGTGTGAAATGGTAACAATTGTACTTAAAATGATGTGTATTTTCGTAGCTTCGGTAATGATTGTTGTTATTGTAGCTTGTTTCATTGTACGAGCACATGGAAGCACCAACTTTTAATAACCAACTAGAAAAATAGTGCAAGAATGGGACAAATTGAAGCGAAGTGTCAAAATACATATGCATCATTAAGGAACACTGAGAGACAACTTGACTAAATAACTATTTAGCTAAGTACTTGATTGACCGGGACATTGCCAAGCATCACTAAGCCAAATCCAAGAGATCAAGCAAATGTGTCTGAACCACTAACGAATGAGTATTATCCACATATTCCATTCCCTTCAAGAGTTCATTTTGTGGATCGGTTAGCTGCCATATTCAAAGACTTATCGGGATCGATGACACTTGAGGAAATGGTGAGACAAGTACCGTAGTATGTGAAGTACTTATGCGAGAGTGCCTTGATCAAGAAGACCATAGAAGAGTTGAAGATCCAAAAAGTTTGTGCAATTCAAACAATTGATGATTTCCCGACAAAGCTAAAAGATCATGGAAGTTTTACTATACCTTGCACTGTGAATAATATTTTACTTAAGCATTCTTTATGTGATTTAGGTGCTAGTATACATCTTATGTCTTACTCTATCTATGAAAAACTGTACTTACCTAGCTTGAGAGCAATTGGTTTAACTATACAATTTGCTAATGAGAGTGTGAGTTAGCCTAAAGGGGTTATTGATGATGTTTTGGTATAAATTGGTGACTTTACTTTTTCGACTGATTTTGTGGTATGCGTTGATTGATCTAGGAGGAGGAACTGTAATTTGAAAGTTAACCATGAAAGATTTAGTTTTAAGTGAACAAACGTATCTATCCGACTAATCCGCCAATCAAGAGTATGCATATGAATGAATTTTGCGCATCCATCTAACCATGGTGGCGTGATGGCCATACCTTAGAATTATTAGCGTTGGGCTACGCCGCATAAAAACTACGCGTTGTTTAGGAGGCAACCCAAAATTTACTATTTTTAGTTCATTATATTTTTAGAATTTTGATCGTTTTTGTAGAAAGGAGGATTTGAGCATTGAAGTTGAAAGAGAATGAACTATTGGATGATGGAAGGGGTGAGGATCAAAAGTCCATATGAGAAGAGGCCAGAATGCAGAAAATCAAAATTTGTAGGATTTTTCGATTTTTGGGGAGGCGCGAGTCGTGCAGCTCCCTGACCATCGCGACGACACGCAAATAGTTGGGCAAGCCGCACAAATCGCGCCACTAAGCGCCCAACACGACAGGTCGCGCGCCTATGAAAAACATGTTTTTGTACATGACAATCCAGGAATCTCAATAAAATTGTGTACATTGATCTTTAAAGTGGTTATGAATTCTAAAGTTAAGAGTTGCTTTTATTCCTAAAGTAGGGTTGTACGTTTCATTGGGCTTTCTTGATGTTAGTGCGCACCTATGGAAGAAGTTTGAATCGAAGTTAATTTTTCTCGACCACTTAAATTGAGCATGCCGATGGGGATAAATTCCTTGGAAAGAAGCATTTGCCAGAGGTCTTCTTATCTATTAACACTAGTAAATAGAGCACGCGGTTCCCGCGAGCATAATTCATTTTTCAATGTCATTCTATGTGAGTTAAAGAAGAAGATTCATCTAGATGACACAGGTTGAAAGCATGTGCCATAAATTTGGAGTAGAAAAATGGAAGAAAAACAGATTATGGGAAAAGTAAATCATTAATTATAATTAGTAGTGTAATTAATTAGTCTAATTTAATGTGTAAGGCTATTTTGGGAATTTAATTATATATTTTTACAATGTAGCTAAAACTCAAGGTTAAAATTAGAAATCAAAAGATTGGTGTCACAATGAGTTTCTTTATATAATAGTATATAATGTGTTTCTTTATATAATAGTATATAGATACTGAATTATGCCTTTTTTGTCAGTGTCATCCAATTCCATTCTTTAGGTTTGTGTTCCTGAATGTAAGTTTTTTCCACCCCTCAAGGATTTCCTTAACTCCTTCAGCTTTACCTTAATCTTGTACCTACTCTGACCCAAGAAACACAAGTTATCCACTACACCGTAACAAATCGAAGAAGACCCTATTTCAATAACAAGCTATCACGCTACTCCTTCAGCTTCACACCCCAGTCTAATTCAATTAGTTTGCCATTTTTTACTGATGTAAATTGCCTATAATTACACTCTGCCATTTATAATTAGCAAATAAGCTTTGTGGCAACAAAGAAACTGTAATTGACTCTCTTTGTGGCGCCATTATGGTACTGCTTTCGATAATTTTCTCCTAAACAAATCCAGAAAAAATCTTGTTTTCCCTTATATTTTGCTTTTCTCCCATTTACCTAGCAAGCCTTGGCAGAAATGAAAGTGGTACGTAGCTGTTGATATTGCCAATTACATCCATTTCCTGTTGTTCATCCAGATAAGTAATGGAAATCTAGAGAAAGGACCTAACAACAATTGTGAATTTTTAAGGAATAATATTAGAGCATCCACATATCAAACAATTATCTCCACAACCGGAGTACACAGCAATTTCAGTTGCAAAGCAAAGATTCATCCAAATGCAATCAAGACTATATTTGGGTGAATCAAAGAACGAAGTAACTGCAATGCTTAAACTAGTCATCATTACAGAATCTGTTGCAAAAGGAAGCAGTAAGAGAAGAGAAAGTTGTTGCCAATTCCCAGTGGTTTACAATGCTTTAAGAACACAAGGACCAACCCTATTTTACCATCCATATTTTGCTTGTGTTTGAGCTTTAGTTTGGAAACCTTGCGATCGTCGCTCTGCAAGTTCGGTCTCTTTCTGTCTCATGTCAAAATACAGAGATCCAATTTGATGTTTCCTTTTATGCAGCTTTGTCGGCTTCCCCTTGCTTGAAGTGGGCTGCAAGAAAGCAAATGCTGAGTTAAGATGCTGAAAACTGCAAAGAATTTACAAAGCAAAAGTAGAGGGATAATTTTTTCTACACACAGCTGAGGGATCAATTGAATAAGCTATGACACTCTTAAATCGTTCCCAAGTATGTGAATTTACCTTGGATGCAACATTTCAGACTCCTCACATCACAAAAAAAATTGGCGTGTAGGGCAAGATATTTTTCAAGTACAGTTTCCATACAACAAAGCACATGTATGCATTGTGACATGAGAAGGAACAAATCAGATATACCCGCAGCAGTAAGGGAAAATGAAAATTCCTCAGAAGCAGGCATTTTGAAATTAATGTCAAAAAAAAAAAATGAAGACGAATGTTTTATTACTCATTAGAAAAATTCAATTCAAGTCACCATTAAGTTTCAAGCTATAAAGAAAATTGACAATAATTATCAGGAAATAATTATCAGTCTAAGAATTCATCAACTAAATGAAGAAATACCAGGAAACTTCCACCAAGTGGAATATATATACATATATATGGACAGATTGACAACAGGCACAACAAGGAATCACCAGAAATTGATCCTGTAGGTTCATGGGACAATACAAGTTAATATATCGTATTTTACCCATACATATTGTTCATAGCAATTTCTCTTAAACATGACCAAAGGCTCTTAGCATCATCACTTCAAGGCACACCATAAAAACAGTATGAAGTACAATCATGGCAACAAAAAGTTCAGCTGTCTTCATTGACATTGGGTTCATTACTGGCAGGTATATCATTATTCTAGTTAATGCCATTCTAGTCCTATAAGATTTTGCAAGGGCTCCATCAAATACTTTCTTACTGAACCAATTTGTTTGATCCACAAAGTTGAAATATGTAGTTTTCTAGTAAAGAAACTAAGGGATCAGATCTCTGCTATCATAATTGTTACGCAATAGAGTGCTCAACAGTAAGACTGCTTTTTCAATACAAGTAACATACACAAAATTGCACCTTCAACCAGAATCTTTATCTATTTCCAGAATCTCAGACAACATCTAACCTGGTGTGCCAAATGCACTGAAACGACACAGTAACATGGAAATAACGTAGTTGCAGAAAGATTAACCTGGTATGCAGGGCCAAAAGCGATCCCAGTAGATTTGACCTGGTCCTCTCTCGGCCTATTTTTCATCAACTCATCCTGCTTCACCTCAATAATCTGCGGAGGAGCATCTTTCCTTCTCCTCCTTCCAGATACTTGCATCTCAGGAATCATGTCTGATCCCGTAGGTAAAGTTGCGGGGTTTGCCCACTTTTCTTCATACTGTACATTATCACCATAACCTGCATAACTAACACCAGGATTTGTGTATTGCACATCTTCCACATCCCCCCCATACGAATAATCAACAGCATAGGTATCACCAACTGAATAAGTACCAGAATGGTCATAATTGTGCTCAGCAGACCAAACCTCAGAGGACCCTTGAGAGTTTAAGGCACCGCAATTACCACCAGTAGCATCAACAACACCATTAGCAGTATAACCACCATAATATGCGTTGCTTTCAACACCGGAATTCGAATGACTAGACTGGTCACCAGTCAACCCTGCATTTGAATCCACATTAGCACCAGTATCTATTGGTTGGGTGGATGCTGGGGTAGCTGTTTCAAGCATAGATTTCCGGCCCATACCGGATCCGCCCAAAGCACCGGAGTACCTAGGCGCGGGAATAGTTGACAAGAATGACTCAGGGGAAGACGTGGAAACTGAGTCCTTCAATTTTTTCTTTAGTCTTTCCTTTTCACCCTCGTCATCTTCGTCGTCGTCGTCGTCACCATCAATAAAACTACGGGGATTCGAGTTCAGTATAACAGGGGGCTTAAACTGCACAACCTTTTTCGGGGCCGATTTGGGCGCTGGGATAAAAGAGAACATCGATTTAGGGTTAGAATTTTGGAGAAATTGTTCATCAGATTCTTCCTGTGCTTGTCGGTGTTTGGGGTTAGATTGGGATGATTTGGGCGGGGGAAGATAACTGAAAATGGATGATTTTTTTGGAGGTGGCATAGAACTGAGGTGGCTTTCATTATTCAATTGCTTCGGCGGCGCATTATCATCTTCATCGGAGGACGCGTAATTCGCAACCAGGGAATCCATTCTCTACCAAATGATGGGTGAAGAAACCCTAATTCAGGAGAAAAGGGTATATTATAAGACCCAATCGAAATTATTTGCTTCAGAACGCAGTCGTATTGCGGGTTATGTATATACTGCAATATACTACGAGTAAGTTATAATCAAACTTGTTGAGAAATTTTATTTTTTATCAGCAAGACAAATGAGTATATATTTTTTTTTTTCGCAGCAAGTTAAAATATATTAGAACCCAAAGAGCGTTTTACAGAAAGAGGGGCGTACCCCAAAATGAAAGCATACATGTATTTCAATTGATCAACTCTATCCGGCTAGGAATTCCTAGAGCTCTAGACTATGTCTATGACTCTCAGCAAATCCCACAATAACCACAACACTATAATGTCCCTAATCAGAATGTCCAAAAGGACAGCTTTTACAATGGCTGAGAGAGCCTCTTCCCACTGGCTCCAGTCTCGGACTGTGACCATTCCATAGCTCCCCAGTGTGGTTTTGTTCAGCCTCAATTGGTAGATTGCTTTCCTTGATCAGTCCTTCTCCTTTGGGGTAGGAGTCCTTTGGGGTAGGAGGATCTGAGAAAGAAGAAGTTTGGTTACCTGATTCCTGGCTGTTTCTGTCTTGGTAATTCACTAGTACCTGTACAAAACAAACTTTCCTCGGCCAAGCTTAGTTAGTGTAGCAGTTGCATGTCTGTGATGAGGTTCAATTTTATACATATTGCCTTAATCATTCTATTTTCTTTCCTCCCTTTACCTGTGATTTTACTTACCAATGTGTGAGCTATATCTTTGCTTGCCTGTAGGACTGAGGTTTCCTTTCCATAAAAAAATTTCTTATTCCTGGCCTTCCACGCTGTTGCAATCACTTCTCCCAGGATTGTTGCACCAATCTTGTAGATATTTGTTCTTTTTGCTTGGGACTGATTGAACCAACTTATCCAATCTTCCAAAGCATCAAGACTTCTTCTAACACCTGTACTTCTCATCACTGTAGATAGAACATCATAGGACCATTTGCACTTAAAGAAAAGGTGAGCATGTGATTCAACAGGATAGTTACACAATTCACATTTAGGATCAGGAATATGCACAAACCTTCCAATTTTATCCTTTGTGTCTAGCCTATGTTGCACAGCCAGCCAATGTATGAATTTAGATTTAGGAGGTGAATAAGTAGTCCATACCTGCCTCCACCAGTGCACTTCTTGCCTGTCTGGTACAAAGTAAGCATATAACTTCTTCATCATATCAGCACCCACATTTTGCCTACCAGTAGGGAAGTGTACTACTATTTCATCCCTCAAGTCCAGAAGGTGTCTCCACCAGGGAGAATCACTCCCCTTTTTTTCCACCTCCCACACACTTTTATCTTTCAATTTATATTCCCTGACCCATGATTGCCAGTTTGTTATCTTTCCAGCCAGGTTATCCATTTTGAGCAAGTGTATTGTCTGTATAGTTTTATTCCACCCCAACACCTCCTTAATTTGAAGGCCTCCTCTTTTATATTCTTGGCATATTCTTTCCCAGACTACCACACTCTTCTTTCCCCCTTCTTTACCTGACCAAAGATAGTTTCTACAGGCTCTCTCTATTTTATCTATGACTCCTACAGGGAACACAAACACATGACTCCAAAAACTTTGTATATTGATCAGAACTGCTTTGATCAGTTGTAGCCTACCTGCATAGCTCAAGTCCCTTGCTTTCCAACCTTGGATTCTCTTCAGTATTTTCTGGATCATGGGCTCATAATCAGCAATCTTCAGTGTTCTTGGACTGAGTGGGATTCCCAGATATCTGATGGGAAACTCTCCCTCTCTGAATCCTCATACTTCCTTCAGTCTTTCCTTACCCTCACCCTTAACTCCTTCCAGGAAAATATTACTCTTCCCTTCACTCACCTTTAAGCCTGCCATTCCAGAGAATTCAGTGATAGTGTCTTTGAGTATGGTCATTGATACAGTGTCCCCTCTGCAGAACAATAACAAATCATCAGCAAAGGTCAAGTGACACAGTTTAATTCTCTCACACTTTGGGTGGAAGTTAAAGTTTGTACTACTATCAATTTTATTCTTAAGTAATCTAGCTAGGTAGTCCATGCAAAAAACAAACAAATGAGGGGACAAAGGGTCTCCTTGTCTTAGATCTTGTTTTCCTTCCATGTCACCTTCTAAGTTCCCATTTACACAGAAAGAATACCTAGGGCAAGTAACACAGAGCATAATAATATCAACAAAGTGAGTATCAAAACCATAGTTTCTAAGCACATTTTCAAGAAAAATCCAGTTTACAGTGTCATAAGCTTTTTGAATATCAATTTTCATCATGCTCCTAGGAGATATGTTCTTTCTACCATAACCTCTAACTAACTCCTGAGCAAGAAAAATATTTTGGAAAATGTCTCTACCATGCACAAAAGTTGACTGGCTAGGTAAGATGATGTGAGCCATAATACTCTTTAATCTATTTGCTATGACCTTAGTAATAATTTTGTAAATTACATTACAACAAGCAATAGGTCTATATTCAGTGATTTTAGAGGGGTGAGGGGTTTTGGGAATCAAACACACAACAGTAGTGTTGATTTGTTTGAGTAACTTCCATGTCCTTTGAACCTCCTTTATGGCTGCACACACTAGTTCCCCTGTGATGCTCCAGCTGGACTTGTAAAAAGTCGAGTTCATCCCATCAGGTCCAGGGCTCTTGTTATCATTCATTTGGAACATAGCCTATTTGATCTCATTGGTGCTCCATTCTTTCCTCAGTCTCTCATTCATGTCATTGTTGATTATGGGTCCTTCCTCAACTACAGTAATATCCAGCTCTGTCACCTTTTGTTTTGTGCCTAGAAGACCAGTATAAAACTTCAATATATGTTGCACTATGTCCCTTTTTCCATGGAGGTAAGTTCCATTCTCATCCTGAAGTGTTAAGATGCTATTTTTTTCCTCCTAGCCTTCACACTGTTAAAGAAGAGTTTGGTGCAGGCATCACCATCTCTTATCCATTCCAGTTTAGCTTTTTGTGTCAATTGATCCATCAGGTTCCTCCTCTGGTTCTCATATCTGTCCCTTAGTTCTTTAACCTCACTCTGCCCTTGTCTGTCTCTGTGGTCATTCAACACTCTGGCTTGCTTTTCTTTTAGCTCTTGTAAGCACTAGTCAACTGTTTTCTCAAGATTGAGAAACTTCATTCTATTAAGGGTCTGCAATTCACCTTTAACTCTCTGGATCTTCTTTACCAGCTGGAACATGTAGCATCCATAGTCCTCTTGCTTCCAAGCTCTTTTCACTAGGGGTAAGTAATCAACATCCTTTGTCTATAAATTCTTGAATCAACATCCTTTGTCTAACACATCCCATAGCATGATCTGAAATTCCTGGAGGAAGGAAAGTAACACTTGACTCAAAGTCTGCTGCCATCCATTCTGGGTTGATCATTACTCTATCCAGTTTGCAGTAGGTGTGGCCATTGGTCCAAGTGAACATTGGGCCACAAAATTTGTGATCTTGTAGCCTTGTCTTATCAAGGAAACTCTGTAGCTCATCACCCACTGGTGTGGTCCCCTTTTCTTCATTCCACTTCTCCTCTTGATTAAGTACCACATTCCAGTCCCCAATTAAAATCCATGGTTCACTGATCTGTTTTCCCAACCCCTCTAGATCTTTCCACAACTATTTCCTCTCCTCTGCTCCATTGTGTGCATATATAAATGTGCACTGTAAATTACATTTCTTGTCTCTAGTACTGACTTTGCAATGCATCATCTGATCAGTCTTCTTGTCCATCTTGAGATTTATCTTATCTTCTTCCCACACCACTAAAATTCTGTAGTTTTTTCCCAGCTCAATGTTGCTCTCCATATTCCATAAGTTTTCATATTTTTTTGTAAATTTTTTCAGTCCTTCTTGTTTCAATCTGGTCTCCAGGATAGCCCCAAAAACACACTTATTTTCTCTCATGGCTTGAGTCCAAGCCCCTTGCTTGAGAGGGTCATTCACCCCTATCAAGTTCCAGCCACAAAAATTGAGATTATCCATTCGGGCTTGGATCCCTGTTGGATCCTCCCATCTGCCCTCCCTTACTCTATTTCTCACTCTTATACTTTTCAATTCTCTTGGATTTTTTTGTCACCACTTTATTCCAGTCCTCTTTGGGTGTTTCTTTGGGGTTGGCTATTTTCTTTCCTCCATTTGTCTCCTCTACATTCCTAGTTTTCCCTAGTTTGTCAGTCCTCTCTCTAACCTCCTCTCTCACGTTCTTTTGACTACTTTGTTTTTCTGTAATTTCTTCTCTGGTTTCCTTCTCAGGAGTGGTCTCTATAATCTTCTCTATTGTTATACCTTCATGGTTGTTTTCTATATTATGATATGTGGTAGTATTTATCCCCTGCCTAGATTCAGTGTTTTCCAGTACTCTTACTTCCTGAGTATCTTCCTCTTGATCCTGCTTTCCTATCATGCTTTCATTATTCCCCTCAACCTTTTGATTCATTTGAGTAGGTGGAGTATTAGTGTGCTTCTCAGCTTTAGGATTTCCCCTCTCAAGTTTCTTAGCTACCCATTCTTTCCTAGAGTTGCAGTTTCTGGTTCCATGCCCAAATTTTAGACAAGTAAAACATTGTAATGGCCTACCCTCATAGACCACCTTATGTTCATAAGTTTCTCCTAAAGGTCCTTTCAAGGTAATTTTATCTATAAGTTTCTCCCCTGATTGCAACTCTACCATGATTCTAGCATAGGCTATCCTACCTTTACTAGTAGTCAGTTTATCAATGTAGCAAGGTTTACCTATGAGGCTAGCTATCTTACCTAGCATGTTTGGGGACCAAAACTGAAGGTCTAGTCCTGGCAGCTTCACCCAGGTAGGGTAGTCTTTCAAAGTTGAAGGGTCCAGTGACATTCCAGGCTCCCATCTCTTAAGCATTAGCAGAAAATTGCCATTTACCATCCATGGCCCTCCTCCATGGATCTCCATCAGTTGTTCCTCATTGTCAAATCTGAACACATACATACCCTTCTCCCCAACGTGAATCCTTGGTTTGTGGATCCATCTGGCCTCTACATATCTCCTCATGGCCTCAAAAGGCATGTGCATCCCCACAACAAAGCCCATTAGTGCGTGTTTCCAGAAGTCACGATTCTCCTGCACATCTTCATTAGAGAGCTCCAAAACTTCTCGATCAACTGGTTTAGTGTAAGGGAGACGACATCCATTCTCCGATTTCCCGTTTCCAGCAAAAAGCTCATTCCATCTTTTTGTGGATCTTTGTTGCATCTTCCCAATATCATGTTCCCCTTGCAGATCTGGGAAGTCATCAAGGAATTTTGGTTTCTGGCCCTTTTCCCCCAATTCTTCAAACCCTAATTTGGGGCCCTCTTCTTCTTCATTTCCGGATTCCTCTTGTATCTCTTCGATGTCTCTTTCCTTCATCGCATCATCTCTTCCCTCTCTGTGTTCTCGTTGTTCGTCTTCAATTTCGTGTGTTCGCTTCTTCGCCATTGCAGGCGAAGGGATTTTTACCGTGCCCAAAATCGCACCTAAATCGCACCGTGTGTGTGTTTTTTTAGGAGAGAGAAAAATTCATGTGACATATGACTTTGAATGACTCTATGATTTATGATTGTTGAAATGAGTATATATTAAAAAAGAGGAAAAGTCACGTAACAGAAGAATACCCATGGTGGAGGTATTTTAGGAGGCCCAAATGTGTTTTGGGTCGGCCTATCCCCGAAAGGCCCAAAAATATAAGTATCGAACTAAGCATGTTCGACTGTTTTTGAGACTGTCGAACGGGGCTCATTCGACAGTTATTCACGGCACGCGGTGTGGGTCTTACGGAATGGTGTTTATATATACCGTGTTCCCCGATATTCACGTCACGCATTAATTACTTCTTACCAACCCATAACAATCGAACTCAACCGTTCGACTACTATTCTCGTTCGACCGATATTTGGTTCGACATTTCACATCACCCATTCGACAGTTAACCATCGAGTTGTCCCCGTTCGAGATTTCCTAGTATCGAACCGAAGTCATTCGACAGTTTTCCAGATTCAAGGCTTAGGAGTATCGAACCATCCAGATTCGACATTTTTTAGATTCGACCATTGAAGGAGCATCGAACCGCCATCCTTCGACTGTTTGCAGATCGGTGCTACTTTAGTCATTTTGCTTAGTTTACTTGTGTTAGGTGTTACAGACCAAGCTAGTACATTCCTTGTAATAAAATAATATTATTTTGGTTTAGTCAGGCCTATTGTAACTAGTTTCTCAGTGTGTTGTAACCCAAACGAAATAAGACCAAAATATTTGCGCCGTATGTGGGAACACCATTTTTTCCAATAGCTTAGGCATGATGTTTAGGGTAATCCGATCGTAGAGCAGGGCAGCAGAGAGCAACAATTTTGAGATGCAGCGCATGGCGGGCCTCTCGCCGGCTCAGAGGGTGAGAGCGCCATCAATCCCAACTAAGATGACCCTCCACCACCAGTCGAGCATGATCATCCAAGGTTAGAGGCAGAAGTTCAACCCAAGCCAAACATTGAAACGACAGCGGCAAATGCAATAGCGGGGTTGTCGACTACATTCAGGGATGAAATTATGGCTATGATTCGCACGGCGGTGATTGCGGCTTTGCCTGCTCCCCAGCAGCAAGTGCCACCACCGTCACATGAGGGCCCGAGAGGAATTCCACCGGAACAAGCCTCTGCTAGTTGCGCCTTACCAACGAGGCCGATGATATGGCACATTTGGATGATCGAAGAGCGAGGTCAGGATCGGTCGAGGTCCAGTCCCAGAAGGCATCACGACGCGACAAGACATTAGGTTAGTTGAGGCAATGACTCATGGATGGAGCGAGCAGAGATCGCGAGGAAATTGGATATATTGAACAAGGATAAAAACGAGGTTGAGAATAGGATGGCACTGTTGGGGAAGCCACAGAGGAGCACACCTTCCTGTTCTGAGATAGAGGGAGAAATTTTGGGACATGGTATGAAATTTTTTACCCTGAAGACATACGCTGGGAAGTAGGATCCGAAGGAGCACATATTCTCTTTGGATGGCTTGCTCAACTTGCACGGTTTTAGTAGCCACCACGCTCACTGGTGTGACACTGGACTGGTTCACCAGGATCCCCGCGGGGATGATCACCAGTTATGAAGAACTGAGGCAAAAGTTCAAGAATCAATTTTTGAGTCAATCGAGGATGGTGATGGATCATTCTCACCTATACTCATTGAAACAAAAAGACAAGGAGACCCTAAAGGACTTCATGAGGCAGTTCAATGCAGAGTTATTGAAGATAGACAACCATAAGGGTGAAATGGTCGCCAACATCATTTTCCCCACGACAAGAAACCAAGATTTTAGCGAGGACTTGCTCAAGGCAAAGCCCAAGACGATCGAAGAAATCAAAAAAGTAGCACATTAAGTGGTGCACGGCGAGGAGATGATGGCGGCCAAAGCTATTGTCCATGCCCCTAGGGTCAGAGAAAGAAGAAGATAGGAACAAGGTCACAACAGGAACATGAGTAGCATGTATAGGAATTCACCGCCAAAGTGATACACTCCTCTAAACGATGATATCATGAAAGTGTATGGGACAACAAGGAGGAAAAATTGCGTAAAAGAGCCAAGAAAGATGAAAGATTCTCTATCAACCAGGCTATTGACCCGCTACTGCAAGTACCACAAACAAAATGAACATGGCATAAAGGAATGCAAAGACCTCAAAGATGAAATAGAGTGATTGATAAATGATGGCAAGCTCTCTAAATATGTCAGAGGCTTGAATGACGAAGAGGACAAGGCAAATGGGGATATATCTCACTCTTCCCGAAAGGATAAGCAGAAGGTGTCGGATAAGCCGCAGGTTTGGGACTATCCCTAGATAATGGACAACCAAACCAATAAGGGCATCATACACATGATATCGGGAGGTCAAGTAGGCGTTGATTCCATAAAAGGACAAAAAGGGATCACCAGGGAGATCGACTCAAACCGTTATGTGGGCTTTGTGGATTTGCTAACGATAGAGAAAATGGGGCAAGAGGAAATTATCTTCTCGAGAGCTGATCTTTTGAAGCTGAGCGTACAAGTAATTCATGCTGGTAAATTAGAGTGTTCGTTAGTAGTAACAATTGATATAACTAACTTCTGGGTGATGTAAGTTTTGATAGATAATAGAAGCTCGTTCAATGTGATGATGGCCTCGACATGGGATCAAATGGGGCTGGGAGATGGGGAAATAGAGGCTATCAGGACCTCATTGCGTGATTTTGGCGAAATGGAGGTGGTGCCCCGAGGAATGGTGTCTCTCCCCACCTCGCTAGGAACGTTACCTCAATGGAAGACAATGCTCGTCGATTATGTGGTGGTCAACCTACCCTTCCCTTACAATGCAATTCTAGGAAGGCTTGCACTTAACGCCTTTCGAGCATTGCCATCAACGCACCACCAAATGGTGAAGTTTCCAACTACTGGAGGGACGGGCAAGATCATTGCTGATCACAGGCAAGGCTGGCTCTGTTACGTACTGGTCGCACTGGGTCCCATTGAGATGGAGGGGATCGACTAGATCACCCTTTTAATTCTGGTAGTTATTTCAATTTCCATCCTATTTGAACAATTTCTATTCGTCCCTTAAACCACCTCGTGCATTAGGGGCTGGCATGTAATAACTTAAAATCGGAACTACGAAGGCTTGAGTCTCGGGGAACCCCTCGAGAAATGTAGGCAACCTAAACATGTGTTGGGCTCGGCCCTATCTACTATCTAATTCCTATCTCCACAGGGGGTTACACATAGCCCTTTTATGACGAGTTTCATTGAAGGGTTGTTGCAGGTACACTCAGGGAAGAGCCACACAAGGCCTAAAATGGCGGCCACTAAGGCTGCCAATGTACTATATATTTTTCTGTTAGACAAAATGTCTAGACATTATTTGTGGCAATACTTTGAGAAGTATTCTAATATGTACAGCAAGAACGGATCACCGTATTATGAGACCGGTACGCTCACAATGTGAGCATCTCTTGTTCAAGTTACTCCATGAAAATACTTTTTGTTACCTAAAGGAGGAATCATGAAACATGTACCAGTATGCAAGAACTCAAAAGTAATAGCCTCAAAGCCCACATGGACGGCCACTTCGCCAAGAATATGGCAAGTACAATGGAAAAGTCCAACAAAAATGAAAGGGACGGACACTTCGCCAGGAATATGGCAAGTGCAACCGAAAAGTCCCACAAAAATGAAAGGGACGGACACTTCGCCAAGAATATGGCAAGTGCAAACCGATAATTCCCACAAAAATTAAAGGGACGGGCATTCGCCTAGAAATTGGCAAATGCAAGCCGAAAAGTCCCACAAAAACGAAAAGGGCGGACACTTCGCCATAGGTATGGCAAGTGCAAACCCAAAGTCTAAGGCAACGAAGGGGATGGACACTTTACCTGGATGAGGATAGTGCAGACCTAATATTGAGGCAACACCCAGAAATAAATGCAAACTAAACCGCTTCACATGGCACAACACTGACAAGGCTAATCCACAACGCACAAATGCTTGAATTACAACAAGCATACAGATAAAAAAGACGCTAAAAGCCCAAACTTTAAAGTAACGTGCAAGTAAGAAATTGACAAAAATAAACGATCCTCACAAATATGAGACAATATTAGTAAAATATTCGACACAAGGAAAGAAACATAAGCGATTAAGTTATCCAAGGCGATAGGGCAACTCAACGCCAACACAAAATGAATAAATTGTTCATAATGACAGACATTTATACCAAGGCGTCTAGGCCTCGGCATCATCCTCATCATGTGAAGAAGGATAGGCAGTTGGCAAGGGAGGAAGAGGAGACATCCAACGATTAATCAACCCCTCGTTTTCCAGCAAACTGGCAAACTCGTATGTACGAGCAGGATTGTTATCGATAGCCGACGGCAGAGGCTTGTAATCAAGACCTAATGACAAATCCAACATTTGTGGATCGAATCACCACACAAATAGCTGGTGATATGAATCTGCTGCACTGTGAGTACTTGAACCTTTTTGGCATCCTAAATTTCGCGCCGGAGACTGGTCTCGTGGAAGGTATTGCTCCGCAGAAACTCCTCCGCAATCTCCACTCGCTACTGGGCGGTGGGAGGTTGTTCATGCCAAATTAAACTAGAAATTGTCAAAGGGAAGTAATAACCCAATATCTAGCACAAAAGACGGCATACCTCACTCAACCCGCTCGGCGACCACTTCTTTCTCGAGGTCTGCCACCAGTAACTCCAGCGCGGTCTTTCCCTCCTTCATCATATTGACTTGCTCCTCGAGCTGTTGAATCCTCGCTCTGGCAAGTCTCACAGCTTATCGATCACCGCTCGCTTGGGAAGCAGTGTCTCTAGCAAGCTGCAAGGCTTTCTCCTTTTCGTCCACCGCAACCTTCAATGCTTCGTGGTCGCTCCCGTAAAATTCTGCCCTCAAGCATTCAAGCCCAGTTATCATTTCTTTGTGGGCTAGCATCAACTCTTCAGCAATGGCATTGACGACCCCGCCATTCTAAATACAACAACGAAACACTTAATGAGCACAAAAAACTCAAACGTCATAACAAAGTACCAAATACGAGATTCATTACACATTGACTATGTGGAGTGCAAGCCGCTCCAACTACATTTGCTTCACCACAGAGGTTGGAAAAGTTGTTGCTCGGAAATATCACTCTCAGGGCATTAATAGCCTCTTCTTCAAACTGATCGTACTCCGCGATGCGAGCCCGCGAGCTTTGCCTGGACCCAGACCTAGTACTCACCCCAGTAGGGGGCTGAACTGCTAGTCGGAGTGGGACCAACTTGCCGGGCTCCAGGGGTGCGGCACCGCCTGTTTGGGATCTAGTTTGAAGAATCCTCCTCGGCTTAGCCGAGGCGGCCCCTTCCATCCTTTCCGATGTCCCAACACCATCGGCAGCAGGAATCTTGAATCCTCCTTTGGGATTATCATCAACTGGAGGAGGAGAGTCCTCACAACCTGCACTGAGTAAATCCTCGAACGGGTCAATTGGTGTACGAACCCGTGGACGTCTCGGTTTTGGAGGTCGTTTACTTCCCCTTAGTCTTCCTTTTCCTAGGTGGAGGAACTGCAATAGGCACATTTTCCTATTAGGCCAACGAAAATATCCTTTGAACTATCTCCAGTTCGATTGTAAATAAAAGTCAAATCTTACAAGTTTCAACAACAAGACGATAACTATGAAATCACGCCTAAACTTGATAGTAACCATAACAATCAAACTAGCTTCAATTCGATTGTAAATAATGGTCGAATCTTGCAAGTTTCGACAACAAGATGATAACTATCGAATCACGCCTAAATTCGATAGTTACCATAACAATTGAACCCACACCAGTTCAATTGTAAATCACAGTCGAATCTTACAAATTTCAACAATAGGACAATAACTATCGAATCACGAGTCATTTGATAGTAAACACAATCCTCGAGCAACCCTCATTCAACTGTTATTTTGAAACATCATCATATGAGGCATGAAATATCCATCGAATACATGCAATTTGACACTTATCAAAACAGTTGAATCTGGGACAATTCGACTGTTTCAGCTCCACTGCGGGTTATGACCTCCAAATGTTGGCATATTTTGAAGCCATATAAAATCTATTAGGCAACTGACCCTGCGGGTCACGGCTCCCAAATGGGGGGAATATTTTGAAGCCAGATAAAATCTATTTGGCAACCGACCCTGCGGGTCACGGCTCCCAAATGGGGGACATATTTTGAAGCAAGATAAATCTATTTGGCAACCGACCCTGCAGGTCACAGCTCCCAAATGGGGGGAGTATTTTGAAGCCAGATAAAATCTATTTAGCAACCGACCTTGCGGGTCACGGCTCCCAAATGGGGGCCATATCTTGAAGCTAGATAAAATCTACTTGGCAACTGACCGCGCGGGTCACGGCTCCCAAATGAGGGCATATTTTGAAGCCAGATAAAATCTATTTGGCAACTGACCCTGCGGGTCACGACTCCCAAATGGGGGGTATATTTTGTAGCTAGATAAAATCTATTAGGCAACCGATCCTATAGGTTACGACTCCTAAATGGAGGGCATATATTGAAGGTAGATAAAATTTATTTGGCAACCAACCCTGTGGGCCAATGCTCCCAAATAGGGGGTATATTTTGGAGCTTGATTAAATATATTTGGCAACCAACTCTGCGGGTCACGTCTCCCAAATCGGGGGCATATTTTGAACCCAGGTAAAATCCATTTAGTAACCAAGCCTCCGGGTCACGGCTCCCAAATGGGGGGCATATTTTGAAGTCAGATAGCATATTTTGAAGCCAAGTAAAATCAATTTGGCAACCAACCCTGATGGTCACGGCTCCCAAATGGGGGGCATATTTTAAAGACAGATAAATCTATTTGGCAGCTGACCCTGCGGGTCACGACTCCCGAACGAGGGGCATATTTTAAAATCAGATAAATCTATTTGGCAACCGACCCCATGGGTCACGGCTCCCAAATGGGGGACATATTTTGAAGCTAGATAAAATCTATTTGGCAACGACCCTGTGGGTCACAGCTCCCTAATGGGGGGTTATATTTTGAAGCCAGGTAAAATCTATTAGGCAACCGACCCTGCAGGTCACGGCTCCCAAATGGGGGGCATATTTTGAAACCAGATAAAATCTATTTGGCAACTGACCATGCGAGTCACGGCTCCCAAATAAGGGCATATTTTGAAGCCAGATAAAATCTATTTGTTAATCGACCTTACAGAGTCATGGCTCTCAAATGAAGGGGCAAACTTTGAAACACGAAGTGAACCACTACTTGAAATAAAACAATTGTTTGGAGTTTGGAACTCGCTCTTGAATCAAGACCGACTCCCAAACTAGGGGTGGTGGGGGTACTTTTGGAGGCCCAAATGTGTTTTGGGCTGGCCTTCTACCGAAAGGCCCAAAAATGTAATTATCAAACCGGGCATGTTCGACTTTTTTTGATATTGTTGAACTAGACCCGTTCGACAGTTATTCTCCGCACTCTGTGTGGGTCTCGCGGAATGGGTTTTATATATACCCTGTTCCCCGATATTCATGACATACATTAATTACTACTTGCTAACCCATAACAATCGAACTCAGTCGTTCGACTGTTATTCTCGTTCGACAAATATTCGGTTCCACAGTTCACATCACCCATTCGATAGTTAACCATTGAGCTGGCCCCATTGGAGAGTTCCTAGTATCGAACCGAGGCTATTCGACAGTTTCCCAGATTCAAGACTCGGGAGTATCAAACTATCCAAATTCGACAGTTTTCAAATTCAACCATTGAAAGAGCATCAAACTGCCATCGTTCGACGTTTTGCAGATCGACGCTACTTTAGTCATTTTGCTTAGTTTACTTGTGTTAGGTGTTCCGGACCAAGCTAGTCCATTCTTGTAATAGAATAACATTATTTTGGTTTAGTCAGGTCTATTGTAACGAGTTTATCGGTGTGTTGTAACCCTGGCAAAATATGACCAAAATAACCCGTAAGGGCAATAACAAAAAATTAGCCACATATACAAGTCACTGAAAATCTAAACCAATCGTTAAACGAGTATGAAAAATCCTTCTTCATAGACTTTATCCAACGTCAAAAATGAACTTTGATGATGTTAACTGTAGACCTGACTTGAACTTATTATCCTTTGAAAACTTTACAATTTCGAGCACCTCATATTAACCAAATTGGGATTATCCAAATAATTCCTCAGGTCTCTTTCACTTTATTATTCTGAACAAGTTGATAGACTGTTGAAAATGGTCAATAACATTGTTTCGAGACACAAACTATACCTCGAACCAACTAATAACTTGAATCAGTACTTGGTGCGCAAAGTTACACAACAGCAAAACGTGAGCATTACTCTCTTTTTCTTGTCCGCAAAAAGAGCAAAAACCACAGTTACCCCCACTCAACACGCTTTTATTCCTTAGATTGATTTTGGTGGCGATTCTACCTTGTATTCCCTTCCACACAAGCTAAAATTCTGAGTGGTGCTTTGAAACTACAAAGTTCTTTTGCCCAACTGACAACAACATCATTTGAGTTGTATGAAATAATTTGTAAGTTGACTTAACAGAGTAATTTCTGGAGGGTTCGCCATTCCAGATCCAAGTATCGCCTCTACCAAGTGTCAAGATTGCTCCGTCCAAAACCCGCAAAAGATCATCCCACAAAGTGAGTTCCCATTAAAATAAAGCTCGTCTCCATTCAATATGCCAAACATGAATTATTAACCCACACCCCCATATCAGCGACAATTGCATTTTTATTAACAGAAAGAGAAAAGAGCCGCTCAAAGCGAATGCATAACGGCGCATCTATGAGCCATTTTTCAAACTAGAATCTGATGGTCTTGCCATCACCAATCTACCACTTAAGATTATTGGTATACCAATCTTCGTCATTCAAGTTCGACCCTCTCTTAGTAAGATCTTTCTACCACGTGGATTGCAACTTGTTGCGGTATGAGCTCGATACAAAGTCCTCGAGACTAGAGACTTGGCCATATTTAGATTCAATCACCTTCTTCTAAAGAGTGTTCTTTTCAGTTAAGATCCTCCTTTCCATTTTTGAAAAAGCGCCTCATTAAATCTGCCCAAATTTCGAACATTCATGCCACCAAATTCTTTATTTTTACATACAGATTCCCATTTAATCCATGAGATTTTTCTCGCATCCGCGCTTACTCTTCATAAGAATCTTCTTTGGATTTTGACAAGAAATTTAATCACCTGCACAGAAGCTTTAAAAAAAGAGAAGAAATAAACAAGTAAACCAGCAAGAATATAGTTAAGAATGACAATTCGGCCACGAAAAGAAATTAAGTTACTCTTCCCATATGATAATTTATTTGACATGGCATTAACCACTGATTTCCAAATGCCAACTCTTATAGGATTAGAACTGACAAGGATACCGAGGTACTTGAATGGTGGTTGTCCGTGTTTACTGATCAGGATTGCTGCATAAGCATTGATCACGTCCAAGAAGAAGTTGTTCGTGTATATTAAGGACAGGGTATGGAGTAAATATCAGGGATATAAAGAGAAGTCTCTGTCAAAAGCAGGAAATGAAGTCTTAATCAAATCCGTTGACAAACTATTTTGACATTTGCTATGGGCTATTTTAGACTTTCGGACTCGTTGTTGGATGAACTCGAATCTTTGGCTAGTACGTTTTGGTGGGGGAGAATGGATAGTAGTATAATCCATTAGGTGGCATGGAAGAGATTATGTTGGGGAAACCGTGACGGTGGTATGGGGTTTCGAGACCTTCAAACGTTTAATGTTGCACTTCTTGTGAAGCAAGTTGGAAATACCCGGATAGCCTCGTTGGTCAAATTTTAAAGGTAAGTACTTTCCAAACTCATCTATTTTGATGCTAAATGCAAGAGTGCGTCGTTGTTCTTGTGGAGAAGCATTTGGGCTGCAATTCCTGTGTTGGCTAGGGGACTAGGTTGTCGGATTGGTAATGGACAATCGGTCTTAGTCTGGAAACACGCATGGCCGCTTGGTGATCGGGGAAACGAAGATGCAAGAATTTGGCACTATTCTAAAAAATGAGTGTTTTTTGTAAAAAGTGCATATCATTTAATAATGTGGCAAGGACTTCTCTCGTACACCTTGTTGTAATTCGATAGCGGTCAACGTGACTGGGGACGTATTTGGAATATTAAGGGGCCGAACAAACTGAATCTTTTTTTGTGCCGATATTACCAACTAACTTGAATTTGTCGAGAAGGCGTGTTAATGTCGAGTTGAACTGTTGGTTTGTAGTGGGGAGGTTGAGGAATTTTACATGTATTATTCACGTGCGGAGTTGCAAGGCATGTCTGGGCTTTGGCGTACGTTCCCCATTTGGCAATGATCCGTGCAGGTGAGTGGATGGAGGATTGGTGGAGAATGTTGAACGTAACGGGTTTAAAACTAGAAGAAAAACCAGATTTAAAGTCGAGGCAAGAGTTGGACTCTTTCTCTTTAAAACGATATTTGCCCCACTCGGTGCTTACGGTTTAATCCGCAATCGCTTCCCAAGATGCAACGACTATCTTCTTAATATGGCAGCACTTCGAATATTAAGAAACGACGAACTAAAATATTGTTTTGAACTCTCGGAACAAAACAGACTGAAAGAAAGAATATTTTTGATTGAATGATTTTTGAAGAGTAGGAGCCTGCCTTTTATAGATTTTGAAAGTGGGCCTAGGGGGTGACTGGACGGACATGTCCTTTCCACGTCACAACTTTCCCGCCAGAATCTACACCACTTCGGCTGACTGTACACCTATTCGGATGAAAGGTGCCATTGTTTCTGCTGACTGGGTGCGTAAGTGACTGTTCGCTGACTGGACTTTCCCGCCAGATTTTCAGCCACTAGACACACTGAATTGGCCAGATTCTTACACCTAATCACGATTTAATTAATTATTTAATTTGTTGCTTAATTAATATTCAGACAATTAATTAATTACTTAATTAAACTTTGTCTAAAAAGATAAGTAATTGATAGGGAAGCCCAAGCCCAAGCTCAAGCTCAAGCTCAATCCCAAGCCCAGGCCCATGGCCCATGACCCCGTGACTCAGGCCTGAGTCCGGGTCCGGGTCCGGTCCGATCCGGACGGACGGCGGCGGTGTCGCGCGCGTGTGGGCTTGAATTGAAGCATAGCCATCTAAGTCTTCTCTCCTTCAAAGACTTGTGGTACCACTTGGGGTCAAACCCCTATCACAAACAAGCAACTTATTAGGTTTACTAGTTTAGCTCAAACTTTCCATGTGGGATGGTGACTTTTCACCTTCCCACCTATTTCCTTTCTTTTTTTCAAGATAACTTATTTCAACTAGCTTACTTGTTCATTTAATTTCTCATTCATCCCACAATGATTTTGAATAATTAAATATACTAGATTCATCTACACGAAACGTAGATTTCGTTAAGCTAAAGAAGTTCCACTTTTATAAAGACGAACCTACTCAAATAAATTATCAAAATCATGGAAAAGTCATAATTTTCCAACAGAGAAGAGTTGTAATTCTTAGGATGCAAAAATGGTGCTCTGAATTGCGGTCGTATGTTGGGCATTGTGGGGGAACAGAATAAGCGAGTGGTGGGGGATATATGTCGAAGTCATTTGACATTGCTAAGTTTGTTGAGTTATTCTGCCGAAACTGGTTGGAAGCTAATAGGTCGATGGAGGATCAATATGCTAGAGCAGAATAGGGGTGATGGATTAAAATTAACTTTGATGGAGCGTTTTTTGATGCGGAGGGCCGATTGGTATTGGCATCATTGTGCGGGATAGTAGCGGTGAGGTCCTTGCCCGATTACAACGTCGAATTACAGGAAATCTAGCGGCACTTAACGCAGAGATATTAGCAGCCTACAATAACATTCATTAATCTGAAGATTTCAATGGGTTGGAATCGAGTTATCTTTGAAGGGGATTGCTTAGAGGCGATTGATGCTATATCGAATCGAGTTGTTATTGGTGCGGAGATTGGGAATCTTGTGAAAGATATGAAGAGATTATGCAGCGAGTCTACGTCTATCATTTTCAGTGGATTCAGCGCGAACATAATGACGATGCTGACGATCTTGCACGCATAGCATATTTGGATTCTGACTGGTTTTGTGCTGATAGTTTAGAATCAGATTAGTTTTGCTGTTGGTTTTTGGTTTCTTTCTGGTTTTTGTTTTACTGCTACTACACTGCTGTATCATTGTTGACCTGTCTGTTTTATACCATTATGGTTTGGATTAAAAAAAAATCAAGTTAAAATCTAAGCAGAAGAACTAGAATCAATTCCAATTTCCAAACACTAATAAATCAAATGTTCAGTCGAGTTATCATATTAGATGATGGTTCAGTTATATTTTGATTAAGATGCATAAAATTTTCCCGAAAACTATCACCTATTTTGAAATTTGAACCTACATAGGTCTGATTACTGCAATTCTTTCAATGTACTGTTTTATACAGCATGAAAATAATATTGAGCATAAAAAGTCGAAAGACCTGGTTAACTAGGAATTATACACGCACGCCTATAGTAATAACAACAAATAACATAAACGCCTACCACTTCAAAGTATAAGACATCAATATGACAATATCTAGTTTTTTATTTGTAGTGAATGATGTTCTACTTCAGTAGTGCAACAACTCACAATTGTTAGTCAATCAAGCAAATAAAAGTTCGCAAGTAGTTTGTATAAACTATACCCTGTACATCACCATCTCTGTAAATTACTTGCTCAAGCAATTGAAGAATCATTGTACCCTGTACTTCACCATCTCTGTAAATTACTTGCTCAAGCAATTGAAGAATCATTGTGCTCGAAACCTCTTATCTAATTAAGTTAGATCAATGAAAAGTGACCAAAACATGTGGTCATAATCTTGCTAATTTTAATTGGTTTAAGAAAGAATAATGGTAAACCACATACAACCTCAAGTTACTATGAGTTTGTCACTATCTTGAAGGCAAACCGTAAATTAAAGTAATGCTTCAAATAACTCATGAAATATATACACTATGAGACAGTCACTCTGAACTCCCTAACTTAAACAACAGTTGAAGTCGGTGCTCCAAATGGGAAAATAGATACGTGCTTTCGTCGATCATTACACACACTGCATTTTTTTCTTTTTGGATAAATTCATTACACACCGGCCAACTAGAACATACTCCAATGATTTACATTAGCAGCAGTTCAACTCCTAGTATCAGTCTAATTAGCTCTAATTAGAGGTCTTCATGCCCACTAATGTCGACCTAGAAGTATCACAACTTATTCTTCTGCTTAAGTTCCATACAAAGATATTAAACGAGCTTAATGTACTACAAAATTTATCTTGATAGCCTCAGATTATATTACACAAACTCTGTCACAATCTGCCACAGAAAATTTGGTGCTTATGATCAGGTATAGTCTCACAAAAGTTCAATTGAAGACCTCAACAGACTCACCAAAATCATATATCTATGTAGTATTTCAGTTCATGATAGGAGAAGTTTAGTTTCTACAGATAAACGCAATCCAGTAAATATTAGATATCTCAAATATGCCCCACAACAAGAACAATACAAGTGACAGGCATATGAGTTAAGGCTTATTCATTAATAGCTGAGCTTTTGCTAATAACAGCTCACTTATGAAAAAATCTCAGATGTTCAACAATCCACCAGAAACAGAATTCAGATTAACACAGATTATTCCTTCAATGTAGAAAAGCATAAACGGCGGTTGAAATATAAACGACGAGGGCAGAGGAGACGAGAACCAGCAAGGCGGCCACGGACCTAACCGCAGACTTACTCCCACAAGACAGCATTCCCAATCTAATCTCGATAACGCTAACCATGGACAACATGAGAAACAAACAGCCCATGACGGAACCAACAGCAGAAGCCAACATACCAAACCTCAAAACCTTGAAATTAATATGCGCTCTAAACACCTCGTCCACATCTTTACTGTTCAACAAATTGATGGCCAATTTAAGGCCCTGAGCCACAAGAGAAGAGAAGAGAAAGAAGCTGAAAGAAACGACCTCGAAAACGAGAAGCTTCTTGGCCACGTCGATTCCGGCGTCGCAAGCGGACCGATTCTCGAGGCTGTGCTGACCTGGAGTGGTGAGGGAAAGGCCCACGAATACGGCGATGGTGAAGAGGGAGTTGACATTGACTAGGCCGTCGAGGGCGGTGACGTGGACGCTGGTTGTGGAGGTAGCGCTGTCGGAGGTTGTTCTTGAGTAGGGTTCTTTCCGGTAATTATTATTAGTACTGTCAGATCTTCTGTAATAATGTTAATTATATGTAAGATGTGAAAACTGAAAAGTGTGCGTGTGTGTGTGTGTGTGTTGTACGTGTGGGGGTAAGGGGGACTACTTACTCCGCCATGGTTTTAGAGATCTGATGAGATTTATCTTCACAGGCAGGTAATGGAGCTGCTGCTTCTTCACTTGCTTGTCGGAATACGGTTGACTGTCGGAAGAAAATATTCAATATTGTAATGTCCGTTTCGTACAAGGGAAAAGCAAATCGTGCGATATTTTAGCTTTTATGGACTTTAATGCTATCCCTAATTTATTTTCTTGTTTTATGGACATTAATTAGTATTTCTTTCTTCTGTTTTTTATCATCCTAACTCGCAATTTGGCATCTAACATTCACTTCATTGTCTAACATTGTGATGTGCAATTTTTTGAGGTTTAATAGAAGTTATTTGCCTATTTATTTTTCATGGAGAATAATTTGCAAATTTAGGTAACACAGAAGATAATTTATCAAAGCCCTAAAAATAGTTACACTTTATTATTATGCAGTAAACTTGGTGTACCATAATTTGTCATGATCCGCCATTAGGTTTGTCGGCTTTTTGATAGCCATTTGATTCCAGATATGATAGTGGTTCTTTTTTGATATTTTAATATTTTTTTCATACAAGAATTAAAGGAATAGAAGAAAGAAAGAAGTTAAGGAGTGTTTTAAAAATCGAACCGGACCGGTCCGACCGCAGTTCGACACCTTTTCCGGTCCATTTGGAGTGAAAAAATCACGGGTCATTTTAGCCGAGCTGAACTGCCCAAAAATCCGGGTCAACCGGATCTAACCGGTTAGTGAACCGATCAATTTTTTTTAAGGCAAAATGACTTATTGGTCCCTATATTTAAAAATCAACCTAATTTGCAGCAAAAGTAGAACGTCCGTCAATAATCTTGCCTCCATGACAGTTTTTAAAGAGAAACTGAATTGTTGAAGACTTCAAGTTGATCAAACACCAAAAGCTAAAAAATCAGGTAATTTCGGTTTTTTCATGCTATTTATTTGCTCTTTTTTTCATACAATAATCAATATATAATTGTGTGTATACTATATATATGTGTGTGTGTATGTATGTATGTATGTATGTATGTATGTATGTATGTATGTATGTATGTATCATCCTAAAAACACAAATTCTGAATTTCTGTTATTTGAAAATTTCTGTTATTTGAAAATCTGGGGTGGACAATATAGTCACAAAAACACAAATTCTGACTAGTAGTCAAACAGAAATGCTCGTCTCTGTCAAGCTCTCTCTATAGCTAACGGCTATTTTCTTGAGAAACCTTATCTCTTTTCTGCCGGAGTTTCGCCGGAGTTCTTTTCCCATCACCACCTCCATGGACCAGGATTACAGATCTCAGATCTACTAAGTAACACTACCATTGATTTCCCCCTTGAAATCTATCAAGACTCTCTCAAAAATAGGCATAATGAATTCACAATCTTAGCAAAAATCCTTTGTGAACCTACCATAAATCCTAACGCTTTTAAACTTACCATCTCCAAGGCTTGGAAACCAAAGAAAAAAAATATTCTTCAACCATATTTCAGACAACACATTCCCATGTGTCTTTGAGCTTGAAGAAGACCTCAAAAATGTCCTCCACCAAACGTGAACCTTCCAAAAACAGCATATCATCCTCAAGATTTGGCCACCCGATAAAGCCCTCTATGAAATAGACCTCTCCACCACCACCTTTTGGTGTCATGTCTTTTAACTTCCGGCCAGATTCATCAATCCCCCAATGGTAAAATTCATCAGAAACTCGATCGGAAAGTTCGTCAAGATGGACGAGGGAGGAATCGGCTCGCCTGGGCGAACGTCGACTCGATTTAGAATTGAAATTGATGTTGGTAAACCGCTCATCAACACCGTCAAAATCAATACTCCAGCGAAGCAACTTATAACCGAGATTCGCTGCGAACGTTTGTCGGAGTTCTGTTATTTGTGTGGACGGTTGGGACACAAACACAAAATCTGCCCAACAAAACCAGCCGATGTTGAAGAGACGGCCGCCGAAAAGTGTGTCGGAGATGGTGACGCAGGGATGATATATGGCCCTTGGTTGAAGTTTGAAAACTCTCTAATCTCTAACCCTATTTTTGCTTAAATTAGCCCAAAGCCAACCCACATCTCCAAGCCCAATTCCAATTATAATCCTGCTCTTAGCCCATCCCCTATGTTAATTGATAAATCCACTCTCACTTATCCAAACCCATCACCAACCTATCATACCATAAACTCTAACCCACAAACCCATGCCAACACTACCATATCCGACCCATCTACCATAAACCAGAATCTAGATTTTAACCCACCCATATTACTACAACACAACTTACCAAACAATGAAAAAACCAACCACCACGACACCTCCTCTACGCCGATCACCTCCGACGCGAAGCCGCCTCCTACTTTGGCAACTTCCACCGCAGATTTTCAAATAACAGAAATTTTCCCACCGTGTCATCCCCTGAAAAATCCCCAACCTCCATCCAACACCACAACACTCCTCCCACAAACCTCCACATGTAAAACCACCATTCTCAATACCTCCCAACCACTATCCATAGAAGTCACTCCCAACATACCCGATAATACAGTAGTCGTTAATACTTCTACTTCCGACATGAAAATCACCTCCACCTCCACCTCCCGACCATCCTTCCACTACTACATCTCTTCAACCACTCGCCATAATTAACATACTAACACATCTCAAGAAGAGGCACAAATCCACCAAAATGATCTAGAGAAAGTGTTGATCTCTCCCAAAAAACTCCAAACTCTCTAAAGGTTGTGAATGCATTCCCCGAATCGGAGACTCCTCGAGTTACGAGGGGTCGAATAATTAGTCACCTTATGATTATTCTCGCTTGGAATTGCCAAGGTCTTGGTAAGCCCGAGGCCATTCGAGCTTTACGTACGTTGCTTCGCAATGTTCGCCCCGATATATTATTCCTCTCGGAAGTGAAAACTTCTAACTTCTCTTCTCTTCTCTCTACTCTCTCTAATGCCCGTCTTACTCATAATTTTATTGTGCCTCTGAATGGTACCGCTGGGGGTCTTTGCATGGCTTGGAATGCTCGTTACTCTCTTACGGTCACTAGATTCAATCTTTTTTTTTATTAATGTTCTTATCATGGAAGGTACTCAACCTTGGTATCTCACTAGGATTTATTGTCCTCCCTACTCGGAAGCAAAATCTCGCTTTTGGAATTAACTTAACTCTGTTGCCTCTTCCACATTGTGATCGGTGACTTCAATGATATATGTAATCAAGAGGAAAAATCTGGGGGCCGCTCTTTTGCGAGCTCCTCAACCCACACTCTTTTATCCGATATACGCCACCTCTCACTTTTTGACCTTGGCTTTGTAGGTGATGATTTTACGTGGAATAATGGTAAATGGGGTCACCACAATATTTGCCAAAGGATCGATAGAGGAGTTGCTAGCGCCTCTTGGTGCCTTCAATTCCCGCAAGCCCAAATTGAGCACCTCACGGCCATAGAATCGGACCATAATCCAATCTCTCTCACCACGTATCCCAATCAATCAAAAGGGCCTAGGCCCTTCAGGTTTGAATTAATGTGGCTTAGTGATAGTTCTTGCTTTGATGTTGTTGATAGTGCGTGGAATATTGATGTTCATGGATCTCCCCCCTTCAAATTTCATGCTAAAACTATTTCTGTGAACATGCTCTTAAATTGTGGAATGTTAATAGCTTTGGTAATATTCACATCTATATCAAGAATATTTCTAGCACCATTAAAAACTTGCAAGCGGGTGTGCAATATTTTGAAAATGTTAAGCGTGAAAAAGCTCTTCAAGTTGATCTTGATATTTGGTTTAAGAGGCTTAATACTTTTTGGCGCCAACGGTCTTGTGATAAATGGCTTAAAGATTGGGACGCTAACTCCAAATATTTTCATCTTAAAACCATTCTCCATAATCGTTTCAATCGCATTGATTTTATTGATGACGAGTTTGGGAACCGTGTTTCTTCTTGGGAAAATATTGGCAACTCTTTTTGTATTTATTATAAAAATCATTTTACCACTAACCATAATCCCCTTACTCCCCCCCCCCCCCAACCTTGATGATCTTTTTACCCTTATTATTTCGGATGAGGAGAACAACATTCTTTGTGCCATTCCTACTTCTAAGGAGATCAAGAATGCTCTTTACTCTCTTGGCTCCGAAAAAAGTCCCAGTCCGGATGGTTTTCCAGCCATTTTCTACAAAACATTTTGGAAAACTACTCAAGTTGCTTTCACCTTGGCGGTCCAAAATATTTTTAAAACGAGAACTCTCTTTAAAGCCATTAACCATACCTTGATCTCCCTTCTTCCTAAGAAACCTAATGCTTCCAAAGTGGAGGACTTTAGGCCTATTAGTCTTTGCAATATCTCTTATAAGACTTGTTCTAAAATCATTGCTAATAGAATTAAAGTCCACCTTGAGCGCATTGTTTCTCCTTTTCAATCGGCATTCATTAAAGGTAGGAACATTAAAGATAACACCATTCTTTCCCATGAGATCCTTAACTACATCCATTATCGCAAAGGCAAAAATGCTCGTTTTGCTTTCAAATTGATCTCGCTAAAGCTTTTGATAGAGTGTAATGGGGTCTTCTTTCATGTATTCTCTCTAATCTTGGTTTTCATAATAAATTTATTGGTTGGATTTTTGAATGCATTTCCTCCTCATCTTTCTCGGTCCTTGTCAACGGTACCCCTTACGGCTTCTTCAAGCCTTCTAGAGGTATTAGACAAGGAGACCCCCTTTCCCCTTATCTCTTTGTGCTTTACACCGAGCTTCTCTCCCGCCTTCTCTCTCGTTAAGAGTTTTTAGGCAATTTTAAAGCTATCAAAATTTCGAGGACTAGCCCTCCTATTTCTCACTTGATGTTTGCCGATGATCTTGTTATTTTTGGGAAAGCTTCTCTTGATAATGCTAATGTGCTTAAATCGATCTTGGATAATTTTTGTAATTGGTCTAGCCAATTAATTAGCTATCCTAAGTCTTTTATTCACTTTTGTCCCAACACGCTCAGTCCCCTTAAAATTGATCTTCTCAACTTTCTTGATGTTAAAGAATGAAACCACAAATCTAGCCATCTAGGGCTCCCTTTTTGTAAAATTTAATCCCGTAAGAGGCTTTCAATACTATTCTCCCCCATCTCCATAAGAATTTTTCTAATTGGAAGCTCTCTAATCTCTCTCAAGCGGGTAGATCGGTTCTCATTTTCTCGGTTGCCCAAAGCTCTCCCGTCTATACCATGTCTACTTTCCTCATTCCCAAATCTACTTGTACCAAACTTGATTCTATTTTTTGTAGATTTTGGTGGGGTGAAAATAATAATGGTAATATTTGTCCTCTCATTGCTTGGGATTCTATTTGTTCCCCCAAAAGCTTCGGTGGTCTTGGTTTTCACCGTATGCTTGACATCAACCGATCTCTTGTGGTTAAACTTTCTTGGAAGGTGGCTACTAATGATAATAGTCTTTGGGTGCATTCCATCAAAGCTAAGTATCTTAGAGTCCATGATTTTTTCATGCTCCTTCTAATATTCGCCAAGCTTCTTGGATTTGAAAAGACCTCCTTAACACCTGTGATCTCCTTGTTAAAGGTGCTTGTTATCCCATTCCTTCGAACTCCAATGCCCTAACGTGGGATCAACTGTGGATTCCAAGTATCCCGGGATCTATCCCTAAGCCCATCTCCTCCTCCCTCCAATGCCCTCTTGTTAAAAACCTCATCTTCTCGTCTACCCTTAATTGGGATAGTACTAAGATTTATGGTATTTTTGACAATAACACTTCCGAGGCTATACTCAAAATCCAAATTCACTCGAATTCTTTGAGCCCTTATCATATTTGGATTCCCTCCAAGTCGGAGAATTTCTCTTTCAAAAGTGCCTACTTGACGGACCAATCCCATCGGTTCCCTACTATTTGTGACAATGATGCTAAGCTTTATAATATTATTTAGAAATCTCGTCTTCATCATCGTCATAAACTTTTTCTTTAGAAGCTCATGCATGACATTTTACCTACTAGAGCTCGGCTTAACTGTATTATGAATTCTATTAATACTCATTGCCCTATTTGCAATGACCCTGATGAATACCAAGAGCATATATTTCTTAAATGCCCTTTTACTATCCAAGCTTGGCTTTTATCGGGTTGGCATCTTAACTTGCTTGCTTTTAAAGATTGGCACATTAAAGAGTGGCTTACTTTAATTCTTCGTAATAGTGGGAATTTGTTTCCGGACAATTTTAGCCAAGATAAGTTCCTTATTGCTTTTGGTGTTTATTGTGAGCTCTTTTGGCAAAATAGAAATCTTGTTACTCATAATCTCCCAAATTTTTCTCTTCAGACACTCACTAGTATTGCTTCTAAAAGAATTGAAGAACATTAGAAAGCCCAAAACGATATCAAATATGTGGCCAAAACTATTGCGGTGCAAGAATGGAAACACCCCTCCTCTTCATGGATTAAAGCTAATTGTGATGCATCTTTTCGAGATGGCAAAGCTTTTGTTGCATTTGTGGTGAGAGACACTAACGGTTTGGTTATTTTTGCCTCGGCCGAACCCAAGCTTTGCATGGATTCCCTTGTTGTGGAAGCTCTAGCTCTTCTTCACTTATGCAAATGCCTTGACGCCTCAAAATCTCCAAAAGTCATCTTGGAATCAGATTGTCTTGTCCTTATCAAAGCCATCACGGATATTGATTGCTCTCCCCCATGGAGTATAGCCCCTCTTATAATTGCTATTAAGAAGTTTTGGATCTCATGGCCTAGATGGAAATTCTCTTTTATCCATCGTAGTGCTAATTTTGTAGCTCACAACTTAACTCAATTGGCATTTTTGAACTCTTGGACATCTCATTTTTCGGCCTTTAGCCTTCTGTTATGTTGTTTACACGATGGAGGTTATCCGATTATTAACTACTGTAACTCGTTTTGTGATTAATGATAGTCCTTATTTTATCAAAAATATATATATATATATATATATATATATATATATGACTATATATATGCAGATGTATCAGCTTATATATATATATATATATATATATATATATATGGGTATGTATCAGATTATATATGTATGTAATTGTGTATTATACTGTTTTGACTTTTGAGTAGATTATAATACACAATTACATACATATATAATCTAATACATACCCATATATATATATATATGTATTAGATTATATATATATATATATATGTATGTATCAGATTATATATGTATGTAAGTGTGTGTTATACTATTGTTTTGAGTAGATGTTATATATATATATATATATATATATATATATATGCAGATGTATATGTATCAGATTATATATATATATATATATATATATATATATATATATATATATATAAGTGTGTGTTATATTGTTTTGAGTAGACTATATATATATATAGATGTATCAGATTATAACTATATGTATATGTGTTGCATTTATTTATCACTTTATTAACATCTAGAGTTTATCTAATTCTAAACAGCAAATGGAAGAAAGTACAACAAGTGCCTCTACACAAGCTCCAACTCAAAAAACAACTCAGTCGCAAAGTCGTCCAACTCAAAATGCTCGACGTAAGACTGACATTGCATGGAAACATTGCGACCAACTAACCGATAAATCGATCAAATGCAATTATTGTGAGCAAATATTCAATGGTGGGGGAATCAGCCGCATGAAGCAACATCTGGCCAGAGAAAGGGGTAATGTGACACCTTGTCTTAGTACTCCTCATGATGTTCGTTTTGAACTTCAAAAGTCATTGAAAAGTGTGAAGGATAGAAAAGCAAAAAAATCTTCTTTATCTTTACCTATAGACGAGGAGGATGAAATTGAAGACATTGAAAACACTATAGATAGAGATAGTAAATCTAAGAGAAATAAGACAAACATGGAGAGTTATATGCAGAGGAGTGCATGGATTGATATTTCTCAACCTATCATAAAGGTTAAAATTCAAAGTAAACAAAGACTTCTTGCTACAGATATGGCATTCGCTATGTGGATGTATGACGCATGCATCCTCTTAATGCTGTAAATTCCTCTTATTTTCATGCAGCAATGAGTAGGATAGCATCAATAGGTACTCGATATTTGGGTCCTTCATATCATGCTTTAAGAGTTCATTTACTTAAAGAAGCTAAAACTCAATTGCAGTTGCAGATTGATCTTATGAGACCTAATTGGTATACTACTGGTTGTATTATTATGGGTGATGGTTAAACTGATAGGAGTCATAGATCTTTAATTAACTTTTTGGTTTACTCTCTTGGAGGAATATCATTTATCAAATAAGTTGATGTTTGTGGCATTGTGACAAGTGCTGAGAACTTATGTAAGTTTTTCTCTGAAATTATTGAGTTTGTTGGTGTCGGCAATGTGGTGCACATGGTTATTGATAATGCAGCCAATTACAGAAAAGTTGGAGCATTGCTTCACAAGAAATATCCATCAGTATTTTGGTCTCCATGCTCAGCACATTGCATTAATCTGATTTTAAAAAATGTAGGGGAGCTTCCTCTTGTTAAAAAATTAGCACAACTTGCTTCTAAAGTTACTACGTTTATTTATAATCGTAAGTGGGCTCATGCATGGTTAAAAAATAGACCAGGATGGACTGAAGTGATTGTTCCATGTGCTACACGTTTTGGCACAACCTTTATTGCATTGCATAGTCTGTATCAGCATAAGGAGCATTTGGAAAATATGGTGGTGAATGCAGGATTTAAGAAATTCTTGAAAGAGCAAAAGGCTAGAGATGTGAGGAGAATTATCCAAGATGAAAACTTTTGGAATTGTTGAATAATTCATGTGAAAGCTATGGCTCCCATCATGAAATTGTTGAGCATATGTGATTCTGATAATAAGCCTTCATTGGGTTATGTGAATGAGGGAATGTGAAGGGCAATAAATGGAATTAAAGAAACATTCAAAGGCAAGGCAGAACATTACGGGGAATTTGTTGCTATTGTCGAGGATAGGTGGGACAAGATGCTAGACAAATCACTCTATGCAGCAGTATACTGGTTGAATCCAGCTTTTCAGTATGAAAAACATAGCCCTTCACAATCTCCATCTGTTATGAGTGGTTTCATTGATGTTGTGGAGAAGGTTTGTCCTGGGGTAAACGAAGTGATGGATGAAATGACTACATTTCATGAGGCAAAAGAAAGCTTTTCACGATCATTAGCTATGAAGAATGCAAAAACTGCTCGTCCAGGTATATTTGACTTGTGAAATAAACTTTCTTTTGATCTTTTACTAAGTTGATTTTTAACTTCTAGATGTATGGTGGAGTACCTTTGGTGGCGATGCGCCACATTTGCAGAAGCTAGCAATCAGAATTTTAAGCCAGACTTCATCTTCTTCTGGATGTGAGCGTAATTGGAGTGTGTTCGAGCGAATTCATACAAAGAAAAGGAATAGGTTGGAGCATCAAATGCTAAATGATCTTGTTTTTTTGCATTACAATGCACGCCTGTTAAAACAGTACACCATTGAGTTGCTACATTATATATTTGTAATCTTAAATATGATATTAACTTAATATTTGATATTATTTTGAAGAGGATAGAAAATAAAAGACCCTAGTCCTATTGATTATGAAAGTATTTACAAGTTGGAGTATTGGATTGTCGATGAAAATGATTCAAGTGATGAACTTGATTTTGGTGAATTAGAAGAAATTCTCGGGGAAGAAGTAGAACCAAATGATGCAAACCCACCACCGCCCATAGGTTGTTTTTTTTTCTTCTTCATATAACTTATCTATAACTTCTTTAGATACTTGTATATTATTTATTGATAGTTGTTTTGTCATATTTTTTAGGTGACGATGTGGAACTGTTAAGAGAGCCTGTTAATCTGACTAGTTATGCAAACACGAGGCGCTCGGTTCTTGATCATGATACAATATGATTTTACCTTTTGGAGGATTGTTGCTTTGTGTTATTTGAATATTTTGTTGGATCATTTAATTTGGTTTGAGATGAGTGTTATGGTTTTGATACTTTAGGTATTGATTCCTAAGATCTTTATGTTGATAATTATGCTTTTGGATATTTGTTACTTTTAAGAATTGATATTTTGAAATTGAAGACAATGATTTTGATGTAATATTTTTGTCTTGGTTGGGATTGGATATAGTAGTATTTTTTAGTTGTGACTTGTAGGAAACTAAGAATATACAATTGTTAGGATGACTATATTGATTTTTTTTAAATACACTTTGACCGGTTCAACCAGTGGTTTAACCGATTCAACCGATCGAACCTTTAATAAGTAAGATTGCCGGGTCGATGTCCGGTCCGGTTTTTAAAATAGTGTTAAGGAAGAAGATAAGAGAAAAGAGGAATTTGGAGTAATTTATTTCTGCTCCCTTTTCACCATGTAAAGCTGATATAAATAGTACAATTGTGCAACATGAATCAGAGAGATTCTAAAGTGTTATTGGTGTAGCTACACTAACTAAAATTATGTAATTGCAATATGTAAAATACTCATCCTTGATACTTTCAAATAATCTCGGGTCATGACATTGTCGCGCCATTGAAAGATCCTTGTCCTCAAGGATCGCAGCAATTTCTTGGATCTCAATTCTACCTTCTACAAATGCAACACTTGAACACTTACTCAGCTCAAACATTTTCTATATCCTTAGTCCTTCACCCAACACTCCATCAGGAGGAAACCCTTCAACATATGTTGAGATCAAGGAATCAAACCTGGAATTACTTCTCAACTGGGTAGAACAAAAACATATAAACCCATATATATGTTCTTAAAAATCAAACGACATAAAAAGATGGCGAGCAGATTGTCAATCCGCTCTTTTTAAGTATCTTGAGCCTGAAATCAGCTACTTTCTTTTCAGGATTAGCAGTGGATTTTGTATATGAATACCCCGTGAAATCCCCAAGTAATAAACTACTCATTAGACAACAATTATCCAGGGACCGATGCCACCACATCTCGTAACTTCTACAAACCTTATAACCGTTGGGAAGTCGTTTAAATTCTGTAAAGTGTGTCATCCGTACAACAAATTACTGAAAATCTTCAATGCAAACACTAACAAATTCCCCATGATTTTGTATTTTGATTCTCCAAGAACATACAAGCTCCAATAACTCAAGAACTAGATACCACGGTGTACCTGGACCGAATATATTTTCGCTCCACTCAATGGATTTAAAAGTACTTTTCTCTATATCCTAAAAGTCAATAGCACAAAATCTACCATGTAATACATCTTTAATATTGGACACTGCATAAAAGTCACAAACCGAGTAACAATTCTCTGTTACTTGATGGCAATGATTTTAAACCAATTGCCAAATTACAAGTGCATGTGAAGACGAAGATCGTTTCTTCAAGCCACCAAAAGCCACCCCTTCAAGACTTGAACGGCTTAAGGGGTTGGTGTCCTTTCACACGGATCAAGGGGTTGGTGTCCTTTCACACGGCTCAAGGGGTGCAGACATAGCCTATAAATAAGCATGTTGTCTCACAAGGTTTCCCATCCCAAAATACATCTTTCTTTCTCTTATATAATTAAATAATAATTAATATATAAAGAGTGGTTAAAAGTGTTGTTAGTGTGAGGTAAAATAGAGAGTTTGTGCGACTTTACTACGGTAAAAGTCCGAGAGTTGTAATTCTTATTTTACACTCATAGTGAAGTTCTTCAACCTTGCCCGTGGTTTTTCACCGTAAATTAATTTGGGGTTTTCCACGTAAAATCTGTTAGTCGTATATTTTTTGTCTTTCAATTATTGTCGTGTTTTACGCTCTATCTGGAGGGTCCACTTTACAATAAGTGGTATCAGAGCCTCGGTTCATAACCGGGGTCTCGGTGATATATGTGGGTATCGTACTGAAATTATTTTCAGTGACGGTGGTACGTGATAGGAGCAATGACAGCGAAATTCGAGATCGAGAAATTCAACGGGAGTAATTTCTCATTGTGGATGCTGAAGATTAAAGCCATCTTGCGGCGATCGGCGACAGGCCGGTGGAAATCACAGATGATACGAAGTGGAACGAGATGGATGGCAATGCTATCGCAAATATTCCCCTGGCATTAGGTGATGGCGTGTTGTCAAGCGTTGAGGAGAAGAAGACAGCTAAGGAGATATGGGATCATCTCAACAAGCTGTATGAGGCGAAGTCCCTACACAACAAAATCTTCCTTAAACGGAAATTGTACACACTGAGGATGGCAGAATCTACCCCAGTAACTGAGCACCTCAATGTTTTAAATACTCTATTTTCTCAGTTGACGTCGTTGAGTCATAAAATAGAAGTGGTTGAAGGTGCTGAAATTCTGCTGCAAAGTCTGCCCGATTCATATGACCAGCTTATCATCAACTTAACAAATAATGTCCTCACAGATTATTTGGTCTTCGACGAAGTTGCAGCCGCTATTCTGGAAGAAGAGAGTCGGCACAAGAACAGAGAAGACAGGGAGGCAGGTTCGCAACAAGCAGGTGCCTTGTCAATGACAAGAGGGAGAACGACAGAGCGCGGTGCAAGTGGGAGTAAGAAACAGGGGAGATCCAAGTCAAGGACCAAGGGCAGTTGTTGGCACTGTGGCAAGAAAGGTCACTTGAAGGACTGTTGGAATCTTAAGGACTCGAACAAGAAGATTTATGATTCTCAGGGGAACGTTGCTAGCACTTCAGATGATGATGATGTACTATGCTGTGAAGTAGCAACAGCTATTTGAGGTATGAGTGGCTTCGATGATGTATGGCTTATTGATTCAGGAGCCAGTTTTCGTATGACTCCCCGGAGAGAGTGGTTTCATGAGTATACACCGATCGCTAGAGGATCTGTGTATAGCTGTAAAAATGAACCTTTGAAAGTTGTTTCCATCGGTACGATCAAGTTGGAGATGCATGACGGGATTGTTCGGACCATCAAGATGTCCGACACGTGGAGGGATTATGTAAGAATTTGTTGTCTTATGGACAACTGGATGATCTTGGTTGTGAGATTAGGTCGCGAAAAAGATCATGAAAGTTAAAAGGGGTGCGCTTGTACTGATGAAGGCGGACAAGATTGCTGGAAAATTATACATGGTACATGGGAGGGCTCTGCAAGTGGGAGAAGCGTCAGTGGCTTCATCTGAGTCGATTGAGAAATTATCAATGATTTGGCATCAGCGGCTCGGGCACATGTCTGAACAAGGCATGAAGGTTCTTGCAGAGAAGAAACTACTTCCGGGCCTCACAAAGGTATCTTTAGTTTTTGTGAGCATTGTGTTGTTGTCAAGCAACATCGTATAAAGTTTCGTAGTTCAGATTCTAGAAGTAAAGTCATTCTAGAATTGATTCACTCTGACGTGTGGCAAGCACCAGTACTATCCCTGGGAGGTGCAAAGTATTTTGTGTCTTTTATAGATGATTATTCCAGGAGATGTTGGGTGTACATGATCAAGAGTAAGGCAAAGGTGTTCTCGGTGTTCAAGACGTACAAAGCGCTGGTGGAACTTGAATCTGGGAAAAAGATCAAGTGCCTGAGATCTGACAATGGAGGGGAATATACTGGCAAGGAGTTTGAAGACTTCTGTAAAGAAGCTGGGATTAAGAGGCAGTTTACTACGGCGTATACTTTGCAGCAGAATAGAGTGGCAGAGCGGATGAATAGGACCTTGTTGGATAAAACAAGAGCCATGATGCAGGCAACATGCTTAGAAAAGTCGTTTTGGACGGAAGTAGTCAATACCGCCTGTTATGTGGTGAACCGATCTCCATCAACAACATTGGGACTGAAAACACCGATGGAGGTGTGGACAGGTAAACCAGTTGATTATTCTAATCTCCATATAATTGGGACTCCCGCTTATGTTATGTTCAATACTCAAGAGAACACAAAGCTGGACCCAAAATCCAGGAAGTGTTTGTTCTTAGGGTATGCTAAAGGAGTGAAGGGGTATCACTTGTGGGACGCCACTGCCCACAAGATCATTGTAAGCAGGGATGTTCTCTTCACGAAAGATAAGAAAGGAAATGATAGCAGCACAAGAGAAGATCCAGAAACTACGACAATAGTAGTCAAGAAGGATGCTGAGCAGGAGGGTCCTGCTGAACCAGAGCATGAACCTGAGGAGACAACGGAGTCTGGAGTCTCGAGGATACGTCGATCAACACGTGTTAAGAGACCACCAGGCTGTCACACATACTTTTCAATGGAGAACAATGTTGTGTACTGTCTTTTAACTGAGGACGGGGAGCCATCAACTCTCCAGGAAGCAATGAGTAGTTTAGATGCAGCTCAGTGGATGGCAGCAATGTAGGAGGAAATCGAAGCACTCCATAAGAATAAGATGTGGGAACTTGTGTCTCTACCACAAGGGAGGAAACCCATAGGCAACAAATAGGTGTACAAAATCAAACGTAACAGTGATGACCAAGTGGAGAGGTATCGTGCACGATTGGTGGTGAAAGGATATGCTCAGAAGGAGGGGATTGATTTCAACGAAATATTTTCCCCGGTGGTCCGAATGACAACTATGCGGGTGGTTCTAGCGATGTGTGCTACATTTAATTTACATCTTGAACAGTTAGATGTAAATACGACTTTTCTTCATGGTGATCTTGAAGAAGAGATTTATATGCTCCAACCGGAAGGATTTATTGAAGAAGGAAAAGAGAACTTGGTTTGCAGGTTGACCAAATCTTTGTACGGTCTCAAACAGGCGTTGAGGTGTTGGTAGAAAAGATTTGATTCATTCATATTGAGCCTTGGATACAACAGACTGAATGCAGACCCTTGAGCATGTTTCAAGAGATCTGGTGATGATTTTGTTATTTTGCTGTTGTATGTTGACGACATGTTGGTTTCAGGCCCCAACAAAACTCGTATTGAAGAACTGAAGGCTGAACTGGCTAGGGAATTTGAAATGAAGGACTTAGGACCAACAAATAAGATTCTAGGGATGCAAATCCACTGAGACAGAAATAGCAGGAAGATTTGGCTTTCTCAAAGGAACTATCTATTGAAAATTTTGCGGCGGTTCAGTATGCAAAATTGTAAGCCAATCTCTACCCCTCTTTCTATTAATTTGAAGTTATCCTCAAGTATGTGTCCTAGTAGTGAAGAAGAGAGGAGGGAGATATCTCAAGTACCGTATGCATCAGCAGTGGGAAGCTTAATGTTTGCTATGATCTGTACTAGACCAGACATTGCACATGCAGTGGGAGTGGTTAGTCGATACATGGCGGATCCGGGAAGAGAGCATTGGAGTACAGTAAAGAGAGTTCTAAGATACATTCAGGGAACCTCAGATGTTGCATTATATTATGGAGGATCAGGTTTTACAGTCAGGGGCTATGTTGATTCTGACTATGCAGGTGATCTTGACAAAAGCAAGTCCACGACAGGATATGTGTTTACTCTTGCTGGAGCTGCAGTGAGTTGGGTTTTGAAGTTACAGTCAGTTGTTGCGACATCAACAACGGAGGCTGAATACGTGGCAGCTACGCAGGCCAGTAAAGAGGCGATTTGGCTTAAAATGGTTCTGGAGGAACTCGGGCACAAACTAGAGAGTATTTCTCGATTCTGTGACAGTCAGAGTGCGTTGCATCTTGCAAGGAATCGAGCGTTTCATTCCAAGGCAAAGCATATTCGGGTGCAGTATCACTTTGTTCGTGAGAAAGTCGAAGAGGGTACTGTGGATGTGCAGAAGATTCACATTAAAGATAACATAGCTGATTTCATGACAAAAAGTGTTAATGCTGACAAGTTTGTTCAGTGTCGGTCCTCGTGTGGTCTGGTGAAAACGTAAGCAACATGAAGGGCGAGGTAGAAAGAATGGTGTGAAGATCTGATTAGTTCCTAATCAAATCTTCAAGTGGGAGATTGATGGCAATGGTTTTAAATCAATTGCCAAATTACAAGTGCATGTGAAGACAAAGATCGTCTCTTCAAGCCACCAAAAGCCACCCCTTCAAGACTTGAACGGCTTAAGGGGTTGGTGTCCTTTCACATGGCTCAAGGGGTTGGTGTCCTTTCACACGGCTCAAGGGGTTGGTGTCCTTTCACATGGATCAAGGGGTTGGTGTCCTTTCACACGACTCAAGGGGTGCAGACATAGCCTATAAATAGGCATGTTGTCTCACAAGGTTTCCCATCCCAAAATACATCTTTCTTTCTCTTATATAATTAAATAATAATTAATATATAAAGAGTGGTTAAAAGTGTTAGCGTGAGGTAAAATAGAGAGTTTGTGCGACTTTACTACGGTAAAAGTCCGAGAGTTGTAATTCTTATTTTACACTCATAGTGAAGTTCTTCTACCTTGCCCGTGGTTTTTCACCCTAAATTAATTTGGGGTTTTCCACGTAAAATCTATGAGTCGTATATTTTTCGTCTTTCAATTATTGTCATGTTTTACGCTCTATCTGGAGGGTCCACTTTACAACAAGTTGCACTTTTCCCAAGAAAGAGGTTTAGTTTGGCATATCAAACTCCAAGCAACCTTGAAGGGTAATTTGTTGAGGTTGCGAGTATTTTTCTTAGATGGATCATGACAGTAAGGATGTGCTTCCACACATACAACCTTAGCCGGAAGGTTTTCAAACAAATCTTTCGCATTTTCATTCCCTTCACCAATTGATTTATGCATTAAAGTCAAGCCTTTGGTCACAAGCATTTCCATAAACTTATTTTTATCTTTCTCACTCACAGAACACCAAATAATACTCCGATGTTGTAGTAACTTGAACGATTCACCGACGTCTTCCCATTTTTGAAAATCTCTACTCACAATACAGAGTTGGTGAAATATCCCCATAATATGACAATCTTTTAAGACAAACATAACATGTGTCATGACATTCTCACCCATGAGCAAAGATATTGGACACGAACATTGGAATGCATACCATGACGAACACTCGTGAATAATAATATGGTCATTTGCCAAAACTTGCATCAAATTTTAAATGTTGAAAATCATATTCGCGCCTACAAACTCCACTACACCTCTGCCAGGACCATATAAAGGAGGGATATAAGCACTACTATCGTAAAAGCAATGTGGTAAGGGTTTACCTCCAAGTGTACGAAAATCTCTTTAGCCTTTCAATTTCTTAGCTCTCATGTTACCTCATTTCCATTTATGAATGTCTTCAATGCACCCCTTTGTTCTAACACAGGTGACCAGCGAGTAGCTTCAGTGTCATTAGTTAAGAAACTTTTCTGATTTTCTTCAAATACATCACTCACACAGTGGTGAAGATTTCCAACCATGATCCTAAACCACCACTTCTCCCCCTTTTTGTGAGGAAAGCGAAACCTTGACGAATCACTTCATAGGAGAAAGTTCTTATAGCTCTTCTGTAGTAGTTATTTTCATTTTTCTCTCTAGAAACTCTATCATCCACTGTTTCTTAAAATCTTTCGTAGCCACATTCTAATCTCCCCAAATGGAAAACTAAAGTTAGCCGTAATTGCAATTATTACCTCAGGTGTTACCTCTGATGTTGAGACTTCTCAAAATCTTCTTTCTTATCTCTTGATCTCAACGATCTCATCATCATTCTTAGTTTCCTCATCCTTTTCCTCAAAACCATCTTTCTCTTCTTCACCACTCTTTCTTCATTCTCATCCTCCTTGTCCTCTCTCTCTTTCTCATTCTCCTGATCACCATGCAATTAACCAACAACATCATCAACCTCTTTTTATCTATTAGCACAGCAGCAAAACCACCATTGTCTCCCACTCTAGTCTCTCCAGCAACTAAAGTGTTCTCTACCTCAATCAAATCATTATTCTCTGCAAAAAGTTCTTCAAGCATTGTCTCCTCAACTGTGTTTGAAGCACCAACAAAAACAACACCATGTTCCTCAGTTTTTAACTTGTTTTGTCTTATCAACAATGTCTGGAACGGGTGTTGTACCTACGAGAAAGAACTCAGGAGCAGGGGTGGGGTTATCTCCTTGATTTTCCACATCAAGGGCCACAATCAAGATAAGAGATAGATGTCAAGAAATTTAAAAACAATTGCAAGTTAGAACTCTTAGTATTGAAGAGAATAAGGCACAAAGAGAGTAGCACATCAAAATCACAAGTGAGAGAAGTAATAGACGGTTACTTAAAATAAAACATGCATACTTCTCGCCTATTGAAACAACACGTGACACCAAGTTTACTTCACACATGACCAGAGCAGTTCACGAAAAACTTATAAGTCATAATGCTAAACCTGGATGTTGAGACAACATGCTTATAAACTGATGTTGGCACAACATTGACACCTTTTGAATCAACATTGGTTCTTGTGAATATGTAGGTATTGAGCTTACCCTCAAGATCTTTTCAAGTAAAAGCATGAGCTAGATCGGAAAACACATATATGAAACTTAAGACATATTAGCAAGATAGTACCACAGATATATCAGACCTGTATAATGAAAGGAGAGTTAGTTACAGAAAATCCAACATTTTGGGTATGAAGTAAATTAAATGAGTTAATCTACTTCCAAATTATAACAAAAGACAACGTAGTGTGTCACCGCAGTTGAATCACCCAAAATATATGCCTTCACATGAGGACATAACTATTTCTCCCCCTTAAGCCCAAAACCGACACAAACACAACAAGGAAAGAATGAATGAATGTAGGCCTAAGTGAATGCAAAATGTAGAATGCAGAATGGTATGACAACATTGGAAGATGGTAAACACTTGTGAAAAACTTCTCAAACCAGCACCAGTTCACATCACATCAAATCTTTATTATTTCATAACTCATCTGAACAAAACACTAAAGGTTGCTAAACACAAAGCTAATGTCACTACTGAATTAGGGCAGCCTGAACTCCACACACCCCAGTAACAACATTAACAGCAGCAAGTTAGGCAAGTACAAAGGACTTGAATGTTGGCAATTAATTTATCATGCACCCCAACACCCCAATTCCTTATGCATACTTGTTTACCAACCTGCATTCAAGAGAATTCCCCAAGTGATTAGTGATACCAAGTGTAAGAAACTTAAACCTCAAACACCCTAGTAGAAAGGATCACCCTGATGCGTTCCTTGGCCAAACAAACAGAAACATGTAAATAAGCACAACTGAGTAACACTGAAGCTGTCAACATCATGTACCCCATCTTCTCCACATGTTCTATACACCTTTCATATGAATAAGACACAACTGGATAGACATCAAAGTAGGGAACTTTGTGTACTCCAGCTTCTCCATATGTTAGGCTATCACAACCTCAGACAAACAGAAGAGTTTTGTTACTTTTTCAAAACAAAGATGTGAAACTGATGACTAGAAAGAGTTGTTAATCAAGGAGTTCAACCACACAAACCAAATATGACAAACATGCATGAAGACAACCAAGAACAAAAATAGAAATCAAACAGAAAAAATCTAATGCAATCCTATACACTACAAACAGTCTATGGTGTTAGCCAGTGGTGTAATGCGAACGCTAGAATGCAACAATGTTCACATAACATTCATGTCGAGAGTCTTCCTCAAATTGAAGAACCTCTCGCTATCTAAAGGCATTTTAAACATACTAGCTATGTGATCAATGTTAATCATCTTGTCATCTACCAGATCTCTCAGAAAATGATGCATGCAAAATATATGCATTGGTCTATGTTAATGGTATTATATTTTTCAAAGGAATTTTCGGGTATGATCGCTTTTGCCTGAGTCTGAAGAGATTTATTGCTACTATGCTTGTTATTCTTGGAAAAAAGTATATCTTATTTTCTTGGCTTTCTTTCCCTTTTATAGTGGGGGGTTTCGTGTGATACAAGTGAGACTTTTTACAGGTGTCGTTATTGGGTGAGTTTTATCTTCCTTTTGATAGAGACAACTAGCTGTCGTGGCTTCTAGACGCTTCGGATGGGGGACGGATTGTAGAAGGTGCTGGCGTGGCTTCTTAACGTGATTCTTATCCGTCTATCGGGATAAGGATGACACCTGTGTTCCGAGAGCCCCTTGATAAGTAGGGCGGTGTATTGTTCCCAGGGCTTTTTGAAAGAATACATCGCTCCGAGGGCTCCTTGAAGGAATGAAAATACATTGCTCCGAGGGTTCCTTGAAAGAATGAAAATACATTGCTCCGAGGGCTCCTTGAAAGGAGGGAAGTATATTGCTCCATATACCCGTATGACACGATAGGTGCGAGAGTATCGTATACCTGGGGGATGTTTCGGGAAACTATTTAAAGTGCCCGACATCTCGCGCGGTATTTGTACTCTGTGAGATATCTGTCGTGGTGATAGGCGTATCATTTATTTGGTATCGGAGATACCATCGATGTGGTCCAAGGTTAACACTAGCCCCCCCGCCCCCCAATTCCGATGGCTCTCTCTTTTAGGAGAGGCAAGATGAATTTCGAGTGGTGTGTCAGTATAATTTCGATAGCCTTTTTTATTTTAGTATATTACTGTATTTATTTATTTATTAATGTCGGGACATTAATTATAATTAAAGTCGTGGCATTAATTATTAGTTTGTGATTAAATGCCACGTTCAGAAGTGGGGTGATTGCCAAGATATTTGGACCGTTACACCTTCCATAAATGAGGAGGCGTGACGATTTATAGCCCACTATGAGTAGACACGATTTCCAATCGTGGGGTGTGAAGAGGAGTTAATGGGTAATTAATATCTTATTGGGCCTAGGGTTTATAAATACCCTCCTTCCTTAGTTTTTATTTTTACTTGCAATCTTACTTCAGCAAAAATTTCTCCCGCTTCTCTTCTTTCCCTGCAAAAAAAACTTCTTTTTTCTTAAGAATTCTCTAATTCGGCTCTAATGGCGTCTCAATCTGCTGCAAATTTGGTGTCTGCCGCTTCCGGTATTGGAGCGGTTGCTTTCTCTGCTGCTACTGATCTCCCGGTGGTGACGGGCGTCGTTTCTCTAACTTCTCGAAAGAGAAGTGCGACGGCGGCGATGGGGGCTGGCGGCAGTGGCAGAGCGAAGAAGGCAAAAAAGTCTAAGAAAAGCTCTGATAAAGGTGGCGCTCCCCGAGCTAACCAGAAAGTTGAGGCGACAGTTAGCACTGCCTCTCAAGAGGAGATCCGGAATTTGTATCTTGAATTCGGTGCTTCAGGCCGTAATGTGACGGTGACGGTTCTGTCAGTAGATCAGCGAGGTAATTCTCCTCCGGCAAAACATTTGACCATATATTATTCTCAGGTAAAGGCGGGACTGCGTTCATTTTTCCCGCCTTTTTATTGCGAAATTTTCAAGTACTGTGATGTATGCCTTAGCCAACTCACCCCCAATTCCTTCACGGCTTTGGCTTTATTTTTCTTCTGGTGTTTGGTGAGGGGAATTGAGTGTACGAGGGATAGATTTTTTGCAATTTTTGAGTTAAAGGTATATTCGGGGGGGCTCCTTTCTACTGTTTCAGCCATCAGAATAAGGACGACCGTATCTCCGAGTCCGAGGGCAATGTTAGTTCTCACAGCACGTGGAAGAACAAATTTTTCTATGTCTGTCCGACTGATGGGGAATGGGATATGCCATATACTTGGAGGGAGCCCAAATTCCCAGAGAGGGTGATGGACGATACATTGGTATTCTCACCAGTGTTTGTTGCGAAGCCTTTGGTGGAATCGGGGAGTTTTGCTGCTCTTTATCGGACCGCAGGTTTGCGGTATATTACTCCGATAGATAAAATCGAGACTCCCTTGGCTATCTCCGAGAAATATTTCAACGCTTTCGGTAAGTTTTTATTCTCTTTTTACTTTATTATATTAATTTTTTTTTTGTCTGACTTTGACTGTTTTGTAGTGGATGTCTTACGGCCATATATGGTGGAAGGTGCCAGTGGCTCTGGTGGTCACGAGGAGGCAGGAGCTCAAATGGGGGGATTGATGTTGGGGGATGGTGAAGTCCCCATGGCTGCAGAGGGCAATGCTGAGTGTGTATGGACTCGTTCGGCGGTTTTGACGGCTCGATCCCGGTCATCCAGTGGAACATCCAATACCCCAAAAAATATGGGTTTGGACGTAACCTCCGTGGATGCAGCCATCGAGGGGGCCTTCTCGTTAGGAGAAAATTAGGATGACATAGGGATAGGGGGATGCCACTGCCCCCCTTGGGTGCTTTTGGTGTATCCTCCTCCAATAGGTCGGAGGCCTCGAGGGACTCGTTGGATGTACTATTGGCAACTTCTCCTAAGGGTATGTATTTTTACTTGGTTTGAATCTTATTACGACATATTTACTTTACTTATAAAGATCGTTTTTGATAGATAAAGGAAAGGCCCGCCTGGTTGAGGATGAGGGAGTGTCTCTGTTGGAAAGTGCTCTTGATTTGGGTAAGTTTTCCGAGATTCAATATTTACCCCTTTGTTTTTCTCTTTTTAGGAAATAAATTACTTATGCGGGGAGGTTCTTAATACGCAGGGGGTGATTTCTTTAATTTTGAAGGAGGATCCTTTCCCTCGGATCCTCAGGTTCCTCCATCTTCCGATGATCCGATGCTTTTGTTAGATGAGCTGATGGACGCGGCTCCCTCTTTTGCAGATCACCCCTCGCCTAGTTCGTTTGCTGCCATACAATCGAACAACCCCATGGTTACCCAGGTGCCCCTATCAAGGGGGTACCGTCGGGGGGACCTTCGTCCTCTGGTATTCCAGTTTCGGGGCAAGTGCCTAGCCCAGAGGAGGCTCAGGTTGCCCTCGATACAGTCACCCGATTCCTATCCACTACCAACTCACTTCCATCGGAGGGGTGGCAATTTGTTCAGACTTGTACCAATTATATGGTTATGCTGGTAAGACTTACTTTTTCTTTATCTATTCGTTTAGGTTCCAATGTTGGGGTTTTATTTTATTTTTTTTTGTTTTTAGGCGCCTAAAATGCTTCCTCTTCTGTTACTTGAGGTTGAGAAGTTGCAAAAGGCGGCGGCCGTGGCTGAAGAGCAGTCTCGAAAGACGGAGGAATAAAATAAGTGCCTCCGGGAGAAGATAGAGAAATACGAAGCAGCTTGGCTTAAGATCACGAAGCAACTTCATGAAGTAAGGGCGGAAAATAAGCGACTTCAATCCTCCATATTAGAGACGGAGGCCTCGGGGTTGGTACTGAAAAAAAGGGTCGCCTTCCTTGAGGAAGAGAAAACTGTCTGGGGGGTAAAGCAGAAAGAGTTGGAGCAAAGTCTGTCCCAAGCACTTGGCCGGGTGGATGCCCTTACTGAAGAGCTATCGAAAGCTCCAGTTTCGGGGGCATTTCCCCCGAGGAGATGCAACAAAAGCTGACTGCTGCTATTAAAAAGGCCCGGGAGGATGCCATCATCCAAGTCAAGGAGTTATACGTCCGCAAGAATTGGTTGGACATGTAATGTGGGGGTTCCTTCAATGCTTCGGGCAGGTGCGCAGGAAGATAGCTCCCAATGTTGATCCGCGCCAGATAAATATTTTAGAGATGCAAAGGCCCACTTTGGAGCAAGCCTATTCTCTCCTTTTGAAGAATAGCTCTCATTTTCCTCCATCTTCTTCTGCCCCAACCCGGGTTCCCTTGACTGTCGTGGTCCCGCTGCCTTTAGCTCATCCTCTTCCCAGCCTGGAGATACAAGCTGGTCCTTCTGGTGCTCCCCCTTCTACAAGTGCTCCGACTCCTCCTTCTGCGAATGTGCCAACTCCCGTATCCATGAGCGCTCTACCTCCCCCGCCTTAGAGACCCCTTTTTTTTTTTTCCTTTTTTAGTATTATTGTATTTTGTTTTTATTTTAAAGAAACTTATGTTTTGTATTTTTTGTAATTTATATAATTTTAATGAAGTGCACGTTTTTAATGAATTTGTCCTCTGCTTGGTTTGTTATTATGCTTTGTCTTTTTTCCTATTTTGTTATTATCCGGTTTTGTCAAGATTGACTTGTCATAAATAGAGTAGTTGTGCTTTGTCAAGCTTGGGAATCAGAGTTCCTCTTTTAACATAACTAAAAACTTTTAATTTTATCTTGAAGTTCTTAATGATAGCAACGGCGTGCCTCTTTTTCTTACTTGCATGGGGTAGGTGGGAGTATGTCTCCGGTTGACTTTCCGAGAAGGTGATACGTGAAGCTTCGTGCTTCCTTTTTATTGGTTGTGAGAACCGCAGAATCCGGGTGGCCCTGCTTTTGGTGGTGGGCTCCTTATAGTTACTATAAATGGCTTTCTCCTGAACGGTCATTTTCATCAGGCTCCGGGAGATTTCTCATTTTTAAAGAACACTTGTCATCATTTGTTTCTAAAAAGATGGTCTTTGTCTTTAAGTGCCTTATTCTTTGGAGGGGATTTTATAGAAAAAGTTTAGCAAATTTGGATAAACCTGCCATGACAGTTCCTCGTTCTACATGTTCTCAAGGGGGTCCTACCCCTTCTCATAGGACCCCTTCTGTGCATATGGTGCGGCGAATTCCAAGTGAGACTTTCATGCCTGGTCCCCATCGTGGGGAGGGATATTCCCCTTCCACTCTGAGGGGTTTAACAGTTCCTCCCTCGGTACAGCTTCGGGAAGATATGTTGTTGTCGCATAACATAAGGGAAATGTTCATGAGCAGGGATGCTTACCTCCCGATAGATCGACTATCGGTTTTTCATACGATCACGGTAAATCCATGAATGTTGATAGGGGAGGGGGCGTGTGGGATCGGCAGAAAGCACAGAATCCGTAGACTCAGTGGCAGCGTTATTTGTGGAGTACAATTTGGACTTGGGCGGATATGACGTAGTGCAACCTAGAGCGGATCAACGGGCCTATAACCCTCTCGCAGGGTATATGACGGTATTTTTGGATCAAATACGATGTGGGTTGCGTCTGTTCTTCCATCCGTTTCTAAGGGCGCTTTTTTGTTATTGGAAAATATGCTCCAGTCAACTTACACCTAATTTCTACCGTTATCTGGTGGGTTACGTTCTTTGTTGTGGACTTCTGGATTTGCCTCTAACTCCTTATCGGGTGGGGAGTATTATTCTGTTGCATCCCTGTCCTGGAGATTTACCCTTTTTTAGCTTGGTGTACCGTGACCAGCGTCGTACTTTTACGATTATCACTAGACGGCTTGTACCTAGGGGGACAATTGGAAGAGTCGTTACTTTTATCTGAAGCCTAGGGGGATGACGGCTTGTACCTAGGGGGTACCTGTTCATTGGGGGTTAGGGTATGTGGTTCCTTCGTTGGAAGTAATTACTCGTGAATCGGAAATTTTGCGAGAATCTTTGCTATTCAATGGTAGTTATGATATATGTGGCATGTTGGAGCTGTCGGATGCGATTTCTCTCGCTGGTTTGCAAGAGGGATCGGTGGCACGAGAGCTTTCTCCCCACCCTCTACACACCAATTTCTTTTTCTATAACGTTCTTCTTTTTCCTTATGAAAATACGTTGTATTGAAGGGGAGGTTATATTCTAATGCGTTTTGATTCTTTTTATAGGGTCCGAGATGGACTTCTTTGCTGTGGGGAGGTCTGGAAGAGCTTTCGAGAGTAGTGGTTCCGAGGAGGTATCTAGTGGTATGGTAGGAGAAGTGTTTTTACGCCCGACCGGGGAATTATCCCCTTTGGGGGGGGAGCTTGGGTCGTTTTCCCTTGCGATTAGTGGGGGATTCTTCCCGAAGGTTCCCTGGGGGTGGGGAGTCGGGAGCCATTTCAAGCCCGTTACTTTCCTTAAGGTTGGGTTCTCGGATTATCGGAGAGGGCGATAATCAGGAGGTTCATGCTCCTGGTTTTCGCGGGGATTCCATCAATGCAATAGAGGAGGGTGTACCTTCTTCTCCAGATACACCACCTCGTACCGCATAGGTGGAACAAGGGGAGGGCTCGCGAGTGGCCGAACGGTTTCCCGGGATTAACCCCGATGTACTTTTTTGCAGAACTTTTCTGAGTGGTTTGTTGAATAATTTGGTCTGTACTCAGTTGAACTCTCTCCCACTGTCTTCTCTATAGGATTTGGCTAGTAAGGACCTTTGTGAGGTAACTTCTCCCTTTTTATTTTTGGATGTAACTTTTGCTCCGATAGTTACTTAGGTTCTCTTCTGATGGAATATTTCAGCTTTTCATGGTGATCAACGCTGTGGGCTCTCAGAGGGACCAAATTGCTTCTATGGCGGAGTTGATCTATCGCCATCGAGATGACCTTGAAAGGGAACTTTTGCTTGCCCGGCAAAGGATTGAACAGCTCCGAGGAGATAGTGAAACGATGCAGGAGAGTCATTGTGGAGCGGTAAAAGATTTGATAGAGAAGTTCTGGGATATGGAAAGGCGCTTGTCTTTGGAGCGAGCACGGGTGGTGTGTTTAGAAGAGAGGGTGGAGGATCTACGAGGGCAGCTGCGTATCTTAGAGGAGCAGTTGTCTTTGGTCTTAGAAGAAAAGGATGCAGCTGCTCGAAAGCTGTTGGAAGTGCTGTGAAAGCAGGAGGTATCTCTGATGCTGGCCCGAACCCAGGCGCTAATGGATATATCCAATGCCCTTGCCCCTCGGGATGTGCTTCGGGAGCAATTCCGGGACATGGTGCGTATTGGATATAATTTATGTGAGGAGGTTGTACGGTCACTGCCGGGATTCCCGGTCTCTCTAGTGATCCCGCGTTTAAATATAGTGCCTGAACCTCCTGCTACTTCCTTGGCGATGGTTTCGGAAGCAGTTCCGATGTCAGAGGACTTGGCTGTTCCTTCCGTGGATCTGGCAGAACCTATGAATCTTTCGGAGGAACAACGTCGTCGATTGATTAGAGATGGAAAACGACCACGTGAGGATCCTTAATGGTTGCGGTGTGTTCTTGACAATGTATAAATTGTTATATAGGCCTGTTGGTGATAGGCACGTTTAGCCTCCCTCTTTTTTGTTTGGTTGTTTTTTTTTTCGTGTGTTTGTAATAGAAGGACCCCTAGGATAGGTTTGTCGATAGTCCTTAGAGGACTGTTCTTTTTGTAAGGGCAAAGCTATCTTTGTTTAAATAATAAAACAAGAGACATCTATTGTAAACATTGTTTTATTCCCATACGTCTATATTTACATACAAATGGGGGGCTTGTTTCGCATCAGGCGAGCGTGATATCAAGCGTAGTACTTTATCAAGTTATACGCATTCCACGAGTTATAGAGGACTTCCCCTTCATGATTTTCGAGGAAGTATGTGGCACCTCCGACGATTTTAGCTATTTTAAAAGGCCCTTCCCATTTAGGATGAAGTTTTCCTACGTTTTTGGAGGCTTCTGCCATTTTCAGTACGAGATCTCCGATTTGAAAGGGTCCGCATCGGACTCGGGCGTTATAGTGTCGTGCCATGCGCGCCTTATACTGTTCTATGCGAACAGCGGCACGGGCCCTTCTTTCTTCCAAAAGATCCAGAGCTAGGGCTAGATTGGAGCTGTTGTTTACTTCCTCATATTCTCGGACTCGCCAGCTTTCCACCATTATTTCTGGGGGTATAGCCGCTTCACTTCCATGGGTTAGGCTATAGGAGGTTTCTCCCGTAGCGGTCCTTTGAGTAGTCTGATAGGCCCATAGGATTCCGGGGATCTCTTTTACACATCGGGCCTTATGCCAACCCAATCTTGCTTTTAGATTTTTCAGTAAAGTCTGGTTGGTTCTTTCTACCTGGCCGTTGGCTTGGGGATATCCAACGGAGGTAAAACGGTGCCTTATTTCCCAATAGTTGCACCATTTTTCTAATTCTTGGTTCGTGAATTGGAGCCCATTATCACTAACCAAGTGTCGGGGGATGCCGAAATGGCATATGATGGATCTCCATATAAAGTTAATAACCGCCCCCGCGGTAATCTTGGCTAGGGGTTCCGCTTCCACCCATTTGGTGAAGTAGTCTACAGCTACTAACAAAAATTTCTTTTGGCCTGCAGTGGGGATTAATGGTCCGACGATGTCAATCCCCCATTTGGCGAAGGGGCATGGAGGTGATTCGTACACCCATGGTATTGGGGGTTGACGTACCTGGCGAGCAAAGGTTTTACACGGCCTACAGTGTTTGGCATGTTCCCAACAATCTTTCTCCATCGTGGGCCAATAATATCCTTGACAGAGTGTACGCCCCATCATACTTTCTCCTCCCGTGTGGCTACCACAGGTCCCTTCATGTATTTCCCGGATAACTTGCTCAGCTTCCGCATGGCCTAAGCATCTGGCCTGGGGGTGGGAGTAGGATCGTCGAAACAACACCCCTTCGTGGAGGAAGTATCTGGCAGTTCTACGAGCCATTGACTGTTGTTCCGTTTTATTTGTGTGAGCCGCATATCCCTCGGGATGCCTGAGGTAAGCTAGGATAGGCTCCATCCACTCATCCCTTACGGGTGGTTGTGTCACATTCACCTCCCCTGCCTCTGATTTTTTTGAGGTTGTGGCTTGGAGGGGTGTAATACGACGGGTATGGATGGTAGCGGTCTGGGAGGCTATTTTTGATAGGGCATTCGCTTCTTGGTTATCAGAGCGTGGGATTTTTACTATCTCGTAGTTCTCAAACCACGCGCTTCTGTGTTGTACAACCTGTATATACTCACGTATCCTTTCTTCCTGGGCCTCATAGGCACCTTTTGACTGTTGCACAATAAGTTGGGAATCGATATGTATTACTACTCTTCTAATTCCTCCATCTCGGGCTAGTCTTAGTCCTATCAACATGGCCTCATATTCGGCTTCATTGTTGGATAGGGGGTAGTCAAGCCTAATAGCGAAGTACAGGGTTTCGTCTTCTACTTCCGTGTTGGATAAGACTATTCCTGCTCCCCCATGAGTAGTCGTGGCAGATCCATCCACAAATACATTCCACAATGGGGGGTTTTGAGTGACCTCCATACCTGCCATTTCTACCAAGAAATCCGCCAAGACCTGGTCTTTAATGGCGGGATGGGGGGCGTAGGCGATGTCGTACTCGGTGAGTTCGATGGCCCATTTGATGAGTCGGCCAGAAGTTTCGGGCTTGTTGAGGATGGTTCGTAAGGGATACTTAGTTAGCACTGTTACGGGGTGACAAAGGAAGTAAGGACGTAACTTCCGCGCGGTAGTGACGAGAGCCAAGACTAGCTTCTCGGTTTGAGTGTAGCGCCCTTCTGCCCTTTGCAATGTTTTACTAACATAGTATATCGGGTGATGTTCCCTATTATGTTCCTTGACTAGCACCGCACTTACGGCCTCTTCCCTAATGGCTAAGTATACAAACAAATCTTCTTGGGAGGTGGGTTTCATTAACAATGGAGGGTGAGTTAGGTAGTCTTTTAATTCTCCTAGAGCTCCCTCGCATCGTTCAGGCCACTCAAAATCTTTAATGTTTCTTAAGATTTTGAAGAAAGGTAACCCTTTGTCAGCTGATTTAGAGATGAATCTGCTCAGAGACGCCATTCTTCCTGTGAGCTTTTGTACATCTTTGATAGTTTTAGGAGTAGGCATATCTAGGAGGGCCTGGGCCTTTTCTGGATTCATTTCTATTCCTTTCTCCATAACCATGAATCCTAAGTATTTACCCCATTTTATTCCGAAAGAACACTTATGAGGGTTGATTTTCATTCCGAATTGGTCCATAATGGTTAACACCTTACGGAGGTCCTCCGGGTGATCTTCAGCTCGAGGGCTTTTGGCAATCATATCATCTACATATACTTCCATGGTCTTCCCAATTAGGCCAGCGAACATTAAGTTCACAAGGCGCTAGTAAGTAGCGCTGGCATTGTTTAGTCCAAATGGCATTACCAAGTAACAGAAGGTGCCTGCCTCAGTAATGAAGCTAGTTTTGTCTTGGTCTATGGCGGCCATGGGTATCTACCCTGTTCCCCATCCATCGTGGATAGCAGCGCACATCCAGCTGTAGAGTCTACCAGTTGGTCTATACTGGGTAGGGGATAGCAATCCTTTGGGCAAGCCTCCTTCAAGTTGGTAAAATCAACACACATACGCCACCTTCCTCCTATCTTGGGTACAAGGACCACGTTAGCTAACCACTCGGGGTAATGCACTTCCCGAATTTGATGTAAGTTGAGCATGCGCTGGATTTCGGACCGTATAATTTTATTTCTGTCCGGTCCCATATTTCTTTTCTTTTTTGTATGGGTTTGGCTCCAGTTTTGACATTGAGGAAGTGTTGACACACTTGATTACTTGTCTTTCCCGGAGGCCCTCCTTCCCATGCAAAGAGATGGTTAAACTCCTTAAGTATAAGGGTTACCTCCTCTTCCACTTCCGGATTCATGCCCGTCCCTATCTTAATAGTCTTAGTGGGGGCTCTTTCCACTATTTCAATCACCTTCAGTTCTTCTACGGGCTGTACTTTCAATTCTTCCTCTATTCTTTATTTTTTGGCTGGCAGAGGGATCCCTTCTTTGCTTTCATATGGGATAGAGGTCATGCGGCACTCTCGGGCTTTGACTTGGCTGCCCCGAACTTCCCCAATGCCGGATAGGGTAGGGAATTTGACCTTCAAGTGTAAGGTAGATGGGATGGCCTCAAAAGTTCGTATTGAGGGTCGTCCGAAAATTGCGTTATACGTTCTAGAGGAGGCCTCTACTACCCAAAACTTGGTCGGTTCAGTGCGCCTCGTAGTGCCCTCTCCCCAGGACATGGGTAGGATGATGGTCCCTAGGGTACGACAAGCATCCCCGGAGAAGCCAACAAGAGGGACTTCAGCCGCTTCCAGGAGGTCTTTCCTTAATCCCATAGCCAAGTAGGTCGAGAAGAAGAGAACATCAACGAAACTGCCGGTATCAATTAAGATGCGTTGGACCTCAATGCCGAATATCATGGCTTATATGACCATGGGGTCTTCGTGAGGGTACACGATGCCTTTCATGTCTTCCGGTCCAAAGGCGATAGTAGGTAATTGGGCTCCCTGTACTGAACATACGGGTGGTCCTTGTTCTACCCATCTCGCCTCCCTTAAATATTTCTTCTTTTTTCCCGGCGGGGATACAGAAATTGTGTGGCCCGAGGGAGGATTATCCTAGTAGGATTCTGGAGGGGGTGGCAACCTTTGGCGAGGGGTGTCTTCTCGATTCTGGGTATCAGGCCATTTATCTTCTGTAGTTCCCTCAGATCGAATTCTCTTCCAAACATTTGATTTGGGGATTTCTTGATTATTTTCTTGTAAGTAATTTCCCAAATATCCGACGCTGAGGAGTCGATGTATTTCCATTTTCAGGGTGGTGCAAGCGTTAGTGTCATGTCCCCAGGCTTTATGGTACTTACAAAATATACCGTAATCTTTCTTGTCATGGGGTCTCCTGACGGGTCGGGGCCATTGGAGGTCAGTACTACCTCTCATAACATTGAGGACTTCCGCAGGGGTGATAGTTAGGGGAGGTAAGGGCGCAGGCTGGAGATGTCGCTTGACTGGCCCTCCCTCTTCCCTCCTCTTTGGTGGGGTTTTTCCTTCCTTAACTTTGTCCGGGGCCGCCTTTTCATGTTCTAGATCATGGCGTTCTGCCCGGATTTTGGAGTTTTCTGCTTCCTCCATAATGATATAGGTCTCTTATTTGTGCATAAGCTCATTCATATCTTTAACCTGATTACCCATAAGGTATCGAAAAAAATCCCCGGGCCTAAGTCCTTGAGTCAAAATATCTTCTATAATGGACGGATGAGTATTGGGTACGTCCAAGGCCTCATCCGAGAAGTGTTTCATATATTCTCTAAGAGGCTCATCTTTTCCTTGTTTTATTGTGAACATGTGGCTGGCCGATTTTGGGTATCTCCGGTTACACGCGAATTGGCGTACAAACAAGCATTCCAATTGATCAAAACAGGAGATCGTGTCAGGCATCAGTTGGGAAAACCAAGCTTGAGCTCTACCCGCCAGGGTGGTACAAAATACTCGGCACAGAACAAAATCCGGCGCGGAGGCTAGATCCATGGTAGCGATATATTGATGAATGTGATCTTGGGGATCTCTTCCGTCCTTTTCTCCCATGTATATGGGGAGGTTGCTGGGGCACATCCCGGGTGGAATGAGAGCGCGGGCTATTTCAGGAACGAAGGGAGACTCGTGGTACACAATCTCGTCGACTGGGGCGAGATTCCTTTGTAGGTTCCTCATTTCCTTTCTTAGGTTTGTGACCATACTCCACAAGGAGTGGTCACCAGCGGGGGAAACAGCGGGTAACTGGTATTCTCTGGGGTAGGGGAAGTCTGTTCCCTCTATACTTCGGGGTGCCCTACCCCTAGCATCTTCAAAGGGAGTTCGTCGTTCTCTGGCCAAATGGGGGGTATTTCGGCGAAGAGGAGCCGACTGAAAATGGGATCTTGGACGGGATTCATATTCTTCCGTGTAGATACGTTCCCTGTGGTTCCTGGGAGGGAATGCCTCTCGGGGATAAGTTGTTTCCGGACAATCCCTTCGGGTTATTCCCTCTACGAGGCACTTAAACACAAATCGAGGGATGTTTATGTAATCCCCGCTTTCCGCAGATGGGGACGAGTATGTCTCCGAGTGTTCTCTTGGTATGGATTTCGTGGAATTTCGTTGGTTCCCTGAAGGTTCAAAGTTAGGAGAATTACTCATGATAACTCCTTTCTTTTTCGCCAAATAATCTCTTCAAACGTTCTCAAAGGCAAAATTATAAGGCGGTTCCCACAGACGGCGCCAATTTGTTAATGGTATTATATGTTTCAAAGGAATTTTCGGGTATGATTGCTTTTGCCTGAGTCTGAAGAGATTTATTGCTGCTATGCTTGTTATTCTTGGAAAAAAGTATATCTTATTTTCTTGGCTTTCTTCCCCTTTTATAGTGGGGGGTTTCGTGTGATACAAGTGAGATGTTTTATTGGTGTCGTTATTAGGTGAGTTTTATCTTCCTTTTGATAGAGACAACTAGCTGTCGTGGCTTCTAGACGCTTCGGATGGGGGACAGATTGTAGAAGGTGCTGGCGTGGCTTCTTAACGTGATTCTTATCCGTCTATCGGGATAAGGATGGCACGTGTGTTCCGAGAGCTCCTTGATAAGTAGGGCGGTGTATTGTTCCGAGGGCTTTTTGAAAGAATACATCGCACCGAGGGCTTCTTGAAGGAATGATAATACATTGCTCTGAGGGTTCCTTGAAAGAATGAAAATACATTGCTCTGAGGGCTCCTTGAAAGGAGGGAAGTATATTGCTCCATATACCCGTATGACACGATAGGTGCGAGAGTATCGTATACTTGGGGGATATTTCAGGAAACTATTTAAAGTGCCCGATATCTCGCGCGATATTTGTACTCTTAGAGATATCTGTCGTGGGGATAGGCGTATCATTTATTTGGTATCGGAGATACCATCGATGTGGTCCAGGGTTAACAATCTAGAATGATGCACCAGGTTTCTTGATATGCTGATGGCACTAAGGTTATCACAAAACAAAAAACAAATGTGTCACTCTTTATCCCATAGTCATGCAACATGTGTTTAAGCCATATAAATCGGGTAACATAGCTGCAAGCTGCAATATATTCAATAGTTAATAATGACACAAAATTGTGTTTCTTGCCATAACATGAAAGAGGATTATTTCCCAAATAAAAACAACCCCAACATGTAGATTTTCTATCAGCTAAATCACCATCCCATTCAGGATCATCAAAACCAACAAGGTTTGTATTTGTATCATGTGTATACCAAATGCATAAGTCTATAGTACCAGATATATATCTCAGAATTTGCTTCACAACAATTAAGTGAAAAGCTTTAAGGTCAGCGTGATACCTGGCACAAACACAAACACAAATCGAGCACATAATATGTGGGCGAGTGATGGATAGATATAGAAAGCTTCCAATCCTGAATCTGTACAATGTTGTATCAACATTGTCTCTCATGCCACCTTTTCCACTCAGCAAGGTAGAAGACATTTGAGTCTTGCTTGATTTTGACTCCTCCAATCAAAATCTTTCCATTAAAAAGAAGTCTTGTTCACCAATTATCCTCATCTCTGGTGTACCTGCCAAAGCTTAAACAAACTTGTCTAAAGTAGACTTCTTAGTATAAACAAAGACAATGTCATCAGCAAATCTTTGAACTAAACTATAATCAGAACATATGGCAGACATACAAACACTCAACATTATCATATCTCTATATTTTACCCTTTTCTTGTTGCGTGTCTTGATGTCATTAGTGATTTGACCAATAACCTGAGATGTTGGATGATTCCTTTGAATCCAATTAGTTGTATCCATCCAAACATCTTGAACTTTAACCTTTTCATCGTATAAGATTGACTGCTCGGATGTTGTGTCAACATCAGGACTGGTCGATGTTGGCATAACATCAACTTCTAGTTCAGTTTCAGGTTTTGCATCTAAAGGTGGTGATGGAATAACACTGTCTGTTTCCAATGTTGGGGTAACATCATAAACAGAAAGTTCTTTAGTACCTGCATATGTTGTTGGGATAACATTAGAAACATACAGTTCTTCAGTACCTGCATCACTAGTCAAATCATCAAATACCACATTTTCATATTCCTAAACAATATTAAATCTTGGATTACGCATTTTAATAGCAGCATTGTTCAAGTAATAGTCATCAAAGATACAATTTTCACTTTTTGGATCATATTTGCTAAAAAAATATTTATCATTTAAATTATAACAAACACATCCAAATTCATAAAAATGAGTAAGATCAAATTTCTTCTTTTTCATCATCTCACAAGGAGTCATGGGCATAGAGAATTTATGAATATTTTCATTAAACACACATAAGTTGGAGAATGACCTATTCTCTAATTCTCTATCATGATATGACCAAAGATTACAAACAAGGGCACCATGTAAGTTATCAATACTAGCATGCAATGTTCTAAAGATATTAAAAGCTTCTGATTTCTCTTTGAAGGATTTGATCAAACTATATCTAAAGAAATCATTCATAATCACACAATCATATTGCTTACCCCCAACTCTATTTACTTCAATAAGACCTAAGAGATCAATATGAAGAAGATGAAAAAAATTAGAGGTACTTGTAACCTATTCATCCACTTGGATTGGATTATGAGAAGCTTTGGTCACCTTACCTTTCAAGCAGTCCTCACGAACCAACTTACCAGTACCCGAGAGATTGGGAATACCTCTCACGGTTTCAAGTTTCAGCACTTTGCTCGGATTCTTGTTGTGCATGTGTCCAAGTCTCTTGTTCTTGGCAACTGAATAGTCCACCTTTGTTTGAAAGAAAGTCACTTGATCCCCTCACCAAGTAGTTGTCTTCAAACCTTTTACCTGTCAAAGCACACACATTTGCACAATTAGATACATCACAAGAATCTTTATCATACCTTACCAATAAGTCATCATCACACAATTGACTGATGCTTATATGGTTTTCACAGAATCCATTCAACAACAACTCTTCCTTCAAGGGTGATAATACATTAACATTCAGCTCTTCTTTGCCAATGATTCTTCCTTTACTTCCATCTTCATAGGTGAAAGTTCCCGTGGTTAGTGGTGCACAATACTTCAAATCAGATTTGTATCCAGTCATATGCCTCAAGCATTCACTATCAAAGCACGACTTACCTGCCAGGTTAGTAAGCAAAGGAGAAAAGAAAAACTTGCATACAATCTTAATTTTAGGCACCCAAAGTCTAGTGCTCCTCATCTCACAATTCTGTTCAGCAATGTTGGAACCGAATGTTGAGACAACACGAAATTCAGTATCAACATAGCCTAAATCCCTATCCCACTCAACTGTTTTCTTTTTAAGAGACTTTTTGTATTTATAACAATAAGCTTTAATGTGTCCATGTTGAAAACAGTATTGACAAATATAGGTCATTTTCTTAGATTTTCCAGAAAACACCTTTCCTTTTTCAAAACTAGGGACACTGGATTCAACAGAAGTAGTGGAATGAGTAGCTTGACTTTGAAATCTTAAACTAGAATTATCATCACTGCCAAAGCATAAAATTTTATCAAGTTTATAAGTACATGTATTCCTCTTGGCAATAGTATGTTCAGCAAATTCTAGCTTAGAAGTTACCTTTCCTATTTCATCATTTTTCCTGCCCAAACTAACCTTAAGTTGAGTGACTGTAGCCTTCAAGCTTTCATTCTCTTCCATAGCCTTCTCAATTCTACTCAACTTGTTATTCTCCTTGAGTAGGTCTTGGTAGATGATTTTTGGTTCTTCAAGAAATTCTTCTTGACTCGGTTCATCTTCAAAGAAGTAATCATCTTCCAAACCTACAGAATCATCCAAATACTCAAAGTCAGAATCATCATTAAACTCATCATATCCTGAAATCAAACATTCAGAGTTGTCTAAACAAATGGTTTCATCCCAGTCACCAAAGAAAATCTCTTGGACTAGTGTTGTCTTCTGGATGTTGTCACAACATCGAGCTGTATGGGTGTTGAGCGAACACTGAGTTTCAATGTTGGCTTGACACTCTGTCCTAACGCTGTCAGTCCAGTCCACATTTGTAGTCAATATTGCTATCTGAATTTCTTCCCTTGCTGGCACCTGTCCATCAGCAAATTCTGCAAAACCTGTTTCATCATTATCATCTACACAAACCCAGTTAGAATTCCCTTTTGTTCTAAGGTTGTTAACACATTCATAAGCATAATGGCCCCAACCTTTACATTTGTAGCATTGAATCTGTTTGAGATGTGTATCATCATGAGGAGTAGGTTTACATGAATATTGGGTCATCTTTTCAGAGAAATCATTTTTTAAATCAACAAGAATATTTTCATCTCTTGGACTAAGCTTACTAAACTTTTCAATCACGGTTTCACTATAAGCTTGAATTTCTTCTTCATCGTCTACTTTTTCATCAGTTTCAAGATTAATCTCAAATTCTTTCAATTTGTTAAGTAGAGTATGAAAGTCTAAAGTTTCCATATTCCTAGCTTCTTGTAAATTAATCACCTCAAGTTTCTTAGAAAGAGTTCTCACAGCTTTGTACACCAGTTTCTTATTAGAGATGGGATCACCTAAGTTTCGAATTTCTTTAGCAGCATCCATGAGTTGTTTAAAATAAGAAGTAATGCTTTCATCGTCCCCCATTGTTAAATTATCAAATTTGCTCAAAAACATGCGTAGCCTAGTATTTTGAGTACTTAAATCATCTTCACAATGATTTTGTAAGATATCCCAAGCATGCTTAGCAGTTGAACAATCTTTAATTAATCTAAGCATGTAACAATTGACCAAACTAAATATAGTTTTAAGGGCTTTTTCATTGAGGAAAGCATCACTTATCTCAATTTGAGTCCACTCTGATTTTTGCTTCGGAAATACCTCATTATCTTCACCTGGAGTACACATAGGAACTGTATACCCTTCGATCACCATCTTCCAAGCTTGCCAACCGAATGATTTAATGATTGCACGAATTCTGATCTTCCAATAAGAGTAGTTGGATCCATCCAAGACATGTAATCTATTGTTGTTCGGATTCGTGTTGTCCATCCTTTAGTATCAAATCCAAACACCAGTAAAATCGGTGCTTGGCTCTGATACCAATTGAAATTGTTGGATTGGGACTTGATACTCTTTTTCCAATGTTATGAAACCACTGGATATGATGTTATCTTAACATCTGTTAACAGCAGTTAATGTCAGGACCAATCTACTTGACAGAGAACATAACGCAACGGAAAAGTAAAGAACACAAGTAGATAATTTTAAAAAGATTATAAGGGTTTATAATCTTCCGAGCCTTAGGAAAAACAACCATTATCGAAATAATCATTTTAACAAAAGTCGTTCTCTCAGCTCTCAAGCCTCACACCCTCAAGTTGTTTGAACTCAACTGAGCAAACAAAAATCAACTCCTTAAATCTAAACAGGACTTTTAGACTCAACTCATTAACCTCAAACCTCAGAAAAACAAGACAAAGACACTCAACTCTAATAACTTCCTTATGGGAGATCTTCGCTCTTGTCTTCGTATCTTTTTCTTGATGCCCAACATGCCTATTTATAATGTAGTCTTCCTTGATGTCCAAGACATGTTGTTCACGTTTTTGGTTGCTATTAGATCTCCTTGTATGACTCTAATTTCATTCATGGCAAGTCTTCTTCAATATGGAAAGGTTTCCTTGTCCAACTGGAAGTCTTCAATGAAAAGGTTTCATTCTTTGACTGAAAGTCTTCTAAGGAAATAATCCTTTTCCATCTTGTAGTCTTCTTAGGAAAGAATCCGTCTCCATCTTGTAGTCTTCTATGGAAGGAACCCTACTGCACCTTGTAGTCTTCTATGGAAAAAATTCTACTACAAATAATCTTCTTTTCTTCTTGCAAATCACGCGCCTTGTTCTTTCCATTGCAGCACATGCAGCTTTCCTTCTTGAATTAGGAAAAATTTCCTTCTTTAACTTGAATTCTTCTAAGGTAAGTTTCCTTCTCTTTATAGAAGTCTTCAATTGAAAGAATTCTCCTCTAGAAATCTTCCTTCCTAGTTCGCTCTTGTTCTTTCCTTTCTTTTCAGCCTGCACGCGTCTTCAATTAAGGAAAGTTCTTCGTTGGAAACTTATCTTTGAATGACAACTTTTCTTTAAGGATATAAATCCATCCTTGAAGTCTCTAGACCTGAAGCACATAAAAATACCAACTACAACTCATGGAACTAAGTTAGTAAGTGAATAAAGGCAAAACTAAAATAAAGCAGTTAAAGCACAAATTGTCTGCAAGTTCTGTAGTTTCAATGTTATTCTCAATGTTGTCCCAACATCGCATAACAATGATTCCAGAATACCTTGCATTTTCAATGTCTATGATTATGTGATGTACAAAGCACTAGACAAACCTTACAATAATGTGATACTCAGATTGGTTTTTTCTTTTCATTTATTTTCTTTTTCTTTTTTGCAATTTTGGTCTTTACAACAATTTTAGCCCTTTATAGTTTTATAATGCAATTTAAGTCATTTAGATGCTTAGTTTTAGTCCTCCAACGAGTCCAACTTTTATTTTTGGTCAAAAATTATGACGAGACCAAAATTATGCTTAATTTGGTCCTCTAAAGTGTCCTTAGATTAATTTTATCATTGTAATGTGTTTGATCTCAATTTACTCCACCAGTATTTGAAATTTGACGCTAAATTTACTGGTAGTTGTAGTTGACCCCTCAATTTTCTTCTCTCTTTTTTGGTCCAACATTTTTTGTTAAATAATTGCATGTAAACCTCTAAAATTATAAAGTAGCTTAAACTCATGCTACGAGTAAAAATAGATAAACCCTATAAGATACAACAAAAAATTATTAGAAAGAACATAAATATAATTAAAACCCAAGAAATAATCGTGTTCCTCTCCAATCACAACCCACTCTTGTGCAGCTCCGCCCCAACTTAGTCTAACCAAACCCTCGTCGTCGACTCTAAAACCAAGAAGTTTGGGGAAAATCTAATGAATTGAAAAACGCAAAGTAGCAAACTGTTGAGATTTCTACCTATCTTTAGGATAGAAATTATTATGCAGAAACATTTTGAAATAGTAAGAAAATGGATGGGAGAATAGCATAGATGAGCATGATGACCGCGCCCCATGAGTCACGTTCTGACCCCATGAGTCACGTTCTTATCCGAGTTGGTTCGGTGGTGGCCAGACACTTTACCCAGCTCCGATTGAAACAAAACTCATAAGAAGGGATGTCACTGTCCAGGATCAGCCATACACATTATGATAAAAAAAAAAAATTAACTTCTAATATACACAACGGAAGTCTTGAAAATACAAGTAATTTGAGAACTTTGACTATTACATACTGATGATAAACCATTTTCAATTACACGGACATTCTGAAAGGCAAGATTGGCAAGAATTATTTATGTGATCTATGTTGCCATGTTGGTCTTATCCTGAGGAAGGGACAAACAGAAAAAACGAGGAATAAGTCTTTGATGACTTAATGAGATTCATACGTAACAACTGGCAATGCAAAAGTTAACACTGATTCAATTGATGTATTTCTAGGAGTGATCTTACCGATAGAAATAGTCTAACTGGATGATTTGATGTAGGACTAGTACTAGAGTATTTTTAGATTATGAACATGTGCTTAATAGTAGACAAATCCAACCTTATGTCTTCCAAATACTACCTTATACCTCCCAACGAGGAGCGACCTCGCAAACTAAACAGGCGACATGCTCGAGTACATGCCGATCCAGCACACGGGTTACAGTCAACTCCTGACTGCAAGCGGCGCCTAGATAAATGGGTATCAAGTAAAATTACTTAAACCAACAATCCTTACTGCCCGGTAGCAAATCGACTCAATTCCTGGGCCCAACAGCCTAAAAGCGTCCCAATGGGTGATAAATAAACAAGCTAGTAAACCGGATAATATCCGTTGCTCCTTGAGCTACATGTCCCGAACATAGTTCGTTGCTCTTTGCACAGTTCAAAAACCATCCGATGAGATTATAATAACGAAGAATGGCCATGATTATGAATTAATATGTGATATATAATTAGTGATTGGGTATGATTTAACGATGAGTGAAAATCATGTAATAAGATAAGATGCAAAATAGGAATTATAGGTTGTTCGTGGTTTAGTAATGAAGTTGTGACTTTTCTGTCCAAGTTCCTCAGGCCGGATGCCAAACGAGGCTAGAACAATATCAGAGATCGAACCTCGCCTTTATTTGAATGAAGAATCTTGCTCGTTGTTGATTAATTTTTCAAACCATTAATAACAAGAAGATAATATCAATTAATTGAATAATCATAATTCACTACAGTAAACATATGTACTAGTCAACTTTCGTGGGTTGATGAAATTTGGGGAGTTCTTGTTAAAATGGTAACTAATACTAATTTAAGTAAATAGCACATATCATTGATGAAAATCTTATGCGATAACTTTGATGTCATAGTATTAAGTTAAATATCAAATATCTTTTGTATACGTATTCAATATCTCAAGGTTTATCTTAAGCAAACATATGTATAAATGTATAAATTTAATTAGCTATATCTTTTCTATTGTTAGAAAATTATTTTAGATGTCAAGCAATACTATCAAGTGAAACTTGATAAACTATCTAATTTGATGCATAATAATTTTTTAAAATATATTACTTAACTGGATTTATGAAAAATCGTTCTGTAAGTTTCTAGTCCATCTAAAGTTTTCAGGAATCATAACATCAAACAACTATACTATGAAGTAATGAATTAAATTGTATAACTTAGTTAATATTATTTTGTTTCAAGATTACCTTAAATTACATAACATTGTATTTATAACTTATAAAAATATAAATATGTAAAACTTGAGAAATATACTATTTATATGATATAGAAAATTTTCAAAATATTAAATCATAAAAATAAATCATATTAAAGGGATTCTAATGATTGTTATATCCTATAAGAGTCATGTGTGAGTGATCAATAATGGAATGATGATGATTATTTTCAATCATAAACTAAGAACTTAAAGTATGTAAAACAAGCTGAAAATTGGCGTAGTTTCGAGTTTACCTTTGATCGGATATCCAAATGAACTTTATTTTCAAATATTTTTGTGGCAACTGGTCCCTAACATCACTGGAAACATGTGTACCCAAATGGGAAGGAAAATATGATGGGTTGCTATGCTAAATACTTACTGTAAACATAAAACCTGCTTTTGGATTTTTGGACAACAGTCTACGGTTTATGCATTTTGACCCTCTAAATCACATTATTTGATAAACATTTCTTATATAAATGTTAGAGGACATCATGGAGAGTATGTGGCTAGACACCTTGCTCAAAAAGATTTTTTCTATAATTAGTTATGATGTTTCTAAGGTGCAGGGCCAAATGGATAATTTATGCGCAATAAAAGTTTCGGGGTATTTTTGGATAGAACAAGATGAAATAAAGACTTGGGATAAATTTTTCCTGAAAGTCGACTAAAAAATAAAGAGGTTCACAGGAAGAAAGAATGCAAAAACGAAATGGTTTGGGTGTAAAAATTGTTGGAAGAAAGCCTACTATTTATAGCTAAACAATCAAATTAAAATACTTTTGATTAAGGTCCCACCCTAATTTCTTTATCATTGGCCACCTAATTAAGATTATATAATCAGATAAATGGGAGATGTGGCTGATTTTTGTTCTACAACTTATAATATGATATGTCTAATTAAAACAAAATACATATAGATAAATATATATATATATATATATATTTTATACATGTTAAAACAATTTAGGTTAATGTCCCACTTTAATTTTTTAACAACTAATCACTAAAATTTGATTTCAATTGTCAAAAGAGTGATGTGACTGAGTTCAAAACCATTCACCTATGATGTGATAGTATTCTTGTTGTTTATAATAAAATTAAATATGAATACATAGATATTTTTACACTTATGTACTTATGTATGTTTTTCTAGGTAAAGAGAAACTCCAAGATCAATATGTACATGTAAAATATATTTCTTAAAGATAAGTCGAAAAAATGGTTAATTTAATTGAAGGACTAAAATGCAAATTTTCTCAAATCACAAGTTTGAGGACTAAACTATAAATTTGTATTTTTGTTCAAATTGCATGGACGTTACAATGAGAGTTGAGAGATTTCAAATATTTTCATTCATAAGCCTTAACTCAGCACATTGTCACCTATTTATAGGAAATATATTTTAAAGAAAAGAGAAACGCCACAATAGTCTAGGGAACAAAAACGTGTCCCATATAAGTAATTAGAAAAAACAACTAACAACTTAGAACAATATAAAAATCCTCATAATTTATTTCCACACCGAGGTGAGCTTCATTTCTCTTTGTTCGTTTTCTCTCTCTGTCCTTTCCGTGAATTATATCCACTAATCCTCTTATCATTTGATGCAGGTACTGACTGTCCTTTTAACATCTGCTCCAACTGGTGCTGTCCACCCTTGTACGAGATGAGATAACGATGACATGGTATTCAATTATGAAATAAGAGTGATGTGATTCTTATTGTGCCCCTTGTGATCATGCATTATCCCATTGAATTTGTGTAGAATAACAGTACTCTGAATGCAATTAGATTTCTAGTTCCCCCCCCCCCCCCCCCCCCCAACCAAGTGTAAAATTAGGGTTTCTGATTTATGGTAAACTTGTAGATTGTAAAATAGAATTTAATTAATTGATTGATTCTTTCTAAGATTATAAAACAGATTATTTAAAAGGTATCTAAAACATAGATTTCATTAATCTCTGATGCATGTACTTCATAGACAAAATACCAATGACTCTTATGCAATACACTATTTATTGATGATTATTTTGTTTCAAAGTTGATGTAGTAAATTAGCCACATTTCGTTTGTGTTAAAGAACCCTCTAATCCCTAATGATGGCAAGCCTTTAAGCACTTTTCCCTCGCCAAAAATTCACCATGTCATAGGATCCATACAACGTTTTAGAATTGAATTACAGTTACCAACTATGATTTAGATTCCACGAACATGCTAATGTCGAAGGTCTAAAAGATTTATCTGCCTGATCTACTATGTTAGTGTTGCGTTAACAATGTCTTATGAATAATTCAGCATAATACAAGGTTACTCAATGTCACTACTTTGCCCTCATCGAAACGCGTACATCAAACAAATCAAGTAGCATAAGCAGCGAGTAATATCCAACAAAACAAAGTCATAAATAAATATGCAACAAAACAAAGTCATAAATAAATATGATCAAACATAGCCAAGGTGCATCCATATGAGATTAAGTACATCCTACCTCAGATACTGAGAGGATTGGCTACTCATAGTCATATTCAAATCACAACAATTCATCATAGATTATTCAATAAGGGAGAGGAAAGATTAAACTCTTTCTGCTTGCTGCTTTCCTCTACTCTGATTGTTGACTCCTCTTGTTCACCTTTCTCCCTCAACTATGATTGTAATGCTATGAATGATTGAATTTCTGCTCCTCTAACCCTAGAATGCCCTTTTAAGTGTTTGTTAATATTGTGAAAGTGGTGGTAAAACTGATGGTGAGCTTGTACCCTACCTGTTGAGCGTCTCCTCATATTCATAATTTTTCCTACTCTGGCTCCATTTCAGGGTTTCTGAACGTCGGCCCAGTTTCTCTTTGCATCGCTCGCCAATCGCGCATGAGCCGCACGATCAGATTCCATCGCGCCTCGGATCGCGCGTGCTTCTGGTTCTTTAGCTATTCTATTGCGATTCACCCTTGCTCGCCCTGCATTCTGGTTTTTGGTTCCTTTAGTAGCATGGTTGTAGCGTCGTGGATCTATTGCTCATTGTTACTAAAAAGTGTTGAAATTCTCCAAATAAGCATTGCTTTGCTACGACTCGGCCAAACTATAAAAATAATAAAACAATACTAAAACAAGTAAAATTTCCACATGAATTGTATAAAATCATAAGAAATCACGTGCTCAAATCACTATAATAATTCTCTTATTAAATACTCCCAAACTTAAACATTTTATCGTCCCTAGCAAAACTCTAAACAAAATAATTCTAATTTTGATAATAACAACATGATCAAATCAGGATTTCATCTCAAAATGCCACCTATGTTTGGAAATCGAGATAATAAGAATCATGGATGTCAAGTCATTGCACACGAGGGTTAATCAAGTTATGGTCATAAATATTTCATTTTGCAAAGTGGTGTGCTCATATATCACAAGTATAGAATATAGGACTTTCATCTAAAACTCACAAGATCAAGAAATTTCATATATAGTTACTCCTCCCATGCTTTCTACTTTTATCACTGCTTTTCATGCATGCAAATTTTACATGTTAAGGATCCTTAGGACTTTGTTAGGTTATAATGATAGATTTGGGTATGGGCTAGAAATGGAAAAGATATTTATGAGCTCTAGAGATGTTTATAGTGAATCTACTCATTAATGTTTCATTTTCCTCCCTTGTTTGTGCCTTCTTCATTTGGCCATACATTTTAGGCTCATTTTGGCATCTTTTCATCCTCAATTTATGTTAATATATCTTTTTAGCTCATGCTTTTGTTTTAAGATTCTACCTTATCCCTTCTCCACTACGTTAATCTATAGAAATGGGTAGGATATTAATTTTTCTTACGGCTCATGGTAGGTGAGTAGGTTTTATAAACAAATACTTCATAGCAAAGGCTTCAGTGGGTTCACTGGATATTTCTTCATAAAGAGTTTTGGGCTTGAAAGGCTAAAACTCGAAAAGATGACTTATTTCATTTCCTCAACAATTCAAATTAACATTTACTACAAACAGTAATACAGTAAATCACTTGAGATTCATAATTTCTATGTCATCCCATTTTCTCATAAATCTCATATAATTATCTCAACATTTTCTACTCATGATCATCGTGAATGGTGTATATGAAATAATCATGTCTTCAACCAAATTAAACAAAGTCTACTCCTATTATCTATACATAATCCCTTTCTTCCCAAATCCTCATATATTAGGTATATATCATCATAGATTCTAACTTTTGCATGCTTGTATTACTTCAAATTTTTAACAGACTTACTCTCAAAGTAACTAAAAACCTATGTTGCACGGGTTCGGATACGGCAGTACGGGTACGATACGGTACGGATACGCCGATACGACATTTTTAAAAAATAACCGATATCGATACGGCAAGGATACGTCTATATATAATAGATTATTAATATTTTTTATGTGTATTTTTTATTTTTAACAAATAATGGAATTTAAAACTTAAACAAGAAAAATTGAAAATAAACAAAAAAATTGTTTAACATTAAAGAAAGTCATGCATCAAAACTAAAAGAAAACATACAAACGTGAATTATGACTAACAAGTTAAACAACAAGTTAACAAGCTTCTTGTAGTATTACAAAATTAAGATGCTCGATACTCGACGATTAATGACTACATAAAATTTATAAAAAAAAACCACAACAGTTCCGATACGCCTAAGAAAACGTATCAAATACGTATCGAGATTTTTTAATTTTTAAAATTAAAGGATATACCACGTGGCGTATCAGATACATTAGTACGGTTATCGGTATCGATATATATTGGGTATAGCCGACTTAGTATCGGTATCGGTGCATCACAGCTAAAAACAGACTCTAAAAGCAAAAAACATGGAGTAAAACTAACTTAGATAGCGAAGCTATTCACCCCCCTCCCCCCCCCCCCCCCCCCACCCCACCCCCAAAAAAACATAACTTGTAGTGACTTTATTGAACTACTCTTAAAAAAGAAAAGAATTAAAAACAGAGAACTCTGCTGAAAATTCTATTCTTCCTGAATGTTGTGTGGTGGTGTGTTGAATACTTCCATGTTCATCTTGTACAACCTGTCCATAATTGTCTTCCATGATTCAAAACTATCTTCATGAACTTGCTTGATCTTAGTTCGGACGAAGTCCTTTAATTTCTTTGTCTGCTCTTCCATTTCTTTCTTTACCAACTCATCTAGAATCATCGGCGTTGGCGAGGTCGCTTTTGCTTTTCCATATCAGTCAATCTGCTTCTTCGTAATGACATCTTCAATGAATTTCTTCATTTCGTATTCTTTAACCGGATGCCCCCACTGCTCAACAAATCCTTGTGATCAGCACTCCATGTGTGATAGCTCCTAATGTTCTTCTTATATCAAAAGTGTTCATCGATTTCATTATTTCTTGCCCCACATCAATATGGATTCTATTCTGTATTCATGTCAAATATTCTACTCTATCCTAGTGTGCATTAATACTACCAGCCTTCTCAATATCATGGCTCATACCGTCATAAGAGGCCAAACTCACTAGAAAAAACAAACAAATAAATATGAAGGTGATATCTCTAAGTAACTTTAGAAAGATCAAGAAGAACCACTGGAACATTTAGAAATCATCTTTAGAAGTCACCTTTAGAAGTAGGGCCGTGCATTTGGATCGGATCAGATCAGATCGTATCGAGGCTGGTAGTCGATTTCGATCCTGGAGAAATGAGGATCGAAATCGAATCAATTTAAAACGATCCGACTCAATCCAAAATCATTCGATTTCGATCATTTTTTCTTTTTTATTTTATTTTAATATCAATGGAACAAACATACATGATTGATTATTTTGCATCTAAAATTAAAGAAAGCTTGAATAAAAATGACTACAATGATAATTAAAACAAATTAACATGTATTAGTGGATTTCTCCTTACAAAAGGGTTTGTTGAGCTAGTGTTGTGAGTGAGGCGTAGAGGCTTTTATACTGTTATTTTGTTTCAATCCTGCTTTTTTCCAAAACGAAAATGTGACCTTTTTTTGACCAAGGAAAAGATGTTAAGTGTTATATTTTTTAATATATTAAGTTAATTAGTAGTATACTGTTATTTATTTATTTATTTTTAAAAAGTAAGATGAGTATTCGATTCGATTCGATTTTCTAATCGGATCATTCGACCGATTTTCACCCGATTCGATCGATTCGATTTTTTTTTGCAAAGCCCTATTTAGAAGTCACCGTTTTCACTCTGAAGCATAGAATAATACCATAAAGAACAAAGACCTCATACCTTAAACTGAACTTAGTCCTATTATCTCAATCAAATTCAGACACTATTAAAGTTAAAGACAAGCTCGGTAGGTAACAGTTGCAACTAATCCCCACAGTTTGGTCATTCTTCTATTCCAATAACTTATCTACATCCTACATTAGTCTCATGAAACTACGTAAAAGAATAATATTAATGCATAGTGAACATGTAATACCACAAATATCAACTATTTTCAAGCATCATGTCAATCAAAAGCATTTGACAACACAGGAAAAGAAGAAAAACAACAACAAGATGCAAAAGTTGAATGAGGCATTAAGTTGGATGAGGAAACCAGAAGAGATAGGGAATACATGCAGCTAACGAGAAAAGTAAACAACAAAAGGGAGCTCTTTGGGATTCCAAATTGACTTGTTTCATAGCATTCACTTTTAAAATTACTTTGTAAAAGAAAAAAAATGACTGCAAAGCCATATTTATTGCACTTTTACCTCCCAAAATCATCAACAAAATAAATGGCCATTTTAAGGGTATTTTTCATCCACCTCCCCCAAGGTTTGATGCTCTGGCAAATACCCCCGAGGTTTGAAGCTTTGGCAAATACCTTATTCCATCGGTGGACTGTTAGTCAAAAGTTAAATGCGATGGCAATTATGTAATTTTAATGCCCAACAATATTAGAATATGTTTGAGGTTTACAATTTATTTTAATAATTTATATGTAATTCATTTATTTTACAATTTAAATAATCAAAATAAATATTATGTAGTATATGTAAATTTTTTGTCAAGAACTATAATTAGGAAAAGGTTATTCTTTTTTTTCCTTTAAAACTACATGAAATGATCAATGTAAAATACTATAAAATGTGTATAAGTTGTCATAATCTTATTAATATTTATTCTTAAAGTAGAAATATTTTCTTTTTCAGTCCATTCACAAAGAGTCCATTCACAAAGAAAATGAGACATAATCAATAACAAGCAAGCATAGTGAACAATATGTTTAAAATTTATAGTAGATATTATGTGAGCTAAATATGTTAATAATAGATAAACAAAAGTACAATTTAAAAAATGCACTAAAGAGTTTTACTATTTTTGTTATCTTATACAATTACTATAGAAGTTTAAATAGAACTTTTTGCTATTTTAAAAGTATATTTAATTTAAAATTGTAAATATTTTGTCAAATTACCTCCATGTGTTATGCTAAATTGGCAAGCTACCTCCTTGTGAAAAGTAAGTTGATCGAATACACTCATGATCTCAAAAGTTGGCATGCCACTTGTTAACGGGTTTGGAATTATTCCCTATTTAACGGAAGATATTTATTTTGGGTTCGAACGCCGATCCCGACCCAAGGAGATTGTTGGTTTTTATTGATTTACGGCTGGACTCGATTTGTTTCGAGATGCCTACGTATCCCTTCCTAGGGAATCAAGCCACTCGTAGTTCTTGTTTTTGGTGTTGGATATTTGGTGTCTGTCGATTTTATCGGATGTATTGGTTTTGTATTTGTTGAGGGGTTGTCCTCGTGAAGAGTCCGAGGGGGAGAGGGAGTTCTCCGAGGGGAGGAGTTATTCTCCCGTAGAGAAATTCCTTTTGGTGGAGAAAAGTCGTCCTCTCTTTTTCCTCTATTGCTCCCTTTTATAGGAGTTTAATCTTACTCCCTAAGTTTAGAATCTTATTATTTTAATATTAGTTATTTTCTGTTATTATCTGTACTGTTATTTATCTGTTCAAGCAGCACAGTAATTAACTTATCTATTTAAGATGTGTCAGCAGACACGTGTTGTGTTCTCTGTTATTATGTGAATATGAGTCATGTTATCAGGACGAATATAAAATCGTACGCGTAATAATATATCGAGTCGAACATAATCTGGGTAGTATTTTAGTTATAAATCCGGTCGATAACTGTGTGTCGTGATTTACAATATACGAATAGTATAATTTTTTAACGAAGTAAACCGGTATTTAAACCGTGTTATAATGCGGTGTTATTTATAAATATAAATCATATAATAATATACCGAGTAATTTCGGTAATTGAATAATCGCTTATTTTAAGCAGGTGATTTTCTATCCTGTTAACAAAGCCCCCCAGTTTTTAGTGCAGTCGGTTATTATGACTGCACTAGAAACTCAAAAAGTCGAGAGTTACGAATATCGCGGATTTTTTAGAGAGGTATCGTAGCCTCTCGTAACGAGGTCGTTTAAGGCATTAGTTCTGAGCCTTTTAAAGTGTTGTCTTTCTCGCTTTTTCTGGTCGGAGATATGTATGTCCGATAATAGCTATTAACATTTTTAACGTTTCTTTTGAGGTATCGTAGAATTATTTAGAACCTTGTAGGTCCTTGTCGGTTATCGTATCGTGAATGTCTCGTAGATCCTTGAAAGGCATCCGAGTCTCCTATAGGACTCGGAAAGCCTCGGTAAGGTATCGGAGAACTATTTTGGGGTATCGTAGACTTTCTTCGTTCGATGTTTATATATGTTTAATACAACCCCCCCCCCCCCCAGTTTTTTGCTTGCCTTCGAAGAGGTGAGGGGTATATCGTGGTTGCCTTCTTTAAGGCGAGAGGTTTTCTATTTCCGATGCCTTCGTTGAGGCATGTCTTCGTTGGGTCTTTTCATCGGGAGCATATGTTCCTCATCGGGAGTGGGACAATAGTGTCGCCATGCCTCTTCGGGTATCACGTCGTACCGCATCGGGTATGTGACACTCGGTGGGCCTCCTCATCGGGAGTGTGACGAAAGTATCGTCATGCCTCTTCGGGTATCACGTCGTACCGCATCGGGTATGTGACACTCGGTGGGCCTCCTCATCGGGAGTGTGACGAAAGTATCGTCATGCCTCTTCGGGTATCACGTCGTATCGCATCGGGTATGTGACACTCGGTGGGCCTCCTCATCGGGAGTGTGACGAAAGTATCGTCATGCCTCTTCGGGTATCACGTCGTACCGCATCGGGTATATGACACTCGGTAGGCCTCCTCATCGGGAGTGGGACGATAGTATCGTTATGCCTCTTCGGGTATCACGTCGTACCGCATCGGGTATGTGACACTCGGTAGGCCTCCTCATCGGGAGTGGGACGATAGTATCGTCATGCCTCTTCGGGTATCACGTCGTACCGCATCGGGTATGTGACACTCGGTGGGCCTCCTCATCGGGAGTGGGACGATAGTATCGTCCAAGGGGATAATCCCTATTTTTAGGGTTAACATTTTAGTTAATCCCTTATTTATTTTTAGAATTTTGAACTTTTTACTTCGCATTTAGCATTTGTAATTACTTTCATGCTTTGTAGGCATTTTTTCGAGGAGTTCTTGGCTTTGGATCTTTCGTTCTACTTTGCCTTTTCCGTGCTAATATTCATCATAACTTTTCAGCACTTATAAATACTTGGACCCTCTCCTTTAATTGTAGGATTTAAGATTGAGTTTAAAGAAATGAGATAGAATCCCATTCTCACTGGCCAAGCAAATTATTTAGCATGATGTGTCTGTTTGCTGTGCACACTTTGGAGATTTTTCTCTGAATAAAGGTATCACCCGACACGTAATCGCGACTATAATAGAGCTTGGACAGCTCAAGCTTAACTCGGTTATCCAAGAAAAGGTTCCTAAGTATACAAATAGGTGCTTAAAGTTTATTGAATATTCTCACTTACTTTCAAAAAATCTTTTCCGCTGAGTTGTTTACTCATTTCTTGCTTCGGGGAGTTTTACATTCCCGTTATTTTGCGCAGGCAATGCCTTGGAAAATATTTTACAGTTTATTTGTTCACGGCCGCGCGGTCCTCGGAGTAGGGTCTTCCTACTCGGAGGGGGAGAGGGCGGTCTAGGACGTTGGCTGCGATTCTGCCTCGCCCTCCTCGTGGGAGTTCATATGCTCCCAAGGAGGATGAGATTTTTGAAGAGGACCAACCGTCCGAGGGGGATGATGTTCTTAAAGATGAGACCGATGCATCCGAGGATTAGGATCATAATCTGATGGAGGAGGATAGCTCTACTTTACGGCTTTATTTGCTTATAAATCTTTTTGTGGATATTCCCTTAATATATATATTCGGATTAGTGAATGTTTTCACCTAATCCTAATAGTTTCCGTTGCAAGCTTTCACTTTTGGAATTTGCTTGTTTGGAAAGGTAAAGTTATGTCTCGCTGTTGAATTTTATACTTTAGAGTATAAGTTTATCGAAATCAAAATTGCATAAGAGGTTCGTAGCACTTATCTGGAGTCCAGGTCGTTCCGTGCATGCCAATTCGTTATCGTCAAGCAATTTTCCTCGGAACTCCGCTCGGAATGGCGTTCGTTAGGCTTCATCCGAGGGGTTGTTGGCTATCGGAGGGAACTCTTCGGGAGTTCCGACTATAATATCTGCATATAGCTTAAGCAAAAATAGCCAACTTTGCTCAAAGTTTCCTTCAGCGGAGTCAGTGTTCAAAAATATGTAGAGCATAGTCCATATTTTAAGCACGAAGACCTCATGGATTATAGATTTTGGGTATATTTATACTCTCTTCGTGTTTTCGATGGAAGAACTATTTATCTCATGATAAAATTATACAACAATCTTGGTGAATGGGTACGTATTCCTCGTAAAGTCCGAGAGTAAGACCCGTTGTATTTGGTTTGGGAAGAAATACATACTGGCAATAATTCGCATTTTTCCGCCATATTTAGAGAGTTTTTGATTCCTCGTGTAAATACCCGTGAATCACTCTCGATTTCCCGCGCGGGTAGCCGTAGTCATCGTATTTTATATATATATATTCTTTGACTCCTTTGGGGGTGGTCACCTGCGAACCTCGTGGTCGGGGTCGTTGCGAGCTTCCCGTTTACCTCGTGGGTAGGGGTTGTCGCGTGCTCCAGTTTTGAGTGTTCGTAAGTGCCATGCCCTTAGAGTGCTTAGTCCTTGTTCCGATGCTCCAAGCTACCACACTTAGAAAAGTTCGATTTCATCCACGGATACTTGCGAGTATCATAAGAGGTTAATAAACTTTACTCCTAAATCTAGGCTTTAGTATTGTTATAAAGCAATGGAAGCTTGTCCCACTGGTATGAGCAGGAAATTTTAATAAAGAGGTCTCGTGTTCGAACTCCTCTCGGAGCAGTCTCTTCTCTTTATTCTATTTTTCTGTTGAAAATAGCAAAAAATAAAATTTTTCTATCCCAATATCAGGGATTCGACTCGAGATATCGAAGAGGGCAATGCCCATTTTTGGTTATATTGTTGGCCTTTTTACTATATATTATAAAGCCTCAAGAGATAAAAAAGTTTGAGAGGCACGGGTGGGGGATTCGAACCCGGGTCATCGGGGAAAAGAGTCATCGGAGGGTTGTTCCGATACCATTAGGCTATGCCCATTTTGATGATGATTTTTTCATTCATTTATTTCACTCTTTTTTTTATTATTATTTATTTATTTTTCGCTGGAAAAAGCAAAAAATAAAATGCAAATTTCCGATCACTGCCTCAAGGATTCGAACTCGGGTGATTGGGGAACAAAGCCCTCGGAGTAAACCACTGGGCTGCAAGCTTCTCTTGGATATGATACGGTTATTGTTTTTTATATATCATAGTAATAACCTTAATGGGAAAAAAAATATATTGTGTTGCCACAAGAGGCATTCGAACCCCCGACCTCATAGAAGACAGCACTCGAAGAGACTCTCCGATACCACTGAGCTGCGCCCACTTTTGGTTATAACAAGATTATTTCTGCTATATATCCAATAGCAGTACCTTAAAAAAAATAAAAATATATGCTTCGGAGGGGGATCGATCTCGGGCCCTTCAGGTAAAGGCCTCGGAGAGTTGCTCCGAGGACCACTGGACCACGTCTAGCTTTTGTATATAACCAGATCTTTATTTATTTTTATTACATTATGGCTGCATTTTAATTAAAAAAAAAAATCTGCTCGGAGATAGGATCGAACTCGGGTGCTGTATGTAGATGCCCTCGGAGAGCAGCTCCGAGGACCGCTGGAGCAGCCCCATTTTTGTTTAACAACAAGAGACTTTTTTTTTATTATTATAAAATGATGGCAGCAAAATAGAAAATCCCTCGTGAATGGGATTCGAACACAGGTGTCCTCGGAGAGATGTTCTCCAAGGACCACTGGACCAGCTCTACTTCTTGTTTATGAAAGACTTTTTATTATTTTTATTATAATATGGAAGCGTTTTAATAAAAAAAAAAAATGCTATCGGAGGTGGGAATTGATCCCGGGTTACCCGGAAAAACGCCCTCGGATAGCTTCTCCGAGGCCACTGGGCTATGGTTGCTTTTGTTAATAAGGTGATTATGTATGTTACCTATCACGTAACAAGGTTTTAATAACAAAAAAAAACTATCGGACTTGGAATTCGATCCCGAGACCTTCAGGTAAAGGCCCTCGGAGCAGCTCTCCGAGGACCATTGGGCTATCTATTTTTGTTGTAAATAACAAAAAGTTTTTGCTACATATATGTAGTAGTCCTAATAACCAAAAAAATAAAGCCATCGGAAGCAGAATTCGAACTCGGGTCACTTGAGTAGATGCCCTCGGAGAGGGCTCTGACCACTGGACCAACCCATGTTTTTGTTTATAACAAGAAACGTTTTTATTTTATTATGATATTATGGCTCTCCTTAATAAAATAAAAAAAGGCCTCGGAGGTAGGACTCGAACCCGGGTCCTCGGAGATACTCTCCGAGGACCGCTGGGCTACATCTCTCTTTTGGTTTATAAAAGATAATTTTTTATCTTTATTATAACAACCCTCGGATAAATGTTTTTGTTTTTTTTTTTATTATTATTATTTTATTTTTTTCTGGCTTTGCTGTCCCGTTCTTTTTCTTTTTTTTTGATTAATTTTTTTTTTTTTTATGCATGTTAGGCCACCTGTCCAACATTTTTTTTAAAGGAGACATGTGTCTCTTTCAAAGCTTAATTTAATCACTAAGAGAGACGTGACTCCCCTTTCTTCTCTTTCTTTTATTTCTTTTCTTCTTCTTCTCCGTTCATTCTTTTCTCTTCTTCTTCTCTGTTAATTCTTTCTCTTTTCTTCTTCTTAGTTTTCTCCTTTTATTTCATTCTTCATTTGCAGATTTTCTCTGCAACTCTCAAGCAGTAGGCCAAAGAACCCACTTCTGCCCAAGTTTATTTACAAGTCTTTTACAGACTTCGTATATATACACTTATATATATACTTATATAGCAATTTAGAAAATATTATGATTTTCAAGGAGATATCCAAGATTGGAATCGAATCACGCAATTGTGGAGAAAGAAAAACTTAGCTTCGGAGCGTATCGCCTTGTGGCAGTAGTAACTGTTCTCCGTTTTGATCTTGGCGGCGATCCCCTCGGGCTTTCTCAAGGATTCAACGACGTTTCCCACAGACGGCGCCATTTTGTTAACGGGTTTGGAATTATTCCCTATTTAACGGAAGATATTTATTTTGGGTTCGAACGCCGATCCCGACCCAAGGAGATTGTTGGTTTTTATTGATTTACGGCTGGACTCGATTTGTTTCGAGATGCCTACGTATCCCTTCCTAGGGAATCAAGCCACTCGTAGTTCTTGTTTTTGGTGTTGGATATTTGGTGTCTGTCGATTTTATCGGATGTATTGGTTTTGTATTTGTTGAGGGGTTGTCCTCGTGAAGAGTCCGAGGGGGAGAGGGAGTTCTCCGAGGGGAGGAGTTATTCTCCCGTAGAGAAATTCCTTTTGGTGGAGAAAAGCCGTCCTCTCTTTTTCCTCTATTGCTCCCTTTTATAGGAGTTTAATCTTACTCCCTAAGTTTAGAATCTTATTATTTTAATATTAGTTATTTTCTGTTATTATATGTACTGTTATTTATCTGTTCAAGCAGCACAGTAATTAACTTATCTATTTAAGATGTGTCAGCAGACACGTGTTGTGTTCTCTGTTATTATGTGAATATGAGTCATGTTATCAGGACGAATATAAAATCGTACGCGTAATAATATATCGAGTCGAACATAATCCGGGTAGTATTTTAGTTATAAATCCGGTCGATAACTGTGTGTCGTGATTTACAATATACGAATAGTATAATTTTTTAACGAAGTAAACCGGTATTTAAACCGTGTTATAATGCGGTGTTATTTATAAATATAAATCATATAATAATATACCGAGTAATTTCGGTAATTGAATAATCGCTTATTTTAAGCAGGTGATTTTCTATCCTGTTAACACCACTTTTCTGAAAAAACTTTGTATTATAAATTTTATATCAGAAGACTAAAATATCCTTAATAGTAATATATTTTCTTTTGGGTAATTTTGAATATAATTATACTATGTTTTTCTATTTTATAAAAATAGAAGTTTAAGAAACAAGCCATATACATACATATATATCTTAGATTTGTAATTCTAATTTTAATAGTAATCTATATTTACTTTTTTGATAATTTTAAATAAAAGAAAAGATATGTTTTTTTTCTTGAAACGATGGTGGTATAAATGTCTTTTTCAAATAATAATAAAAATAAAAAAGCTAACCTTCACTCTCATTTATGGGAGAGTGGACTTCACCTCCCCTCACAATGAGGTAAAATGCTAACTTTTGAGATCACACTGATATATTTGGTCAACTTATTTTCACATAGAGGTAACTTGGCAATTTAACATAATACAGGAGGTAAATTGCCAAAAACCATTGTAAGTATAAAGTTTCTACGTGAACCGATATTATTAAAATTAAAATTACTTATAAATTAAATTTATTTTTATTATTCAAAAAGTAGAAATAATGGAATTATTAAAATAAATTGGTGATTTGGAATATATTTTTATATGTTGGATATAAAATTATATAATTGCCATCACATTTAACCGTTGACTAACAGTCAACTGATGGAAGGGAGTATTTGCCAAAATTTCAAACATCAGGGGGGTATTTGTCAAAGCATCAAACCTTAGGGAAGGTGAATGAAAATTGCCCCCATATTTAATCAGCAAACAAAGAAATCTACAAAAGGGTTCCACAACTTTTCCCAAATAGGATTTCACAAATTGAAATGACACAATAAACATAAAATCCCCTGAATTATTATTAATTAATAAAATTAGAGGACGAAGCCTGTCTTGTCTTACTTACTGAGGGGAGGCGTTTTTATGGTATTCACAAACTCTAAAAAAACAATTATATGCTATTAATCTCATTTGAACTTTTTAAAAGTATTTGCTTCACAACCTAATATAATATCATATAACACCACTTCTTTTTAAGTTAAAACATTCACAATTTAGAAGTTGTTATTATTGTGATAGTTTTTCATATTAAAATAGTTATAATATTTTATATCTTTTTTAACTTTGCAAACACCACCTAAGAATTGCTTCCACAAAATTGAAGGCGTTGTCTTTACATCAAAACTTCAATTTTTCTCAAGTCTTTCTAATCCATAATATTACACATTTTATGACATTATCAACACCATATCTGTTAGACTTGGACGTTCCATTCTACAGAGAGTAATTTAATCTCATTACGCTAGAAATCTTAGCGCTGCTTGTTCAATTCCTAAATGAACGCATAATCGCATGATAAAGGAAGGCAAACGAAATGCAATATCATCAAACTGATGAATGAATCTCAAATATTCTTCTGCAGTTACACATGATATTTAATAGCAGGTTACACAATTACACTCTCGACTCATCTTTTACCAGCGGCTCATTACATACTCTTTTACCAATAATCACCACAAGTACAGCTCCCACTTTCGAAATGATGAAACCTGTTTCTGTCCCTCATAATGATTTTTCTTCCAGTAATTTTTGAGACCAGCTTGATCACTGCATGGCAGTCATCGCAAACTCTCAAATTCTTCATGATTCTTATGGTAGTGCACGGTTCGGTTGATATTAGACCATAACATAATGCAAGTCTTTCACTGTGTACGGCCAAAGCACGTCCTTTTTCTTGATCCGTGATATCCTGTGTAACCACATCCAGTTGGGGAGAGTAACCTTCAAATCTCAGTTTTTGCTCCATTTCCTCCAATTTTTGATAGATTGCTTTCTTTTGAGGATGTCTTATGTCTCCTAGAAGAAACTCATGAATCTCGTTTTCAACCTCAATTGAACTGCAACCTGGTTCCTTCTGAATATCACTTTCCTTCAACTTTGACCGCACTAGTAAAGCTTCTTCCCATCTCTCGCAAGAAGTATAAAAATTGGATAGAAGAATGTAACTTCCTGTGTCAGTACATTCATGGTTTAGTAGAATATTTGCAGCCTTTTCTCCAACTTCATAGTTTTTATGAACTTTGCAGGCATTTAAGAGTGACCCCCATATTATATGGTCTGGAGTTATTTTCATATTCTCAATAAACTTATAAGCTTCCTCAACACGACCTACACGACCAAGAAGATCAACAACGCATCCATAGTGCTCAATCTGTGGCTCTATTCCATAATCAATTTGCATACGTTGAAATATCTCTAATCCCGAAGCGGCTAAGCCCCCATGACTACATGCATTGAGCACACCAATAAAAGTTACATTAGTTGGCCTTATTCCTCTCTTTATCATCCTTTGGAACAATTCAACTGCATGTAAGCTCTTCCCATTCAACGCGTACCCTACAATCATGGAATTGTAAGTGCTAACTTCTCTTTCTCTCATTCCTTCAAATACTCTCTCCGCCTCTTCAATGATTCCACACCTTGAGTACATATTAATCAAAGCCGAGCCAACAAAATGATTAACCTCAATATCATACTTTTCCACGTAAGAATGAATCCATTTACCAAGCTCCAATGCTCCTAGATGTGCACAACAAGATAAAACGCAGACAACCGTAACTTCATTTGCTCTAACGCCGCCTTTTTGCATCTGCCTAAAGCACTGCAGTGCCTTACTCATTTCTCCATTTCTTACAAGCCCATCGATCATTGCTGTCCAGCAAACTGTATCCTTATCCCTCACTAAATTAAAAACATCGGAAGCCTCGCGTACCAACCCGTGATCAAGATATGACGACATCATCACTGTCATCATAACAACATCTCTCTCGGGCATTTCATCAAACACCCTCTTCATATCATCAAATTCTCCAGTTTTTCCATACAAGTCCATTAATCTCAATCTAACTGATCTATTTGAACACAACCCTCCATGTTTCAAAGCTTGAGCATGAAGTTGTCTGCCCATTCTCAAATCCAATCGAAACCCGCATGCTTTTAAGACAGAAGTAAGAACAAAGTTATCCGGGCAGATAAAACTTTGTATCATTTGCAGATAGAGGCTGATTCCGTGACCGTACATACAATGAAGTACAAGCCCATCAATGAGGGCAGTGTAGAGATATACATTGGGTTCTTGAGTTTGTTGGAAAATCTTGAGAGCATAATGAATGGCGTCGCATTTGGAGCAAACTCGAACAAGTTCGAATACGATGAAATGGTCGCTCTGCTGCCCATTTTTAATGATGTTGGCATGAATTGGAGTAATTTGGTACAAGTATCTGCATTTTTGCAAATGGGATATTGTTGCCCTTCGTTGCTGAATTTTGTTTGAAAATGGCGGCGGGAGAGCAGAAGCAGAAGCAGATAGAGGTACGGTCGCGAGTTCAGCGAAGCAACTCATTTTCACATAATAAAAAATATTGGAATAATAATAAATTGTAAAAAACACGACATATATTATTATTATTATTATTATTTTCACTTGAAATCTTCTTCTATTCGCCTTTCAACTATATTTAATTATTTATGTATAATCAAAAGGGAATGTTGTAAAATGGGGCATCTCATTCTCACGAGCTTATTAAGACAGTACTTAGCTCGTTAAAATATAATTTTGATAAACCGTTAAAGGCAGCCACCACGACACTCCACATATGCGTTTGTTGTCAAGTAAATTAGCGAAACTACCCGTGTTACTACTAGTTCTAGTTATTTGGCAAGTTAAAGAACCCGGTCCAGTATACATTAATTATGTTCCCTTGAGCATTTTTCTTTTATTCTCATTTCTCAACACTAGAATCCTATAGTCAGTCCCAAACAACAACATTACACAGATCAGATCGATGTATTCTTCTTTCCTATATGTATGTATTTACTGTAATAAGTTAGGATGAAATGGATCTTTCCAACATTCATCTTCTCTTACAGCTTTCTTCCATCTATTCTTGAACTTCTCCAACTCAGTGTACGACTCTTTTCTTACCTGCCAAAACACAAACTCTATGTTCATAACAAGTCGTCATTTCTCCGTAACAAACTTAACCACTTTTTTGTTATCAATGAACTTACAGCATCTCTATCATCAGAACGCTCCAACATCTGCAAGTATGTTACAACAAATACTAATTAATTGTTATGCCTTCATCACTCGCTCATCGTTTTATTTTATGTTACCTAAAACACAAACAAATGTTGTTACTGAAACATCATTACAGTGTCCATACCATTAGCCCTGTCTTAGACAACAAGTTATCAGCAGAAGATTGCTTTCCAACTTCATTGTTTGTCTGCATGAATCCAAAAAGATAATAATACAGTCAGAGAACTCAGAACAGTAGTAGATTTCACAACCTCTTTGGAATATAAAGTGCCAACTCTGGCAGCGTACCTTATCAGCGGCTGAACCTCCAAGTGTCGGGATGCCTAAGTGGATTAAGTATTCTGAGTCGACAATTCCAATATTCATCGTCCTATTTCCCTGTGACCATATGGATATATTTATGTAATAGCCTATATTTTCTTTTTCGCTCATATTATAACATTTTCGGGACAAGGTTAAACAGATCATAAATAGATAGAATTAAGAAGCTGCAAACCTGCGCACAGTATCCTAGTTGAAAATCCAAGCCCCACGCATGAACAAGGTCATTCTGAATGTGAACAAAAATCAAACCAATTCTCTGAGCGATGATCGGATAACAACAACAGATGCATATGGTACACAAATAACCATAGATAATTAAATACTGTGCAATATCAAAAGGATATTGACAGTGTTATTATTCTATACAAAGTAGATACAACTGAATGACCTGGAACAATTTAATTACACAAGTTCGTAATGCCCAACCTGAATCATGTGCCACGCACAACGCCATGACGCTCTTGAGAAAACGGGCGCCATCATCTCGACAAATCTGTGTTTTATATCAAGCTTTTATACTTGCCATCTTTTGATAACCTTACCTCTACAATAAATTAATTGCCCTGTTTCATCAGTAAGTAAACCTACCCTGTACATGGAGGTTCCATGCTGCCTTCATAGCACCTCCTTCCTGGAGCGTGTAGATTTATATTCCTCCTGAGAGCATATAAAATAAGTCGGTGCACTAGCTTAGCTAAAACATAAAATGTTACCAGAAATATTTAGATCTTAAACACAAAAAATTAGCATAAGCATTAGTGCTGATAAACATTCTCAAGTCGAATAGTATGGATACCTGTGAACTCTTGATGTCATTTGCCGTGCTGTAAGCGGGTAGTGCACCTCGGATTTTTCAGGATCTATTGCAGGCTGTGATATCTGAAGCCCCTCCTCCTTAATAACTGATAGATATCTGCATCAAACATAGTACTACTTTGCTATAAAAATCTCTTTACCTATATAAGCCTCGTTACATAAAAGTTATTGGTACAGTCATTTCGAATCTTCTAAACATTACCACTTCAACAAACGTTTAGCGTTTTTAGGTATCTAGCATTTTGTCCACATAAATATTGCTCATTGTATGAGCGTTCTTACATTAAAGTTAGTTATATGAGCAAATAAAGTATCTTGAATGTGTGCTAGAAGAACTATAATCTCTTGTGCTTACCTTACAGACAAGTAGACAGTGAACGATTTTACTCAGAATTTGAACAAAGCAGTTGTTGCTCGTGCACATTTACTAACAGATATATATTAGCTTAAATTTACCTTCCGGAATGAAAATTCTCGACTCCAAGATCTTCGTCCCAGAGGAAAACATAGTCATACTGTGCAATCACATCTGGATGTAAGAACCGCTTGGCGAACCACCTAACTCGAAAGCAGAGATATTAAGGCCAGGCAAGTAAAAACACTTCAAAGTACTTGACAAAACCGTATTAAAATTAGTTGAGAGTAGCAATATAATGAAGAACTAGTACCACTTTGTTTGGTTAATGGCAGAAACATGTATGACAGTGTTGCTCCATTCTAAATCTCTCCAACCGTTAATGTCGCCGTCATAGTGAAAAAGCATGACCGCAAAATCAGTCAGTGGAAACTGAGAATCAGATAAAAAGGCTTCAAGAAGTAAAAGCAAAAGTGACCGAAACAAAGGTACTTGTCATTTTCCATACCTTTTTAACAATATCATTTACATTTTGCTTTTGCTTAATTCCAACTGCAATAGCCAATAAGTTCATTGGTGACTTCAACTTCTAAAAGTGAGAACATAGCAGAAAAAAGGTGCGCATCAGATGTATCGTATTGTTAAGAGAAATGCTTGTAAGTATTAGGTGATTTTTCATCAGATGTTATATGAAAACAAATAATAATGTGCTGGTTTCTTCTAACAGGACCACCTACACAGTTTTGAGCTCAATTTAGCATAAAAAACAAAAATGTTACATTAACACTTGAAATATCAAAATGCAATTCAATTTTAGATACCTATCGGTATTGTAATACTGGGAAAAAAATCTGATGATACATAATCCCCTCTGTACTTGGTCTAAAATTCCATCTTGAAAAAATCAATGTCAAAATATATATAATTCAAGAAATTAATACCTTGTGCCTTGGAGGACCCAATAGAGGCCGCATCTCCAGATCCGATGTTCTCGACACAATCCCTTTAGGTAACGCTTCACTTCCGTCAAGCCTGCACTCACTCTAGACAAAGTAAATGTAAACTATCAGTTCACATATAACTACTTTTAGTAATATTGCAAATTTTCTATTCAAAATACTAAGAAAAATCTACTGAGATGGTTGCGTAATTGGTAAAATTCAATTCTTCTCACGAACCTCACATGTCTTGGGTTTTATAGCGTTTGTTGTATAAATGTTGCATCCCACAAACCTCTGCAACAAGAAAGTATAAAAGAAAGAACCATTTTTGATTACTAAATAAACAAAGCTGTTAGCAGGAAGGATGAGACTACCTGTTTTTCATAATGAGTGAGTAGGAATATACTCCCTATGAAGAAAACTGCAGTCAACAGAATTGCTGAAGGAAAGCAATAACAGATTAATGATCCATTCTTCTTGGCCTCCATAATTTGTCTCATCATTACCATCTAAAAATCCCATCATCATATATATAAGAAAAGAAAACATTTACAAAGACGATAAGATTATGCAACTTATATATTAATACAAAAGTTACTCACAACTCACAATCTAGAGATAATATTACTCATGTTACTACAGTTCAACCATCAGCTTAAATAACGGTATATAATTAGAGCTTAACTAATGAGGAAATAAATTTGATGTATGCAAAATCACTTACATCATGTAATCAGTTATTATTTTAATGAAGCACACTAGCTAGATGTTAATTGAAGGGATTGTTGTAAAGGACTATATATGTATATATAATAACAGAAGGAATTATGTCTATGATGACTTCAGGTGGGATGCATGCATGTGATGTATGTATGGGTATGTATGTATATGTATATAATAAGTCAACGGGTGGGAATTGTTCTTGAAAAGCTGTTAAAGGTGTAAAAAAAGGAGACGGTAAGCGGAAGAAATGGTGGTGGTGGATTTGTGCCGTATATATTTATTGCACTTTCAAACTCTCACGTTTCCTATCAGTATACATATATTTTTGGTCAACACATTTCCGCCCCTTGCCTTTCTATGCATTGACAAATAGAACCCACGACTTGATATATATTATATATATATATATAATATATATATATAAGTTTAAAAGATCAATGAAATCATTGTTTACTCAGATTTGGATTCAAAATAAAGAATTATCTACGTTGAGGCTTACTTGGGGGCAAGGGCGGACCCAAAGAAGGGCTTACCAGGGCCCAAGCTCAGGTGATTGTTTTGCAATTTAGTACTTAGGAGTTTTTATATTTATAATTTATATTGCTTAAAAAATAATTATTTCTTTCTAACCCACTAATCTTTATACAAATAAATTTAAAATATGTATTAATTTAACCCAAAATAAATAAAAATGCTCCCCTAATTGACATTACAACCCACAAATCTAACATTTAACAATTAATTTGTCTAATTTCGGCCTATATACGGAGTTTGTAACGACACTCCACATCTTATAACTAGAATTAATTTATTTTCTTAATTTAAATTGTAACTGTAAGAGAGTTAAGAGTATATTTTTATATCTTAAAAACTTTGTTTATATTATGCTTACCTGAATAAATAAATATACTTACGTATGATTTATTTTACCTATGAGCTTGAAGAAAAAATATTAAAATTCAAAAAATTAATAGAAAAAAAAATACAGTTGAGACAGCTCTAACACTCTTTGTCCATCACCCTACTCTAGCCCGGGTAAAAAACTATTTCTGGTCTGGATCCTCTCCTACATCTAAATGTTACATCTTCTACTACACCGTGTAGATGTATGACATGTGTCCACTTTCATATAAATAGCTCACAACTTGTTAAGGATACTAAAAAATATAAATCAAATCCTAAATTTAAAGAAACTATACAATAATTAAATTGCCGTTCTCATACTTCTTCTTTCTCCCCTTAGGCCTAGTTTGTTTCCCTGGAAAATAGGAGAAAAGGAAAATCTTGAAGGAAAATATTTTTTTCCTACTGTTTGGTAATTTAAGATTTTCCTGGAAAAGAGAGGAAAATAAGGGAAAATCTTGAAAAAGAGAGGAAAATCGGGTGAAATCTTATCTCCCATTTTAAAATTTTATCTTACTTCCTACAAAAAAATTGGGAAAATTTCATCAAAACTTTCCCAATCTCTTCAAAAAATTTAAAAATTTTTATTTTCCCACCAATTTAAACAAAATTTCCGTTTGTTAGTCTCTATATAAACTAAATTGTATCTTGTTAATTATACATATCAATCTTCTTCATCTACACAAGGTGAGTACATATCTCAGTTTTATTTTTATTTTCGTTGCACAAGTTTTTCTTTTTAAATTATATTATATATAACACATATATTTGAAGATAATTATCATAGTACGTATGAAATAAAGTTATGCAAGTTATTCATATTTTACATAAAGTAGTTTCAAGGAGAACTTCAAAAATAAAAATATTAACGAAATTAATATAACTTTTTTTTGTTTTTAATGTATATTTCAAAGTATAAAATATAATTATGAATTTTAAACGGTTAGATTGTAAGAAATACAAAAAAGCTTAAGAATTTTTCCTGAAAAGTCATTATGAGCCAAACACATGAAAAGAAAGGAAAATATTTTATTTTCCCTAAGTAATTTCCTGGAAAACCTTGTTTTTACTCATTTTCCTTTTTTTTTTCCTTTCCCCCATTTTCCGGGAAACAATCTAGGCCTTACATTTTATTTATTTGGCGTGAAAATATTTAAGTAAATACTTCAAAGAAAAAATAATAATTATACATTTTCAGTTATAGCTTAATGAATTCATCGCCATTTGCTACAACAAAAAATCAAATACTGATAAAATTGACATGAAAGTTCTTTGCTGCGCTTTTGTTTTTTTACTGTTTTTAAATACTCAACACAGATTCCGACCTAAATGAGAGACTATTTAAGATTAATTGGGTTTGGATTAATGATGACCGATGACCTTCACAAATTCAATAATTCACATAACTTTCTTACGGCAAAAAATGCGTGAAATTAATTTTATGAGATCTATCCTACAATAGCAGCAAACCAGACAAATAATGCATCAGAAAAAGAAAAAGTAAAAACCAAAAAAAAACAGACAAAAGCGTTGCATTGGTTAAAAATTAACATTTAACCGCAAACCGCACAAACCCACCCATATTTTCACCGTAAACCGCACAAACCCACCCATTTTATTTACTTTCCCTTTTCATTTTATTTTTTGTTTAGATTTACTACTAATCCTAAATTGAAAACATTTTCAACTAAGACTTCAAATTAAAATTTATGATTTCTATATATATTTGAAGATGAAATATATAGATTGTTTCGAATGCTAGAGACAGTTTTCAGTTTTTTCAGTATAACACGAACTTTAAATTGATCTTGATAGTTGATAGTAAGTGGTAATGATATTTTTTTTTATTTATTACTTTTTTTTAACAACAGTTGTTGGCTCAAGTGGTAAGGGACTTGAGTTCACTTAAGCTAGGTCTTGGGTTCGAGTCGTGTGGATGTAAAAAACACCGTTAAGATAGTCGACCCCTCAGAAAGGGCCCGACAATGCTCGACTGGATTAGTCACATAAGCGAACACCAGTGAGAAATAAAAAAAAATGGTAATGATTTTTATTCAACGAAAAACTGCAACAATTAATTATATAATTTGAATTATCAAATAGAAAATAGAGATATATTAATTTTATTGAATTATGTGGAACCAATAATCGAAGAAAGAGAGTGCAAGTCTACACTTCTCTTTATTAATTAAGAATTTTACATAATTTACCAACTTCGTAATTTAGAACCTTATGATAATTTGTGTTTTAACCTTATTTATAATTTGAAAGAGGTATATTAAGGAAAATTTATATATCATTTAAGTTTTAACATGCTCATATATATATATATATATATATATATATATATATCAATTAATCTACTTTACATTATTTCAATCAAAATTTTGGCGGCTTCATGAGTCAGTGGTATAGTTAAAGGAATATATTACATCTATCTATGATACGGAATCTCAATACTATAATTTAATAAAGACAAATAATGATCATAAATGTAAAAATAATGGAATGAATACAATTAGCTAAAATAGTTTTGATCAACAAGGGTAAATTAAAGAGTCCTAAAATTTTGCTTTGGCAGCAACAATTTTTGCTTTGGCAATATCGCTAGCCTATTATAAAAAGAGGGAAGTACGTGTAGACAATAGAGCTATGCCAAAACCAACACGAGCCCCTTTAGAAAAAAAAAATCACAAGATTGAAAGGGATCGACTTAAAAATGTAATCCGGGTTATATGTGGCGCCGAATGTACAAATATGTGTTGTATCATCTTATGTGCAATAGCTTCAAGGATTATTTTTTTCATTGTGGAATGTTTGATGAGGTAATGTAGTAACAATAGGGAGCATATGGGGCTGAGGATCTTCCGTTCCAGAACCCTGTGCCAAAGCATGTTCCACTTACAAAATCATGACACATGTCCAATTAAACAACTTCTCCCATTCTCGTCAAAACCTCCGTTATCTTCTACCCTAGGTCACATAATACCCCCTCCCCCCTCACGTACCGGCGCATGATTCGCGATCTCACAAATTGAGTGCGCGTGCGGCGCTCTAGTGCGAATTAGTATTTACTAATTCGCGAATTAATATATACTAATTCGCGCACTAAGTATTATTAATTCGCGCACTTATAAACACTAGTTCACAAATTTATTTATACTGAAGCGTGATTTATATCTTGATAGTTCTCGCATTAAGCATTACTAGGTCGCGAATTAAGTATAACTATGTAATTGAAGGGAAAAAATTAGCTTTATACTTACTAAACACAACATAATTCGCCGGAGACCCCCACCGCATCGGCGTTCCGGACACGAACAGACGAATTCGCGCAGTTAACTTATGGCAGAAAAAATGGAAGTTTGTGTGAAGAAGACAACCAGAAAAATTGTGATTTGATGGAGGATCTAATAGTCACCATAACCCGTTCAATATGAAAACAAAATAGAAGAAGAAGCTATGAAGAAGAGATTGAAAATAAAAGGGAAAGGAAAGAGATTTTAGACTCTCAGCCTCCATGTTCACTGGTGAAGAGTGAATAAAGGAAAAAATTAGGTTTTGTTAAGTCTACTTTTTATATTTTAGTGGGTCTGATTATTAATATATTTAATTGAATCCTTTAACTATTGTACATTTATTGGGCTTCACTACAAGAGACTGGGGATTTTTCAGCGTTTTTTTTGCTGTTTCCCAGCGTTTTAAAACGCTGGGAAAAACCTTACCAGCGTTTTGAAAAACGCTAGCAAGCTGCTGGGAAATCGCCCGTTGGTAAAACCTTCTCCAGCGTTTTTAGTGGTCGCTTGTATAAGCACTGATATTCCTTAGCATATGAAAATCGCTGGCGTAGACACAAAAAAACGCTGGAAAAACGCATCCTTTACCCATCTACTAAAAACGCTGGTAAATCACCAAAAACTTGCACATTTAATTCTGACCTATTCCAACAACTTTTGAGGCAAAAACGCTGGCATATACCATCTTTTACCCAATTTCTTAGTTTCTTTTTCTGCCTATTCCAGCAACTTCTAAGGCAAAAAAACGCTGGCATAGGCCCTTTTTTTTATCTAAACTTTTAGGTTATTTTCCTCAATTCCCCGAGCCTGTTTCTATTTAATCACAGCTACATAGAACCCATTTACAACAAAAAAAATACACAAAAACACCCAAAATTCTTTAGATAAATGCCATAAGCTTTGTGATACACATTCTCCAATATTCCATACAAGGACTAAATTGAGTAGAATGTATCCAAATTACAAATACATCCCAAATATAACAAGCTACATGACAAAAATGAGTAAAATAACTCATCCTATCCATCAAATTAACTATGCGTTTGAGTTAAACTTAAGATTATAAACAAAGTTGTGGCTCATCCTCTGCTTTGATGTAAATTGTGGCTTCATCTTCACTTTTACTAGGCTTCTACTCTGGCTCGCATTCTTTAGCTATAGACATCAAATCCAAATAAAGGAAATCATCAAGAACTGCTTATTTTACAAAAACTTTCCTAACAGAAATGCTTATTAGCTTTTACAGAGTATACCTTGTATACTTTGCTGATGATGAAATAATGTTTGAAGAGAAATGAATTCTGGAGCTCCTCAGTAGGCTTTAATAAACAAAACAAATTACAGTTGAGATAATCAGAACAACAAAAATATATTATGTTGGTAGCCAACTTAAGTACGTCAGAAAACAGGATTTTTTATGGACAAGCATATCATAATAATACAATTATTTACCTCATCTTCTGTTGCCCATCCACTGCATCAAAAAGAGCATCATATAAGGGAAGCAATAGCTGAGGTGGAAGACTTACAACACGCTGAGAGATGACAAGACCGACATCATGTGCATTATCTCCCACCAAAGACTTAAGTTTAGATATCACATCCTTCTCCAGGCACACTTTGAGAAGGTACTCCTTGAGCTCAGTCATGCATTTGCTACCCTGTTACAAACAAAATTGTCACATGTCACCGCAAACTACAACAAGACGTTTGGGGATGACGAGGGGGAGCAGAGGCTTTCTATAAGCTTCCAAAATGCTTGCAGCAGTAGAAAGATAACATTCTACTACTATATCATACAACACAGCATCAGCTGAGTGAGTAACTAGAACAATCTAAAAACAACAAAACTGCAGCGACACACGGCAGAAAGAGTGAATGTTGAAAGTGGAATCTTACTTTGTATTTTCCTAACAATAGAGTATACTCCATCATCTTCATCGTTCTCTATACTGACCCCACAGTCGGTTGTCCCAATATCAAGTCTACAAAACCACTGAGATCCCGCTGCTTATTATCAAGGTATGTCTGCAATAGCACTTTCACTCAATGGATGTCACTAGGCTTTGGATCAAAGAAGACAAAATCTGCCTGAACATCTCCCTTCATAACAACTACTTTAATTAATTATATAGATTTAGAAAAGAATATAATTCTTCAACGATATGTGCTAAAGCAACGACTGATTAGAACAAGGTGAAAATACCAACCCCAGATTCAACGCTATTAGAAGAGTCGGACTGTTCGGTTTCTTCTTTGGCGTGGTTTGGAAACCCATTACCTAGAAAATATGCGTCTCAGTTAAAAGTAGACGCTGACCCTTGTACAAGTAATCCAAAACAAATTATCCAAAGCAGGTTAATTTCATGAAATATATACCTGATGAGCTGGCAAATTCATTAGTTTTTAACTTGTCTTCCAGAATCTCAGGCCTTGATTACTACAAACTATTTGACTTGCACCCGTTTCTACAAGCAAAACAAAAAATAAGTAACCACAGTAGAGGAAAGAGTGAACATAGCAAGGGGAAAGGATGACTGAGTTTTTAATGTTCGGTGTCCAAGTCCAATATCCAGAACATATCAAATTAGGTTAAACAATATCAATTGAGTTTTTAATGTTCGGTGTCCAAGTCCAACAAGTTTATGATTTAGTCAAGGAACTCAACAAAGTAACTAAAAAGTATCGTATAAGAAGACAATCCAGTAACAGATTGCTAGTCTCGATATATCATGGATCAAGAAAAACCAAATGTTAATTATCCAACAGAACATTGATCATATGGCCCATATGAAGAAGAAAAAATGTTAACTAACTGATTACCTCATTGTCGAAGTCATTGTCTTCATCTTTATGGACAGAAACATCACCCGAACGACCTCTGAAGAAGAGGGGGTTCATAATTCATTGGCTGCAAAATCAGAACGTAAGGATAAGGAAAATCTAAAACTGAGTGCCTAAAATTAAGGTGCAGCTACATTATCAACTACCTCATCTAACTGGTTAGATCTGTTAAGGACTTATTCTTGAATGTGGCCCATTTCTTCATCCCCCATGCGGTTTATATTCATTGAAACCTCTTGGATGCTGTTATTAGAGTATCTGAATCAAAATGCAACAACGGTACCTCATTAGTACACTTGAATCGCCAATGACTACGAATGACCTGTCAAGTGTAGAACAAGAAAGGTTAAAGACCTTAAGACTCCGGAGTACAGAATAACTCTCTTGCATTTTTGCTGATGTAAGAATAGTCAAATGTCCATATTGGTCAGTAAACTTATATATAATGGTGCCCTTTATATAATAAAATGTTAGATGAACAGAGAAGTATCTTGAAGACTTACATGCTTATTCCTCATTCATTGCACCATCCACTGATTCACACACAGAACAATAAGGATTTTAAATACTTTTTCTGTAATGCGTCATATACCCCTATTGAGTAGCAAAATACAAAAGAGTAACTTCAAAGAGAAATACAGAGGGAAATCGAAGAAACCTTTAATTGAGAGCTTTATCCTACTTGTATATTGATGGACATGCCGTTCTACATCCAGTCAACGAGTCCGCGTGATTCAGCATCCAGAGGCATAAGCTTCTTAATATTCATATCTGTTACAGGGGAAAAACCATTAATTACAACGAGTAAGTGATCCAAGCACCAAGAAAGTTCACAAAAAAACTGTCACCAACTCTTACCCAGGGATGGAACAGACTTGGCATTGAAATACTTCTCAGGAAAAAGGCTTCTTCTAATGTCGGATCAGATTCAAATAAAGTTCAAAATACTTGTCAAACAAAAGGTCATATTTCAAAAAGTAGATACTCAGTAAGTCGTTTACAAGTTAAGTATTATAACCAAAAGGCATTAGATTAGAACTCATTTTCATGAAGAATAGCACCTGCATCTTACTCAGTATAGATTGATGTTAAAATATCATATCCGGAAGAACATTCAGTTGTTATCAATTTTCTGTTACGGAATCAAAGCAGATGCAGGCACGTAAGACTCAGTCAGACCAAATTAAAGAAGAATTAACTCATACAAATAAGTTTACAACCATAAGCAAATATATTACCGAATTTGCAATTGAAGAATTCTCTGCACCAAACCCTTCCAAACAACAAAAAATAACAATTAAAATGTGTGACTAAACAGAGATATTAGGAACAACAATCAATCAAACCAAAGTCATACAAACCCTGATACCTTTTGCGGGTAACACTTTGCCTCATAACCCCTGCATCTTCTTCTTAGCAATCTAATACCATTGTTTTCGTAATCTTCACAAGCAATTAACTGTAACCTACCGCTCAAAATGATCAGTGACAAGTTTACCTATTCCAAGAGCATCACATCATCTTAGTCTTGTTCAATTTTAAGATCTCTCATTCAAAATTCTACAAATAAAGTAACATATTTATTCATTATATAGAGCTAAACAAGAAAAAATGGTTGCAAGCTAGTACAAAAGAAATGACGATTGCAAGTGCTAATCAATGAATTCACAGCTGAGAGAATAAACTTTGGTACCGTAATATTCAACATATATCAATCAATTAAAGAACACTAAATGCTGTTCAAAAAAAAAAATTTAAAGAACACTAAATCAACCCAAAATTACCTCAAAAGCAAACAGAAAGATGAGCGTGTCAAATAAGATCAAAGGAGAGGCGATTGCAAACAGAAGAGTGATAAATACGAGGGAAGTATGACGTCCGAGTGAGAATGGAGAAGTGGCGATTGCGCCCAAAGGAGCATCGATCGCCGGCAATGAATCGGTTATTGCGGTCGGAGAAGTGGCGATTAAGGGTGGAGAATCGGCGATTGCGAGCAGGAGCTGCAATCTCTGGCGGAGGAGCTGCGATCTCCGGCGGAGGAGCTGCGATCTCCGGCGGAGGAGCGCGACTGCCGGTGGAGGAGTACACCGATTGACGTTAGGGTTTAGTGAATGAATGGGCGGCTAAGGGTTTTATTATTTTTAAGTTTGTTTTTATTGTTTTTTTAGTATTGATAATCGCCAGCGTTTTATAATATCGTTCTTTATGTAATACCGAGTTTTAGTTTCACCAGCGTTTCCCAACTTTGCTGGCACAAAATTGTTGGCAAATTGCCTTTCTCTTGTAGTGCTTTTATTATACGTTTGAACCATTCATGAGTTTGAAAAGTAAAAAATTGGACAAGATCCCTTTAAAATTACTTATAGAAGTATGTTGTTTTTATTTATTTTTTCACACGTGAAGTTAATTTTATTATAAAATGCGGAAGATGAATTAACATGCAAAATTATTCATTGAGACTTTAAAATTACGTTTAAATTTGAATAAAATGTTATATATTTTATATTTTAATATTTTTTTAATAGACGCACTAGAGGCGCATTAAGGAGTGAATTTTTGAAAATAGGCGAACTGGCGCACCTGCACACGCTCGCGTTTACGCATTATGTGACCTAGCTTCTACCCATTAGCAAATCTAGCTATAATCAGAATATACTATGCCACCTGAAGAAAATATCTTTCTTTTCCTTTCTAGTCTTATGTTAGGCCAAAACTGAAAAATGGTCCAATTACTTTGGTGTTGTGCCAAAGTCGATCCGACAGGTGCCAATTTTAGTCACATATGTGTGTGTGTATATATATATATATATATATATATATATATATATATATATATATATATTTTCTCAAGTCAAGGAAAAATAACAAATAAAGGTAGTAATTCTAGTCTTCTAATTGTTCAAATTTGTTAATTCAAGAAAACAGAAAATATAATTTTAATGTTTACCAACAAAAAAAAAATCTATAATCTTGAACTTTGTTTTTGTATTTACTCGAAAACCAGTTTTAATTGAATAAAATCTAAAGTACAAGACAAAGATTAATTTAGTAAAGTAAAACTGTAAAAGACGTCGTCATTTGATGAAATCAAAGAAAGAGTTCTTAATTATTTTTTTGAGAAAAAAACTGATAAATAAGAAGTAATCAATTACAACCGGCTTATAAATTAGTATTATACTAAAATATAGGTTTATTAGCTTGTACATTAGTACTAACAAATTTGATACATTGCATTGTTTAATATATATGTATTATACTAGGCTTCTATAATATCATTATTCTAATTAGCCAAAAATAATTTTGTTAAGTAAATACTAGATATAGGATCCAATAATACACCTCTAATATTATAGTTGTGACTTGTGATCACAGTTTTTAAGAATGCTGTAACATTGATATATAGAAATTTTATTGTGATGAATTGCAGGTTATGCAAGGAATATTTATACTAATGGAACTTAAATAATCAATTTTTATCAATATAACTGTTAGTCCTTCTTTATTAACCATGTGTTAATGAAGCCTTAATATATATATATATATATATATATATATTAAAATAACCACTGTTACTTGTTAACTGTCATCAACTTGCTAAGTCTTAAACTGTATGACTAAATTTATAGTTCAGATATTTATTGTACTAATTTGGTGCTACTTCAGCTATAATTCAGGGACCATTTTTCCAATTTCAACTAACGTTGAGAGTAATATGTAAAAGAGAACAGAAGATTTGAGGATGTAGAATACTTAAATTTTTATTATTATTATATACACCAGATATGGGAGATAACGGAGGTTTTGACTAGAATTGGAAGGAGTTGTTTATTGGACAGGTGTCATGTTTTTGTGAGTGGAATAGGCATTGGCACAGGATTTCTGGAACAGAAGATCTTTGCCGAGCATATGGAGCTAGACATTAAGATGGTTGATGGGGATATTTTAGGTTCGGCCCAACATTGCATATTGGGCCGGTACATAAGCGCATCGAACATAGCTTGTTCGATATTGGATGTGCATCGAACGACACATGTTCGATGCACGCATCGAATCAAATTGATTCGATGCGCATTTTACAGCTATCAATGGGACCCGCGAGACGTTTACTATAAATAGCCCGTCCCCTTTGTAGTCCGTGCAGATCTGGATTGGACGATCACTCTGAACTAATCAGCATCGAACAATTGTGTATTGGATACTGAACTAGAGCGAAATACTTCATTCGACACGCATCTGGACCGAATTGGGTGCGTTTGATACGATATTAAGAACGGCACATCGAATTCGATACGTAAGGTAGTATCGAATCTCTTAGATTCAATATACTTGGATTCGACACAGGACCCTTACTGTACATCTCGCATCGAACAACGGTTATTCTACACGTCAGCATCGAACGTCTTGAATTCGATGCACATTACTTATCTTGTAATTTATCAGTTAAACCTAGTAAGCTTGTGATAGGTGTTCCGAACCAAGTTAGTCCGCTTATTATATTGGATTAGCATTATTTTGGTTATTTGTATTCAAATTGTATTATTTTACTGTGTTCTATTACCGTGACGAAATAAGACCAAAATATTGGCGCCGTCTGTGGGAACATTAGATTTTATTAGTTTATTAGGCATGACTTCCAGAATTACCAGATCTCGCAGTAAAGCCGTAGAGGGACCCAATGAGGAGGCTGAACGGATAACTCCTGACCAGATTATCCCAGACAATGCAGGACCCTCAGCAGTACTCGCGGTAGTACTAACACCCGCAAGGCGAGAAATGCAAGGACTTCAAGTTATGGAGGCACCGAGAACTGAAGCAGGTGCCACTGGAGCAACATCGACGAGTGTTTCAATTCCAAACACTATAAGGAATGAAATCATGGCGATGGTAAAGGCTGCACTGGCAGAAGTGCTGACTCCCGCACCGCCCGCACTGACACCACCACCTGTTGAACATCTAAAGGCCATAATGGAACAAGGTTCCGTGGCCAGAATACCGAAAGGAGAAGATAAAGAGAAAGAGATATCACGACAAGACGACAAAAGAAGTAAACATGTGTTAGAAGAACCACAAAGCAAAGAAAAATTGACCCACGATGATCATAGAAGGAAGTTAAAATCAATCTAGGTGCAATAAAAAAAGGCACCATGAGAGGAGAGAGAAAGAAAAGGAGGAAGATCGCAGAGATGAACCAAGAAGAAGAGAGGATAGGGACGATAAGAGACGTCTGAAGAGTCATGATTCCAGAAGGAAACATGACGAGGAAGAAAACCAAAGAGATGAACCAAGAAGGAGAGAGGATAGGGACGATATGAGACGTCCAGAGAGTCATGACTCCAGAAGAGAGGGTGACAAAATGACCAGAAAAATAGAGAGGCTTGAGAAAGAGAAAGCAGTAATCGAAGGTCGGATGACACAGGTGGAAGATACTACTAGCCGCAGCCCATTTTGCGAAACAATAGAAGCATAGATCTTAGGTCAGGGGAGAAGATTCCGGATCTAAAAACTTACGATGTAAGTCCGATCCCCGTGATCACCTTTTTCACTTGGACAGGAAACTATCTTTGTACGGTTTCAAAGACAATATACAAGCTAGGATATTCGCAACAACTCTGTCAGGGGTAGCCATGGACTGGTTTAATCGGATTACTCCAGGATCAATCAAAAGCTACAAGCAACTCAAGAAGATGTTTGAAGATCAATTCTTGAGTCAAGCTAGATTGGTTTTGGATCACTCCCATCTCTATACCATGAAACACGAAACCAATGAAAGTCTGAATGACTTTATGAAACGTTTCAATATGGAGTTACTAAGTATAGATCGCCCGTCTGGAGAGATGATCGTGAGCATACTTTTTCGAGCAACCACCAACACAACTTTTAGTGGGGATTTACTCAGAAGTAAACCCACCACTTTCGAGTAAATTAATAAGATAGCCCAGGAGGTGGTTCATTTTGAGGAGATGATAGCGACCAAAATACCCATTATTGCACCCATAAAAGAGAAGGAAAGAGGCAGAGAAGATCACAACCGAAACAACAACAACAACAACAACAACAACAAGAGCAAGAACTATAAATACCGGGAGAGTTCACCCAGGCGGTACACGCTTCTGAATGCTCACATAATGACAGTATTCAGGGCACAAAGAGAAGAGGTTGGCTGAGAGATCCCATACCGATGAAGGAATCCAAGGCTATAGAGTTTTCGACCCTATTCTGCAAGTACCATAATCAGAAAGGACACGATACTGAGGATTGCATGAACCTGAAGGATGAAATTGAACAATTATTAAAGGATGGCAAACTCGTGGAGTTTGTAAAAAATGTTCAAGAACAAGAAAACAATGGCAGGAGGAATAGAACTCGATCTCCCAGAAAGGATAAACAAAGGATGGTCGATGAACCGCATCTATTCGAGTATCCTCAGATTGAAGATGGAAATGCCAGAAAAGGTATGATCAATATGATATCAGGAGGACCAGGGGGAGCGGATTCCACCAGCGGACGAAGAAGGATCACGAGGCTCGTTGAATTGGATAATTTCGTTAATATGGCTAGTATACTTAGAATCGAAGAGATGCCGCATGAAGAGGTTACGTTCTCAACAACAGACCTTTGGAAATTGAGCGCACAGGCTATTCAAATATCAAAACTAAACTGCCATTTGGTAATAACTGTGGACATAGCAAATTATGGAATCACCAAGATGTTGGTGGACCACGGTAGCTCAGTTAATGTGTTGTTCAGTTCTACACTGGCCAAAATGGGATTGAATAACCAGATATTGGAACCGGTGAGAACATCGCTTCACGGATACGGAGGTCCAGAGATAGTCCCAATAGGAATGCTTAAGCTCCCTACTTCATTGGGTATAGCGCCGAAGAGAAAAACTCTTCTGGAAAATTATGTGATCGTTGACATGCATTTCGCATACAACGGAATCATAGGAAGGTCGGCGCAAAATGCATTCCGAGCATTACCGTCAACTTATCATCAAATGGTGAAATTTCCAACTCTTGCTGGCACAGGCGAAGTAATAGCAGACCATATTGAAGGTTGGAAGTGTTATGTGACTCCGCTCCGAACGCGACCACAACAGGAAGAAGACGCAGCAAGGGCGCTAGCTCCCACGCAAATGGGCGCATTGATTGAAAGATTTTAGTTCAAGTTATAAGATTCCTTAGTATTTTGAATATTAGTTATTCGTACCCTCTGCCATGACACGCATGAGGGGCAAACATGTATCAACTTAAAACGGGAACGCCAAGAACATGAGTCCAGAAGGCAACAGGGAAAAATGAGCTATGAATTAAGCTCCGATCTACTCACATAATTTGATTCAGTTTTCAAGAAGAATCCTTTTGATTAATCGCTTTATATGAAATCCATCTAACCTGCATGATCAAACTGTATGCAGGACATAACGTCCAAAAGGCAATGAGGAGGACGGGAATTTTGTCCATCGTGGCACGAGATACCGAAAATCCTTAGAGGCAACGAGAAGGATGGAAACTATGTTCATCGTGGCACTAGATACCGAAGATCCTCAGAGGCAACGAAAGGGATGAAAACTCTGTCCATCGTGGCACGAGATACCGAAAATCCCCAGAGGCAACGAAAGGGACGGGAACTCTATCCATCGTGGCACGAGATACTGAAAATCCCTAGAGGCAACGAGATGGATGGAAACTGTGTTCATCGTGGCACGAGATACCGAAGATCCTCAAAGGCAACGAAAGGGACGGAAACTCTGTCCATCGTGGAACGAGATACCAAAAATCCCCAGAGGTAATGAAAGGGACGAAAACTCTGTCCATCGTAGTACGAGATACCAAAAATCCCTAGAGGCAACGAGAAGGATGGAAACTATGTTCATCGTGGCACGAGATGCGAAAAATCCCCAGAGAGAACGAGAGGGACGGAAACTATGTCCATCGTGGCACGAGATACCGAAAATCTCCAGAGGCAACAAGAGGAACAGAAACACTGTCCATCGTGGCACGAAATACCGCAATTCCTAAAAGACAATCAAGAGAGACGAAAACTCTGCCCATCGTGGTATGAGATACCGGGGTTCCCAAAAGACACTAAGGAGGGACGGAAATTCTGACTATTGTGGCACAAAACACTGAGAACCCCACACAAATGGCGAGAAGGGACTAAAGTTCTTTCCAAAGTGGCAAATATTACCACTAAAGCTTGAAAAAGAGGAAAGGGACAGACACTACATGTGAAACTGTAAGTGCTATTTAAAACCCGCAGTTAAGAAATAATGACCGCTACACTCAAAAGGTGAATAATAACGACTGAACGAAAGTATAAGAAAGAAAAGTAATATGTCTAAAAATGACAAGTGATACCTATCCATATGGGGAATAATACGAAGCAGGACGATTATAATCCTGTTAGAGAAAACACTATCCTATGATTTGTCGCAAAATTAACTATTTTTCACGAACATAGAAGAATCCTCAGGTTGTCAAAATAAAGTAAAGAATCAATATAGGAAATTGAATAAAAGACAACAAATATGAGCTTAAAAATTGAGCAAATCAATATGAAAATTCATAAAACGCAATTTTGCTAGTCATAGGATGGTTCAAACAAATAAAAAGGCGACGTAGCGTCACGAATAAAACTAAATTAAAGATTGTTCACAACATAGAAAAACGAATAAAAGGCCTTTTAGCTTCTAGCTGCCGCCTTAATTTTCTTCCTCGTCCTCGGAGGAGGGATACGGTCCAGGCATTGGAGGCTGCAACGAGAGTCCCTGAAGAAAAAGGTCTTCATTCTCAAGCAGAATAGCAAACTCGTCCAGAGACTCAGGTTGAGAACCCGTTGAGGGAGGCAGCTTTTCTAGATTGGGCCCCAAGGAGAGATTCAACCATTATGGCCTGAAACCACCACTGATGTACTGCGTCTTATAAAATTGGTGGACGGTCAGAACTTGAGCCTCAAGATCACATCGGCGAGCACTGATCTCTTGGAACGTGTTGCTCCGAAAGAACTCTTCGGCGATCTCCACTTTCTGCTGAGCATTAGGTGGGCTCACCACCGATTTTATCGAACTAGCACTTGAGCCGCTACTCGACTCACTCTCAGATGTTGATTCAGTATTCACCATTGTTGACGAGAAAGAACTGAAATAAATTAAAAAGAACGAAAGCTGACTATGGGCGAATACGTCATTCTCGACTCTCATAACACTCTCAGAACATACATAAAGTGCAAACTAATTAAAAAGATATAAATCTCACAAGCGAGAGAATGTTAGTTACCTTGATTGAACTTGCGGAAGCAACACCGTTTATCCGATTGATTTATCTGACAAACGGAAACAAAATAGAAAATATTAAAAAAGCAATAATAAACATTAGTGTATAAAGCTAAAGCAGCTAAAAAATTCTAAGGCACTGCATCGAACGCTCTCGGTTCGAGGCCAAGAGCATCGAAATGTGGTTTACCTGAGAGAGCAAGTTCGCGTGGAGCAGAATGAGCTCCCCGCAGCACTCTGCCCCTTATATAGGCAACGGAAGGCCCATAAGGCCCACATCAGACTGCGCATCGAACGAGCGTATCGAACGCGCTCCGTTCGATGCATCGTAACTAGAGCATCGAACACACCCTGTTCGATGCGCAACATCATCTTTCAAAAGCAAAACCCTAAACCATAAACGCATCGAACGAGCGTATCGAACACACTTTGTTCGACGCGCAACATCATTTTCCAAAAGCAAAACCCTAAACCATAAACGCATCGAACGAGCGTATTAAACACACTATGTTCGATGAGCATCATCATTTTTCAAAAACAATTGCAATCTGTTCAGAAGTAACATATGATTAGGAATATCTCAAACCAGTGCAACAACTTTATCGAGGTAGTTCAAAGCCGACCGCTTCCAAGTTCAAACCTAATTTTAAAAGTTTGGAAGCCGTTTTCTACTCGGCACCGTCTCCCAAACTAGGGAGACTATGTGATGGGGATATTTTAGGTTCGGCCCAACACTGCATATTGGGCCGGCCCATAGGCGCATCGAACAGAGCTTGCTCGATATTGGATGTGCATCAAACGACACATGTTCGATGCACGCATCTAATCAGATTGATTCGATGCGCATTTTACAGCTATCAATGGGACCCACTAGATGTTTGCTATAAATAGCCGTCCCCTTGTAGTCCGTGCAAATCTGGATTGGACAATCACTCTGACCTAATCAGCATCGAACATACTTCATTCGACACGCATCTGGACCGAATTGGGTGCGTTCGATACGATATTAAGAATGACACATCGAATTTAATACGTAAGGCAATATCGAATCTTTTAGATTCGATATACTTGAATTCGACACAGGACCTTACTGTACATCTCGCATCGAACAACGGCCATTTCGACACGTCAGCATCGAACGCCTTGAATTCGATGCACATTACTTATCTTGTAATTTACCAGTTAAACCTAGTAAATTTGTAATAGGTGTTCCGGACCAAGTTAGTCTGCTCATTATATTGGATTATCATTATTTTGGTTATTTGTATTCAAATTGTATTATTTTACTGTGTTCTATTACCGTGCCGAAATAAGACCAAAATAATGGTGTACTTAATGTTTGGGACTACATAACAACTACAAAAGAAAAAAAAATGGCAAATAATATATTTTGTCCTCACAATCCATCTCTATTTAGATGTTTAACATCTTACAATAACATGAAAATTTGACTTTTTTGATGCATTAGGAGCATATTTTACTTTTGTCAGTATTTCAAAGAACAGCATGCGATTCTTGCTTAGTATCATGTAGTTATTTTCTGCGCACAATATTGGCAATGAGATTTCCTACTTCCTCGCTGCAATCCTCCTGCACATGATGCCCTGCCTGAAAACCAAGAAAAAATGGATCTTTTAAACGAAGGCCAACCACAGTATGTGTCATACACAAAGCTGAGATTCCATTGTCTTCAATTGTTATGTTATTAGATGATGGTGTACCATGTGTTTAAACTTTAAACATATGTTAGTTACAAGAAGAGTTAAGTTATTTACCATCGGAAGCGTGATGAGTCTAAGCTTGGACTGTTTGCAAAACTCTTCAACACCATCAAAACTCAACCAACGGTCTCGTTCGCCCCAGCAAACAGTCGTCCGAACTTTCCAGTTCTCATTCGTAAGTATCTTTCTCATATCCTCAAGATATCCCTATCAAGTACATGAAATATGAGATCCAAACAGTTTGGTAATGAAGTCACTAACAAAAGATCTGATATTGAAGTTAGAACTATTAGCAAGCAGAAAGGCTCATTGAGAGATTTGCAGTTGCTACTGCAACAACTTCCAGATGAAAGCAACATTTTAAGTCAGACGGAAATAAAAATTTGTCAAGAATAGTTTCACCTTTAGTTCCTTTTTCATTGACCTACTAATTGCGTTGAGAGCAAAACCAGAAGAACCGGACGTGAGGTATGGCCTTCTATAAACCATTGCAACATCTTCTTTCATCATGTAAGGACCGCAGCTTAACAAGACTTTGTCGCTCGCTCTTAAAGGATCCTGGTTGGGTTGACATGTTAATGAAGAAGAATGTAATAATATATAATACTTTTCTACTGAGGATAAAAGAACAATCTGGTTTATTTTCAGTCATATTCTTGAATTTCTTACCTGAGAGAAAATCTCTCCTAGCAAAAAGTTGCTGAATATAGCAAGTGTCGATGGCAGGTTAGCATGTTTGTCTGTCAGCTGCAGAAATCAAGCCAGAGAATGTTATAGATAATTAGTTACAAACAGGTTATACATTGAATTTGAATATAAGAATAAATGTCGATAAATTCTATCATGGCTAAGAAACAAGAACAATCTTGTAAAGTGAAAGGTTCAATGCAGTTTTCGGTGTTGAATTAAAGAGCTGATTAAACTCAAAATTCAAGGATGTATTACCAGTTGCAGAACTTGAGAATCTAATTCAAAGAGGGGGTAGACATTTTACAACGTTAGTAGAGAAAGTTCAAATGAACTTACTGGAGGATTTAATAGAATGAGATTATTGATCTTTTCCTGGTGAGTGCTAACATATTTGACCACAACTGGTGCAAAGTATCCCTAGCACAAAAACAATACACCTGATGATTTTTGCAATCGAACGAGAGAATATAGAGATGAATTTTACTCTGCCTTCATATTCAAATATACCTGAACAACAAGATTAACCTTTTTATCTTTCGAGAATTCGTTGATTATAGAATCTAGGGACTCTACGTATTCTGCCAGTCAACCAAAAACAATGAGCATCAAATGGTTAACAGTTACATGTGCCGTGTTAAATGAAATTGTGGCATACTTGAAACTTCTATAGTAGAATTCTTCATTTAAACTACAAAAGCTGGTTACCTTTCAGAGTGTAATCAAAGCCAAATTTGGCTTGAGGTTTATCTGAAAATCCAAATCCTGAAATAACAACAGAAACTTACAATGTTAATGGCACCTCCACGAAACAACAAAAGATGCAAACCATAAACGGGCACCATAAGAGTGGAAAATTTAAGTTTACCTAGCCAGTCAAAAGCAATGGCATGATTTTTCTTAGAGAGAATAGGTAGAACTTTGCGATAGGAATATGCCTATAACAGAAGTCAAAACATGGTTAGTAGGTAAACACACTATGACTAATTAAACCATGTCTATATGCCTATGTCAAGAATGAGATCATGGAGAGGTAAGTGCATTATGCCAAAGAAAAAGGTAAGGTCTCAATATCAACAGTTCACCATCTGGTTAAAAACGTAAGGAGACTTAAGCTTTTCTCGAATCTTATACATTCTTCTAGTTTATCATCTAATATAAACATGTAGCGTAGCTTACTTACCTTGCAACGGGGCAAATTTACTTAATCAAACAGTTTTCAACTTTCAAAGTGTCTGCACTATCGAATTCGACTGATAATTTTCGTGCACTGATCAATGAACCTAATCATCAACAAACTAACCTGTGAAGGAAGACCATGAATTAGAATAACAGGCGGATTGTCAGTGCTTCCACTTTCGATGCAAAACCATCTATTGCACAAAATTTAGCATGTTTCAATTGGTAATCCCTGCAAATAGTCCATTCTCATTATCTGCATATCACGGGTTGGTGACCCCCATATTGTAGTAATAAATCCTGTAATGACTTTCCTTACAAGTGAACACCTAATAAATTCTTTCAAAAAACATAAAGTTATTGCCTGAAAAGATCAGAGGACGCCTGCGAAGAACTAGACATGACAAGTCCAAATATGGGATCCTTCGCCTTCTCGCCGGTGCCACCAACAGCATGCGCTTTCACCTTAATTAATGTGTCAAGAATCAAATCATAATGTTACATAAAGAAAAGCTACAGCCACAGGTATTTATCAGGAAACATAGCATTGTTTAAAATGCAATTTTATGGTAACAGAAAGAAAAAGAGGAAAAAGTAGTTTTCTCACTATTCGTCCTTGCTTGAACCATTCATCAGCAGCACTTGGTTCATCTGAGTATTTGCCTATCCAAAAAGATTATATATTTAAATTCCAAATCTCATTCTTTTCTTGAAAACAAAGAAAAAAAGAAAGTGTTTACCACCACTAAAAGAAAATCCATCTCCAACAGATGATTCTGCATCCTCTAAAAAGTAATCCTGAAAATTTAAAATTCCAACATGAAATAGAAACCTAAGCAATGAATCAATAAAAGTAGAGAGAGTGTATTTAGTTTCAAACCTCATTTGGTTCACTTCTTGATCTACATGTGTACAAGGAAAGTTTCTTTGTAGAGGGAACAAGTTGAGCAGTTAAGAAGGGAGGCTTAGGCTTCTTCTGCTGTTTGGGAAACAAAAGTGAAGCCGCGGTGGAAAGACAAATAATAGCCATGGACAATATGGCAGGGAAAAGGTTCCTGTTTCTCCAAGTACTAGTTGTTGTGGCAGTTATGACAGTTGGCTCCTACATACAAGAGCACAAAGCAGGACTAAAATTGAATTGGTGTTTTATCAAATATTTTGGATAGGATTTTTCTGGTTCACATTTTTCAATATATATATATACACCCTCCCCCTCTTTTTATGTGTTTTAGAGAAGAGATGTAAACAGTTTACACCATCATATGGATAATGATTATAATAAATGGTTTAGAGTTCAATCCTTTTTAAGTGACTTGGTTTGTTGGGATGAATATGAGTATGACCAACCATAGCACTTTTGGCCTAAGTGCAGAATAAGGACTTTACAGATGTCAAAGTTTTAAGAACTTGTGCCTCATCATTGCTAATATTTGTAATTTTTTTTTTTACCATAATAATAAATATTTGATCCAACATTAGTAAAGACCCAAGATAACAGATAAATATATATGTAAAACAACCATAAAAGAGTTTGATTCACGAGCCTCAGTTTTTTTTTTTTCGCTTCTTTTTGATAATTATTCACATGCATCTATAAAGGCCCCCCCTTTTACCATGTTTATATATTCTGTTGTGCAACACTACCACCACATTGGCGTGTCGTTATTACTTAATTCCTGGTTTGAAACTACGGGTTGTTGCTTCATTTGTTTGGTAGTTTTGAAACTAGAGAAATCTTAAATCACCAAAATTAACTTTAACAAAATTTTCCATTTTTGGCAATTTTCTGTTTATTAGTTAGTTTTCTCTTTCCTTTTATAGTAGGCCGCCAACAGCTAGTTTCTTTTATTAACTTATATAAATATAAGCCTAGTTAGTTTTTATTTTTCACTTTTTCCAGATCACAAATTTGTGAAAATCGTTGAGAGAAGAATCGCGCACACTGTAATTTCGATCGCAATCTTCTTTTTGCAATGTTGAATAAATTTGAATAAATTTTTGATAACTGCGTTGTTGATGTTGAATGTTGATATTGATTTCTGTAATTCATGATGGTATCATTCGCCATTGACTCGTACAATTTTGCTGCGTACTTGTTCGTTCGTTCGATTTTCTTTTCTCTCATTGTTTTTGTCATATTGTGTTGATTTTTTGTTGGAAATAATACTTATCGTGTGTCTCTATCACGATATTTGCTTTTGTTGGTATCAAGATCGGTTCAATTTGGTGGTGTTTGTGTTGATTTGATCGGATTCAACTTTTTCCCCAAATTCTGTAAACCTAATTTTGATCTACTTAGTGAGAATGACAAATCCTGCTTCTTCTTCAAGCATTATGCCTGCGTCTGCTCCTAGTACTTTACCTGGTTCTACTAATAAAAACCCATGTGAAGACTCTTCATCTGTGTACTTCCTTGGTTCTCATGATTTCACTGGTTCATCTATTGTTGGTGAGAAATTGAATGGAACTAACTATTTAGCCTGAAATAAAGGCATCATTATGGCTTTAACCATCAAGAACAAACTCTCTTTCATTGACGGCACCCTCTCTCAACCTGATATGTCTGATCCTGTATTGTATTCTTGCTGGATTGGAGCAAATGGCTTGGTTTTGTCTTAGCTTGTCAACTCTATCAACAAAGACATTCAAAGGAGTTTACTATACTTCACCTCTGCCTTTGAACTGTGGAATGAACTCAAAACTAGGTTTGATAGGATAGATGGTTCAAGAGTTTACCATCTGCAGAAATCACTCTTTGTCATCTCTCAAAACTCTGGCATTATTACTGAGTATTACAACCACTTTAGGGTCCTATGAGATGAATTTGTGAATCAAAGACCCATAGTAGCATGTTCATGTGGTCTTTGTACCTGTAATGTTAACAAGACTATGATGGAGTTACAACAATCGGACTGTGTGCTGAGATTCTTGGTAGGGCTAAATGAATCATATTATGCCATTAAAAGTCAGATACTTCTTGTATCTCCCCTGCCTCCACTATCCAAAGTTTACTCCATGGTTTTGCAAGAGAAGCATCAAAGATCACTATATACTGCATTTCTACCATCTCATGACTCACTTGCTTTGTTCACTAGGCAAAGGCCTCCTCAGCCTTATCCAGCTAGAGCTCCATTTCCACAACACAACCCCAACTTCACTGCAAATAAACAATACTGTTAACACTAGAAAATAAAATACGAGATTAAAGAGAATATTAGTCCTAATCAAAAGGATTAATAAATGGACAATACTATTGTCACGAGTACTTCCGATGAGTTGTACCCACTCCCAACGAGGAGGCCCGTCGGATGTGACCAATACCGCTCGGTTATTAACCCAAAGCGGTAGGAGTGGCCATCCGACGAGAGCACCCAGCGTCCCCCGTAAAGTCACGATGAATCAAAACTAGATATCAGGGTGGCATCGGATAAAAAGCAAACCCGAATGGATCCACCTGATTCAGATATCCATCACGACACCGAGCAGGGCCCTAATGGACTCCCGAGTCCCAGAACCTTAACAAAAACACTTCCTTGCTATGCACTCCCAACACAAATGCTCTCGGAACACTACCCCAGTCGACCCACCCAGAGGACGGAACTTCACAATAACGTAAGAACTACAGAACAACACTTTTCGGGCACTCGAAGAAAGAAAACACCTACCCACGATAGCTAAAAACTTCTCAGAGATCAACCCATGAACAAACACCCCCTCGGAGAATATCCTGAAACACTCACTCCAGAATACACACCTATCGAAGAAGCACTGTCACTAAGAGCACACCCAAACTTGGCCCTCGAGTCACCGTTAGAAGCAATGAGCCCTCGGAAGCAAAGAAGGCAGTCTACCCCTTGTCATAAAGGAGACCTAAGCCCTCAGAAGAAGAAAAAATGATACAGTCAGCACTTAAGATAGACGTTATCTTATTGGTTAAATAAACATTGTAACACGTGTAAAACACCACCACATGCATAACGACACATGTAAAACCATGCATAGCGACACATGTCCCTAAAAACTCTATATAAACAGAGGAAGAAGGGAAACAAAGAGACGTCGGACAATTGGGGAAAACACACGCATAGACTCGACATTACGCATATCGACTCGGAAAAAGAGTGGATCATAGTGAATAAAAGGAAGAAATGTTCTTGTCATTTTTTCTCTCTTTTTAAATAGCGCTTAGTTTTTGAACCACGGACAAAGGCGTTCCAACCCAAATAAATAATTTAGTTAATTAGGTCGTAATTCCAAACATGTTAACAAAATGGCGCCGTCTGTGGGAACGCCATAAGATTTCTCTTCGAGAGCGTTCAAGAACGATGCCTATCATGGAGAACCTATTCCATAGTGAGAGTCGTCCTCGCCATTCTCAACACTCGGAAGAAACTCTGTCCAATCGCCAATGCGAAGAAAGGGACTTTATCAACGTCCCTCGTTCCATCTTTGAAAGACTTATAGAGACTAGGGCCCGAAGGACCCCGCCCGGATACGTGGACCCTCACGATTTATCCCCTCGATCCTCTCGCCATCAAAATCCCTGGACCGAGAAAGATCAGGTTCAATCTAAGTGGAGCCCCGCCTCCGATCCCTGGCGCCACGAACCCCCGCAGAATGGCCAAGCGCACTACGACTATCGGGAAACGTGCCGAACTGACCAACAAGAGAGAAGAAGTGTGCTTCCGGACCTTCCCGCACCATTCCCCTCTTCAGGTGAGGATCATACCATATGGGGAATTCTTGATGGTCTTAGGAAAGAGGTGGGTGATATTAAAAAAACAATGGGACCCAAGGAAGAACTTACCTTTAAAACATCCCCTTTTATCCCCGAGATAGCCTTAGCCTCTATCCCAGCGGGGATGCAGCATGTAAATGGTCCTCTGTATACTGTGGATGCAGATGGAAAGGATCCGCAGGATCATATACACCAATACTTAGTCGGGATGGACCTCAATTCCGCCCCGGACCACGTACTCTGCCGCGTGTTCCCTGTAACCCTTGGAGGACGAGCACAGTCGTGGTTTACCCATCTTGCACCCGGGTCCATCGACAGCTTTGATCGACTAGCCCACCTATTCGTGAGGCATTTTCCTTGCAACCGGCGGTACCCTAAATCCGCCACGCACCTCTTCACCGTTAAACAGAAGAAGAATGAACCTCTACGAGAGTACATAAAGTGCTTTACAGATGCGGCGCTGGATGTCCCGAACGTTAGTACCACCATTTTGGCAGATATACTCACGCAAGGGCTCCGGGCGGGCGAATTCTTCCGCTACCTTACGGGAAATCATATACGGATATGAACGAGCTGATGCATCAAGCGGAGACTTATATCCTAATAGAGGAGGCTGAAGGAACGAAGAGACGCCTGGAGAACAATGACAATGAACGTCACGAACCCACCGAACGGGAGGTAAAGGCCAAGGAAAGAAACCGGGAAGGAAAACCATCCCAACGTAAAGACGAGAGTGGCCCGGTCAAGAAATTCCTCAAGCCGGTACCCTTGCCCCCAATGACCATTGCCCCCGTAGAAGTACTCAATGTGATGCGAGGCAGCACCGAGTTGCGATGGCCAAGGGAAGCCCGGTTCCCCGACAGAGACAAGAATACGGGTAAGTATTGTAAATACCACAAAACCTATGAGCATACCACCGAGGAGTGTACCACCCTGCAAAGGGAGGTGCTCCGCCTCTTAGAGGCCGGATACCTGAAGAACTATCTCAAGGTAAACAATCCCGAGAACCCCCCTCGTTATACCTACAAGAGACCCCGAAAGGAAGAGGAAGAAAAAGATCGGGCGACTCCCCATCGGAAGCCACGAGAGAGAACGGCGGAGCAGCAGACCCCACCCCCTCCCCCGGAAACGTATGAAAATAATATGCCTTCGGGGCGTACCATTAGTATGATAGAAGGAGGAGATCTCTCCGTGACATCGCAAGGTTAAAAGAAGAAATATTTGAAAGAGGCTAGGAGGGCAGAACACGGATTATTCGTGGGGTCTATTCAAGGTGCAAAGCTTTCTAGCATCACCTTCGGACCCGCAGATTTAAAAGGAGTGATTTATCCCCACGAGGATCCCCTAGTAATAGAAGCCGTGATATATGGGATTGACGTCCAAAGAATACTGGTTGATACCGGTAGTTCCGTAGATGTCTTATTTCTTCCCACTTATCTGGCCATGGGATTAAGGAGAGAACGATTAGAAGTAGCCGAAGTTCCGTTAATAGGTTTCTCGGGAGAAAACTCCAACACACTCGGAACCGTGACGCTCCCGATGTCATGGGGAGAGGGAGCTCTTCGAAGAACCGAGCCTACAAAATTTTGGGTGGTAGAGGCTTCGTCAAGAACGTACAACGCAATATGCGGGCGGCCCTCCATTCGGGCCTTCGAAGCAATCCCTTCAACCCTCCATCTTAAGGTAAAATTCCCGACCTTGTCAGGTATCAGAGAGGTCTGAGGAAGCCAGGCAAAGGCTCGGGAGTGCCGTATGAATGCTCTCCCTCCTGAAGAGGACGAACCCACCCTCGGAAACAACAAAAAGCGAAAAGTAGAGGAGGTACGAGTACAACCCGTAGAAGAGCTAAAAATGGTGGAACTGGTAGAAGGGAGCCCAGAGAAAGCGGTTAAGGTAGGCACCAAAATGGAGCCTGAAATTGAAATCCAACTGGTTCGCATCCTGAAAGAATTCCACCACATCTTTGCATGGGAAGGTGGACCGCTAGGACAAATCAGTAATAAGGTATGTCAGCATTTCCTTAACGTAAAGCCCGGGGCCAAACCAGTTCAACAGAAAAAGAGGAAAATGGGCCCGGAATGCAGTAAAATCATTCGGTCTGAAATCCAGCGACTTCTCAGCTTGTAGCAAATCAGAGAAGTCATATACCCCGAGTGGCTAGCCAACGTAGTCCTAGTCCCGAAGCATGGAAGTAAGTGGCGAATGTGCGTGGATTTCACGAACCTTAACAAAGCATGCCCTAAGGACTGCTACCCCTCCCAAGTATTGACCAACTGGTAGACTCAACAGCGGGTTGTGCCCTCTTGTCTACCCTGGATGGGAACCAAGGATATAACCAAATTCCAATGGCGGTCATGGACCAGGACAAAACTAGTTTTATCACCGATGCGGGTACCTTTTGTTATCTAGTGATGCCATTCGGACTCAAGAATGCAGGGGCCACCTACCAGCTATTGGTAAGCTTGATGTTTGCAGAACTTATTGGAAACACGGTGGAAGTCTATGTAGATGATACGGTCGTTAAAAGCCGCTCTGCCAGAAACCACCCCGAGGACCTACGAAAGGCATTAGCCATCATGAACCACTTCGGGATGAAGTTTAACCCTAAAAAATGCTCATTCGGTATCTGAGGAGGCAAGTTCCTAGGATATATGGTTACAGAGAAAGGGATAGAAGTTAATCCCGAAAAGGCCCGAAGCCATCCTGAGGTTACCTACCCCTAAGACAATTAAAGATGTACAGAAGCTTACGGGTCGGATGGCCTCTCTGATCCGATTCGTCTCCAAGTCGGCCGAGAAAGGACTTCCCTTCTTCAAGGTGCTGCGTAACATCAAGGAGTTCCAATGGACCCCGCAGTGCGAAGAAGCTCTCCAACAGTTGAAGGAATATATGGTAAAACCACCATTACTGGTGAAGCCTGTGCCACAAGAAGAGCTCTTTGTGTACTTATCGGTTGGAGATGAGGCTGTAAGCGCGGTGCTAGTCAAGGATCAAAACAAGGAACACCACCCCGTATATTATGTGAGTAAAACTCTCCTCGGGGCCAAAACCAGGTATACCCAAACCGAAAAACTTGTCTTGACTTTAGTTACTACCGTCCAGAAGCTCCGCCCATATTTCCTCTCCCACCCCATAACTGTGCTAACTAAGCACCCGCTGAGAGCAATTCTCAACAAGCGGGAGACCTCGGGAAGGTTGATAAAATGGGCCATAGAACTCACCGCGTATGACATCTCCTATGCCCCAAGGCCCTCTGTCAAAGCACAAGTCTTAGCGGATTTTGTAACCGAATTGACAGGCATCGGAGCCGAAGAAAAAATACCCCTATGGCACATCTATGTGGACGGCTCCTCGGTGAGCACACATGGGGGGGGGGGGGGGCTGGGATAGTTTTGGCAAACCAAGAAGTAGAAGGAGAGATACTCCACTTCGCGGTCAGAATCGACTACCCCTTATCAAACAACGAGGCCGAGTATGAGTCCTTACTCATAGGAATGAGACTGGCCCGAGAAGGCGGCATGAGAAAAATACTTATCCACAGTGACTCGCAATTAATTTTGCAACAAATCAATGGCTCGTACGAAGCCAAGGAAGAAAGGATGCAAGTTTATCTCCGAACGGTTCACCGGAGGCGGGAGTGGTTCGACGAGTGCGGAATAGCTCAAATCCCGCGAAAGGAGAACCAAGAAGCGGACACCTTGTCCAAAATGCCACCCAAGCGGTCGCCGTCCGCACCCGAAAAATCACCCTACTCCAAGTTACTGAGTCTGAGATGACCGAGGGCCATGAAGTGAGTGCCGCTATCGACCCCCCATCTAGTTGGACGACCCCAATTAAAGCCTACCTGCAGGACCCAGAAGGGTATTCCACGGATAAAACTGTGCAACGGTTTATGTCTAGAAGCACTATCAGGTATTTCCTTAAAGACGGGATATTATTCCGCAGGACATACTCATGCCCTCATACCCGATGCTTGAACGAGGAAGAAGCTCAACTGGCTATGGCGAAAACCCACGGGGGGACATGCGACAGCCATACGGGCGGTGAGAGTATGGCCGGACGCCTGATTCGCCAAGGCTATTATTGGCCCACGATGGCCAAAGATTGCAAAAGCCATGCTGAGAGGTGCAAATCGTGCCAAGCTTACGCCCCCCGGATTCATCAGCCAGCTGCCCCTTGGGAACCACACCTGACCCTCTGCTCGTTCTCTAAATGGGGCATAGACATAGTGGGCCCTCTTATACCCGATGCCGGGCAAAAGAAGTTTCTCCTCGTAGCAGTGGATTACTTCACCAAGTGGGTAGAAGCGGAGCCCCTGTCCCGTATAACCACGGGCGCGGTTATCAACTTCCTCTGGAGGAATATCCTGTGCCGTTTCGGTGTCCCTCGGAACATGGTAAGTGATAATGGTCTACAATTTACGGATCAAGGATTAGAAAAGTGGTGCGACCATTGGGAAATTAAACACCGCTTCGCTTCGGTGGGGTACCCTCAAGCCAACGGTCAAGTAGAGAGGACCAACCGAACCCTCTTGAAGAATATGAAGGCCCGACTCGACTGGCACAAAGCTAGGTGGGTGGAGGAAATACCTGGCATACTATGGGCCTACCGGACCACGCAAAGCGCGGCCACGGGCGAAACCCCCTTCAGCTTGGCCTATGGCTACGAAGCTGTTGTACCTACGGAAGTCTCTATAGAGAGTTGGCGAGTTAGGGAATACGAGGAAGTGGCTAACAATTCTAACTTGGCCCTCGCCCTCGACCTCCTCGAAGAAAAAAGAATGCGGGCCACGGTCCAAAATGAAGAATACAAGGGCTGGATGTCCCGGTACTACAACTCAAAGGTGAAACCCAGGACTTTTCAAGTCGGGGACCTAGTGTTGAAATGGGTCGGAGCCTCCAATAACGTAGGCAAACTTGAGCCGCGATGGGAGGGACCGTACAAGATAGCGGGGATCGTCGGGCCTGCGACATATCTCCTCGCCAATTCCGAGGGTGCTATCCTTAGCAATACTTGGAATGCATTTAACCTTAGGAAATACTATGCATAATGTAACAAAACAGCTTTGTACATAAATAAAGTTGTTTATAGATGGTGCCTGTACGATACAAGGGAGATAAGGTTGCCCGACAAAATAATGACTCCCTATCTACGAGTCATACTAGCAACCTAACCCGAGGGACCATCAAGCGTAAAACGCGAGATCCCACACTAAAAGTATGTCGGACCGTATCCTATACAAGGGCCCTTACACCAATCAAACACTCACACAAACTAAGCATCCTCTATTGGATGCTTTCCCTCCTTAATCAGGCGGCGGCGGTCCTCCGCGGACATGTGATTCGGATCTCCGATAGGCGCGATCGGTCTCTGCGGAGAAGGAGCCTCTGGGAACACCTGATGAATATCCAACTCAGGAATCACCATATCCGAAGGAAATCTCGGCAAAGCCTCCGTTGTATCCCGGCACAAGTAATATCCCATGCGGACTAGATCACGCATCTCCTGCGCAAGGGATTCGCGGAGGACAGAAGGCCCCACAACGCCCAAAACCGCTTGAACCCGGGCCAACACTAACGTAACTTCATGGGCTCGAGTTAACTCTAACACCCGTAAGTTCGCTGCATCTATTTCCCCGGTAACCCGCAATAATTGTTCGTCGACAAAACGAACTTGCTCCCGGAGATCACCCAACCTGTCCTCCAGACTTGCTACCCGAGTGTTAACGGGTTTGGAATTATTCCCTATTTAACGGAAGATATTTATTTGGGTTGGAACGCCCTGTCCGTGATTCAGAGGCAACGATAGGTGGAAATAATAAGAATAACTGCAAGAATATTCCCTTCCTTTATTCACTGAACTTTTCCTCCTCTCTTTCTTTTTATGTATCTGAGTGTCAAGTTGTAGTAAGTAAGCTGAGTTATCTTAGGTTGTTCTCCCCTTTCTTCTACTGACCACCTCCCTTTATATAGACTCTGGTAGGGGCAGGTGTCATTGTGCATGTACTTTGGTAAGGACAGGTGTTGTCGTTACCTTGATACAGGTGTTTAAAATAAGGATAAGGTTTATCTTTTATCGACTAAGCGCTGACTAGATTTAATCTTCATCTCTTCTGATAGCTCCGAGGGCCTTTGATGTAGATTGTTTTGATAGAGCTATTCTTCCGAGGGATTTTATTTCTCTTTCTTGGTTCGGGTCTTTTCTTCAACAATCAGGAGTGATCTCTGTAGGTGTAAATGTGATCTCCGAGGACCTAGTGTGATCTCCGAGGGCATGGTATGATCTCCGAGGACTGTATTTGCTTTATTTGAAGTGAGATTTTTTCATCGGAGTTCTCGGAATATGTTATCTGGGCACTCTGTTATTCACTTCTGATTTTTCTCCGAAAATGGGTCCTCGGGTGATGGTCCGAGTGTCGTATTTTCCGAGGAGTGTTCAGCAAGGAAGTTTTCTTGTAGGGTCATGGGACTCGGGGTCCATTGTGGTCCCTCTTGGCGTACTGGTGGATATCGGAGTCGTACGGATCCATCGGGGTTTGCTCTTTTTCCGATGCCGTGTTGATATCTGTTTTTCATTCACCGTTTGACTTTCCAAGGGACGCTTATGTTTCTCCTCGTGTGCTCTTGTAAACCTTTTCGGGTCAGTGACCGAAAGGTAGGGCAATCCTCCGAGGGGTTTTCTTTATAGGTACATCTCATCGGAAGTACTTGTGACAATAGTATTGTCCATTTATTGTTTTTTCCGAGTAAGAGTAATCTTCTTTATTTTATTTTTAGGGTTAACACTAGCCCCCCCAAATTTCGATTGTCCTCGTAGAGACAAGCGGAATTTTAAATCATCGTCCTCAGTGAGGCGAGGGGTTATTTTTCGTTTTAGTGTCCCTATATTTATTTTTTTGATATTTGTTCGAGAGATAAATCTCTAAATTCAAAGCTTGGTAAGAATTTTACCTGAATACCCTTAGGGTATTATTATTAAGCATGCGAAGATCTCGGGGGCGCAGGTTGCGGACTGCCGTTTGACCAGCTTCGAGATTTGAAGTATCTTACCGTTGGCAACGGTCAGAATCTTGACGTCGTGGCGCGAGCAGGCGACGGTTACGTGGAGTCGTGAATAAATGCCACGTCTTTATGGGCATCTGACCGTTGTAGCCTTTGGTTATAAATAGGGCACTGTTGCCTCTTCTTTTCTTCATTCACTCAAGTGTAATCTGCGATAATTTTCTCTCAGAGCCACAAATTTCTTCTCTTATCCTCTATTCTCTTGCAACTCGAAGTTCCAGTAGATTTACCCACTAAAAAAAAACTTTCCTCTTTTTATATCCATGGCTTCTTCTGCCAACGTGAACCCTGTTGCTGCTGTTACCTCCTCGGAAGTTACTGCTCCGATTGACACTTCTGCGAGTGTGAGGAGTATTCCGGTGGGAGTTGTTACACGTAAACGCAAGGGAGAAATTGCTGCTGCTGCTGAGGGCGGCGCCACTTCCTCGAAAAAGCTAGGGTTCCCAAATCAAAGGAACCGCTTCTTCGGACTTTCGCTAAGGTGGAAAAGATGCGGAATATTGCTACTCGTAAGCAGGTAGCGGATCTGTTTACCTCAACCGGGGTCCTTCAGAAGAATATGGTATTTCGAATCCCGACGAAGGATGAGAGGGCATGTTATCCTCCTCCGGGTATGTTGACAGTGTTTTTTGCCCAAGTCAAGTACGGGTGGCGCTCATTTATGTCACCTTTTTTCTGTGAGCTTTTTAAGACTTGTAATATCTGCCCGAGTCAAATGGTGCCGAACGGGTTTGCCGCTATTTGCATTTACGTCTTTTGGTGCCAAGTGAATGGGCTAGAGTGCTCGGTGGATCATTTTCTTTCGATCTTTGACGTGGCGGTGTCACCCGGGGGGTATCCTTTCTATAATGTTCGTCATCGGGACAACACGGGGGATTCCACGAAGAGGATCTTGGGTGCTGCTATTACCTCACATAGCGTCTGGAAGAATAGATACTTCTTCGTGGGACCTGTTAACGGTGAGTGGGATGTGCCCTTCGATTGGAGAGAGGGTACTACTCCCGTGCACGCTCTGGACCAGGAGGTGGTTTTATCTCCTATAATTTCTCAGCATAAATTGATGGAGTCGGAGGATTTCACGATGTTATACGAGACCTCCGGTCTTCACCACGTAGTTTTTACCGATGATGCCGTGGAGAGGCCCTTGTCTTTGTCTCCCGATGCGAGGAGTCTCTTTCGTAAGTCCTTTTATTTATTCTTTTATTCTTTCTCCGAGTACAGCAGTAAATTATGCTTAAACACGTTATTGGTGGGTTGATGCAGGGGAGGTCATGGCGAACTACTATCTGCAGTCGAGTCCGAGGGAGCCTACTCCTAGTGGTGTTTCTGAGATACCAGAGGAGGGTGATCACGATGAGGAGGAGGTTAATGCTCCCGAGGGTAGGCATATGGGTTCAGAGAAGGGTGGATTTCACGAGGACCATTCTCTTCTATGCATGGATATGACGGGGGTCGTCAGGAGCGCTGTTCCCTTGCGCCAAGTAGCTCCTGCTTCTTGGGATTTGGCTTTGGTGCCCGTTTCCAAATCCGAGTCGGGGAATTTACCTGCTTCTGAATCTAATATAGGAACTTCTCCGAGAGTTTCCGAGGAGGGGATCTTTCCGAGTGTTACCGAGGAAGAATCTGCTCAGAAGGTTACTGAAGTGATAGACTTGTCTTCCGAGGGTCCTTCTCCTCAGCCTCCGACAGTTTCCGAATTCGCTCCTCGTGGTAAGTTTCTATGAGGTTTTAATGAGATTTTCATATCTTACTCGTAACACTTGCTGATGTGTTGACGCATTTTCTTTTGATGTAGCGGCTATGGATAAAGGAAAAGCTCCGATGGTAGAAGAGCCTTCATTATACGGTGAGTATCCGTTATTCGCCCTCTTTCCATAATTTTTTCTAGTTTCATTCTCTTTCTCACTGACAGTGAGTATCTTTTGTAAAGGAGGAGTTTCTGGCCCAATTCAACATTCCCGAGCAGGAAGGTTTACGAGGGGATTCCGAGGATACTCAAGGGGAGTTCGATCCTTCTTCCGAAGACAGAGATGTGAAGGAGGGGATTCTGAATTCACTGTTGGGAAAGACTAGCCCACCCACAACAGTTGGTGGTTCTCGGGCCGTGTTTACGAATTCAGAAGTGATGACTCCCGTAAAGGATGCGACTCCTCTGAGGGGGCATGTTCCGGTGACTTTGTCTCCGAGGGGTCATACATTCCAGGAGCCCGCTCCTCCCAGTGGATCCGGGGGGAAATTCTCGTCTCGGACGGTGGGGGAAGCTTACCAGGATATTCTCCGGTTCTTCGCCTCCTCCAGTTCAACACCCGCCGAGGGGTACCAATTTTTGTACACCAGTCTTAACTGGTTGGGGCTCATGGTAAGCTTCTCTAAATTAATCCTCTGAAATTACACAATATATCTCTGTTAAATTCTTTATTGTTGACTTCTCCGCAGATTGGAAAGACTCGGGAGGCCGTTACTGCCGTAGAAGAACGTGGTCGGAAGGATATAGAGGAGGTGGAAGCTCTCCGAGTGCAACTAGCACCTCTCTTGGTTCGGGACAAAGAAAGTCAGTCGAAGGAGGAGGTTCTCCTTACTAAAATCTCTGATTACGAGTTTGCTCTTCAAGAATCAGAGAAGGCGAGGGAGGATTTGCAAGGTAACTTAAGCGCTGCCGAGTCCGCTTATAAAAATATGGAGGCGTCCGAGAAGGCTGCAGCAGCTAAGATAGCTCTTCTGGAGGAGGAAAGGAAAGAGTCCGAGGGGGTCTTTACTGCTCGTATTGCGGCTCTCGAGAAGGCAGTGGCGGACGAGAATGAGAGAGAGAGGGTTCTCCAAGAGACATTGGGCCAAGTTACTGATAGGGCTGAGTCAGCCGAAGGAAAGTTGGTAAACTTTCTTTCTCCCGAGGACGTGCAGGCTAAGGTGGATGCAGCCGTTCAATTCGCTCAGCGGGAGATTTCACGACAGCAATCAGGAGTATCCGAGATGCCTTCTCACGAGCTCTTGACAGGCCACCTTTTATGGGGTTATTTGGAGTGTGCTAGATTGGCTAAGTCTTTGGTAAGGTCGGATGTTGACTTCCCCAAGTCTTTCGATCTTCGCAAGTTAAAGAAGCCAACTCCCGACGACTGCCATTACTTTGTGGGGAGGTTTGGGGGTTTGCTATCTTCTCGGGATTCTCCGACACCGTCCCCGATGCGCTCTGCCACCAGTCCGAGTCCGAGAGCTAGTGGTTCCGGGGGAGTATTTTCTCCAATTTCTCGTCTTGCTCCACTGGGTACCTCCGCCGAGGAGACAACTTCTTCTCTCCCTCCTGCCACGGGGGTTTAGTTTTATTCTTTATTTTTTTGGTTTTTAAATAAATGTTCTTTGTATCTATTACCCCTTCCGAGGGCTCTTCGGCTTAAATAAATAAATATTTTTGTTCAATTTCCTTTTTCTATTTTTTGTTTTTATAATTAAAATTCAACTAAATCAGATAATGATAATTCTTATAAGGTTGATGACTAAGTAAGCTTCCAAAGTAGGAGGTGTTGCTTTGCATGGTTAAGTAGGGTACGTGTCATTCTTAATCAAAAAGTTTTTCAACACGTGTCCCTTAGTTAACATAATAAGAGTCTAAACTTCTTCTTTTAACCAAGAGTTAGAGAGTATATATGTACTTAGGCTCTTTACCAGTTATGCACTTATCTTTAACCATAATTAGTCTTTGATTTTCTTTCAAGTTTGTCCATAATTGCAAGTACGAAGATACTACTTACCTGATAAGATGATGCCTCATTATTATAGAAGAAGCGGTTCAGTTTCGTCTTGTGGTTCTTCTCGGGACACCGCTCGGAGTCCTTCTGGATCATCAAGGGTTCCTCCTATTTCTCGTGAAAGTTTCTCTCCGAGGGACAATCTATCCGAAAATCAGGCTACACTTGGTGCTAGTTCCTATTTTGGGGTAGCTCGTAGGATTCCATCTACAAATTCACGTAGGATCAATCATATCAGGGAAATATTCATGGGTAGGGAGCCATACCCTTTGGCGGATGAGTCTTCAGAGTTCGATTTGATTCCTCTTAACCCGTCCAGATTGATAGGTAGAGGACGTGTAGGATCCACTATGAGTACAGAATGTGAGAACTCGGTAAGATCTCTTTTCACTGGTTATAACTTGGATTTCGAAGATTATGATATAATAGTGCCTTCCTCGGGCCAAAGGGCTTACGCACCCCCCTCTGGTTACATGACCGTTTATACCGAACAGATGTGTTGTGGGTTACGGACGTTTTTCCATCCCTTTTTCCAAATACTCTTTCGGTATTGGCAGGTGTGTCCGAGTCAGTTAACACCAAGTTCCTATAGTCATTTGGTGGGATATGTCCTTCGTAGTGAGCTTTTAAACCTTCCAATGTCCCCTTATCGGGTGGGAACAATATTTACCCTTCGACCTTGTTCAGAGGGGACTCTCTTTTTTAGCTTGACCTATCGGGATAAGGAAAATATCTTCACTCGTGTATCCAGTTCCCACTCTAGTAGAGGGGATTGAAGGCGGAGATTTTTCTTTGTCCGTCCGAGAGGCCAGTCAGCCAGATCGTAGGGTGTACCCATCCGATGGGTCTGGGATATATTGCTCCCAACATCGAAACACAAGGGCAAGTGAGGGAGATATTGCTTCACTCGGGACTTTTCTCTGGTTCTTATGACGTATCTGGGCTACTGGATTTCCCCGAGGCTCTGATTTTGGCAGGTTTACAAGAGGGGGTGGAAGGATGTACTCCTGCTTCTCGTCCTCTTCACAGTAACTTTAATTTTCGTAAGTTTTACTAACCCTTCTTTAACTTGTAAACTTTATGGGTGCCCTCGGACCGTTTTTCTACTGGTATCTTTTGCAGGAGCGGAGATGGGAGCATTTTCCCTCGGCTCTTCTACTGACGTTTTCCTTGGGAGAGCATTGCATGGTAGTCCCGGGATGGCGGAGGTTGGTAATTCCGTTCCTCTCGTGAATGAGGCCATGGTTGAGATTTCCTCGGAGGAGGAGGAACCTGTAGCAGCCCCCCCAGTCAGTTATATAATTCCTCCTTGGCCACCAGATTCGATAGCAGCTCTCTCTCAAATGGACTTTCACACGGATCCCATAGTGTCACAGCCTATTCCTCATAATTCTGCTATGGTAAATGTGTTAGAGGAATATCTTCTCTCCCCTGGTACAGAGGATATGCAGCCCCGGGAAGATATCCCTGATCGTATTCCTGTACCACCGCCCGAGGAGCACCCTTCCCTCGGGAGAACTCTTCCCCCCGGGGATAATCAGGATGTTTCTCCTCTCGGATCAGCAGTGGGATTTTGCCGAAACTTTCTTAGTGGTTTATTGAACGTAACAGATTGTGAGCTGATAAAAACCCTTTCGGTACCCGTTCTCCAAGATTTAGCCTGTAAAGACCTGTGTGAGGTATTCATTCATTTTATTTAATACTAACCTGTCTTCCGGTCTGATGCCACTCGCTTTGTATTTTGAGCAGATTTATATGGTGTTGGATGCTCTCGGATCTTACGGAAGCTCCTCTTCATATCCAGGTTTGGTATATCGTCGTCGGGACGAGTTAGAGCAAGGTCTCTTAGAGGCCCATGTGGAGATAACTCATTTGAAGGAGGTTCATGAGTCCGCTCAGGGGACTCATATCCATGCGTTACAATCCGAGAAGGATAAGGCGTGGGAATTAGAACGCCAATTAGTGCTTGAAAGAGCCCGTGTATTGAATTTAGGGAGGAGAATTGAGGAGTTACGTGGCCAAATGCGGTCCTCGGAGGAGCAACTAACGCAGGCTACGATGGAAAGAGATGCCTTGAGTCAGCAGTTGCTAGGGATAACTCGTTCTCATGCGATAGAGGTGGTTATGGCCCGAGTCCAAGCTGTGTTGGAGGTGGTGGGTCCATCCAATCTTCGTGAGTCTCTTCGGGGTGAGATGCGTGACTTAGTGCATATAGGCTATAAATTGTGCCAAGATGTCGTACAAGCTTTACCAGAGTTCCCCTCGGGCTTGCTCCTTCCTGAGCTCAACATTCGTCAGGTCTCCGAGGAGTTTCCTCCTTCACCTATTAGAGATTTTGCGGTCGGAACTGTGTTCTTTGATGACCCAGTCTCTCTTTCCGAGGAGCAGCGCCGAAGACTTATCCGAGAGGGAAAACGTCCCATGGGAGGGTCTTAGCTTGTCGACGAATAGTATCCAATTTAGTTCATAATACAGAGGGTTTTTAGTGTTATTGGGTTGTCTCGATGTCTCATACGTAGAGCTATCATTTTGTCAGACGACTCTACTTTCTTTTGTACTATATCCCTCGTATATGAACACTCTTTTTATTCATGTATGGCTATTACATTAAGCATAATACTTTCTAAGGTTGCTTGCGTTCCACGTGTTGCGAAGTACTGCTTCCTCGGAGTTGGCAAGCCGATAAGTCGCCGGCCCCACAATTTCCACTATCTTGTAGGGTCCTTCCCATCGTGGATCTAGCTTACCCACATTCTTAGAGGCCCCTACTCGTTTCATCACTAAATCTCCAACTTGAAAGGTTCAGGGTTTTACCTTGGTATTATAATATCGTGACATCCGAGCCTTGTACTCTTCCATTCGGAGGGCTACTCGGGTTCTTTTTTTCTTTGAGAAGGTCAAAGGCAAGGGCTAAATTTGAGCCATTGGCCACTTCCTCGTATTCCTTGACTCGCCAGCTTTCTATGGAGACCTCCGAGGGCAAAACAGCTTCACACCTGTAGGATAGACTAAAAGGGGTTTCGCCCGTAGCGACACTTTGCGTGGTCCGATAGGCCCACAATATCCCGGGTATCTCCTCAACCCACTTAGCTTTATGCCAATCAAGACGGGTCTTCATGTTCTTCAAGAGAGTTCTGTTGGTTCTTTCTACCTGGCCATTTGCTTGAGGGTATCCCACGGAGGCAAATCGATGTTTTATCTCCCAATGATCGCACCATTTTTGTAATCCTTGATCAGTAAACTGCAAACCGTTGTCACTTACCAGGCTCCGAGGGACACCAAAGCGACAAATAATACTCCTCCAGAGAAAATTGATAACGGCCCCCGCGGTTACCCTAGCTAGGGGTTCCGCTTCCACCCATTTGGTAAAGTAGTCAACGGCTACTAGCAGAAATTTCTTTTGACCGGCATCAAGGATGAGAGGTCCAAGTATATCAATACCCTACTTAGAGAAGGGGCAGGGGTTCAGAAGGGGTTCCCAAGGGGCTACGGGTAGATGGGTCCGAGGGGCGTAAGCTTGGCATGATTTACATCTTTCGGCATGGCTTTTGCTGTCTTTGGCCATCGTGGGCCAATAGTAGCCTTGTCGAATCAAGCGTCCGACCATGCTTTCACCACTAGTATGGCTTCCACATACCCCCTCGTGAGTTTCTGCTAAGGCTAGTTGGGCATCTTCTTCATTAAGGCATCGAGCATGGGGGCATGAGTATGTTCTTCGGAAGAGTATCCCGTCTTTAAGGAAGTATCAGAGTGTTTTTCTGAACATCATTCGCTGAATATTCTTGTCCGAGGAGTATCCCTCGGGATTCTGTAAGTAGGCCTTGATAGGAGTTACCCAGCTAGATAAGGGATCTGAAATGGTATTTACCTCTTGGTCTTCCCTCTTTTCAGATTCATTGACATAAAGCAGAGTAATCTTCCGAGTATGTACTGCGGCTGTTTGTGTAGCCATTTTGGACAAAGCGTCTGCCTCTTGGTTTTCTTTTCGGGGAATTTGAACTATATCATATTCTTCAAACCATTCGGACCTTTGACGAACAACTCGGAGGTACTCTTGCATTCTTTCTTCTATTGCCTCATATGACCCCTTAACTTGCTGGACAATCAATTGGGAGTCACTATGGAGGAGTACTCTCTTCATTCCCCCTTCCCTTGCTAGTCTCATACCAATAAGGAGAGCTTCATACTCGGCTTCATTGTTAGAGAGGGGGTAATCTATTCTAACTGCAAAATGAAGTCTTTCCTCCTCCCCTTCTTGATTTACCAAAACTATTCCAGCCCCCCCATGTGTACTTACCGAGGATCCGTCTACATATACATGCCATCGTGGCTCCTTTTCCTCGGATCCAATGCCCGTAAGTTCTGTTACAAAGTCCGCCAGAACTTGCACTTTGATTGATGGTCTCGGAGCATAGGAAATATCGTACTTAGTAAGCCCTACGGCCCATTTTATCAGTCTCCCTGATGATTCAGGCTTGTTAAGAATTGCCCTCAGGGGGTGCTTAGTTAGCACGGTGATTGGATGGGATAGAAAGTAGGGACGTAGCTTACGAGCCGTAGTAACCAATGTTAGAATGAGTTTCTCAGTTAGGGTATATCGGGTTTCGGCTCCGAGGAGGGTTTTGCTGATGTAATATACCGCGTGATGTTCTCCATCTTGTTCTTTGACTAAGACAGCGCTAATAGCCTCTTCTCCGACTGATAAATACAGAAACAACTCTTCTTGGGGTATAGGTTTTACCAGCAAAGGTGGTTTCAACATGTACCTTTTTAGTTCTTCGAGAGCTTCCTCGCATTGGGGGGTCCACTGAAATTCCTTGACATTCCGAAGTATCTTGATGAAGGGAAGCCCTTTTTCTGCGGACTTGGAGACAAATCGACTCAACGAGGCCATTCTTCCAGTTAACTTTTGGACATCTTTTACCGTCCTCGGGGTAGGTAACCCCATGATAGCTTCTGCTTTTTCGGGGTTTACTTCGATTCCCTTCTCCGTAACCATAAATCTCAAAAATTTTCCTCCTCGGATACCAAAATAGCACTTCCGAGGGTTAACTTTCATGCCAAAGTTGTTCATGATGACCAACGCTTTCCGTATGTCCTCGGGATGTTCTTCAGAAGTATTACTTTTAACTACAGTATCATCCACGTAAACCTCTACTGACTTCCCAATAAGTCCTGCAAACATAAGACTTACTAACCGTTGATAGGTAGCTCCCACATTCTTTAGTCCGAATGGCATGACTAGATAACAAAATGTGCCTGCATCCGTGATGAAGCTGGTTTTATCTTGGTCAATAGTCGCCATCGGGATTTGGTTGTACCCTTGGTCTCCATCTAAAGTTGATAGTAGCGCACATCCTGCGGTAGAATCAACTAGTTGATCTATGCTCGGTAAGGGATAACAATCCTTTGGGCATGCTTCATTGAGGTTAGTAAAGTCAACACACATTCGCCATCTTCCTCCGTGCTTAGGAACTAGTACGACATTAGCTAACCACTCGGGGTAGATAACTTCTCGTATTTGCTTTAAATTGAGAAGGCGTTGTATTTCCGAGCGGATGATCTTGTTACGCTCGGGGCCCATTTTCCTCTTCTTCTGTTGGACAGGTTTAGCGTCGGGCTTTACATTAAGGAAATGTTGACATACCTTGTTGCTGATTCGTCCGGGCGGCCCCCCTTCCCACGCAAAGAGGTGATGGAATTGTTTGAGAAGAGAAATCAGTTGACCTTATATGATTGGAGCCATATAGGTGCCCATTTTGATTACTTTCTCGGGGCTTCCTTCTACTAATTCCACCATTTTTAACTCTTCCACAGGTTGGACTCGTGTTTCCTCGGTTTTACACTTTTTGTTATTTCCGAGTGAGGGTCCGTCCTCTTCTGAGGGAATGGCATTCATGCAGCATTCTCTGGCTTTAGACTGACTTCCTCGGACTTCTCCGATTCCCGAAGAAGTAGGAAATTTTACTTTAAGATGCAGAGTAGAGGGGATAGCCTCAAAGGCCCGAATAGATGGTCTTCCGCAGATGACATTATACGTTCGTGAGGAGGCTTCCACTACCCAAAACTTAATAGATTTCGTTCTTCGAAGGGCTCCTTTCCCCCATGACATTGGAAGAGTAACAGTTCCGAGGGTTTGACAGGCTTCTCCCGAGAATCCTACTAACGGGACCTCAACGGTTTCCAACGTTTCTTGTTTCAACCTCATAGCGAGATAGGTAGGTAAGAAGAGTACATCCACGGAACTGCCCGTATCTATAAGGATCCGTTGGATTTCATACCCGTAGATGACAGCAGAAATAACCAATGGATCTTCGTGAGGGTATATTACGTCTGTAAGGTCCTCGGGCCCGAAAGCGATACTAGGCAGTTTTGACCCTTGAATGGAGCAGACAGATAATCCTTGCTCTGCTCGTCGGGCTTCTTTCAAATATTTCTTCTTTTTACCCTGAGGTGCCATGGAGATTTCACCCCCTTCTATCATATTGATGGTTCTCCCTGTCGGGGGATTGCTTGTATACGAGTCAGGTGGAGGAGGTAGACTCTGATACCCTGTCGTTTTCTCTCGTGAATTTTGCCGGCGGTCTTTAATTCTCTCTTGGGGTCGGAGACGTCTAGTGGTCCCCTCTCGTGACTTCCGACTAGGCGTCCTTTCTTCCCTTTCTTGCTCCTCCTCTTCCCTTCGTGATCTCTTCCAAACATTTGCCTTGGGCTCCTCGAGGTTATTTTCCTTGAGGTAGTTCAAATACCCTATCTCTAACAGGCGGAGCACTTCTAAACGAAGGGTAGTACATTCTTCCGTAGTGTGCCCATAAGTTTTATGGTATTTACAATACTTCCCAGTGTCCTTGTCTCGGTTAGGAAATTTAGTCGGCCTGGGCCAGTGTAACTCGTTGCTACCCCTCATTATATTGAGCACTTCTGGTGGAGTAACAGTCATCGGAGGTAGATGCACGGGTCGGAGGAATTTCTTAACCACTCCTCCTTCATCTTTGCGCTGAGGAGGTTTTCCTTCCTTATTCTTTTCTTTGATCTTTGCTTCTTTTTCCGCACGCTCTAAGTGTTCATTATCCTCCTGCTCCATTTGTTTCTTTGTTCCCTCGGCCTCTTCCATCAAAATGTGTACTTCCGCCTTTTGCATTAGCTCATTCATGTCCGTGATACGATTTCCCATAAGGTATCTAAAGAAGTCTCCCGTTCGGAGTCCCTGAGTTAATATGTCTGCCATGATGGTTGGGCTAACGTTGGGTACATCTAGTGCTTCATCCGTGAAGCGCTTTATATAATCTCGTAAAGATTCATCCTTTTTCTGTTTAATAGTGAAAAGATGTGTAGCAGATTTAGGGTACCTTCGGTTGCAGGCGAATTGTCGTATGAACAAATGAGCTAATCGGTCAAAACTCGTGATGGAACAAGGTGGAAGGTGAGTAAACCAGGCTTGGGCCCGCCCTCCGAGGGTAACAGGAAATACGCGGCATAACACGTGGTCAGGGGCGGAAGAGAGGTCCATTCCGGCCAGGTATTGATGGATGTGATCCTGCGGGTCCCTTCCATCAGCTTCTCCGGTATATAACGGGATATTGACAGGTCGCATCCCCGAGGGGATAGAAGCTGAAGCAATTTCGGGAATAAAAGGAGAGGTCTTGAATGTAGGATCTTCCTCAGGAGCCATGGTCTTCTTGAGGTCACCTAATTCTTTTCGTAAATCATCCATCATTCCCCATAAGGAATGTTCAACCTCTCCTCGATACTCCGAGGGGCGAGAAATTTCTTCCCGACCCCTCTCTGGAATTCTTTCATGACACACATACCTTCGAGACATCTGTTGGGATTCTCGTTGCCAAGGATTCGAATTTGGGTTCCACGCCATCGGAGGTGCATCTCCCTCCGAGGGGAAATCCCCGTTCTCGTAGAGCACAGAGGACGTGCGTCCGATAGGTTCATTCCTCCGGGGTGTTCGTGCAGCATCTATAAGTCTTTCATAAACAGATCGGGGAATATTAATAAAATCTCTTGTACCTGATTCATAATTGGACAAAGTTTCTTCTGAGTCGCTCTTCGGGAAAGGAAGGTTGTCACTTTCGAAAAGATCATCCATCCTAGCTGACGTCTGCTTGAATTCTCTCGAGGACAGATATTATGGCGTTCCCACAGACGGCGCCACTTTGTTAATGGGTTTGGAATTATTCCCTATTTAACGGAAGATATTTATTTGGGTTGGAACGCCCTGTCCGTGATTCAGAGGCAACGATAGGTGGAAATAATAAGAATAACTGCAAGAATATTCCCTTCCTTTATTCACTGAACTTTTCCTCCTCTCTTTCTTTTTATGTATCTGAGTGTCAAGTTGTAGTAAGTAAGCTGAGTTATCTTAGGTTGTTCTCCCCTTTCTTCTACTGACCACCTCCCTTTATATAGACTCTGGTAGGGGCAGGTGTCATTGTGCATGTACTTTGGTAAGGACAGGTGTTGTCGTTACCTTGATACAGGTGTTTAAAATAAGGATAAGGTTTATCTTTTATCGACTAAGCGCTGACTAGATTTAATCTTCATCTCTTCTGATAGCTCCGAGGGCCTTTGATGTAGATTGTTTTGATAGAGCTATTCTTCCGAGGGATTTTATTTCTCTTTCTTGGTTCGGGTCTTTTCTTCAACAATCAGGAGTGATCTCTGTAGGTGTAAATGTGATCTCCGAGGACCTAGTGTGATCTCCGAGGGCATGGTATGATCTCCGAGGACTGTATTTGCTTTATTTGAAGTGAGATTTTTTCATCGGAGTTCTCGGAATATGTTATCTGGGCACTCTGTTATTCACTTCTGATTTTTCTCCGAAAATGGGTCCTCGGGTGATGGTCCGAGTGTCGTATTTTCCGAGGAGTGTTCAGCAAGGAAGTTTTCTTGTAGGGTCATGGGACTCGGGGTCCATTGTGGTCCCTCTTGGCGTACTGGTGGATATCGGAGTCGTACGGATCCATCGGGGTTTGCTCTTTTTCCGATGCCGTGTTGATATCTGTTTTTCATTCACCGTTTGACTTTCCAAGGGACGCTTATGTTTCTCCTCGTGTACTCTTGTAAACCTTTTCGGGTCAGTGACCGAAAGGTAGGGCAATCCTCCGAGGGGTTTTCTTTATAGGTACATCTCATCGGAAGTACTCGTGACAATAGTATTGTCCATTTATTGTTTTTTCCGAGTAAGAGTAATCTTCTTTATTTAATTTTTAGGGTTAACACCGAGCTTTTTCCATCGCCAAAAGACGCTCCAAGTCCCAGGATTTGTTCCACTCTGACTGTAAGAGGATGGCATGAGCCTCATCGGAATTCTCCCTGTCATTTCGCAGTTGATCTACCTCCTCTCGAGCCTCCAGCAAACCCTGCTCTAGTTCATCCCTACGGCGATACACCAACTCCGTATCTGAGGATGATTCGCCCCGAGATCCGATGGCGTTCAACACCATGTAGATCTGTGGACAAATAAGTGCATAATTGCAGAAAACCCATAAAGGTTAGTATCTCATAAAATAGGAATAAACTATTACCTCACATAAGTCTTTGCAGGCTAAGTCCTGAAGGCCCGATAAGGGTAGCAACTTCATATGCTCGCAATTGGTAGCGTTCAAAAGAGCGCTCAGATAGTTGCGGCAAAAGCTAACCGTCTCCAAAACAGAGGGGGACAAGACACCGCTTCCGAGTGGTTTCGGCCCGATAGCAGGGGGATTTCCTTCAAAGTGCGGCCCCGGGACACGGTCGAAACCCTCTTCGGGCGGCGTAGAGGCTCCCACAATTGGAGACAAAGAACCCTCCTCAACAGCGTGCAAAATCCTCGTATCTCCCTAAGAGGAAGAATACGGTATCAACGGAGGCAATGGAATATCCACCCGCGCAAGCGCAGCTATCGGATCATACTCAGGAGCCACAGAACTCACTGGGGGGGCTGCCACGGCGAATCCCCTGCCCCCGAGGGCCAACCACTCCATTTAAACTAAAACTGTCGGATGATTCATCGTCCGAAGTATTATACCCACTATTCATTGTTTTTCCTAGGAAAGCTTCATTGAATGGCTCAATGGCAAAAGCCCCCATCTCCGCCCCTGTCAAAGCAAGAAAATAACGTGACAACAGGGACATTAAAGTACCACACCAAAAGGTTGTAAAAGAAAAGAAACTAACGAAAAAAGAAATTGCTATAAAGAGGTTGTTGTGGAAGATTGAAGAGTTCCACCCCCTGTTGCAAGCCGGCCATGATCAATGTCTCCGGGAACTCCAACAGACTACTGATATCGTACATCCCCGAAAACAACCGGCTATCGGACAGGATGTCCCACTCTCTCCTCAAAATCGATTCGGCAGGGGTAATATAACCCAACCCCCATTGAAGCGGTACTCCCCATGACCTAGCCGATAAGCCCCTCAGACGGACAAAGAAGAACCCCATTTTCCAATCCGTTCTATTATTACGGAAGTGGGACACGTCTAGAAAGGCCTTCCTCTTGTCCCGATGGGCCAGGCTGAAGAAGGGGAGACCACCCGAGCAGGGGCGAAGGTTGAATATAGCCCCCACCCGAGAAGGAGACAATGGCAACTTTAGTAATTCGGAACACAAAATATATCCCACCAGATAACGATAAGAATTCGGGGTCAGCTGACTTGGGCATATTTGCCAATAGTGAAACAAAGTCTGGAGAAAAGGGTGAAAAAACACCCGCAACCCGCACCGCATTTGCTCCCGAAATACGGTGAGATAGCCCAATGGAGGATCATAAGCCCTCTACTCGGGATGCGGTATTACTATGTCATATTCATCAATATCCAGGTTGTATTGAGCAAAAAGCGCCATAAAGGAGGCATCATGCTCACTTCCAACGGCAGTACCGACACGCCCTGGCCCCATCATCCGCTCGGGCTCCAGCACGAGCCTGGTAAACACCGACGACTCGTCTACCAACGGATAGGAATCACGACTCATAAACACCTGGCGTATATGGTTAATATGGGAGGGAGCATCCTCCGGAGACATAGACACGGTCCTCACAGAATTGCCTCTCCCCCCACGAACCCTGCGCTCATTATGCCTGCTCCCCTGAACCGAGTTCTCCGAGGCCGCGTGACGCACTCCTAACGATAAGGAAGGATTCCGAGCGGAACTCCGAGGAGAATGACGGGACGAAGAAGAATCATCCTTCTTAAAAAACGGGGGCATCATCTTGACAAGGTAAGTAATTTACTTGTTTTACTTAATTTCAAAAGGGAACTCCGCTTTTCAGAAAAATAGTAAAAACTTTCTGTAATTTTGAAAGAATTACTGAACAACTACTTATAACATCTTAAAAAAAAAAAAGAGCGAAAAGCTTGAGCTGTCTAAACTAGTTAATGGAATACACGTGTCCAATAATTTTCTTACTTAAAAAAAGGGGCAACATCCCAAGCGACACCTCACCCTTAATTTTTAACCTAGTCAGCAAGTCTTTCCTATTATTTTAAAATACTAGAAATAATAAATCGGGTGATTATACTTGCTCAAGACAGACAAATGCTCGAAAAAAGAGTTTGTTCATTAGGGAAAAATCCGAGAAGCCCTCGGAAAAAACTTACAAGACAGAATATTAAAAATGCGTAATATAAGTACATAATAAAAACCTAAAGAAATCCTATTCTACGCTCCCGTACTCGGAGGGGGCGGGGGTGGAGTGGTGAAAAACTCCTCGGGGACTCCCGCAGAGGGACTCGGGGGCGGAACCCGACCAGAACTACTAGCGCCAGAAGCGGAGGTGATCGAAGGGGGCATAGGAGAAGCCATTGGCATCACCACACTATCAAACATCTCCAGAATGTTCTAAACCTCCTCGGGGGACGGCCTAGTAAGTTTCTTAACATCAAATATGCGGCCGAAATTCACCCCCGAAGGCACCACTTCTCGGGCCAAGGTGGCATACTCCAAATATCCCCATAGCATATGCCCCAGGGTATCCCGAGTGGACAGCCTCATCAATCCGGGGTTGCACATCCTTCAACGGTATTACATCAACTAATCTCAGCTCCACCAGCTCGTGTAGCCGCGATTGGAGCCCCATCTCCCTCTCCAAGCCCTCAGATTTCTCCTTCTCCAGAGCCTCTATCCGAGCATGCAAGACTTCCTCGGACTCCACCTTCTCCTTCTCCAAGCGAGAAAATTGCGCTCGAACAGCCCTCTCGGAGACCTCCATCTGATCATAGGTCGATTGCACCTTTTGCAAGACAAGACGCATCACCTCCTTTACCTCCTGGTCCTCTTTCCATTTGAAGTCGCTGGCCTCCAACTTGGTACGAAGGACTGCAGTCAGCGACTCGGCCTCGTGGAGTTGGGCTTGCAGAAAAGCCACTTGCCCCCGAAGAGTACCCACCTCCGCTACCTCCCTTAAATGACGCTGTTCCACGGAAGTAATAACCTCCCGAGTCTTCTTAGACTGCAGGGCGGAGAGAAGAATATAAATAAGGATGTAAGGAAACCATGGCAAAAGAAGATTAAGAGGCAATAAATACTTACGATAGCCTCCATCCAAAAGGTGCTAGCCCGCAGAAACTGGTATCCCTCCGCAAGCGCGGAAAGAGCGGACCCGAAGAAGTGAAGGATCTCGTGATAAGCTTCCCCCACGGTAGGAGGCTTCTTCCCGGGTGTCTGAAAAAATCTCCCTCGGAAGCAGACCTCCGCAGTATAGTCCCCTTCGGAAGATCAGTAGTCGGAGGAGGGACGGTCGCAGTAGAAGTTACAGTTACTGCCTCCATCATCACCACTTTGGGAACCTCCATGGCGGCCGATGAACCCTCTCCTCTGAGCAGGGTGCCTAGCACTTTTTTCTTCACCTCCAAGTCCCTCGACGAATCAGTAGGACCCTTGGAAAACGCCTCGAGACCCTCTAACAGTTCCCCCGGGTCCGGTTGGAGTAGATGGGCAAATAGATCAGCACCCGGGAACATAGGGGCCTTTCCCTTATTGATTGTCGCTACCAAAACAATGGATATATTTAAGTAATCATACTAAAAAGATTCGAGGTTTAAAACAAGGAGTAGAAAAAAGAAGAAAACTTACGAGGAGGAGATGGAGAAGGGTCCCGATAAGAGATATGCACAACCTCTGGCTCGGGAGGTACAAGCCTTGTTTCTCCCACCCTTGGAGACAGAGCCCCCTTAGAGCTCCTCGGAGAACTGCCAGCCGTTGAATCTGAAGTGGACCTCCAGGCCAAAGCGAACGTGGGATCCACTCGTCGCAGTGGAACAGCCTCCAGACATACCCCTCAACATCCACAAAGAGACACGGGGTGTCCCCGTAAACTTCCTCAGCTTCCGGATCCACCCCTGCCTTCGTAGAAAACTGTACTTCTCCGTCCCCGTGGTTTCCCCCCTCGGAAGCTTCACTATGCCCACTCGGAACTGCCTCTTCAGAACCCGGCACTAGATAGTACCTCGCCATAACCTCCTCTGCACCACACAAAAGCAAGTCAGGGCGGGCATCAGAAGAATACAAAAAACTACTCGGAGGAACATTGCAACTAATGGTTGATCATTAATGTTAAAAAAAATAAGTACGAAAGAAAAAGCATGAGAATAAGAAAGGAAAAACTCACTAAAAACCGGCAGATACAAAGACGAGACAGAGAGCGGCCTCTTCACCTTATCATCAGTGAACACTACATAGTGAAATCCGGCCCAATCAAATAGCTGCGGAAAATCTTCCGACTCCATTAACATTTGTTGAGCAACCACCGGAGAGAGCACCATATTTTCCTTCATAGTGTGAGTTGGAGTAGCACCCTCCACCCACTTGAAGGGCACGTCCCACCTCCCTCGGACAGGCTTCACGTAGAAGAACTTGTCCTTCCAAACACTGTGTGAGGTAATCGTCGCACCCAGAATCCTCTTCTTGGAATTCCCAGAATTGTCCCGATGCCGAACATGGTAAAAGGGGTACCCCCCGGGCGACACCCCCACGTCAAAAATCGAAAGAAAGTGGTCCACCCCGCACTCGTACCCCTTGACGTGGCACCAGAACACATAGATACAAAGCGCAGCATATCCGTTGGGCACCAATTGGCTCGTACATATGCCGCAAGTCTTGAAAACTTCACAGAAAAAGGGTGGCATAAACGAACGCCACCCGTAATTCACCTGTGCAAAATACACCGTGAGCATACCCGCGGGAGGATAACAAGCACTCTGATCCTCGGTTGGAAGGTGAACAGTCACATTCTTCATAGTGGTCCCCGTGGCCTGGAACAGATCCATGACCTGCTTGTAGGTAACAACAGACCGAACCCCTTCAATTTTGGAGAAATCACTAACAGGGGGCTTCTTCGATTTTGAAACCTTAGCTTTCTTAGCCGAGGCGGCGCCGCTCCCTTCGGCGGCGGCAGATTTTCTCTTACGAGTGACAGCAGGAGGCCCCGCAAGGGGAGCAGTGACAACCGAAGCGGCGGGAACATCAACGGCGGAAGTGTTAACAGAAGAAGTCATTTTCTTTTTTGAGCAAGAAAAAGAGTTGGCAAGTCAGTAAAGAAAGAAAGCAAGAAGAAAAAGTTTGGGATATAAAAGAAGGGTGAAGTGAGGAAGATGGTACGGACGAGCCTAATTATAGGCAACAGTCATTAAGACGTGCCCGATTTTCCACGTATCCACTCGTGAAGCGACGTGTCCTTGAGATTGACGGACGAATGAGTAAAGCCCGGTTTAAAGCATCCAATGATCGAAAAGAACCATTACAATTATCTGGACCGTTGCTTCTCAGGGACAAAAAGGTAATTTTCTTGTGGTATTATGAATATATGCTTATCTGCACATAATATCCCCAGAAATCCTAAAAAACGAGAAACTCTCCTCCCCTCGCAAGAATTGCCCAAGAATAAAAAATTATAATAATAATAAATAAAAGAGAGTTAGAAAAATCCCCCTGCCTCACAGAGGCCACGGAATAAAATTTCCCTCGTCTCTACGAGAGCGATCGAAATTTGGGGAGGCTAGTGTTAACACTAGAAAATAAAATACGAGATTAAAGAGAATATTAGTCATAAGTCAAAAGGATTAATAAATGGACAATACTATTGTCACGAGTACTTCCGATGAGTTGTACCCACTCCCAACGAGGAGGCCCCTCAGATGTGACCAATACCGCTCGGTTATTAACCCAAAGCGATAGGAGTGGCCATCCGACGAGAGCACCAAGCGTCCCCCGGAAAGTCACGATGAATCAAAACTAGATATCAGGGTGGCATCGGATAAAAAGCAAACCCGGATGGATCCACCTGATTCAGATATCCATCACGACACCGAGCAGGGCCCCAATGGACTCCCGAGTCCCAGAACCTTAACAAACACACTTCCTTGCTATGCACTCCCAACACAAATGCTCTCGGAACACTACCCCAGTTGACCCACCCAAAGGACGGAACTTCACAATAACGTAAGAACTACAGAACAACCCTTTCCGGGCACTCGGAGAAAGAAAACACCTACCCACGATAGCTAAAAACCTCTCGGAGATCAACCCATGAACAAACACCCCCTCGGAGAATATCCTGAAACACTCACTCCAGAATACACACCTATCGGAGAAGCACTGTCACTAAGAGAACACCCAAACTTGGCCCTCGAGTCACCGTTAGAAGCAATGAGCCCTCGGAAGCAAAGAAGGCAGTCTACCCCTTGTCATAAAGGAGACCTAAGCCCTCGGAAGAAGAAAAAATGATATAGTCAGCACTTAAGATAGACGTTATCTTATTGGTTAAATAAACATTGTAACACGTGTAAAACACCACCACATGCATAACGACAACTGTAAAACCATGCATAGCGACACCTGTCCCTAAAAACTCTATATAAACAGAGGAAGAAGGGAAACAAAGAGAGGTCGGACAATTGGGGAAAACACACGCATAGACAAGAAGAGTGGATCATAGTGAATAAAAGGAAGGAATGTTCTTGTCATTTTTTCTCTCTTTTTAAATAGCGCTTAGTTTTTGAACCACGGACAAAGGCGTTCCAACCCAAATAAATAATTCAGTTAATTAGGTCGTAATTCCAAACCTGTTAACAAATACAAACCTCCTCTCACGAAACAAGACAAGAAGAAACTCAAATGTACCCATTGTGGCTATCAGTGGCACACTGTTGACAACTGCTTTCAGTTGATTGGTTATCCCCTGGTTGGGGAGGTCCCACTGGCAAGAGACAGCACCCCTCCCATGCTAATGCAACTACTGTTGACCAGGGCAATGTCACACATAAAGCACCTCTCATGCTCTCCAATCCAGTCTCCCAAGGATCTAATATTGCTAACAACAACAATCAAGCTTTGTTTGAGCAGTTCTTGGCTTTCAAAGAATCCCATGAGCAGAAGCAACAAAATCCTGGCACTCCATATGCTGCGATAGCAGCAACTGGTATCAATCCTCTTGCCTTTAACTCATTTAAATCTTTTATTGGCACTAATCCCTGGATTCTTGATACTAGAGCCACATATCATATGATCTGCAACATGTGTTTTGTTCTGCCCCCACCCCCATACACACTACTATTTACATGCCAAATAAAAGCACTACCATTGCTACTTTTCAAGGACAAGTACAATTATTTCCTGCCATTATTCTGTCTAATATCTTATTTGTGCCTATGTTCTCTCATAGCTTACTTTCTGTTTCTAAGCTTACAGGTAGCACAACTATTTCTCTCACTTTTGTCTCCACTTCTTGTGTGTTACAGGACTCAGCCACCAAACAGAAGATTGGTTTTGCTGAGCTCTTGAACAACCTCTATCTTCTGAAGTGTTGCAATAACAATCTTTTGAATAAAGCTGCTACTTGTCACTCCTCTATTACTGATTCTTGTGTTACTTCCGTACATTGCAATCCTATAAATACTGATTCTGATGTATGGCATATGAGATTAGGTCATCCCTCTCATGAAAAAATATCTTCAACACAATGTATTTCTGCAGCTAAATGTAAAGAGAAACACTGTGAAACATGCCACTTGTCTAAACATAAGAGATTATCTTTTCCTTTAAGTTCTTCTCAGTCTTCTGCTGCATTTGATTTGATTCACTGTGATGTGTGGGGACCTTTTAAAGTAACTTCTCATGATGGATACATATTCTTTTTAACTATAGTATATGACTACAATAGATGTACATGGATATACTTACTTAAGAACAAATCTGAAGTTCATACATATATGTCTCAATTTCATACTGTTGTTTCCACTCAATTCCATGTTAACATAAAAGTCATTAGAACAGATAACGACACTGAGTTCTTCTTAAAAAGATTCTATGAATCTAAGGGTATTGAACACCAGGCCAGTTGTGTGAAAACACCACAACAAAATGGTCTGGTAGAAAGGAAACATCAACATTTGTTGCAGGTTGCTAGAGCTCAGAGATTTCAATCTGGTCTCCCTCTAACATTCTGGAGTAATTGTGTTGTGACTGCCAGCTATCTCATCAACCGATTACCTTCTAAAACCATAGACAATCACACCCCCTACTATATGATATATAAAAGGGATCTCGACTACTCATTATTGAGAAGTTTTGGATGCTTATGTTATGCCTCCACTCTTCAACAAAACAGGCATAAATTTGATCCCAGGGCAGTTCAATGTGTATTCATTGGATACCCCAAGGGAACTAAGGGTTACTTACTCCTGAATTTACTCACTAACACTATTTTCATCTCCAAAAATGTCAGGTTTCATGAAGGAATATTTTCTTACAAGAACAAACAAACTGAGACTTCTATTGATCTTAAAACAGTTCCTGGACAAATCAAACTATGTACTGATACTTTCATCAAGCCAACTCACAACACTGCTCTCATTCAACATGCAAATCAGGAACCAACCCAGCCTGCTTTCTCTATAACAAACTCCATGGAGGACATACCTACAACTACAACTTCCTCTACTGATCAAGAAATCACAACAGCTATGCATCCCAACCAGCACAATCAATCACACTCTCTTGCTCACTCTACAAATTCTCAATTAGTAGAGGACAGTACTAATCAAATTGATAACATTGTGCATCATGATCATGATGCATCAGGTATCTCTAAACCCACTCCTCTTGTTGACATTGTTCCTACTAGAAGATCAACTAGACACATGCATACTCCTGCATACTTAAAGGTTTATGATTGTTCTCTCCCTAAGTCTTTACATAAATCAAACAACACTATAGCTGATACATTCTGTCCTACTGTTAAATATCCTATTGACAAATATATCTCAACAACTAGACTCAATGATAAACACAAAGCATTCGCATGCAACGTCTCACTCATTTCTGAACCTAGAAATTACACATAAGCTAAAGCATACACTAACACTTGGGAATTGACTACCCTACCATCTAACCAACACTGTATTGGTTGCAAATGGGTGTACAAAGTCAAATTGAAAGTTGATGGTTCTATTGAAAGATATAAGGCAAGATTAGTTGCAAAGGACTATACACAGGAAGAGGGTTTGGATTATTTGGATACCTTTAGCACTGTTTCCAGACTATCCAAACTAACTACTGTAAGAGTTCTTCTTGCACTTGCAGCTGCTAAGAACTGGTATTTACATCAACTTGATGTAAACAATGCTTTCCTCCGTGGTGACTTGGATAAAACAATTTACATGAAACCTCCTCTAGGTTACTGTGCACCATCTAACTCAAGAGTCTGCCTTTTGAAAAAGAGTTTAGATGGTTTAAAACAAGCCAGCGGGCAATGGTATAACAAATTAACTACTTGTTTACTTGCTTATGGATACACTCAAAGCATCTCTGACAGCTCTTTCCTCACAAATAAAACTCTCTTTCTTCACAAATAAAACTAACAGTTCTTTCACAGCTCTGTGTGTCTATGTGGATGATATCACCCTTAGAGGTGATAGCTTACAGGAAATTCAATCCATAAAACTTCAATCTATAAAACTTCATCTTGATGAGAAATTCACCATCAAGGATCTTGGAGAACTGAAGTATATTTTAGGAATTGAAATTGCAAGATCTCACAAAGGCATTTCTTTATGTCAGAGGAAGTATACTTTAGATATTCTCACTGAAACAGGGTGTTGGTACTCTTAAATCAAGTTGAGACATCAAGGCTTCATGAGAATCTTGGATTAAAATCTTGAATGGTACAAACATTGAGATTTTGATACCCCACAAAGTAGTTATGAAGCCAAAATACAAAAAAGTATCAGTTAGCGCTTAATCGTATTGTCAAGCTAGAATAAACTTGCACACGCCATTAAGTAATGCTACCTACCGTTTATCATGAGATAAATTCAAAGATTGGCAATTCGTGACCATAACAAAATGCTTTTCAAATAGGGGAATAAGTCATGGCCTTCTATAACAAACTTGCACATGTATATCACTACGTAAATGGTACTTAGTTACTTACCATTTAATGGAAAATCAATCTGTACCAAATGCCCTTGTATGGGTGTACTAATGAGAGATTAATTTCACGTAAAGCCCCCCCTTAATTTGCATAAATCACGCATCGAACCTCGGTCATCTTATAAAAAGTCCTGTATTTTAATTTGTGTCCAAGTATCCATTAAAGTATATATGACAAAATGCTGCATGCTAAATATCAAGCATTATAAGAAACAGAGCCCGGCCAATCATATGCTTCAAACCAAGTTAATAAAAGTATCGGTGCATGAACCAATTAATATACAACTTTTAAACTTCCATTCCTTCACTTGGAAAACATTAACTACAGATGAGATTGAAATCTCTATTTAACATAATAGGGAAGGTCAATAACGTAGAGCAGGAAGTAAGCCCAAAAGACACCAGAGACTCCACCAAAGAAGAATCCACCGGTGAACTTGGCCCATCCGTCAGCAGTCTGCAGCTGATCGGGCTCCTTCTTCCTGCCAGTCAATGTCAACGACGGGGCTGTAGAAGGCTCTCCTTCTTTAAACGATGCAATCCCGTAAATCGTCAAGCAAATGCTGAGGATCACAACGAGGCCAGCTGCGGCAAGGGAACCGGCTGAGCCAGCGTAGGGCGTGTTGCGGAGTGGACCGGCCTTAACGAATGGGCCGACAAGGAGGAAGCCGTGGGCGAGGCCAACTTCAACCCCTCGGAGGAGCGGGTTGACGGCAGTGCGGTAGGCGGGGAGGTTGGAGAGGTACCATGCGATCAATGGGCTTGATGTCACTGGGGTCTCCAGGCTCCCGATGAACGGGTCGCCGTTGATCGGCTGGATCACTTGGAATGTTGGCTGCACAAAATAACAAAAACGTTTATGATCCTAATGTGGAGATGATGGTTATATTTTATGTTCGCATGTAAAGTGACACAAAACACCTAAATGAGATTCAAATAATACTATATATATATATATATATATATATATATATATAAATCTTATAAAACGCACCATGCAACCGGTGTATCGCTCATATGGTGCAACAATTACTAATACACAAGATTGTTGAGGGCGGATGTTTTTTTATCTTCTAGAAAATTTAATTTTAAATTTATATTAAATCTAAATTGATAGTAAGTTGCACAACGTCAGCAATGTGACGATTGTAAAAAGTAATTTTTTTATTTCTTTACCTCAAAATTATTAAACTTGTAGTAATTACATAAGATAACTAAAGTACACGAGAAGGAAAAATCAATAGTATCTACTCAGTCCTTATATTTTCATTTTCATATGGTCACAAAATAAAAATATAACGATGATTGAACAATGTAATAAAGTGAAGTATTAGTATTTGTTTTTTTCGCCAGATCTTTCTATGAGGTAACGCCGCTTAACAAACGACAAGAATTATTTCAGGACTTCCTTTTGCATTTCTATACTACGGTACAATTAAAACTCAGCGAGACATTGAGTGACCCATTTATAGTTTTATATATGTGACTAATGATGAAGTTGAATGACATTAATTATTTCTATTTCTCAAAGGATATGTTTACAGTACGTACCTTCTCAGACTGGATAGCCTTGACAGTGAAGGTTGAGTTTCTCTTTGATGGAAAGAGTGTGAATGGAGCACCGGAAATACCCTTTGGGGTGGCAAGTCGTCTGGTTAGTAGTGCAGAAGCGAAGTTGCTCTTCAGCTGGCTCGCCATAGTTGCCATTTCTCAATAATAATAATCTAGTGTTCGTGCTCAATGATCACAAGAAAATGTAGTTGAGATAGAAATATAAGAAACACTATATGTAACTATAATAATAACCAAGAATAAAGTTGACAACATAATATCTTTTGCTGATAAATTGGTGGTTCACAGATGTGGTGTTTAGTTCACGGAGGGTTCTCATTGGGTGAGTTGTGTCATATCTTATCCCTTATCCACTACCAGCGCACAATATGTATAACACGGTATAATTATGTTGTATCTTTTTTCTTTAATTTAATTTGTTTTTACTAACAAACAGAACTTAATTATTTACCCAGGTTTAATTCGTTCCCGCTTGATTTCTTTGGGTGTTTTTTGTCGATTAAAACAAACATACTCCTATTAAGTAAAAGAATACCATGCATATTAACATAATTGCATAAATTAAAAAAGGCTATAATTAAAATAATTTAGGTTTATTTTTATCAACATATTTTCATTAAATGACTGTAAATGTTGACTAAATACTCCATAACGGACCGATTTCATACTCTGGTGACTCTCAAAATATTATGTAAATTTAATACACGTGCATTTCAAATTTTATACAAGGACGAAGATCATGATTTCATACTAAACTTAGAATTGGCATTGACAGTTGTTGATCATAATGGGTGTAAATCAGAAGAAAAACAATCCAGAATTTTAAAGTCGAGCCAAGAGTGTAACTATTTCTCTTTAAAACGATATTTGTCCCGCTCGGTGCTTACGCTTTGATCGAAAATCGCTTCCAAGATGCAACGACTATGTTCTTAATATGATAACACTTAAAATATTAAGAAACGGTGAACTAAAAGAATGTTTTGAACTCGTGGAACTAAACAGAAAGAAAGAAAGAAAGCATGTTATAGATTGAATTATTTGGAAGAGAATGAGGTTGCTATTTGGAAAAAAAAAGGCTCTTTCTTGAAAAAATCTCTCTATAGAATTTCTCTCTCAATGGCGTTTCTTCCTTCACGTCTTATCATCTCTCTCATCCATCTCCAGTGCAATCTTGGAATGCTTTTGGTTTCGTGATTATCGTCGGTGTTGGTTGTTAGATTGGATCACGCCTTCTTCATCATGTCCTTCTCCTTGGCCGTCTGCGTTGGATCTTGGGCGTGGATTGTAGTTTTTGATCATAAATTGACTCTTCATCATCTTGGTGGAAGTTAATCCTTCATTCTGGGGTCATTCAATGTGTTCGTGGTGATTACTTGCGCTCTAAGTTTGACGTTTTTGAAGAGATTCCTCCATTGATTTTGGTGAAGATCATCTTCTTTGAAGAAGCCTCATCACACCGTGGAGTCTTGGGAAGCTTTGAAGGTGATTTTGTAGGAGTCATAATGGAAGAAGTATTACTTGCGCACCAAGTTTCACCTTGGGGCAGCCCTTGCTCTATGGAGGAGCCATCCTTCTCCACCGCCGCTCCTCCATCAGATGACTCACCACTACCGGTCACAGATAATCTTGAAGGTTTTCCAGCCCTTGAAGAGATGCTTGCATCAAAGAAGAAATTGGTAGAAAGTAAGCTCCCTCCCGTGAATGCACCAAAGTCGAATGTTCCTCTATCAAAATCATTCTCAAGACTCTTTGATCACACGCTCATTGGTAAGCATGATTTTTCTCCTCGTTCGTTATGCAAATATTTTAGAGATGCTCCTACTTTTGCTCTTGATAAACGTGTCACGGAACCAAAAACTCCATTTACCTATCAAGGTAAACCGGCTATACGTTTTCAAAATAAAGATTTTGAGCACTTTGCAACTCAATTTAAGTATTCTTTAGCGGGAAAATTTTCTCATGATCGTCCTTCTTCGTCGGAGATGCAAAATTGGTTCTTAAAGTTGGAGTTGAAGGGTCAACTCTCCCTTGGAGATATTGATTCACATCATGTTTTCATTCAACTTACTTTGGAGGATGATTCAACACGTTTGTGGACTAGGCAATCTTGGATGGTGTGTGGCTTTCCGATGGGATTTTCGAGTGGACACCATCTTTTGACCCTAATGTCGAATCTTCATCCTCGACTCCCTATTATTTTGCATCATAAATAAGCTCTTTTTGATATTGCATTGATGATTGCACCCCGTTGAGAATTAATGAACCTACGGTGAAAGTTATTCGTCCAAGTTGTGCTAGAATTTGTGTTGAAATTGATCTTTTGGACTAGGAGGTTAAGAAAGTCTTTATTGATGGTCCAGAGGGAATGTTTTTTCAAAAAAAATCATCTATGGTGACAAGCCATTCTATTGCACGGCGTATAACCACGTTGGACATAGTGTGGACAAATGTCACATGACCGGAAAAGTAAAGCCTCCTATGAACCGGAAGATTCTATAACCGGAACATCTAACAAACAAGCATTCTCAAGAGAATCGAGTTACTTCCGAAGCCATGGGATAAGGGAAAAGGAATCATGATAGAGAAAGAAAAATGGATCCATGTTGAAACACCAACTGAACATAAGGGAGGTAAAAGTGTGGTTGATTCATCCTCTAATGATGAGTTATGTTTATCTAAATCTATTTCAAGAAACTTAGGTGAAAATGAGAGTACTTCAAAGGCAGTGGTTGAGCAGCAAAATGTGCAGACTACAAGCCGAAGATATGGAAGACTAAGAGAGGAGATGTGGCCAAAGCTGGGATTGGACATTGTTGCAGCAACTCCGAATTTTGATGATTCGATAAAGAGGATTTGACATGCTATTGATGAGAGGTCTGAGGGGTCCGATTCTGAAAGTGAAGAGGTTATACAAGATGAAAAACTGGAAAAACTTGAGGAGGCATCACATATCTTTGCAAAGTACAATAAGCCCTTAAACACACCAAAAGGACGGAGGCTCAACCGTTGGGACAAAGTATATCAAAGGTACCCGATCAGCTTGAAGACAAAGAGAAAGAGGCCAGAAGTGAAGAAAAATAGTTGGAAGCACGGGATAAGGACAAGGAGTTGGACACACGGGATAGGCGAGCAATCCTGGTTTTTGGATCTCAAAAAGCTTTGAGGTACGTGCAAGGTAAGGATAATGCTTCTCAATGAATAAAATCGTCATTTGGAATGTTAGGGGTGTGGCTAATGAAGGCGCACAAAACAATATTAAGAATCTAAGAAGAGACAACAATCCAAGGATAATGGTTTTGCTTTAGCCATTCATTGAGCGCGTTACCGTTTTCCGGGGATGTTCAATTATTATGATATGATTGGTAATTGTTCGGGGAAGATTTAGGTTGTGTATGATGATAGTGTGGATATTACGGTCCTTGAGGATCATGCGCAATTCTTACATTGCAAAGTGCTCTTCAATGATCAAAGTGAGGCCTTGTTTATGACTTTTGTATATGTGTTGTCTACAAGGGCCGGTAGGTATGAAATTTGGGACAGTTTAAGGACCTGGTGCACGACAGATCCGTGGATGATTGGTGGGGATTTCAATAAGGTTACATCAGTGGATGAGAGAAAAGGAAGGGGCAGCCCTCATGTTCAAGAAATTGATGATTTTAGTGAAGTGATATTGGAGACGGGATTGGTTGATATTGGCTTTTTTGGTCATAAGTTCACCTGGACAAATCGAAGAGGTGCTTGGGTTCGGCTTGATCGTATCTTGGTGAATAGTGGTTGGATTGAATCTTATGAAGTCTCGACTATCACTCATACAGCTTGAGTTCAATCGGATCCTTGCCCTCTTCTTTTTGAGTTTAAAACTCATGTAAGGAAGAAGAATAGTGCCTTTCGATTCCAAAATATGTGGTTGAGACATCACGGCTTCATGGATACTCTTAAATCAAGTTGGGTCGAACCTGCATATGCTAAAGGGTTACGTGGCCTTTGGGAAAAAATTAAACGTTTAGAATTGAGGCTTAAATGGTGAAATTCGAACGTGTTTGGGGAGGTTAACTTGAAGATAAGGGAGATGTAGCAACGTGTTAAGGAGACAGAAATTTCATATGACAACAACCCCACGGATGCGGCCCTCGTGGAGCTCAACAAGGTGAATGTCGAACTCACTTTGAGGTTAGCTATGAAAGAGGATCTTTGGAAGCAAAGAGCGACTTATAAGTGGATGATTGAAGGTGAAAAAACACCAAGTACTATCAAAGTGTTGTTAAGAAGAAACGAGCACGAACGCTCATCACCAAGATTGTGGTGGATGATGTGGACATATCGGATCTGGATGATATATTTTCATCGGGTGTTCAATACTTTCAAAACTTTCTTGGTGGATCGTCTTAATCCCTACGAGACCATGATTTCTCATTCATCCCGAATCTTGTGACCATTGAGGACAACATTTCACTCTCGGTATGCCCATCCATGGAGAAGGTTGAGGAATGCATCATGAGCATGGCCTCGGATAGTGTTGTGGGGCCAGATGGTTTTACAACTTGCTTCTTTCAATCATGTTGGGAGGTCATCCGGGTGGATGTGTACGCGGCCATTTAAGAATTATTTCAAGGTAAATCTCTTCTTAATGCTTTCTAAAATACTTCGATTGTTCTTATTCCGAAAATAGATAATCCGGGGAAGTGGAGTGACTTCCGACCTATTAGTTTGTGCACTACTTTCTACCATTTTTGTTCTAAAGTTCTTAATGATAGGCTAGCTCTTATATTTTCTAAAATTATATCTCCTAACCAATCGGGGTTCATTAAGGGAAGGGATATTGCGGAGAATATCCTTCTTGGTCAAGAGATGGTTCATTCTCTTCATAGAAAAACTCAAGGCCACAATCTTATTTTGAAGCTTGATATGGAGAAAGCATATGATAAGGTGAAATGAAGTTTCTTGTTTAAAATTTTGGAGAAGTTTGGGTTTGATGAGAATTGAAGGAGTTTAATAGATCGATGTATCACCAATTGCCACTTTTCGGTGGTCATCAATGGGGAGGCCACGGGGTATTTTGCTTCCAATCAAGGACTTCACCAAGGAGATCCTATTTCACCGACTTTGTTCATGATTGTGGCAGAATTCCTTTCACGAGGGTTTGAAGAGTTACACCGAAGTTATCCATCTATAGATTTTGACACTAAGAAGCGTTTCTCATTATCCTACCTTGCATATGCCAATGATTGCATCCTCTTTGCTAGAGGTCAAAAAGGTGGAGTTATGAAGATTTGCAAATTCTTGGGTTTGTATTGTGAGGTGTTGGGGCAGTGTATTAACAAATTGAAGAGCTCTTTATTTTGAGCAAGCATGCGTCATCCTCTCGGAGGATAATGATACATCAGATTAGTGGCTTCTCACAAACTCGACTACCGTTATTCTATCTTGGAGTGTCATTGCATGATGGTCAAGTTAAATGTGTGCACTTTGAGAGAATCATTGACATTATTCGGGGTCATCTTCAAAGTTGGGATAGCACTTGGTTATCACCAGGTGGCCGACATTGATAAAGTCTGTTCTTGCATCTATTCCTACTTACTTTTTTCAGGTGATGAATCCTCTGGATGCGGTCATTAAGAGGATCCATGGCATCATTGCTCGTTTCCTTTGGGGTGCGTATAAGACAAGGAAAATAATGCATTGGGCTTCTTGGGATAAGGTATGTAAACCTTTCGAGGAGGGGGTCTTGGGATTCTTAATTTAAGGGATGTTGTACTTGCTTTTCCTCTTAAGATGTGATGGGAATTTCGGATGGGGAATAACCTTTGGATGAATGCTTTAAGGGTTTTTATTGTTGAAATCTACCACCGAGTTTGGCTAAATCGGCCTTTCATCATTCTACTATTTGGAGGTGTCTTGTTCACATTAGGCATGTTGGTGTTGATAGTATATTTTGGATGCTTGGTGATGGAGATGTTTCCTTTTGGCATGATCAATGGATGGATGAGGGCATTCTTTCAGATTTGATTAATGTCTTGGGATCGATTGATGTTAAGATCTCGAACTTTTGGGAAAATGGGGAATGGAATCTTGACCTCTTTATTGAAACGTTACCGGAAGAATGGGTGGATAAGGTGAAGAATGTTAGGATTATTGAATTCTTAAAGGATAATTCAATTTGGAAGGAAACAACGTATGGGATGTTTTCAATAAATCGACATAAAATTGTGTTAGAGACGAGTTTGATCTTGTTGAGTTCGATGTGGGTTTGGCATAAATCCATTAAGTCTCATATTGGTTTCCAAGTGAGAACATAAAGGTCGATGCACTTTCCAAGGTTGCCACTTCAACAAAGGTCTACACTGAAAGAAGAATCGTCTTACTAGCGACAGAGGAATCCGCCATAGGCAAGACTCGATATCTAAGAACTCTAAAAAGAGTCGAACAGGCTATGCTGATCATATCAAGACCTTCTTAGAAGGATGAAACCTACACGTACCTTAAAGAAGGAAAGCTTCTGAGCAACTCCATTGCGGCGCGAAGACTGAAATACAACGTACATCATTTCACCATCTTCAATGATGAGCTTTATAGAAGATCGTTTGATGGACCATTACTACGTGTCTATCACCTCATCAAGTGGAAATTGTGCTAAATGAAATACACAGTGGAGCTTGTGGAAATCATTTGGGAGGACGCTTCTTGGCTCAAAAGGTGTTATGCCAAGGTTACTACTGGCCAACCTTGCCTAAAGATGCAATGAATCTTGTCAGAAGATGAAAAAGTTGTCAATTCTTCGCCTATGTTACGCATGTTCCTGCACAACCTCTCACTCCGATGCAAGCATCATGTCCATTTGATCAATGGGGCATCGACATAGTCGCACCCTTTCGATCGACAAAAGGACAAAATAGATTTCTAGTTGTTATAGTCGAGTACTTCACCAAATGGGCTGAAGCTCAAGCAATGTCCTCCATTACGGAGCGTAACATCAGTGAATTTATTTGGCAATAGATCATATGTCGTTTTGAAATACCGCAAGTACTCATATCTGATAATGGCACACAATTTTCGGAACAGAATGTCCGAGCATGGTGCAAATATTTGAGTATCACTTAACACTACGCGGCAGTCTATTATCCACAAGCGGACCGTAGAAAATACAAACAAGACCCTTGTGGAATACCTTGAGAAGAGAATGCACGAACTCAATGAATCTTGAGTCGAAGCTTTGCCTGGGATATTGTGGGCCTACCGCACAACCCCGAGAACTTCCACCAGCCAAACACCGTTCTTACTGGTTTACGGCTCAGAAGCAGTCATACCTACAAAAATTGTTATGCCAACACAACGCATACTCACTTACAACCAAGAAAAAGCGCTTTGAGGACTTGGAATTCACTGGCTCTACCCATGTCAAGGCATACGAGCATAATCAAGCCTACAAGACAATAATGGCTAAGTCTTATGACAAAAGGGTTTGTTTCAAACAAACCAAGTGGGGACTCGGTCGTGAGAAAAATTGAGACTCACAAACGAGTTGGCAAACTCCAACCACATTGGGAAGGGCCTTACAAGGTCACTGAAGCTAGCTCTAAAGACTACTGCTATTTGCAGGAAATGGATGGTCGCGATCTAGCACGTCCCTGAAATGTCTAGAACCTTTGGAAATTCTATGCCTAACAACGACACTTCGGATTCTCCGTAGCTCATTGTAGTTTTTACCATTTTCATGAATAAAATGTTGTAACAAACTAAATGAACTACAAAGACTTGATTCCCGAGTTTACTCGGGATATGTAGGCAACTTGGTCAAAAGCCAAGTGCAGTCTAAAAATAAATAAAAATCTCTTCCTGTTTGTCTTTGCTATGAAGAGGTTTCATGCACACGCTTCAACTTACTCTTCAACAAGATAAGAAGAAGTAGCACAACACGGGCCAAGAGCCCAAATTCCATCTTTCAAGGGAAAAAATAAGGAGTGGCACCCTGTAGCTGGGTCACCTACACATTCCACTTGATGCAAATGCACAAGACATTTTTTAAGGAAAAAGAGAGGAGTAGCATCCCGTAGCCTAAGAGAGTTAGGCATAGCAACTCTCTTAGGTCACCTCCACATTCAACTTGATGCAAATGCCCAAGCCGTTTTTCAAGGAGAAAATGAAGAAGTAGCACCCCATAGCCAAGTCACCTCCACAATCAACTTAATGCAAACGCCCAAGATATTTTTCAAGGAAAAAGACAGGGAGTAGCACCCCATAGCTGGGCTACTACCCTACCATTAAGTCTTCATATTTTGAAGCATTTTGAAGCAAAAAATGCTAAATATTGCGCAAGAGTGAAAGATTATGTTTCAAATTGCACTTATATTGTGCATGGGTGTAAAAGCCTTTGTTGCAAAAGTTATATACGCTCAGGTTAATAACCTAGCACTGTTTTCATTGGTGACATGTCATACATGGATGTGGGTTCATTGGATGGGAACGGTTCAACAACACAAGATTTGGTTGCCTTAGATGTGTAAAACCATTCAAGACCTGGTAGCCTTTAAGGCGTAAAACCATGTATGATTTGGTTGCTTAAATGCGTTAATCCGCAGAAGATTTTGTTGCCTTAGATGCGTAAATCCATGCAAGACTTGGTGGCCTTTAAGGCGTAAATCATGTACGAATTGATTGCCTTTGATGCATAAAGCCATAAATTAACAAGAGTCATGGTTGCATTCAAGTATGTAACATCCTTAAAATAGGTTGCACTCGTGATTGCGTAAAGCCACGTTAAAATGTTATAGGTAGCATAAGTTGCATAAAACCTAAGAGAGTTGCTTACAGCTAGAAGGATCTAAGGAGTAAATTTAACAACTCATGAAGAGCCACACAGTGCCATAAACGACACACCACGAGTTACTTACGAACCTTATGCCTTAAAGAGGTCAAATCTCACAAAACACACATACACGGTGTCATTTACTAGATCGAGCTCAGTTTTCATCTAAAGCCCGCATTCCAAAAGAATATCGCGCATCACGGCTCATATGCCTAAGACACCTACACGGTGTCATAAACTAGATTGAGCTCAGTTCTCATCTAAAAGCACACATTCCAAAATAATGTTGTGCATTATGGCTCACGTACTAACACGCCTACACAGTGTCATTTACTAGATCGAGCTCAGTTCTCATCGAGAACCCGTATTCCAAAAGAATGTCGTGCATTACGGCTCATATGCCTAACACACCTACATGGTGTTGATTCTAGATTGAGCTCAGTACTCATCTATCCCATGTTCTTGACAAGATAACATCTCATAAGAGGCTTCATAGCCCCTATGCCTATTCAAAAGGTACACAAACTTATCGAGTACAACTCATCAATCATAATAAAGAATCGTGTTTCCTCAAACAAACTATACGCATAAGCTATGGCAAAAGATGCCAGCGCTATGACATGTTATCGAGACTAAAATCCGGTTAACTAAGCAAACATCTCATTTAACAACAAAGGATCGATAAAGCAAAAGGTCACTTAATCATCAATGATAACTCGACATCAAAACATTTAAAGATGAGCAAAGCGCAGATGCATCTAAGACTTATCCAACAAATAAGACTAACGTGGAAAAACATGTTACTTGCATAATATCCATAAACAAGTCAATATGCGCATAGATAAGTCTCAAATTCTATTGCTGCCAATGACAACTATGAAAGAACGATATAAAGTGCAAACAAACACAATGCCACACATCGGCACAAAATATCAATGTGTACCAACACCCAACATTCGAAAAGTACTGGAATAGGAAAAGTATGAATAGTACAGCACATACGCCAACACGGCTGAACAAGTGAACCTGAGTAAATGCTCAAACTGTAGGCTCAGTCACGACCTCGTCGGCTACAATGGAGCTAATCCCCGGGCCAGCTACTCCAAATGACTCATCTGCCTCTTTTAGGAATGTAGAAGTATACACAATGCCATTAAAATTACCCTTAACACGTGCCCCGTCTGCAACCAACTTGCTGGAAATCTGCAACTCACATGAGTTCATTTCGACAGAATGCGAATCAGACAAGACGTCAACAGGCATAATCGAAGCATGTGTGGTAGAAAGATTCATTCGTGTGGAAAATACCTTTGGTGTACCAAGTACAGCGGTGAGCGCGTCAGTATGATCTATGGCAAGCTCCATGCGCTCTGACAGCTCAAAAGCAATAGTAGTGGCGACATCTGCCTCGCGTGGAGCCACTACATCCTCAGTACATGCCGGCGTGATCTTATCCGCTGCAGCATCCTCTATCACCTCATCTTGAGCGTTCAGATCAATATCCCGAAGCCAAAGGTTGCGTCGACTCCTTAGACTGCTAAAAGCATCTTTACCCCCCGTGATAGGATCCTCGTTGGCCTCATCTTCAAGATCGGGTGCCACGTAGTCCTCATCCAATAAGAAGTATTTAGCTGGGTCAAAAGTTGAGCCCATCTCCTCGTAATACACGATATCGCTCATATATTCCTTGTATCCATTGTCGCTATCAATAACGCCATGTGTAAAGGAAATATGTTTCCAGGTCTCAGATGCCAGGAACTTGCCAACCACTTTGACCTTTTGGTCACTATCCAAAGGCTATTATAGACATAAAAAGGATGAATACAAATCAATATCTTCATAAAAGATAAGAGTTCTCTTGAAAGGAAACACTTACCGCAGACTGTCCTTCCCAAAAAGCATCTGCATGTGCCTTCTTGGCCTCCTCTAGCTCACACTCTAATATTTTAATGGTAGCATCACGCTCCTCCAAGGCCATACGCCTAGACTCCAAAATGGAACGAGTTACCAGCTTCTGCTCCAATGAAGACTTCTCCTTGTTTGCCACCACTAAAAGCTCTTCTAACTTAAGAGACTTAGCTTTTCCCTCGATCAAGCGCTCTTCAGTAGGCTTGATCTTCTTCTCATGATCGGTAAGGTTCTGATCTGCTCATTTCGCAACAGCTTGTTCCGTCTACATCAACTTATCATGGGCCTCTTGCTTCACAAGGAGTCGATCATGCTCATTGATAAGCACGCATGAACATAACATAGTCTGAAAATGCCCAAACAATCACAAGTAAGAATATGTTCACCAAACAAGATATCATAAATAAAAAAGACAAGGTATATTCACTTACCAATGTCAGGCCATGGTATACGAATCGTCTCAGCCCCTCTCTCCCACCAAATTCTTGAATGACTTTATCGTCATTCACTATTTGTTTGATGCTACCTACTAACCCCAACGCGTATGAATCGGTCAGCTCTTTGCTAGGGCCCAACTTTTTGCGCATGCGCATTATGCTATCTGGATGGTCATTGGGATCTCCAACACGGTAATCTTGGGTTTTCCAACCGTTGATGTGAATACACCACACGGCCATATTGGGAACCTCTGAAGGCTCGGCAACAGCCCTTTTCTTCTTTGCGAGTCCCTTCAACTCCTCGTTGCCAGCTTCTTTAGCCTTACCCTTAGCACGGGTAACAACATCTTCAACCAATTTCTTAGCTCTGTGATTGTAAGGGACACGGGTAGCATACTCAACGAGACCATAAGAGGATCCTCCACCTTTGTCGCCTCTATCCCACTCACGTAAAGCACTAGCTCCACTAGTTGGCTCATCCTCAGGTCCAGGTGGCAAACCCCTATCTCCACCGACTCTAGAGCCTCATCATAAATAGTAATTTATGTGAGTGGATCCGCAACAGAAGGAGGAACCATCTTCCTATCTCTTAGGGGCGTACTACCACGTGAAACTCGCTCCGTAGCAGGAGAACTCCTACTCTCCATGGGAACATCTCTCATCTCCTTGTCAGAGGTCATAGAGGCGCAGCATCCACCACGGTTCCCTCTACCTCTACCATGAGTGGGGCGCATAGCCTGCCGCCAATCTGTTATGTGCAGAAGTCATGTGCAACATCTCAGTTCTATCTCTCACTATGTCGACTATAAATGACAAACATAGATTGGATAAGAACACAATACCAAAAATGCTAGATACATGTATGTATGCATGAAAATGTAAATGTTAAGCACATAGATGCAAAAATCAAAAATTATACCCAAAGTCTCAGTCCCCGTGTACTCAACGAGCGATAGACGACTACCTCTTAGTACGTCTGGATGACTTATGGTTGGATAATATAATGGATCAGCCTGAAGCACCGCCAACCTTTCCTACCCTCTCCGTCACTTAGCCTTTCTGCCCAAACGTCAATGTCGGTCCAGTCACGACTGAAGCAATCAAACTCTCCGCGAGTACTCTCTCTGACGTGGAGAAACTGATGTTTCCAATCCCGACTATAGTTGTCTTTTGCACCATCTAGGCACGCACAATTTGTCCTAGCCGACAAGTAATAAAAGCTTGAATTGGTGCCACCCTTTTGGTTGAAGTTCATACAAAACTGATACCAAAAGTCATTCATATTACATCGAAAACCCTTGGCCTTCATCGCCACTACAAAATCTACGATGGTTGCGTATCCATTCGGGGTAAATTGAGCAGGGTTTAAACCAATCCTCACAATAATATCTCGAACCTCAGGGACTACGGGGAATCTAAGCCCCGTGGATAAATAACCTGCAAAAATGATAATGCACCCCCTCGGGGAAGATGCATTCTATCTCTGATCTCGAGGATGATCACCTTATACCCCACTGGTATGTCAAACTATTCCCGTAAGTTGACCACCATTTTCCTTCTCATAAGCTTGGGGACAATGTTCTTTATGGCTATAAGGGTTTGAAATATATATGGACGTATATCATCTCCCTCGTCATATGTCTCATCCCCTTCATCACTATCCCTGACGCGATAAACATGCTTGACCATACTCTCAACCGCATTTCCCTTCAGGCGTCTCACACGAGGAGTAACCTTGTAGTCACTGCCATCATCGTCTCCTCCTCCGGAGGGCGACTCATAAGAGGCTCCATCCTCAGCATACAAATTATCCTACTCATGCTTAGAGAGCGAACCAATATGCTCATCAAAGTACTCCTTAGGGAATCGTTTTCTAAACCCCATAGTCTCAATAAAGCAAGTTTGGTATAAGCAAATTACCGTGGCAAGGCGATCTACGAAACGTCTCACGAGTAACGGGGTATCTCGAACCCTAAGCCGGAGAGTATCTCGACCAACAACGTTGATCTACCATATGCGGAGAACGGAAATGCCTCTCGTCGTGGTATCTAGGCCTCTAAGAGTAGTAGTCACGATGGTGACGTGGAATCCCAATTTTGGCTACTACTTGCGATTCAACATTGCAAATATAGTCAAATACGAGTTGAAATCCACGAAAAAGAAACCACACAACTAAATAATGTAAGAGTTCTACAAAGTGACGACAAGTTCACACAATTAAACAAAGTGAGGCGAATTTGATACGTTCAAAAAGCCCATGATCAAGCACTTAACATCACCATAACCGAGGTGATGATCTAAAAAAATAATGTCACGTTGGTTGAAACTAACGTGGCACATTGAGTGAATGACGTTACCACGTTGAGGTGGTGATGTCACCATGTCAGGTCCAACTGACATAGGTCCACATTGGACCAAGTTCGACATGGAATTCGCGTTGTGATCGTCGTGAATCACGTCGACAATTATCAACGCGGCCACATCAATCGGCTCGATGTGCCACATGACGGTGGCATTTCGCGCGACGTGCCACATGGCGCACTCTCACTCCTCAAAAAGTGACGAGTAAAATATGAGGAACGTTATGAGAATTCGTTGGGTATCCTTATCTTATAATTTGGAGGTGAAAATGGAGTCTTGATCTTCTCCCTCCTTATGTTCTTGAAGCTCTCTCCTCTCTATAACTTTCTCTCTATAAGAGTTGGAAAAGGAGGCAAGATGAAAGACTCATGACTCTTTCACTTTAAAGGTAGCCCTAATGGGCCCAAAATGCCTTAAAGGCTCATTTCACTAAAAAGAGCCTCCTAGTCCATATACTAGAGGTCCAATTCATCAAACAATTGATTGGTTTATATTTTTAGCCCAAAATTATTTCTTAGAGAAATATTTTTGCCTCGGCTTGGATATTTTCAAAAATTATGAAACTGGCCCAAATTCTTGCTAATTACCATGAGTGACTAAAAAATAATTTTTGTGAAATGTCGACAAATGAATATGGTAATTCTGTTTTTCAAGTTTGAAGTACGCTCAACAAGCCGAGCCCATCTCAAACTGGGAGATTTATAGTGTGCCATAATTACTACACCTCCAAAATACGCGGTCATTTTGAGATAACTCGGAGTAGAGGGGGCGAAAGGCAATTTCCTCCCAATCCGATTAGACAACCAAGATACCGAATCAATGTGACCCTCAGTCTATGATGAACGGATACTCCAAAAAATGGTCGGTCAGTGTCGGATACGTATCGAATATCTATACTCTCTGGATACGTATCAGATACGCTGTGAAGCATATCCGAAGAGCATCCGATACGTATCAACAATTTATAAGAGTAGTGTGGTAGTGTTCTTAAACTAGAAAAGGCCCAACAAGAACCAAATTGTAATATCTTTTCATAAAATTAAATAAAAATCGTGAAAACCGTCTATTTCAAACCAAAATAAAAACAACACACAAAACTTTGATATGCTTCATAATAGTATGTGACTAATGACTATGCAAGTGATTAGATATAATATTATTTGATATTTTTATTTAAATTACATCCTTATATATAACTATTAATAGTAAATATTTGATGTATCCCATGCGTATCGTATCTTGTAAATTTTAAAAAAATCGTATCCACATATCTTAATCCGGTGAATATCGATATTCGTATCTGTATCCGTACAACCTAGTCCTCAGTACAATAATGTTGACCTCGAGAAAATGGTCCATTATAAAAAAAATGTCGAGCACGGAAGTTCAAGTGACGCAACGTCGTGAAGAGACTTCGAAACACGCGCCACGTGGGTCAAACCAACTTGCCACATCGAGCAAGTCCAACCACGTTGGTCAAGCTGACATGGCTTCTAAGACCACAGTGGGTCAACCAATGTGTCGTGGCACGTCGGTCAAATTTGATGTGCCACGTGGCATGTCGACCACCGAACCGCACCGAGGTTCGACCCGGTGCGGTGCGGGTGCACTGGTCCTATGATGCACCCCTTTAACCTACTTCACCTCTAGTAGGTGTAGGCATCCTCTCATGCCTTACCCATCCTCATTTTCTATAAATACCCCCTCACTTCTTCATTTGAGGGTTTGGGAAATTAAGGGGAAGTTCACTTGGAAGCTTGGATGCTCTGACTTCTCTCTAGAATTCTAGTCAGAGAAAGCACGTCAAGCATTCCACATCAATTCATTTGGCACGCCGAACCGAGACACGTCAATTGTGGCACATCAACAGTTTTCACGTCAATAGTTTTCACGTCAGCATTTTTGGCACGTCAACAATTCCACGTCAACAAAAGTACTTAGACTATTTTCTCCTCTACTTTTCCATGCACATTCATATGTCAACAATTGGACTTAAGTACGAGAGAGCTTTGACCCGGTATTTGACCACTCTATGGTGCAAATCGTCCAAGATTCGATATTGAGCCTCCGAGCCTTGATGAATTACTATGCGGTTAGGCCACTCAAATGATCTCCGATCTTGATTAACCCCACATTGGTCAATACTACGCATACAACTCATGTGTTAGCATTACGACAACTAAGACTCTCCACGGGTACAAATTAATAATGAACTACGTTCGGTTTGATTCTTTCTTCTCAAAGAGATATGTAGGCAGCTTGACCCTGTGTCAAGACCGGTGGCAAGAAAGCAACACCCGTATACTTCCCTAACATAAGTTACTTATTTATAGAAACTGTTTAGTTTTAACCATTATGTTTATAGTGCAGGTTTCCATCGAACCAAAAGCTCTTCTTGTGTTACCTATAAGGGGCAAAAGAGTCTGGTGGGGAGGTAATCTCGAGACTTGTAAAAATACCCCGCGCCAACTCATGTTGCTTTTTCAAGGAAAAAATAAAGGAGTAGCACCCATTGTTGGGTCACCTCCACACTCAAACTTGAATCGAACGCCTTTGTCACATTTTCAAGGAAAAAAAAGGAGTAGCATCACATAGTTGGGCTACCACCCTACCTACCACTAAGACTTCATATTTTAAAGCAAAAATGCAAATATTGTGCTAGGGTGGAAACCTTTGGATCAAATTGCATAAAAAATGCGCATTGGTGTAAACCTTTGTTGCACATACTTGTTCTCGCTTAGGTTAACAACCTAACAGTGTTTCTCGTTGGTGCCATGTTATACATGGTTGTGGGTGCTAGGATCACAATGGAAGGGTAGCACTTGAGTGTGTAACATCCTAGACCCAGGTTTTACTCAAGATTGTGTAAAACCAAGCTAAAGAATAGTTGCACTCGTGTATGTAATATCCTAGACCCAAGTCGCACTTGAGAATGAGTAAAGTCACGCAACAAGTTGGTAGCACTAGATAGCATAAAGCCAAGCAATGGAATGGTTGCACTCGAGTATGTAACATCCTAGACCCATGTTGTACTCGATAATGCATAAAACCACGTGATGGAAAGGTAGCACTTGAGTGTGTACCATCTTAGACCCAGGTTTCACTCAAGAATTTGTAAAACCATACAAATGATGGGTGGCACTTGAATACGTAACATCCTAAACCAAGGTTGTATTCAAGAAAGCGTAAATCCTAAGGGAAAATTGAGGAGCTATGGAAATCAAGCGATAAACAGCGATGCATGAAGACCCACACAGCGCCATACACGCCACGCCACGAGTTACTAACGAGTACAATGCCCTTAGAGATCAAGTCTCTCTTTTCACACCTACATGGTGTCTGAACTAGATTGAGCTTAGCGCTCATCTAAAGCACCCTTCTAAAAAATAAGTCGTGCACTAAGGGCTCACACGCCTAACACAACTACTTGGTGTTTCAACTAGATCGAGTCTAACACTCATCTACAACATACTCTTCAGGAAGATCATACGCAACGTGAATCATTGCCTTACACCTAAACAGGTGTATAAGTAAGATAGAGCCTTGCTCATCTACTATTACGAGGATATAGAAACCATCCACGCTTCTCAAAGACTGTTGATTATACTGTTAATTCAGTTATGTAATGCCAAAGTATAAGAAATAATTTAAAATCTGCTTCACTCCAGATGATTGATAAAAGTAAAATGTCACTTAATCATTCATGATAAGTCGACAACAAGAAATCAAGAATAAGCAAAGCAATAACCATGTAAGACTTATTCAACAATTCGACAAGACTAAAAGTGGAATTATGCTAAACGCATAATATCCATAATACAATTATAATGAGCGTAAGCAACATGTCTTAATCCTAATGCCACCAACGACAAGTACGAAAATCAAATATTCAAACATAACACCACATATGGCAGAAAAACCAAAGGGTTCCAACACCCATAAACATCCAAAAGTACTAAACAATGTAAGGATAAGTGGCACATATGCCAAAGCATAGAGCATGGCTGAAAACATGAGCCAATGCTCATATCGCAGATTCACTCATTGCATCCACGATCTTGATCATGCCGATCCTAGGAATGGTAGCGTCTCCAACTCCTTCTTGAATGTAGGAGTATCCACTAAATGGCGAAAGTTGTCCCTCTTAGTCACCATGTCTACCACCGACCCACTAGCGTCGTGAAACTCCACGAAGTTCAGCATAGTGGAGGTCGAATAAAATATCATGATTATAAGGATATCCTATACAGTGGAGCAAGACCGAGAAAGTCGAGGAGAATATAGATCAGGAGTGCCAAGTGCATCAGCAAGTGACGTTGTATAAGCCATAACGAGCTACGTATGCTCTAAGATCACAAATAGTCTAGTAATAGCTGGATATGCAACATGTAACTCCAATACATCCTCTTCCTCTTTTGACAAACTTTATCCATGTCAACGCTACCGAGAATCTCCATAGCCATAGCCTGGAAATCCATGTCATTAAGTCATAGGCTACCGACCTCTAAGCCTCTTAAAGGCATCATGCGAATGAGCCTATGGGACAGTAGTACTAGAGGATAGGTCAGGAATCGTCTCATTCGAACAAATAAACGCTAAGTACTCCTCATGCTCCAATATGCATCCATAATAATAGTTGGCTAGATTGAATTTTGGGCAACCATCCTTGAAGAGAACAACATCCCCTACACATTCGTCCTTGTTTATCACCAATAGCTCTCTTTTCGGAAATACGCCTCCAGGTCTCTGAGACCTAGAGCTCCTCAACTACCTCAACCTTACGACCATCATCAAGTGGCTATCAATTTACGAGGATAAAAAGTGAGTTACACTTAAATAAACAATGCGTACATAAATAGGGAAGACAAGGCTAGAGAATTTCTCAAAGAGGATTTCTTGCCACAGTTTGTGCTTCCTTGAAAGCTTTAGCCTATTCCTTCTTGGCAACAACAAGCTCACCCTCTAATATCTTGATTTTAGCATCACATTTTTCTATGGCCAGTCATCGAGACTCATTTGCTGAACGAGGGGCTATCAAATCCTCCTCCAAAGCAGCTCTCTACTTGAGTGCAGCATCGAAAATGTTGTCCAACCTTTGGGTCTTGGCTATCTCCTCATGCAAGCGCTCTATTGTAGACTTGATTTTCTTATCATGCTCAGCCATGTTCTTATCAGCACACTTAGCTGCAATTCAACTCACTCTCCATGGACATATCATGCACTTATTACGAGCCAGAAGATTGTCATACTTGTTGATAAGGACTCTAGTGGGCAACATAGACTGAAAGCGCAAAAGTGTAAGTAAGTCGACGCATTCAAGAAACTAAAAATTGTTAAAGAATGCAATAAAGAAAGGCTAACAATTGCTTACTATTGTATCACAATGACTGGCAAAATACCTCAACCCATCGGGTCCTCCAAGGCTATCAATGAACTCGGACTCATTCAAGTTTGGCATGATCCTCCTCATGAGATTCAACGCATACGAGTAAGTTAGTTCTTTGTTGGGTCCCAATTTAGTGCTCAGATGCACTATATCATTCAGAGGGTCTTCTGGATCACCAGCAAGGAATGCAGCTGTCTTCCAACCACTATGACGAATACGTTGTACAGGAATGCTAGGGCCTGCATATGGCTCAATGCCAACTATTTTCTTCTTTCCAGACTCATTAGTACCTTTTTCTGCAGTTGCATTTCCCTTTTCCTTGGCCTTTTCCCGAGCAGCAACATCATCTGCCAATTTCTTGGCTCAAGGGTCATGAGAAACATGAGAAAGGAAATCTACAACAAACCGGCTACGATGATGGGATACACCTCTACCTCGAGTAGCTCCAGCAGCACTCCTTGGTCTAACCTCAAAACTAGGTGGGTTTGCCCCTATCTCTCCTGCCTTAAAGCCATCTCCTCGATGATGTGCACCTAAGTGTCGATACACAATAGCAGGAGGTACGCCCTCCTCAACAACATCCTCAGGGGACTATCACCTCAAGACCAAGTGTCTCCCTGCGGTGATCCCTCCTCTCATTAGGTACATCATTAACATGAGGTGCATCCACCATCTCATCATCAAGTATGATAGTAGTACCATGGCCTCCACCTCGGCCTCTTCCACGCGAGAATGGTAATTATTCCTCTTCCACCTTGTATGCCTCTAGACATACATACGAGAATGGTAATTATGCCTTGCCTTTATTAGTTTGAATTACGCTCACCAAGGTGAGCCCGTCTCAAACTAGGGGACTTACGGTGTGCCATAATTATGAAATATAAAATCATATTCGCTATTACACGGAACTAAGGGAATGAAAAAGCAATTCTCACCCGATTTGGCTAGGCCAAAAACATGCCGACACGATGTCCAAACAACACAACTCTCAAAATGGCATAAAGACCATGTCGGATTAGTCCTACATGATGAATTAAGATGCCGACATGGCCCACGTAGAAGGCTATGTCGGATGGTCTGACTTGGCACAACTCAACGCACGTCGGCCCAAAACGACGTCCCACGTCGGTCCTATACGACGTGGAACATCAGACCACATGTGCCCCGCAAAGGAAAACATCGATCATAAGACCGACGCGCCACGTCAGACGACACTGCCCCCGATTAGGGGCACGTTAATTCATATGTCGATGTGTCACGTCAGAAGTTTGACCGACCACGTCAGTCAAAGGACCAGCGTGGCACATCGGCCAAACTTTGACCACATCAACCAAAGTTTGACCACATCAGACAAACTTATCGACGTGGTGGGAGCACGTCAAAAATTCTTCTTTGCCTTTAGCTTCCTTGGTGGTGGTCCCCACACCCCAAGGTCTTTCCTACCTCTATAAATACCCCTTCATTCCTTCATTTGAAGGGTTAGACTTTTGGTAGCTCAAGGGTGCGCGTGCATTCTCTCTCTAGAAAAGCACGTCAACTCATAAGTTGGCACATCAAACCACTTAAGGTTAACATGATTGCCTTTCGTGCAAGTTAACTTGTAGCACGTTAAATAAAAGCACATCAAAGACGTTCTTCAAATAAAGTACTATTTAACCTCTACTTTTTCATAGACATGATTATGTCGACAATTGAACTAAGTACGAGACGAATTTTACTCCCAAGTCAACAATATGAGCTTTGACCCATGATTTGATTACCCCGTAGTGCAAATCACTCGACGTCTGAATCCCACCTTAGGGTGCTCGATGACTAAAAGCATCCCTAGTGCTACATAAATGATCTCTAAACGAGATTAACCCCCTCCGGGGTTAATTATATAGTCGTTAGGGCCTTGTCAACAAGACGAACACCCTACAGGGTCGTTCAACTGAGCCTAAAGGCTAGAGAGACGCACACAACTTCTAAGCTAAGTGTGATATCTCTTAAGACTCTCTGTGGGCATAACTGAAGAATGAACTACGTCCGTCTTGATTCTCTCTTCTTAGTTAGATACGTAGGCAGCTTGACCTTATGTTGAGTTTAGTCGCAAGCACGCAAAACCTTTATCCTCTCCTAGATTAGGTTTAGTATCTTATTAACTGTTTATATCTAACTTTGTTCCTCTTAGTGTAGTTTTCATCGAACCAAAATCTCTTCTCGTATTGCCTATAAGTTGCGAGAGAGTTTGATGAAGGAAGTTGCTCGGCATTAAGGAAAACACCCCGCACCAAAACACCAAAAGTAAACAGAATATTTCAATATGTGAATATTATCACATCTACATTCATTGGAGCCAAATCGGATCACATAAAGATAAACAACGAATTTCTGAATCAGCTAAAATTTTTTTCCTTATATATCCTGACGTGTTAGGGTCCTGTTAAATATGGTAACTCAAATATTCCCTTCCGCAATCTCACCTAACCTCTTTCCTTAAATAACTTGTTGACGCCGGATCACGAAAAACGTGGAAAATATGGAAATATTATCTCAAAAGATAATGAATAATAATATATCATTTAAATTCAAAATAATTAAACTGAAATATTGGGTTCTAACATTAGTTATATCCACTTTTGAATCTCATACACCGACACTCACTAATAATAAATTTATTTAGAAGAACCAAGAACCCCTCTAAAATTAGTTGTACTTATAATTTATCCCATGCCAACTGATACTTTCTAATAGAAAAGCCTGATATCAACTAACTCCAAACGTCCAAGCTTGGTGGCACATTGAAAATGGGTCTCCTGCTCGTCTTTTTCATCAGCATTAATAAATAATTCAATTTCTGGTTAACGGACAGCCCGATTGACTCACTGTATTACTAAAATCCATTCATTATTTATTTAACTCTACAAGAAGAAGGTCAAAAACCAAGTAATATCCCTTTAACATAACAAAATCTCCCTCCCCTACTTTCTGTCTGTCTGTCTGTCTGTCCGTTTGTAATAAAATCCTCTTCAACCTTTGAAGAAAACCCTCTTCAAGAAATGGAACCCAATTCCAATCCTTCGAGTCCGATTCCTATATTTTCCAATTTCACTCCATTTGAGGGTAATTCAACAAAGAAACAGCCTCTGAGTTTGTGGCCTGGTATGTATCATTCACCTGTGACAATTGCCCTTTGGGAGACAAGGTCAAATATCTTTGAAAGGCTGCTGGATCCCCCACTCGACGCTCCCCCACAAACTGAACTTCTCACTAAAACCCCATTACAGAGCAGAATGACAATTCTCTACAATTTCTCTTCTGATTACATATTGAGGGAACAGTACAGGGATCCTTGGAATGAGGTCAGAATTGGAAAGTTGCTTGAAGATCTTGATGCTCTTGCTGGCACCATTTCTGTCAAGGTCCGTCTGTGACTCTGGTACTACTTACTCATAAATAAATTCCTTCTTGGTTGTTATATATGTGCATTACTTTCATTGTGTTGTGTTGTGTTGTGTTGTGTATTAGCACTGTTCTGATGATGATAGCACTACACGACCACTCTATCTCGTCACTGCTTCTGTCGACAAAATGGTGCTCAGGAAACCCATCAGTGTCGACGTTGATCTTAAGATTGTTGGTGCTGTTACTTGGGTCGGCCACTCCTCTATTGAGATTCAACTTGACGTTACTCAGCCTGTTCTTGGTACTTTTCTTTACCCCAAAACTAAAGTTTTATATGTTTATGCTCTCCATTCATCACCTCTCCTTGTGTTTCCATTTGCGTATGTATAACACATTACCATTACGTCTTTCTTATACTCTACCATTTCGTCTTCGTACATGGTAGGTGCGTGTATCATATCTTTTAACTGCTACCGTAAGGATGTCAAAGAAATATCTCTTAACTTCTGCACCAACTTAAAAGCAATGTCTATGCTCATGATGCAGCAACTCCTTTGCAATTGTATTATTAATAAAGTTGATCATTGACTATTTAGCATTTGAGAAGTAATAAGACTTCTTTCTTATCTTAGCTTTTGCTCATATGCACATTTAACTAAAACAACCTTTCCTTCCACAGACACAGCTGATGCTACTGATTCAATTGCTCTCACTGCCAACTTCATTTTTGTCGCCCGTGATTATAAGTCAGGCAAAGCTGCTCCTGTCAATCGTTTGCTTCCAGAAACAGAACGGGAGAAGTTGCTCTATGAAGAAGCAGAAGCCAGAAATAAACTCAGGAAAAGGAAGTCTAGGGACGAGAAATTTGATATCGAGAATGGAGAGAAGAACAGATTTGAAACATTACTTGCTGAGGGACGAATCTTCTGTGATATGCCAGCATTGGCAGATAGAGACAGCATTCTTCTCAGAGATACTCGCCTTGAGAACTCTTTGATTTGTCAGCCACAGCAGCGGAACATTCATGGTCGGATCTTTGGAGGATTTCTGATGCACAGGGCGTTTGAGTTGGCGTTTTCAACAGCATATACTTTTGCAGGAATGATGCCATCCTTTATGGAAGTCGATCACGTTGATTTCCTCAGACCGGTGAGTGTTTCATGGGGTGAACTCTTATCTTTTCTTGTCACCTTTTACCGTCTGTTTCAATTCTCATAATATCATTCCTGAAATTTGGTTTAATTACCATAATACCCCTGCGTGATTTAGAATTTACAAGAAACTAGTAGTTCAGGTTAGGGTGGGACAAAGGAGGGCGGTAGTTTAGTTAACTATATTGTAATCAATGGAATACTTTAGCTGGCAAGACTGAAACTTTTTCAATTCGACTTCAACATAAAAATAGCTTATATGCAATTTTTTTGCACTGTAATTATTTTTGGTTCAGCTATTGACTTGTTTCTGTTCCATGGTGCATTTTCTCATATAACCTGACCAATGGTGTTGCATAAGTGCTACAACTGCAATTATAATATAAGTAGATGGTAACACAAATAGTATTCTTACAAATCAATGATTAACTATATCTCTGTTGGTAATGTAGGTGGATGTTGGAGATTTCCTACGTTTCAAATCATGTGTATTATACACAGAAAGTGAAATTTTAGATAAGCCTCTAATCCATGTGGAAGTCGTGGCACATGTAACACGGCCTGAATTGAAGTCCAGTGAGGTATGTTCTCTTGTGAAGCTTAAGCCCAGGAAACTAACAACATTAACATATCTTTTGATGACACTGGGAATCATGTTAATCCCCCAGATAAGTCAAAGAAATGTACGTGCATGATGCATCTTTTTAGTGATGCAATTGATTGTCAACTGCATGATTCTCTTATCAATTATGCAATTTCCTTGGGGATGTTTTTTCTCCAGAATAATTTCCTTTGATGCAAATATTTTTCTTTTAAACTCATGCAAGTCGTTTTATGTTATGGATTTATGGGGATACTGGAGAACTTACGTGGAAGTTGTAGGATAGAGTTATTGCATATACCAAAGTGGATATTAATGACCTGCAAACAAATGTATTTGTTTAACGTTGCAGGTATCAAACAGGTTTTATTTCACCTTCACTGTTCGGGCTGAAGCAAAGGCGATGAATAATGGATGTAGGATCAGGAAGGTGGTTCCATCGACAGAGGAGGAGGCACGCAGAATTGTTGAGCGCATGGATGCAGATTCCCTGTAGTCATTCATGTTATGCGTGAATATTTTTCACACATTAGGCATATTACGCCGGATGTTTGTCAGAACATATAAGATACTACCAAAAATGTCATGTTAATCAATAATTATCCAAATACTGTATTAATGTTACGTAAAGCGATTGCTTAGAAGATTATTTTACCTTATTGTCATATTTTATTTCCTTTCTTTATTTATAGTTTTGAACATCAGGATTATGTTATCTTCTTTTTCATATTTTTATTCATTTTCCTTATTTAAGTTCTGAGAAACAATATAAGTAGAACTTTTATTATGTATTTCTTTAAGCAGATTTTGGAGTAGTTCATCAATGGAGTTTTACACTTGACTCGAAGAAGTGTGTATATTTTGTTAAGAGTTTGGGCACGACTCTAAGGTGCTCTGTATCTTTTCTATAATTCGTATTAATTCGTATTTTATTTGTAACAATTGGTGCTTTCACTTCGAACTCATTGTGAGGAATGATGAAATTATCGCCTTTTTAGCTCGCTGGAGTCCAAGATGATTGCTCAGCCGACAACATTAATGGAGGCAATGGCTCTCTCTCAATTAGTTGAAGAGCGTTTTGTTCATGGCATTTCCAACCTTGAGGACAAGGTCGTTTTGAAGGGGAATTGAGTGTTACGTAGAGCGATTGCTTAGAAGATTATGTTACCTTATTGTCATATTTTATTTTCTTTCTTTATTTATAGTTTTGAACATCAGGATTATGTTATCTTCTTTTTCATATTTTTTATTCCTTTTTCTTATTTACGCTTTGAGCAACAATATAAGTAGGATTTTTATTATGGGGATTAAGCAGATTTTGGAGTAGTTTTTCTATGGAGTTTTACACTTGACTCGAAGAAGTGTGTATCTTTTGTTAAGAGTTTGGGCACAACTCCAAGGTGCTCTGTATCTTTTCTAGAATTCGTATTTTATTTGTAACAATTAAACTATTAGTTATTGAAGATCTGGAACGAATACAAATATATGTAACTAATCTTTTTTTGAATTTGTGTCTAGTCTCTCATCTTTATATATGTTATGTAACTTGGATTATATATCGGAAACTTCTTATTTCTCAGGAAATATGACAGATAATAAAATGGTCAGCTTCATTATGTTCTTATAAACCTCATATATTCCAAACCCAGAGAAAATGCGACAATCTATCTATAATAGGAAAGAGGGAAAAAAATCCATTTCGTCATTTAAGTTGGCTCCTTCATCAATTTTGTCCATTAAGTTGGCAGGGCTTTAAATTGGTCAATTAATTTGGCAAACATCATCAATTTAGTCCATTGAACCCAACTGCGGTGGTTTCCGGCACCATTTGATGACATGACCGTCGTTGACCAGTTCACCCGTTGACCCAAATTTTTTTAATTAATAAAATGCCACTTGTATATGCCACATTACATACATAGCCTTGTCTTAGAAAAGATTTCATATTAACCATAATATAAAAATTATTTTCATAATGAGTTTGAAAATGGCGCAATGCAAGGTGATAGGTGCAACATTCTTGATCATGTTTGTGGTGGATCTTGCATTTGCTGCTAGAGTGGGAAAGACACTTGGTGGTGGGGGTGGTGGTGGAGGACATGGAGGAGGAGGGGGTGGGGGTGGAGGGTCTGGTGGAGCGTCGGGTTCGGGTTATGGGTCCGGGTATGGATCCGGGGGTGGTGAAGGTTATGGAGAATCCGATGGAAAATACGGTAGTGCTGGTGGTGGTGGAGGGGGCGGAGGACGTGGTGGTGGTGGCGGCGGAGGAGTAGGGGGGTCCGGTTCAGGATATGGATCAGGATCAGGGTCTGGATATGGTTCGGGTGGTGGGGGAGGCAAGGGCGGAGGTGGCGGAGGAGGTGGTGGTCAAGGTGGAGGTGGTGGAGGAGGGTCAGGAAACGGGTCCGGTTATGGAAGTAGTAGTGGTTCAGGATATGGAAGTGGGGGAGGAAAAGGAAAAGGTGGCGGTGGCGGAGGTGGGGACGGAGGAGGAGGTGGTGGTGGTGGTGGAGGAGGTGGAAGCTCTGGCAATGGTTCGGGCTACGGTAGTGGTTCCGGATCCGGATATGTAATTTTTTTGTTTTTTTATTATGTGGCATATATAGGTGGCATTTTATTAATTAAAAAAATTTGGGTCAACGGGTCAACGACGGCCATGTCATCAAATGGTGCCGGAAACCACCGCAGTTGGGTTCAATGGACTAAATTGATGATGTTTGCCAAATTAATTGACCAATTTAAAGCCCTGCCAACTTAATGGACGAAATTGATGAAGGAGCCAACTTAAATGACGAAATGAATTTTTTTCCCTAGGAAAGAAGAAAACTTCCTAATCAGCGAAAGTATCAACCAACAACCGATTGTAATAACCTCAAATTATTCTCAACAACACTTCTTAAACCAAAATGCTTTACAGGAGGAATACAGCACGGGTTTCCTTGTATTTAACTATTGAGACACACGGTCTGCAAAATCTTTTACATTCATCTCTATATATATATTAAATACAAAATGTTAGGGATGCTCTTGATGGCCAGACTAAAATTTACTACAGTAAAGACTAAGAAGAGGTATTAATTAAGGGGAAGGGCTTTCTTCATCTGATGAAGTTTGAAGGCCCCGGCTCGGAAATCCCCCTGAAACTTGCTGCAACATTGGATTTACTGGAACTGGAAATTTGTGCGGAGAACTGAATAATGTTCGTTCGTTTATCATCCCAACTTCCTTGCATACCCGATCCAAAACCGTTAAAAAGTCTCTGACTACCATGAAGATTCTGAAAGGATGAGCCTCTTCCTTGGCTGAGTTTCCATGGAAGTATTCAGTTATTTCCTTTACTAGAGACAGCGCGACACTTTCCTGAGCTTGAATCCTTATAATTTCCTCCTCGGCTTTTCTCATGAAGCTTTTCATAGACTCAGAGAACTTATCCACACCACTTTTGTCCAAAGAAGTTGCTTCATTTAATCTTGCAACCTCTCCAATGTTTCCTATTCCTTTTGAAAGCTTGGAGACGTCACTACTGAGAACTTCGGCATCCATGGCAGCTGATTTCTTGACATTAGCGAGCTCTGAACTGAGTGCTGAAACTACTTGAAGCCCGAGCTTTCGGCACTTGGCGTCGTCATTAATGGAGTTTTCCTGCTGGTCCCCACTCGAAAGCCGAGCTCCTTCACTTCTTATTATCTCCTGAACAACAAAGTGCAAAAGGGTTGTTTTCCCGTCAGCTCCTTTCACATCAACAAGCTTGAGAAGTGTGTCGAGTTTGAAGGCATGCGCGTCACCACGATTAGTTCCCACATTCATGCGGTTTCCAGTTTTCAATACCGCTTCTAGAAGTTTTAGGAACATTCTACTGGTCCTCAGTTCCTCACAGGCTGCCTGTAAAATCAACAAATTCTTAGTAGCAATCCACAACAATGTGTAAAATGCTGTTCTCATGCATACAACTCGATGTATTCTCTCGTTGTGATTGTAAAATGTTGTCCATGACAAGTATCTAGATCTGAAAATCGACTCTCTTTATCCCCCTAATAGTTCAATTTCAAAAATACATATAAAAGTTGATAGTGATTTGAATCATTACCTCCAGAGTTTCAAATGACTTTTTGAGGTACTCAACCTCATATTCAAAATTGGATATGTAAAGCATCGCGTCAACTCTTTTAAATGCATAAGGAATGTCAAGAACAGCCTTCAAAAACTTCTCAGCAGCCCCAAGTTTGACAGGAGAATCATCTTTGAACTCTTTTAGTTTTCGCTCTTCTTCCTTAGTCGGAGCCATCTGCATCAAACTCTCGAGAAGCTCAGTACCAAGAGTATCAACATTGCCTGTGTTCAAAAACAAAGAGAATTACACATCGGATTAGGATAATCAATGTTGTCATCACTGCATTTGAATGAGACCCACTCCAGTACACAGAGGGGCCAAAAGAAAAAGAAAAAATCATAATTGGTTATGTCTATGGCCCAGTTATTCTGATCTCAATGAGCTAATTCTTTGGAAACTCTTGAGCATCTTTCCTGATTCACTGGACAGCATAGCATAACACAGCTTCATTATTCAGAATTCCTTATAATGAACGAACAAATCACGAGGATTGAGGTCATAGAAAGAATAACAAAAGTGGTAACCAATTGTTCCAATTTTAGTCCATGCTGTATATTAAAGCATATGCCTAGAAATGATTCGCTTGAACTTATCTTATTGAATCCTATGAGCCCATCAGCCATGAGTACATAACACTTGAGATCAAATCATGGTAAATAAATCCTTCAACTAGCACTACTACATAATCTTAAAATCAGAGAAATACTAAAACTGATTTGTGTAGTAAAGTACCTTCTAACAAGCCTTCGCATACTTCCTCTACAGTGACATTGAGCGCCCTCAACAAAATTGCAATATTCTGCGCCTTCTTAGGATCAAGAACCCTATTACTGTCTGCGCCAGGTGACGGAAGAACCTGCCACCTAGGGACTTCCTTTGGATTTTGTTTCGGGTTATTCACCACAAACAATGTCTCAATCATCTCTTCATTCAATCTGCATATCATCACTCTGCTTAATATCTCAAAATATAACAAAGACAAATGCTTTCTATGACAAGTGGAATAGAGAGAGGATCATACTTAAAAGAACTGCATTTGAGCTGATCCCACACCATCTCCCGATCAGAGCTCGCTCTCACTTTGTCCCAATGCAGTGGTTTCAGTTTCAGTTTCGGAGTCGTATCATCGCTTTGCTCGTGCTCTTTTTCTTTACTCGGTGACCCAGAATCATTTGAAGACGAAGATGACTCCAATGGAGAAGTCAAAGTGGGACTCTCCACTTTTGAAGACGAAGATGACTCCACTGGAGAAGTCAGAGTGGGACTCTCCACTTTTATCGGCATTAACGGAGTTATTTGTGCTGATGGAGGCGACTCAACCACTGATTTTGTCAACAGCGGAAGAGGTGGTGGTGGAGGTGGAGGTGGCTCAGTAACTGGTTTTGTCGTCGTCGTCGTCGTCATCAACAACAAGGGAGGTGGAGTGGGAGGTGGAGGAGGAGGGGGCGGTGTTGGAATGGCATTGGATATATGCTGTAAAGGGCTGCTAATTTTCTCTGGAAACACCACATTGTGATCAGATACATCGGAAATCCTAGGGGATGATTCATAGCTGGTTCTCCGGTCAGGCGACAATGAACTAGCAGTAGGGGATGGCAAAGCAGATTCCTTAGACGCCGGTGGCTGAGATGATGGCATTGATTCCTTTTGCTGTGGGGATGAAAATGAATGATCGAACACCGCCGGGTTTAGAGGCGGGGAAGGAGCGGAGGAGATATTCTGAATCTCGATTAAGTCGGGAGATTTAGGGATGGAGTTCCGGGGACTCATGCTATTGGGAGGGGAAGAGAGGCTCAACGAGACGGACCTCACGGGAGAACCGGATTCAGATCCAGGAACTGAAGAAGAAGAAGAGTAAGTCGAAGAAGAAGAAGAAGAAGTAGAGCCATTGAAGTTGTCGACCTGTACGGAGGCAGCAGCAGCAAAAGCAAAGGCTCTTCTAGAAGCGGATCCAGTACCAATCGAGCTGCTTCCTTTAGGAGAATAGAACTGATCTTCATCCTCCGTATCGCCACCGCCTCTGCTGGCAACCAAATCGGCACTCCGATGATTCTGCTGCAGCTGAAACTCGCGGGAGTTAAGCGGCGGAAGAGGGCGGAGCTCCGGCGAGTCGAGTTTCCTCGAATTGGAAGAAGATGTACCGTCACTCAAGCTTCTCGTACTGTTGTGGTGGTTGTTGTTGGGGTGTGAATTGACCAAAGTGCCCAAATAAAGGAATTCCGAACTCCTCTGAGAAGGCCGTTGGAGCTTCGGAACACTGTTGGTGGTGCCGGTAGACGTGGCATTATCGGATCTCTGAGATTTTAAGGTCGGTGAAGACGAGGACGAGGATCTTTGTTTCCGGAGGTGGAGTAGGAGGATTAGGGAGACGATAGCAACGGCGGCGATGACGGCGGCGACTGCGGCGGCGATGAGCTTGGAAGAGGAGTTAGATTTGGAGGATTTGGAGGGTTGAGGGACATTGAGGGAGGAGATGTTGGCGGGGAAGGAGGCGAGGGAGGCAGGGGAAGGTGGGGAAGGAGGGGAAGGGTAGTTTGGGAAGAAAGGGGAAGCGGGAGCGGTAGGGGTAGAAGTGGAAAATGGATATTTAGGGGGTGTGGGTGTTGGGGGTTGTGTTGGTGGGGAGGAAGAGGATGATGAAGGGTCTTGTGGGAAGAATGGTTGGTGGAGAATGCGGCGGCTGTGGTGGTGTTTGCTGGCGGCGGAGGCGGCGGAGGAGGAGGATAAAAGGTGGAGGGACAAGAGAAGGAGGAGGGTGGTGGTGGTGGTGGTGGAGGAAGAAGAGAAAGTGGGCATCTTTTTTTGTGTTTTTGAGTATCTTTTTGCAGCTCCCCACCACTCTGTGTGTGTGTGTGAGAGTGAGTGAGTGAGTGAGTGAGTAAATGCAAGCTAAAGATTTTTGATGAATGTGTGTGTGTCTCGCTATTCACATTTCACACCTACACTGTGTGTGAGAGAGAGAGAGGAATAGAAGCTAAATCCAGATTTAGTGTGTGTGTGTGTGTGTGTGTGTGTGGAATCTATTCACATTTGATACTTTACGGTGTGTGTAGGACAGAAATGAGATTGAGAGAGAGAGAGAAAAGTGGAAAGGTGAAAAAGTAAGCAGTGGGTTGAGAGACTTGAGAGGGGGAAAAGTAGTATAGGAGAGTTTAGAAGAAGTGGTAGTAGTAAAATTATTAGTGTAATGATGGGATGGATGACTAATGTTATTATGTTTTGCAATTTGCATGCATGAATCCAGCTAAGATTCTGCTGGTGGGCCTAACACCACTACCTTCCTTCCTTCCTTCCTTCCTTCCCTCGTTTCAAATTAAATAAATAACACACTATTATCTCAATTGCCACAAACAACAAACATCAGGCGATTAATTTTTTTATTCTCAAGTCACATTCTGTAACTAATGGTGTATAAAAAAACACAAACTAAAATGGTCTATAAACAATTTGGTTTTGGGCCGAAAGGGCAGGTAAGTAAATTCACGCTAAAATATTCCAAACACTAAGCTTCAATATGCGAGAATTCAGCATTGTCCACAACCTTACTATATATATACACTTAACCATTAAGTCACTAGTAGTTGACAAGCATATTGTGTGATTGATTTCTTATTATCTCTCGGTTACGGTGCCGCAACAGCCTCGACAATCAAAATCAGGACCCCCATATAGTCGTTTAATGTATGATCAATTTTAACTATCCTCAAATTTGGCCTTATCTATTTCTGCTCGTCAAACAAGTTTCTTCATTTTCGTCATAAAGACTTGAGAATAAATTACCGGTCTAATTCTATCTGCTCAACCCTCTGCAAGGTTGTTCACGACCATAGATACTTCACATCATAAGTATTGATGGAGATATTTTAGGATTGGTCCAATACTATATATTGGACCGGCAAATGGTGTGACATAATGTGTCATATCAAGAAGAAGTCACGATGGCGCGAACTTGACCGATGAATGTCGAGAAGGCTTAAATGTAAAGCTACCTTAGACGTATTTGATTCACAATTATATCAATATAGCTAATTAGACATTGAGTAATATGTCATGGGAAAGCCACATGAGTCTAGGTTGCAACGCAACAAGCGGAATGCAATTCGAAGGTCCATCGAGAAAGTTATGCTCAAAATAGTAAAGTTGCGCAGATCAGCATCGAATTTGCACAGTTCAATGCGGAAAAAGTAGATCGAACTGCCTCAGTTCGGTCTAAGCCCAAAATAACCTTTAAGCCCCTCTAATCATGCCTATATATACCCCTTACTCCTCACAAGTGGGGGGGACGGACGGAGAAGCCTTAGATCGAATCCAAGTCAATTCGATGCACGCATCGAACCAAGCCAGTTCGGTGTTCAATAAGATTGAACCCATATATTCCCTGAAAACTACATGAGTCAGGGTCCCGAATCAAGAAGCGGATTGAGGTTTCGATCATCCTACAAAGAGATATGATCGAAACCGTGAAGTCGCGCTAAGCACTCTCGAATTCACCCGTTTCGACATTGATAGATCGAATCCAAGTGGTTCGATGCTCACCAAGATCAAACACATATACGACCTAAAAGCTACATGAGTCAGGGTCCGTAATCAAGAAGCGGATTGAGATTCTGACCAGCCATTAAAGAGACATGGCCGAAACCGTGAAGTCGCGCAATGCAGAATCAAGTGAACCAAGCAGCCCTCCCAGGGGTCGACCCAATAGATGTAACTCAAAAGAGATAAATGAACTACGCTCGGGATTCTTTCAGTGGGATACGTAGGCAAGCAAGTTCCCAAGTTCAGTCCGATATCAAGATTTGCCCATGATGTAACAGAACACACCGTAGTCCATGATGTAACTAGTCTTTTTGCAATCGCCTTTGTCCATCAAGATTTGATTATAATCCTAATCTTCATTCATCGTAGAGATCAACTCACATCCAACTGTGGAACCTACTAGTTGATCGATGCTCGGTAGAGAATAGAAGTCTTTTGGGCAAGCCTCATTCATGTTCGTGAACTCGATGCACATTCGCTATTTGTCGTTGGTCTTCAGTACTAACACCACATTGGAAAGTCATTCTGGATAGATGACTTCACGTGTGTTTCCTAAGGTCATTAGCCTTACCAATTCTAATTTGACTATTCTTGATCTTTTGGGGCCCATTTTTTGCTTCTTCTACTTCACGGTTCAGGAGTCGGGTTTGACATTAAGCTTATGTTTGCATATTTCAGAATGTATCTTCCCTAAAGGTTATCCCTCCCAAACAAAGACGTGAAAGTAATTTTTTAGCACCTACACTACCTGTCATTTTATGTTTTCCCCCATTTTGGTTCATACTTGTACCTTTTTGGTCTGGCAATACTTCACCAGTTCTATAGTTTTTGTTTCGCCTACAACCTTCATTTTGGCCTCCTACGTTTTCTTTCGTTTATGGAGCCCCAGTTGGTGGTGTGATTTCTCAGGGGTCGCCCTTTACATCAATGAGCTCACTTGACGCTCTCTAGCTTTATTTTGGCTACCTCGTATTTCAGTTGTTCCTTGTTTTGTAGAAACTTCAACTTCTGGTGCTTTGGTGACCAAATTACCTCGAATCATCGTATTGTAGGTCTCCTGCATATGACGTTATAAGGCTCAGGTAGCGCATTTACCAGTTAAAAGCTGGCAAGCTTTATTCGTCAAGAGGGTTTTGGTTCCCTAGGTCATATATGGATTCTGACATATTAAGTTGTTCTCATGCAAATTTGATGAAAAGGATCTAGACAGGTTCAACTCGTGATTGATTAAGGTCCATGGATCGCAGTTTCAGGAGAAAAATGATGTCTATGGCACTCTCGGTTCAATGAGGACTAAAGGGACCTTTATCCCCTATGATGATGCATATTTCTACCCACTCTCGGGTATAGGTAAAACGGGTATCCAACAAAAATGACCAAGGGACGAAAAAATAGTACCCGCGGGTCACGACTAAAAAACACCTCACTGAGGGTATTCAATCTAGATAATAGACCAGGGTACACCTTACTCATCCACCCAAAGTCACCCACACTCCCGGGTACCCTTAAGAATTTAAAGAGCCCCCTTCTCCCCTCGGGTTTAAACGACCCACCAATAAGCTAACTCCACTACCCATATTCCACGAGTATCACAATAAGAGACTCACGACTGTCAGCATCCAACACTTAACTAAATCACTTTGATAAAGGAAAGAAGTACAAAACAACAAGGGAAAAATGGATACAAATAGGGTCGTACGGGGGAAGATCTCTCATCAGCAACCTGGAGAATCAATCGGAGATAACGCCACCTGAAGATAACGCAACTTGGAGACAACACGACTCGGAGACGACCCAACTTGAAGGAAATGCCAACTACTAACATTAAAGGTAGCTCCCAACCTACCCGCTGTTAAGAAAGACGACCCTGCCTCATTGGTCCAAGACTATGATTGGGGCAGCAAGCGGCAAACCTCATCGGCCTTCCCAAATCTAGAACGACCATTGGAGCAGAATTAGTCTATCCCAATTGGCTCAGGAAACTCCTCAAGATGATTGGGGAAGATATAATTACTACCCGATCAGAGAAACTCCGTCAAACTCACACCATTGGGAAACTCTCACCGAACGACTTTCATTGGCACAGAAGACCTTGTACAACATTGGTCACCCCCGTTTTTGGGGTTATGAAGGAAGACCGACGACCATTGGACAAAAGACCATAAAATCAACACTATAAATAGCACTACACTCGACACCAAAAAGGACAAAATCATATAACGCTCTCCAAGCTCACTATAGCAACTAAGTCGCAACACTTCTTTTACTTAGAAAAATACTTGAAAGTATCCCCTATAATAGGAGATCTACTTCCCCCACACACGACCCCCCGTTGTAATTCACTATATTCCCTTAATAAAAATTACACTGCTTTCCTTATCTCAGCTCGAGATTGGCGTTCCGAATAACGCCCGTGATTATATCTCCAATTTCCACCGTTCCTGGGACCTCAGGCGATATTGTATCACCACCATATATGACAGCATGGACCACGATGGAATCTTCGTTGGGGTAGACAGTATTAGGCAATAATGTATCTTAGAAAATATATTCTTGTTGTATCTTTTCTATCTTAGATTAGATGATCATATATTTGTATATCTTCCGTAATTATCTCTGTAACTTGTATAAATATGTAATCTCTTGATCAATAATATTATTCACTTTGCCAAAAATATTATAACTCTTATATGGTATCAAGACGCCAATCTCTCTAACGAGATATTGATCCTATGACGACAGATCCCGAGATCAAAAAACCAAGATGCTGATGCCCTATCCAAGCTTGCTAGCGAACACAAACCATCAGCAGTCGAAAAATAACTTTCTTCTCGGCCCCTAGACCCAAAAGGCAGAACTAAGACGAAAAAATCCAGATGGTAGCCCCCATCGAGGAGGAATAGATGGCCGAGATCATCGACTTCATCAAGAATCCCAGAAAGTTTGCTCACGACTGAGCCAAGAAACGCACCATGTATCGGCATACTGCCCAGTACTATATATAGAACGGGGTTCTATTTCGAAGGTCATGGTCTTATCCTACCTCCCGATGTGTCAACAAACAAGATGCGCAGTTAATACTGAAAGAAATTCACGATGGATTATGTGGTAACCATTCCAGTGGAAGAACACGACCGCTAAAATTATCCGCCAAGGATACTATTGGCCGACCATGGCAGCAGACTGCGAAGACTACGCCCGAAAATGTCGAAAATATCAGCTGCACACCCCCATGAGGGATCAGCCTGCCGCCCCTTGGGAATCCGACAACGTCCCTTGTCCGTTCGTCCGATGGGGAATTGACATCATAGGAGCTATGGTCCTTGATAGGGGATAAAATAAGTTCTTGCTAGTTGCAGTCAACTACTTCACCAAGTGGGTCGAAGTGGAACCCCTTTCTAAAATCACCAGCCAAGTTGTGGTAAACTTCCTCTAGAGAAATATCTTGACTCGATTCGGAGTCCCACAACAGCTGGTGAGCGAAAATGTGTTGCAGTTCCGCAACAACCTCGTTGGAAAATGGTGCGACAAATGAGGAATCAGACACCGCTTTACAGGGGTCGAATACCCCCAAGGAAACGGCCAAGTAGAGGTAACCAACACAACACTCCTTAAAATGTTAAAGGCCCGTATTGACTAATACCAGTCTAAGTGGGTCAAAGAAGTCCCCGGCGTACTATGGGCCTATTGTACTACCCCATGAGCTGCAACAGGTGAAACCCTCTACAGCCTCGTTTTCGGTACCGAGTCGATAGTTCCTTCTGAAGTGGTGAAACAAAGTCTACGAGTCCAGGAATACGAGGAAGCTCAGAACAACGCCGACCTCGCCCTAGTCCTAAACCTTCTAGAAGAAAGGTGGATAAGAGCCGCCACCAACACATAATTTTATAAATTCGCATGGCCAAATACTACAACACCAGAGTTTGACCTCGTTCGTTCCAAGTCGCGGATCTCGTCCTTAAAAGGGAAGAGGCATCCAAGAACGTCGGAAAGTTGGACCCAAAATGGGAAGGTCCTTATCAGATCTCTAAGATCTTTGGGCCTGCCACCTATTTACTTAAGGATGTGAACGACCAAGAGCTCACACGAGCATAGAACAGCCTTAACTGCCGAAAGTATTACCTTTAAAGCGCTCTGTACTAGACCGCTTACGGTGACTCAATTTTGTTCACGTAGTTAGTATGTTTGTGTTTTGTCTTAGCGGTCATACCCGTGTAAAAGCAAACATACCCTCGGCAATAAAAAGAACTACGTTCGATAAAAGTTCCAGTCTCACGACTCACAACAAAAAGAGCCAAAAGGTAATCTTCCATTAACAGGTCTAACACGACCAACAAACAAAAATGAGAATTGAGGGGACTTCTCCCATACAAAGCGGCCAACAACAAAAAACGGCCACACAAAGTGATAAAATCATGCCCATAAAGAGCGACATATAAAAAGAAACAAGGGTAATGCCCCGCTAAAACCACTCCTTTGACGGGCGCTTTCTGGCCTTGATCCAGGTCCAATGCTGCTCGGCGTAAGCTCGGTCGGGTCAGGCATCATCAAAACTCCGGAAGGGACCCTATAAGGGTTCGATGAGGCAACACCTGAGGAGAAAGAGAAAAACTTCAACTTTGGAAGTACCAGTCCTCGGGGAATGCCGAGGAGAGAAATGAAAGAGGAAATCGTCATCCCGTATCCGACCCTGACAAGGTCCCTCGCCTGGAATGCCATTATATGGTTCTGGGGCAGCCCAACCGAGTCAATGCGAGCACTGGCAACCCCCACCTAAAGCTCTCTCCTTTCATCCTCGAGTTGATGGGTTAATCGATCTCGTTCCTCCTAGAGCGGGTTGACCTCCTCCACGATTCGGATGGCTTCTCTAGCCCTTTGTTCCCTCCTCTCGGCCTAAGCATCGGACTTAGCTACAACCTCCTTCATGCAACTATTCAAGTCCCCCAAGTCCAGATCCGAGGACGCTCTCAGCTCGGTCATACATCCACGAGCCTCCTTTAAAGCCGCCTTCAGTCGGGCAGTCTCGTCACGAGCATGCCTAAGCGAGGCTCGGAGAGCATTACGCATCTCCACCACAACTTACAGGACACTAGGGCTGGCCCTATACGTGCCTAGCCCATCCCTAAGCACAATAAGCTGCAAATAAAAAAGATTGATTGTGAGACCAATGATTATTATAAGAAAAACACAAGCAAATCAAAAAGGGGGTGTGTTACATCGCAGATGCTCTGGCAGAAACGTATAGCCCCCAAGGATCTCATGATCCCAAGGGTTCAAGATCCCGCTAACAAAAGACCTGTAGTGGTCGGGGTCCTTGTATCCTTCAATAAAAATTGAAGGCACCGCGGGAGTACGAAGAAACTCTTCCTCCTCCGAGGTTAGCTTAAACTTTCTTTTGTTCGGGGGAGACTCGGGATGGCAGTCCTTTACGGTCGGGAAGGGGTCGATCACCATTTTCCCTTATCCTTCCTCGAGGAAGACGCGCCCACATATCGATCCCCCTCCCTCTTCTTCGAAGGGCTACCAACCGCATGCGCCTTATCTGTCATATTAAACAACGATATTGGCAAAGGCCCAAAATCAAACTTGGTACCGAACGGAGGCATAAAGTGATAGGAAAAATGTTTGGTCATCATCGGGTCCATAGGTTGGGGCGTACCTTTGGAGCTAACCCCCTCATCAGCCTTCACCATCACGACATCTGCATTAGCAGCAGATGGGCTCCCAAGAGCCTTGGGAGTGTACTTACTATCTGCAGAGCTCGAGCACTCAACAGACTCCGAGGAGGCGGTCACACCATGATCCTCCGACAAGAAAAATCTGAGCCTCCAATGGATAACGCGAGCACGTCACCTCTAAAGGGTCGACGAGCATGGGACGCCATCTCTGCACCTACAGACCAACACCATGAAGGGTCAGTAAAAAAAAAAAAGGGAGTATACTCTATATACTCTATATACTCGGATAAGAGGTTTCAAGGAACATTCGATTTTTTTTTACAAAAAAATGCACTTACGAAACTCCGAGTGTTGTCGAAGTGTCAAAATTTTTACAAAAAAAGGCACTTACGAGACTCCGAGTGTAGTCGAAGTGTCAACGGGTCAGGACGTTTGTCTACCAACCTGTCCTGTAGACCGGCCAGAAGCAGGACCATGGGACTGTTCAACATCGACGACACATCGTAGAGGCCGTCGAAGGGACCTCTCTCCTCCAAATAGGAAGCAGCCTATGTAGCAACTGATGGGGTCGGGTAAACATAACCCAACCCCCAAACTCTGGGCACACCTTCCCAAAGATCTGGCGACTCTCCCAGGGGAGCCATGAAAAAATATATGTAACGCCAGTCACCAGTACTGGCTGGACCGTTGGTCGCCACAGTCAGAAACACCCACTTGCTATCCCGCACCGAGAGGGAGAAGAAGGGCGAACCAATCGTAGTGGTCCGTAATATGAATGCCCCCGCCATGGTCGCAGGAGTACATGGGAGGTTTAATAGATGGCAGCAGAGGATAAACCCCACCAGTTGGCGGTAAGAGGCCCGTAAAGAGACAATCTCCACCATGTTCATCACGGAGGGTGTGGATCCAACCAGAAGTCTATCGGTCATGCGCTTCGGGTCTAGATGCTCGGTCCAGAACACAGCACCCTCCGTCGCATTTCCGTAAGGAGCTCGACGGTCGAAGACAGCAAAAAATGATCCACCACCGTCATCTGCGGAACGACAGCATCACCACCTCGCTCATGTGGTCGTGAGTCAGAACGAACATGAGAGGAACGCGTAACCCTTTTTTGTCGATTCCGACGAGAAGTGGAAGCGCTACTTTGCTGCGGGGGAGGACGAGAGGCAGTAGAGTCACGTGAATCCTCTTCGCTGAATAAAGCAGTGGTGGCCTGAGAAACCATTGTTGTAAAAAATGAAGAAAAGAGAGAAGTGTTTTTATAAAGGAAAGAGGAGTTTTAAAGTGATGAAGAAGAAGAACGAAGGTGGCTATATTTATATAGGCGGGAAAAGACGGTTCATACCCCGAGTCGTCTCACTTCCATGCCCACGATTCAAAAGTGGGACCTTTTCGTTCCCCACTCATGACCCAGACAAACCGCCACCTTCCCAGAATCACTGTAACCCTAGCATGTCAGACGTCACCATAGGGGAGCTAGACCGGCGCACCAATTCCCCACTTCTCTTCGCAATAAATAAGGTACCTCTTCCCAAGACGGGTAGTTGGGGAAATGAAAAGGTGGGCCAATTCAAATCCACGACTACCCTGTCAGTTCTACACCAGATCACCTCCATCATAAGACGTCTAACACGACCAACACGACCAACAAGTCAACTTAAAAGCTTCGAAAATTTTCCTAAGTATAGATCCATTGTCGGAGCCAACGCCCGGGACCCATTGTGATGCTCCGAGGCCCATTAGGGGAAAGCTCGATCGACCTCCCCACAAAACGGGTTACCCTCAGACAAGTCACATAAAATGGTACCATGGCAGCCACGGGCTCCGACGATCACGATTACTCACAAAAATAAAACCCATGGTCGTGGTAACTGTACAAAAAGTTGAACATAAATGGAATAGTTCCTCCTGTGGAAAAGGAAAGTAAAAGCCCACTCGGAAGGCTAAAAGGAAAAAATACATCGACAGAGTATACAACAAACTTCAAAACGTTGCATTCATAATCAAAAACTCCGGGAGGGGACGACCCAATACAACCCCAGGAAATGAAAGACAAAGAAAACTAAACAAACTAAGGCCGACACGGCCACAAGGGTCTGTACAGCTATCTACGCCTGAGGGGTGTGACTGGACCCTGCCATCGTATAAGGGGCACAAGAACTTCGTACCGCCAGACTACGACCGGGGAGAAGGTTCAGTGTATAATTCGGCTTCTCAGAGCGAAACATTTGGGTCGTAGACAGCCTCTGAGGATCAACGTTGTGGCGGAAAAAGTTATTCGCAATGCCAAGCTGTCGACAAGCTTGGAAACCCCACAAAAGGTGACCTTCAAAGAGGGGGGCGAGTAGCTCCCTTATCTCCTTCTCTTGAGCAGCCAGATGTACATCTTGCTCTGTTATGGTCTTCTCCATAACCTCCCGGAGCGACTTCACTAGCTTTTCAGAGTCCTCGAGCTTCCCGACTAGCTTAGCTTCCCTCCCGGCCAAGGCTTCCCTCGCCTTCTCAAAAGCCGCCAGACGCTCCTTCAGTTGTCGCTCCGATCTCTTCAGGGCATCCCTCTCCCGGGCTACCTCCTCGTAGAACCGAGACATACCTTTTATTCCCACATGGGCCTATCAAAAGAAACAAATGTCCGTCAAAGAAGGTCGAGAAGAAAAAAAAAACATACTTACAACAACATCATGTACCAAGGTCGTGCACATTTGCGCAACCAAGCCCAACTCCTGGGCATCCAGCAGAGAAGGGGTCGAAGAAGAGCCAATGCGAGCCAACTCGTCAAAAAGACCCAGAGTTTGTGCTCCCAGGCTCACAGCACTCTTCAGGAGAGATCGCACCGGAGGAAAAGTGACCTGACCCCAAGTCCCGACTTCCTGAGTGGGAGCGATCTAAAAATCCGAAGATCCAGCTCCTTGACGCTTGGGAAGAGGCGAAGAAGATCTCTCAACCACTGACTCCATTCTGGCGGTCGGGGGATGAGGAGTAGAAGGCTAACTTGGAGGAGTACCGCCAATATCAACTAGCAAGGCCGAGGAATAATTCACCGTGAACTAGTCTCTGGCCGCACCCAACCCCGTTTATGTAATGGGAGAAAGACGAGAAGCGGTGGGACTATCCCCCGCCAGTGCCAAAACAGGACCCTCGTCCTCGGAGTTCTAAACTAAGATCACTTTACTTTTGGAAGAGGCCTCGGCCTGCTCTTGATGCCATTTTCTTCCTACCAGTCCGACCCCCTCCATACTCGACTGACTTGTATGAAAGGGGGCCTCCGCCGATGCGCTCATCTCTTCTAAAGGCTCGTTTGCCAATGCCACTGAAGTAGCCGACCCCCTGCCTTCCGAGGTTTAGGAGCAATGGCCTTCTTCTTCTTCTTCTTCTTCTTCTTAGAAGGACGAGGAGGGGGAGCATCGCATTTCAGCGTCTCCATGATAGTCTCTGCAAGATCAAGATTTTCGACTCAAAAAAGGCAAAAAAACCCAAAGAAGAAATATCTACCAAAAATATCAAAAATACTTACTAATTTCGGGACGATTGTTCCACACGGAACACTCTGAAGCCAGTTTGTCATCCAGGGCACACTTTTCATAAAGGGCCGAAAACACGCTAACCTGGGACATCTTGTTCCAGGTAAAGCCTTGATAAAAAAATCCCTCGTCTGTCAACTCCTCCTTGCCCTTTGCATGGTCCAAGTTAGTAAGAACTCGAGGGTCTTGATTCCACTCTATTGGAATGTCATCTAGAAGGCCTTGGACGGTAGGGTGGACGAAGAAAAACTTCTCTTTCCAGCTGCTGTGAGAACCCCGGAAGGTCATGAAGAATCCTCTTCGTCGACTTCCGCATGGTGAAAGTGTAAAAGAGCTTGTCTGACGACGAGCTCGCCAAATCAAAGGCCCCAAAAAACATGTACACCGTGTAGGGATGTCCATAGGCCGCGCAGATAAAAGCAAACGCCACGAGAACCGACCATCAGTTAGGAGAAAGTTGACACGTACAGAGCATGCATGCCCTGAAGAGCTCCTGATGGAAAGCAGGGAGGAAATATCTCAACCCCGCCTTGATCTGCACGAAATAGGCGGTATAGTAGTCGGACCAAGGAGAAGTAGCCCTCTCGTAACCCCGAGGTACCACGAGCTTCAGACCATCAATGCTCGCCCCATTCTTTGAAAATTCAGCCATAATCCCATCCAAAGATCTCACCGAAGTTCGTACACTACCAGCCAAAACCCTAGGTGGCGCCGTCGCTGCCATCATTTGTTTTGCCTTTTTAGCGGAAGTTTCTGCTGAACCAAAAACAATGCGACGGCGTCGCGACACCTCTTCAGCAAAAGGCGACACCCCAACACCTCATGTCGCCAGATCAGATGTCGTATGCCGTCTTACCATACCGGATGCCTCCTCGTTGGAACTACTCACAGAAGTCATCAGATCGCAGACAAAAATTCAAAGTACCAAAGAGGGAGAAAAAAGAGGGAAAAACCAGAAGACTCGGGTGATGAAGATAAACCACTACGAGTCCCCTCAATTTATAGGCGGAACAGCCCAAGCGACGCCCTCGACGCATGGCTAACTCAGTGCCACGTGGAACATGTAGGACCACATCTTCAGAAAAAGCTCGACAGCACATAGACTCATTTAATGAGTTCCAAGTGATTTTTAAAAAATTTACTCAAAATTGGGGGGACTCCTGATGATGCATAATATACCCCACCCTCGGAGAGGGGCGAAAAAGTAGGTACCCTACAAAACATTGTCTACGGTCTTACGGGAAAATACATAATAGCCACGACCCACCTCCGCCCGGATACAGATGGACGGCTCAGCCTCTGAAACAGTACCCCCGAGTCACGACCCGAAAACACCCACCAAGGGTAATCGGTCTAAACACTCAGATAAAGGTACCCCCAGACACGGCCAACTTCTCTTAAAGGGATGCGGTGAGGTTATGAAGGCTTGATCACGTTTCCCCCAACGATCCGAGACCTATCTAAAAACTGGGACCCACGATAAACGACCTGGAACCCCCTAGCCCAAAAGAATAACCCTCCTCGCGACATTCAATACCCCACAAGACCATCACCAACACTTGGCCAAAATTGAAGAAAACATGAGCACACAACAAGCATTAATGACACGAGTAAAGGCAGGGCAAGGTCAAGGACCCCCCATAATCCCATATAAGCAGCTCATAGTCATAACGAACGACCCGCAATGACCGACTGAACCGACCACAACCTCCGACTCAACTCGGAAGACGCATCATTCATTCTCAACTCTCCCAACGTCACAACCACCCTAATAATGAGGAAAGACCATCCCCCATTGGTCCAACTCATTTATTGGGGCAGAAATCAACAAACACCACTAGTGTAGACTATTCATTGGTGCAGACTGAACTACATGCATTGGCTAAGACTACCCCCGAAGACTATTGGCTCAGAAGACTCACACACCATTGGGCACCAGCAAAGGCGGCAAGACCGGCCCTCATTGGCCAAAAACCCTTGAACTTACACTATAAATAGTCCCACTTTTGAGCAAATGGACAAGCTCCAATTCAAGTACTAATCCATTCCAGACGAAAACATCAATATTCCCAATTGCCATACACCCTAATTGTACTTAGAATTTATCGTATTCTTCTAGCTCTAACTCGTGTACTTCACACGACCCTTTTTACTTTACTCAAAGTCCTTAATAAAAATATTATGTCTCCTTTCCTCAGACTCGAGATTGGCGTTCCGAACACAAATACTTGAGCAACAATATCCTCAAATACCCCGACTATTCGGGCCCGAACGATACTGGCTCACCACTTTCAATACGAAACCAAGCAGAAAATATAAGATCATCAGAGGTCATACACAATGATATGAAGCTTAAAGACCTAGATTAAGATATACTGCATAACCGTAACATATGGAGACAACGAATTTGCACATGACTCAACGTGATTCATATAGCCTCTCTCAATTTATTAGAATTATATGATTATTTTGTTGTTGTGTTCATTTCACTTAAGTTTTTTTTATTATTATATATAATTGAAGCATTTTTAACTTCAGCCGGTACCCCGGCCCAAAAACACATTAGATGATTTAATGATTATAGTCCATAACAATATATCCCATAATAAAGAAGTATATTGTATAGCTTGCAATTTTTTGTTATATTAAATTAGTTTTCTTATAGTGAATGAATAATGATTCAAGTATATCGGCGCACGCCATGTGTTATAAAAGATTAATTTGTTCCTCCCAGTAGTTGTTTTGATATAAAAAGATAAAGAGAAATGGTAAAAAGAAACTGAAAAGAGCGGGCGAGATTGCTTTAAGAATGTACAGTATTTTTACTTTTTAGTCGGCAGTGCAACGAGCCACCGACACTACGAGTTATGTGATAGAAAATAATTATTTTTTGACTGAAAGTGTTTGCAACGTATTGATTCGTACGACAATATTCATTAATGTCACCTCTGACTGATCACTCTGGGTATTCGAGGGGTTTTTTTTACTTTTGGTACCTTAATTTGGCACCTTTCCAATATTGGTACCTTAAGTTGTCACCTCTCCAAAATGGTACCTTAAGTTGTCTCTGATCAAAATATTTAATCCCACTGTGCCTATATTTTTGCGTTTTCGCCCCAAAACTTTATACAACTACACTAACACCCTAATATTTTTTAAATAACACATATTTGATCCTCCAGCGATAATTTGGGGATATTTTCAATTTAAACTCAATTTAAATTATGTTTTAAATTTTTATTGTAATTATATAAAAACTTATATATAACTATTTGGTAAAAATAATATATATAATAATAATAAAGCTATATATATAGATAATAATAATAAACATATATATAACTATTTATAAATAATAAATATTTTAACAATATATAAAAAAATAGAAAAAAATTAAATTAAAAAAAAGTCATCTTCATCTCGTACCCACCCCCCCCCCCCACCCCCCCCGCCGCCGTCACCGCCCTCCGACCCCCCTACCCCGCCCCCACCAGAATCTCGGCGGCTTCACCGCTACAGCAGTGGTGGCCCGTGTCGATTCGACGCCACCACCGCTGCAGTGGTGGCCGCGTCGAATCGACGTAACGCCACCACCAGTGGTGGTGGCGTCAAATCAATCGACGCGGGTCACCACTGCAGTGGTGGTGGCGTCGAATCGACGCGGCCACCACTGCAGTGGTGGTGAAGCCGCCGCGATTCTGTACGCGGCGGCGTGGGGGCGGGGTAGGGGGGTCGGGGATGGTGGGGGTCGGGTGGGGTAGGGTTGGAGGGTGGGTGTTTTTTTTTTGCCCTTTTCAATAATAAAAAATAATATATCTTAATTTTTAATATACAAAGATATACATTTTTTTATTATTTTTAATATATAATGATATACTTTTTTTATATATTTATATATGTTAATGATTTAAATTTGTTATTGTTTTTAATATATCATAAAGCAACCTTCGAAACAATTAAAAGAGATATTTTATAAACTTTACATAAAAAAAAAAGATATCTTATAATTTGAATTTTTTATTTATTTTAATAAAAATATTATGCTTTTTTGGTAATTTAATTTTTTTTATAGGATGGTAAAATAACATAAAATAAAATAAGATTCTTTCTATTTTTAATCAAATATGTGTTATTTAAAAAATATTAGGGTGTTAGTGTAGTTGTATAAAGTTTTGGGGCAAAAACGCAAAAATATAGGCACATTGGGATTAAATATTTTGATCGGAGACAACTTAAGGTACCATTTTGGAGAGGTGACAACTTAGGGTACCAATATTGGAAAGATGCCAAATTAGGGTACCAAAAGTAAAAAAAACCCGTATTCGAGCTTCCGGGCCATGTTCTCAAAATGTCGTCTTTCTTTCTCAACGATATTTTCCCACGCTACTCGTGATTGATAATTTTTATACACTCAAAAATCACTGATCAATTTATTTTATATTAAACATGTGTGCCAGGGGTGGAAACGGGATGGAATCCCGTCCCACGGGATCAAGTTCCATGGGATCCCGCGTACACGGGAATGGGAAACTCACTCCCGTTCCCGTCCCACTGAGGACGGGATCCCGTCAAGACGGGATCCCGTCGTTGGCGGGATTCCCCTGCGGGAATCCCGCGAATTTCCAGTGGGTAGAATTGTTTTTTGCAAACTGGGAATTCTGGAAATTGGCGGGAATCCCGCCAATTTCCAGAACATAAATTCATGGAAAAGTGGGAGAAAATGTTTCCCCACTTTTTTTTTCCCTTCGGGTGGCTCACAAACCACGAAAAAATAGAAAAAAAACTCCGACTCCGGGGCTCACAAATCACGAAATAAAAAAAAAATTGCGGCTCACAAGTCAAATATTATCTAACGATTACAAATATCACAATTCAAATAACTAGTATCCAAAATTTTTCCAAATTCAAGTGGCGAGTGGCGACGGTATGAGAGAAAGAGAAATAGAGAATGAAAAATTTTGGGGGCTTCTCTTTAATTTACCTGCGTTTTCTTTTTAATTTTTGCCCCAATGTTTTATTATATCTACTTATGTTCCCCACTGTTTCTTTTATTTTAGCAATAAACTCCTAAACCCCTCCAAAATAAAGTATGTTCTGGAAATCGGCGGGATTCCCGCTTCCCGCGGGAATCCGAAAATGATTCCCGTTCCCGTCCCGCGGTTGGCGGGAATCCCGTCCCGCCGCGGTCGACGGGAACGGGATGGGATGGATTTTTTCCCGCAACGTGAAATTCCCGTGGGACGGAACGGGAACGGGAATTGTCCCGTCCCGTTCCCACCCCATTAGTATAACTTAGACGCGTTTATTAAACAGTGGAACAATACGATCAATTTATTTTATATTAAATATGCGTGCCATTAGTATAACTTAGACGCGTTTATTAAACAGTGGAACAATACGATGACATCACATGTAACTCAAAAATTGAAGAAAAGTTACTGTTGGCAAATATTTACAAGACCAACATGCATAACCGTTTCATGCGAAAAGACATGTATATGATTTTTGTTTCTTACCGTTTCTTCTTCCTTTTTAATAAATGTTCTTACGTTCCTTATTTGACAGGACTTCTTTTTTTTATGAATAAAAATTGTTACTACTATAATATCATTGGTATATATATAGCAACATATAAATGCAAGTTCATCATTTGAAACCCAAGTTGAAACCCTAATTCTCCCTGTAGAACTTCCTCTTCACAAGCGATTCTCGGCGGCCGCCGTCTCCTCCGCGTCCTCATCCACCGCGTTTTTTCCCTGTCGCCTTTCCTCCTCTCCCCCCCCCCCCCCAAATTTTTTTTCTCTCTCTCTCTCCTCCTCTTCCCCATGAATCCGAAATCCGAAATCCTCCATTGAAGAACTAGTCCAACAAAATGAGAATCTCGATAGCAATGTGAGCCCTAATATTGATGTCATAACCACTCCGCTAGGAGAATTTGCCATTATTGCAAAAGCCCTAACTCCAAAAACCCTAAACATCAGAGCTTTGAAAGCCTCCCTCATTAACTCCTGGAAACCAAACTCCGCTGTCAAGTCGAACATTCTTGACATTTAACACTCTCTCCTTTGTTTTCTCTGACAAAACCGGCTTTAAAAAGGTCATTGAATGCTCTTGGTCTTTCAAAAATACTTACGTGATTGTCAAACCGTGGCCCCCAAAATTCTCTCTTGCTGGTATTGACTTTACCTCTACCTCCTTCTGGGTCCGGGTCAAAAACATTCCCACCAACATGGTCAATATCCATTCCCTTGAAAAAAATCGGAAATTCCATAGACAAATTCATCAAAGTAGACTGAGAACTCTCTGAAGAAAAATGGAGAAACTTTGTTAGAATATGGGTCGAAGTCAACCTTCTCAAACCTCTCCAAGACCACATCCACTTCCCAACCCAAGCCCGCCCTTATCTAAAACTAGAGCTCCGTTTTGAAAGATTGGTCGATTTCTGCTACACATGCGGACATTTGGGACATAAAGACCAGGTTTGTTCCCTTACTCCCTCTCAGGTTACTGATTCTTTGAAGCATATGAGCAGGGGACCATGGCTTAAGGCTGAAAACCCCTTCGACCACAACCCTCTCTTCCCTTTCACACCCCTCTCCTCCATCTTCCCTCAAAGAACCACCCCTAAACCATCACCCTCCCCCACCCCTGAACCGATAACCGACCCCACAAAATCATTGATGGGACAAAACTTCATTAATCCAGAAAGTAGTAAATCCCCAGACGAAAAGGTTACTTTGTTTCTTGAAAATATCTCTTCCGAATTTGATGCAGTCACCTTCAAAGAAAAAGATCACAAGAGGTGAACTCCCCCTCTCCCTCATAAAGTCCTATCCCCTGCTTATCAATGAACAAGAAAGATGGATTAATGAAAATGTAAAGTCAATCAATACCAACCTCCCTTCCACTCGCAGATTCCTTATTTGACACAATATCCCAAAATTTCTCTAAAAAATAGCCTTAATTGACACTGAAAATAGGCTCAAGCTCAAAAACCAAAAAACCCCTCATCTAGTTCCCTCCTCTCAAACCGATCTGGAACCTACCTTATGCTCTGAAGAATCTTTTCATGTGTTGGAGAAGCTAGACACCTCTGGTCGGATTATCATAATTGTTTCTCGCAATCTGAATGGCTCCTCATCAGTTTGACAAAAAGCATCTGTCACTATTGAAGATATAACTTGCCCTGATGAAATTGAAATTCCCCAAAGCCCTGACACTAAAATACCAATCTCTTCAATCTCCTCAAATGGAACTCCTCCCTCAAACTCCTTCACTGGCCCAGAGGGGCCAAAAAACTGATCCATCTATGAAAATCTTCTGCTGGAATTGCCAAAGGCTCTCAAGCTCAAGGCAATTCGAGCTCTCAGTGGGCTCCTTAGGGACCCCACCCCTGATATCCTCTTACTCTCTGAAATAAAAACTCCTTCTTTCTGTAAGCTGACTTCTATTCTCTCATCTACTCATCTTACAAATATGATCTTATCATCTCCTATTGGCTTTGCAGGTGGCCTTTGTCTTACCTAGAAAGTATTCTGTGATGTCTCTGTTCTTGTCCAAAACAACTTCTTCATTCATGTCTCCATCAATTCCTCTAATCCCGCTCTTACCACCTAGTTCTTTACTGGCATCTATTGCCCCTGCTATTCCTCTGCAAAGACTCAATTCTGGACTCACATTGCTACTCTTGCCTCTCAGTTTAATGGCACATGGCTTCTCATGGGGGACTTCAATGACATTTTATCTGACAGTGAACAACAAGGTGGAATCCCCCTGGCCTCTTCCTCTAGATTCTCCCTCATCTCCAACCTTCAATCTCTTGAGCTTCTGGACCTGAAATTCCATGGAAACCTCTTCACCTGGAATAATAAGAGGAAAGATTTTGCTAACACCTAAAAAAGACTAGACATGGGAGTTGCAAACTCTGAGTGGTGTTTTCTATTCCCCTCCTCTAGCATCTTACATCTCTCTGCTATCTCTTCTGGCCATACTCCTCTCCTTCTCAATACCTCTATTGATCCTCTCAACCACCCAAAAGCCTTTAAATTTGAAAGCATGTGGCTGAGAGATGATACTTGTGAGGAGGCAGTCTATAGTGGATGGATGAAACCTGTCTCAGGCACCCCTCCCCATAAACTTCACTCTAAAATTAGGAATGTGAGGAATTCCCTCAGATTATGGAACAAGGGCCATTTTGGAAACCGTTTTTCTAAAATTAAAGCTTGCAAAGCTGATATTCAAAAAATTCAAGCTTCTATTCCTGATGCCACTAACTTGTCTATTGAGGCCTCTTTGCAGATTGAACTGAATGATCTATACAAAAGGGAGGAAACTCTCTGGAGATGCAGAGCCAAGGACAAATGGCTCAAAGAAGGTGATGCTAACACTAGATACTTCCGCTTAACCTCCATCATCCATCAAAGGTACAATAAAATCCCCTCCCTCATAAACAGTGCAGGCAACCATATTTTTGAATGGGATGATATTGGGAACTGTTTTGTAACATTCTATTCTGAGCTCTTCAAATCTGATTTAGATCCAGGTTCCTTTACCCCTGATTTTGATGAAGAACTCAGAAATCTCATTCCCTCAGTCATATCGACACAGATAATACTGATATCTGTAATATCCCCTCCCCTTCACCTTATTAAAAAAACCCTATTCTCTTTTGCCTCAAATAAAAGCCCAGGCCCTGATGGTATGCCACCCACCTTTTACAAACATTTCTGGAAGATCACTAGAAACCCCCTTATCCAAGTTGTTCAACTCTTTTTCAAAGCCAACTTTCTCCTCAAATCCCTCAACCATACCTTTATTGTTCTTATCCCAAAATCCAAATATGCCAAATAGAGTTGAGCACTTCAGACCTATCTCCCTTTGCAACATCTCTTACAAAGTCATTTCAAAGATTATCTCTATCAGAATCCAACCCTTCCTTGATGACATTATCCCCCTATCAATCAGCCTTCATCGAGGGAAGGAACATCTCTGATAACTTCATCATTTCTCATGAGATTATGCATTATCTTCATAATAGAAAAGGAAACAAAGCATTTGTGGCCATCAAGATTGACATTCAAAAAGATTTTGATAGAGTTGAATGGTCTTTGCTTTCTAAATTTCTTCACTGTCTTGGATTTTGTGAGAGATTCATAGGTTGGTTTATGCAGTGCATCTCCACAACCTCCTTCCCCTTCTTTCTCAATGGAGCCTCTTTTGGTCATTTCAAACCAAGTAGAGGAATCAGACAGGGAGATCCCTTATCCCCTTTCCTTTTTGTTATTTACTCTGATTTTCTTTCCCGCATGCTTATCTCTAAAGAAATGAATGGATCTTTGAAAGGAATTAAAGTTGCTAGAACTGCTCCAGCTATTAATCATCTCATGTATGCTGATGACCTTGTTGTTTTTTGTAGGGCAACTAAAAAGGATGCAAACACTATTAGAAACACCCTTGATCTATATGGTATCTGGTCCAACCAAATTGTGAATAATCACAAGTCCATCATCCATTTCAGCAACATCTGTATTGGCCAAAGCAAGATTGAGATCCTGAACATTCTGGGGTACAGAGAATGCTCTCATTCTGAAAAACACTTAGGTATCTCCTTCTGCAGGCAAAAATCCAGAAAATATGCTTTTACCACCACTGTTGATATCCTCTCCTCAAAGTTGAAGGGTTGGAGAGGAGGAAACCTCTCTCAAGCAGGTAGAACTACCTTGATTAAATCAGCAGGACAATCCCTCCTAGTGTACATCATGTCTTGCTTTCTCCTCCCAAAGTACTACTGCTCTAAACTGGATGCTCTACTTAGAAACTTTTTTTGGGGAAAAAGTTCAAATGGAAATAGCCTGTATCTCAAAGCATGTGACTCTCGCTGCCTTCCCAAAGCTATTGGTGGTTTATGTCTCAGAAGATTTTGGGACTTCAACAGAGCTCTTTTCTCCAAGCTTGCCTGACAAGTGGCCTCTGGAAGAAACAAGCTTTGGGTCAAGATCTTCACTTCTTTATTCCTAAGATGTGATCCCATACTTTCAGTTAAGTCTTTCCCTTGAAATGCTTCCTGGATTTGGAAGGACATGCATCATTGTCTTGACATCATCAGGAAAGGTACCTGCTACTCCATCTCATTGAACTCAAAATTCATGATATGGGAGGACCCTTGGATCCCTAATCTTCCTAAGTTCTCCCCTGTTAGACACCCTTCTCTCCTCAATGAAACCCCACCATATATCACTGTTAGTCAGCTCATATTGTTAGGGAGTAATGCTTGGAATCTGAACCTTCTCAAACAGCAGTTTGATGATGCCTCCTTCAAAGCCACCAGACAGATCCACATCTTCCCAGTACCCTCTCCAAAGTCTTTGATATGTATTCCCTCTAGTTAGGGAAATTCACATCAAAAAACGCTTCACACTCTGACCAAGTAACCAGACACTCCAACATAAATCCCTCATCCACCCTTACTTTCAAGAACCTTTGGAATTTCCATTTGCATGCAAGGCTCAAGTTCTTCCTTTGGAGAATCCTTTCTGTCACCTTCCCAACCAGAATGAAACTGGGAGCAACTTTTCATATTGCTGACACCAAATACCTCTTCTACTCCCAAGATGATGAGGACATTGATCATATCTTCCTCCATTGTCCCTTGATCTCCTCTTTGTGGTTTGCATCAAAATGGGCAATTAGGCTTGATTCCTTTGGTTGTCACACTATCAAAGACGGACTCTCTTTATTGATCAACATGGATGATCCTTTTACTCTTTCCTTAGCAGATAGGGTTGAATTTTTTATTTTCACAGCTGTCTTACTTGAACTTACCTGGAAATGCAGGAATCAAATCTCTCATGGACTTGCTTGATGGATCCCAAAATAGATTCTGGATAGAGCAAATGCATCTAATGTGGAACTCCTCAAAGCCCAACACCAGTTGATCCTGACTGCTCCTACCTCTCCTACCAAAGCCTGGACTCCACCTCCAACAGATTTGATCAAGATTAACTGTGATACAAGTTTTAGAGATGGAATTGGTTTCTCTACTTTCATCATCAGTAATGAACATGGCATAATTCTCTTTGCTTCCTCAAAATTCCATCACTGCTTATCTTCTCTAATGGCTGAAGCTCTCGCCCTTACTGAAGCCTGTTCCTTTCTGAATGATTTCAACCATCCAAAATCCATCTTTGAAGCTGATTGTCTCTCATTCATTCAAGCCTTAGAGCCAAATGATATGGATACTGATTGGATGATCTCTCCTCTTGTTGCTGAGATTAAAAGAATCTGTTCGGGTTGGCCTCATTGGGTTTTTAAATTTGTTTATAGAAACTGTAATTTACAGCCCATTCTCTTGCTAAATAGGCTGAAGGCTCAAACTGGGATAAGATTATCCCGCTTAATTCTATCCCAGTAGAGTGCTTTTGTGATGGGGGTTACCCCATTTTGGCATGTACAAACTGTGTTTAATCTTCAAGTTCTTAATGTTATTCATTTACTTATAAAAAAAAAATGCAAGTTCAGTTTCCTGAGTGGTTACTTTAATTTTAGGTAAAGAATCGAAGGCTCTAATCCTTAAGCCTTAAGTACATTTGATCACTTATCACATTCTTCTATATATTGTAGTTCTTATCGTTTTTTTTATACGACAAGTTTATAGTTTATGTCATGGCTCCAAATTTAAATGTGGTAAACCTTACAACTCGTTATAAAAGAAGTAATATTTTGGAGTGATTAATATTTCTTCAATCACCATGAGTACTTATAGTTAATTACAAGAGTAATAAAGTATAAGACTAAATACTAAATACAATCTATTAAACAATACAACATAAGAATAGACTATCGTAAAATACGCCCCCTCAAAATAGACGTTCCATCAGCAACATAGATTTTGTAACGAAGAAGCTCAAAGCGAGTACGAGCAAGGGGCACCTTTGTCCGACCCACAGCGCACCGAGTGGCTCGTTGACTCTAGTGCATCTCATCATCTGACCTCTAACCTTGGTAATCTTGCTCTCCACTCTGAGTATGATGATTCTGAGAAGGTATCTATGACTGGTGGTACGGGTTTGGCTATATCACACAATAGCTCCCTTGAAATTACTCTGCATGATCGATCTTTTACTCTTGATAATAAACTAAGTGTTTCGTCTTCTCGGTGTAATTTATTATATGTGCATCGATTTACAAAAGCTAACAATGTCTTTATTGAGTTTTTCTCTTCTCACTTTGTTGTAAAGGATTGTCGTACGGGGAGTAGCTTATTTCGTGAGTCGTGTGTGGATGGAGTATATCGTGTGCGACTACGTGCTATTGGACATTCTCCTCCCTTGGCGTGTGTTGGTGATCGTACTAGTGTTAGTTGTTGGCATGATAGGCTAGGCCACCCTCCGGGAAAAGTTCAAAATTTTCTTTCTCGCAAGTTTAATTTACCAGTTGTGTCATCCGCTGCATTGGATCCTGGTTATAGTTCTTCGTGTTTATTGAACAAGAGTCAAAACCTTGTATTTCGTGATAACTCGCTTATGTCCAATGATGCACTTCATTATGTTTATGGCGATGTTTGGGGACCGTCCCCCGTTCTTTCTACAAATGGATGTTGTTATTATTTGATTATTATAGATCACTTTACAAAGTCTTGTTGGCTCTTTCCCGTAATTGTAAAATCAGGCGTCCTCCGTGTGTTTAATCATTTTAGGGGTATTGTGGAAAAACAGTTTTGATGATGCATAATCTGCCCCACCCTCAGAGAGGGGCGGAAAAGTGAGTACCCTACAAAAAATTGTCTACGATCTTAGAGGAAAATATGTAAAGCCACGGCCCACCTCTGCCCGGATACAGATGGATGGCCTAGACTCTGGAGACGGTACCCCCGAGTCACGACCCGAAAATACCCACCAAGGGTACTCGGTCTAAACACTCGGAGAAAGGTACCCCCAGACCCGACCAACATCTATTAAAGGGATGCGATGAGGTTACCAAGGCTTGAACACGTTCCCCCCAATGACTTGTGACCTATCTAAAAACTGGGACCCACAATAAACGACCTGGAACCCCCCAACCCAAAAGAATAACTCTCTTCGGAGCATTCAATACCCCACGAGACGCCCGAGAAACCCTCAACAACACTTAGCCAAAATTGAGAAAACATGAGCACACAACAAACATTAAGGACACGAGTAAAGGAAAGGCAAGGTCAAAGATCCCCCCATAATCCCATATAAGCAGCTCATAATCAGGGAACAACCCCCATGTCTTTTTCACGACGAACGACCCGTAAGGACAGACCGAATCGACCACGACCTCCGACTCAACTTAAAAGACGCATTTATTCTCAACTCTCCCAACTTTACAACCACCCTAATAATGAGGAAAGACCATCCCCCATTGGTCCAACTAATTTATTGGGGGCAGAAAGCAACAAACACCACTGGTGCAGACTATTGATTGGTGTAGACCGAACTACATGCATTGGCTCAGACTACCCCCGAAGACCATTGGGACAGAGATCATCATTACTCGCTCAGGAGAACCATCAGCCATTGGTCACCCCCGGACGGACGACCCTATTGGCGCAGAAGATTCTCACACCATTGGGCACCAGCAAAGGCGGCAAGACCGGCCCTCAATGGCCAAAGACCCTTGAACTTACACTATAAATAGACCCCATTTCTCAGCAAAGGGACATGCTCCAATTCAAGCACTAATCCACTCCACATGAAAATAGCAATATTCTCCATTGTCATACACCCTACTTGTACTTGGAATTTATCGCATTCTTCTAGCCCTAACTCGTGTACTTCACACGACCCCTTGTACTTTACTCAAATTCCTTAATAAAATATTATGCCTCATTTCTTCAAACTCGAGATTGGCATTCCGAACACAAATACTTGAGTAACAATATCCCCAAACACCCCGACTATCCGGGCCCGGACGATATTGCCTCACTAAATGGCACCGTATGTGGGAACGGCTTAAGTTCTCTAAGAAACGTTTGAAGAAAGTTGCATGGCTAGAAAAAGAGCTAGAAGAGTACGCGTTCGAGCATCCTCACGATCCTTACGATCCGACACTGAAGTCAAATCCATAGAGAATCACGACAATGAAACAGAGAGAGAGATAAGTCTCCGCTCCATCTTGAGGAGGCCCCGCAACCAGATGGTCTTATGCCTCCCCCGAAGCCCCAACACCACCTACTATTGGAGCCCCTGTACCACTAGTTCACCAACAGGTACCGCTGGGAATGGGACCCACCATGGGTTATGTGCAGGTACCCTTGGACATGTATCACAACATGTTTGCTCGGTTCAATTAACGCGGTGCCATGGCCTCAGAAAATAATCGAGGTCGTGACAGGGAAACCATCTGCATCGCGAGTCGGCCCTACCTCCTAGAGCCCGATCAGGAGGACTGTCGCAAGGTGACATCCGAGCTTCCCCTCCACGACAAAGAAGGAGACAACCCTCACCAGACACTGCCAGTTCAGTCGGTGCACCACGAGGAGGTGAACCTCTCAGGCCACCTCGTTCGCAGAGGTAGCATGGGATGCACCCGACCTTGATGAGCCATATTATCCAGAGCCCGTGGCAAGACGCCAGCGTTCACCGACACCCGACTCCCCATTACGAGGCATGATGGAGCAGATGCAGAGAGAGCTACGGGAACTCCGTCGCAATCTCAACCTAGGCGAAGAACCAGCCTATCAGGGATCGCCATTCGCGCCCTCTATCGCCGAACCTCAGGTTTTCTACGTACATACATGGCTCTGGGAATTTCACAGAGTCAGATGGAGACGATCGAGGTAACCTTCGTGGGGTTCTCTTGGGAACAATGCCAAATAGTGGGATTATATTTCTACCAATGTCGTGGAGAGAAGGTGCCACACGCCGTACCGAGCTCGCAAAGTTTTGGATAGTGGACGCTCCCTCGCGAACGTACAACGCCATATATGGATGACTCGCCCTTCAAACCTTTGAAGCGGTTCCGTCCACTCTCCATTTGAAGGTCAAATTTCCGAACCCCGTCCCGAATAGGAGTACTCAAAGGGGATCAGACTCTCGGAGGAGAATGCCACATGACCGCTTTACCAATCGTGTTCGACCGATCGAGTCGCAAATCCCCAACAAGAGGGCCCGCTCAAAGGAGATCCGAGTCCAAACTGTCGAAGAACTCAAGATGATAGAATTGGTGGAAGGCGCTGAGGGAAAAACAGTAAAAATCGGTACCCAGGTCGGGGAAGATAAAGAAAAAGCCATTATTGTCACCCTCAGGTCTTTCCACCACCTTTTTGCTTGAAAGGATGGGCCTCCTAGGCGAATCAATCAAGAAATATGCGTTCATGAACTCAATGTGTACCCTACGGCCAAGCTCGTCCAACAGCGAAAGAAGAACATAGGACCAGCGCGAAACTAAGTAATCTGAGCTGAAGTCCGACGGTTCATAGACCTCCACCAGATCTATGAAGTCAGATACCCACAATGTTGGCCAATGTGGTCCTAGTTCCAAAAACGGGAGGTCTATGGTGCATGTGCGTAGACTTCACTGACCTCAATAGTGCCTACCCAAAGGACTGCTACCCTTTATCGAGTATCGACATGCTAGTCGATTCCACCGCAAGTTGCGCCCTCTTGTCCACCATTGACGGGTATCAAGACTACAATCAGATCCCGATGGCAAGCCATGACCAGGAAAAGACTAGCTTCATCACTGACATCGGCACCTTTTGTTATCTAGTCATGCCGTTCGACCTCAAGAACGTCGGTGCCACATATCAAAGGTTAGTCAACCTCATGTTCACTGGGCTAATCGGCGATACCATGGAGGTTTATGTCGACGACATGATCGTAAAAATCCAAATAGAAGAAGATCACGCTCGTGACCTCGTTAGAGCCTTAAAGATCATAGTAAAATTCGGAATGAAGATCAACCCTCGGAAGTGCTCCTTCGAAATCCGGGGAGGAGGATTCCTAGGGTATATGGTTACCCAGAAGGGGATCGAGGTTAATCTGGAAAAATTTGAGTCCATACTCGACATGGAGTAGCCAAAGACCGTGCGAGATGTCCAGAAGCTAACGGGCAGGATGGCCTCACTAAGTAGGTTTATTTCATGCTCTTCCGAGAAAGGCTTTCCCTTCTTTAAAATTCTCAAGAATATAAAGGAGTTGCAGTGGATCGACCAATGCAAAAAAGCATTGAAAGAGTATTTGGTCCGTCCACCCCTTCTGGTGAAACCCGTCCCCAGTTCTGGTCTGAACTGAAGTAAGGGAACATCTGCTCGTGTATTACGTTAGCAAAACCCTCCTCAACACTGAAACCCGACACACTCGCATAGAAAAGGTCGGATTTAGCCCTCGTTTCCGCAGCTCGGAAGTTCAGGGGCTATTTCTTGGCCCATCCGATCGCTATCCTAATCGCATATCCTCTTCGGACTATCCTCAACAACCCCGAGGTGTCTGGACGAATGATAAAGTGGGCCATCGAATTAGGGGAGTTTGATATTCCTTACTCCCCCCCAACCAACTCTCAAGGCTCAAGTATTAGCCGATTTCATCACTGAAATGCATGAAGAACCAGAAGAGGACGAGCCGGAACCGCTGTGGCACCTCTACATTGACGAATTGTCCACTAACACCCATGGGGGAGTAGGCATAATCTTCAGGAAAATAACTCCAGACGAGCCAGAGACTGTCCTAGAATTCATCGTGCGCCTGGAGTACCCCCTTTCGAACAACGAGACTGAATACGAAGCCCTCTTACTAGGGATGCGCCTAGCTAAATAGGCAAAGTACGAAGAATATTGGTGCATAGAAACTCACAGCTCGTGGTTCAGTAGATCCATGGAACCTACGAGGCTCGCGAGGAAAACATGAAGTAATGCTTGGAAGCGATCATGGCAGGAACGACCCTATTCTAAGAGTTCTCAGTCAAACAGATCCCGAGATCAAAAAACCAAGATTTCGATGCCTTAACCAAGTTGGCTAGCCAAGCCCAAACCACCAGCAGTCGAAGAATAACTTTCTTCTCGGCCTCTAGACCCGAAAGGCAAAACCAAGACAAAGAAATTCAGATGGTAGCCCCCATCAAGAATCCCAGAAAGTTTGCTCATGACCGAGCCAAGCAACGCACCATGTATCGGCGTACTGCCCGGTACTACATATAGAACGAGGTTCTATTCCAAAGGTCATGGTCTTATCCTACCTCCCGATGTGTCAACAAACAAGATGCGCAGTTAATCTTAAAAGAAACTCACGATGGATGCTGTGGCAATCATTCCGATGGAAGAAGCATGGCCGCTAAAATTATCCGCCAAGGATACTATTGGCCGACCATGGCAGCAGACTCCGAAGACTATGCTCGAACATGTCAGAAATGTCAGCTGCACGCCCCCATAAGGCATCAGGGTGCCGCCCCTTGGGAACCCGACAACGTCCCTTGTCCATTCGCCCGATGGGGAATTGACATGGTAGGAGCTATGGTCCCCGATAGGGGACAAAAGAAGTTCTTGCTAGTAGCGGGCGACTACTTCACCAAGTTTGAAGCGGAACCTCTTTCTAAAATCACCATCCAAGTTGTGATAAACTTCCTCTAGAGAAATATCTTGACTCGATTCGGAGTCCCACAACAGCTGGTGAGCGACAACGGGTTGCATTTCTGTAACGACCTCGTTGGAAATGGTGCGACAAATTGGGAATCAGACACCGCTTTACATGGGTCAGGTAGCCCCAAAAAAAGGGCCAAGTAGAGGTAACCAACAAAACACTCCTTAAAATGTTAAAGGCCCGTCTCGACCAATACCAGTCTAAGTGGGTCAAAAAAGTCCCCAGTGTACTGTGGGCCTATTGTACAACCCCACGAGCTGGAATGGGTGAAACCCCATACAGCTTCATTTTTGATACCGAGTCGATAGTTTCTTCTGAAGTGGTGAAACAAAGTCTACATGTTCAGGAATACGAGGAAGCTCAGAACATCATCGACTTCACTCTAGCGCTAGACCTTTTGGAAGAAAGGCGGATAAAAGCCACCACCCTCGCAGAATTTTACAAAGCCCGCATGGCCAAAATACGTAATAGCCACAACCCACCTCCGCCCGAATACAAATGGACGGCCCAGACTATGGAGACGGTACCCCAAAGTCACGATCCGAACACACCCCCCAAGGGTACTCGGTCTAAACACTGGGAGAAAGGTACCCTCAGACCCGACCAACATCACTTAAAGGGATGCAGTGAGGTTACAAAGGCTTGAACACGTTCCCCCCAATGACTCAAGACCTATCTAAAAACTGGGACCCATGACAAACGACCTAGAACCCCCCAGCCCAAAAGAATAACTCTCCTCGGAGCATTCAATACCCCACGAGACACCCGAGGAACCCTCACTAACGCTTAGCCAAAATTGAGAAAACAAGAGCACACAACAAATATTAAGGACACGAGTAAAGGCAAGGCAAGGTCAAAGATCCCCCCATAATCCCATATAAGCAGCTCATAATCAGGGAATAGCCCCTAGGTCTTCTTCACGACGAACGACCCGCAAGGACAGATCGAACCGACCACGACCTTCGACTCAACTCGAAAGATGCATCATTTATTCTCAACTCTCCCAACGTCACGACCACCCTAATAATGAGGAAAGACCACCCCCCGTTGGTCCAACTCATTTATTGGGGCAGAAAGCAACAAACACCACAGGTGCAGACTATGGATTGGTGTAGACCGAACTACATGCATTGGCTCAGACTACCCCCGAAGACCATTGGGGTAGAGATCATCATTACTCGCTCAGACGAACCATCAGCCATTGCTCACCCCCAGACGGACGACCCCATTGGCGCATAAGACTCTCACACCATTGGGCACCAATAAAGACGGCAAGACTGTCCCTCATTGGCCAAAGACCCTTGAACTTACACTATAAATGGTCCCCATTTCTCAACAAAGGGACATGCTCCAATTGAAGCACTAATCCACTCCACACGAAAACAACAATATTCTCCATTGTCATATACCCTATTTGTACTTAGAATTTATCGGATTCTTCTAGCTCTAAGTCATGTAGTTCACACGACCCCTTATACTTACTCAAAGTCCTTAATAAAAATATTGTGCCTCCTTTCCTCAAACTCGAAACTGGCGTTTCTAACATAAATACTTGAGTAACAATATCCCTCGATATTGTCTCATATCGTCTCATCAAGTTTAATCGCTCTAATACCATATAAGATAAATAATATTTTAAAGTAAACAATATTTTATTAATCATGAGTACTTATAATTAATTAAAAGAATAATAAATTACAAGACTAAATACTAAATACAATCTATTAAATAATACAATATAAGAATACACTATCCTTTAATACTCGTGACTGTTACTTTTTCTTTTTTATGAATAATAATTGATGACTGTTGCTGAATACGAGTAATAATGACAGAACTGATACAGTGATAATTACAAATGTATGGCATTTTGTCTTTACTAGGTTGCTGTAATGACAATTTGGTGGCCGACAAAGCGTAGCATTATTAAACTAAAGAATGAGATTAGTGCGCCTTGCGCTATTTTTAACCGTAGGCCCTACATTAAAAAATTCAACACAAGGACCAATAATGAAAATTACAAATCTCTCCTACCTTTTGATTTAAAGATTTGTATCATATTTTATGGATTCAATAATGTTAAAAAGCATATAAATTTATAGACTTTTGCTACTACACTTTATATCTTTCGACCCGCATATCAAGGTGTACGACTACTACTCCGTTTCTAAATTTTGATGTACCCACGGAAGATTGTATTGCGAATAGGGTGAAAGAAATTATCCCGAGAGTATAACCAAGCAGATAGATCTGATAAGTGCTTCTAATTTATCCTTCAATAATCTTAAATAAAATTTATATATAGAGTTGGGATTCAATTTCATCAGTATCTACTTTTAGACCTGTAATTTATTTAATTATAATATGATAAATTACATATATCACCTGATCTAGATATACACCAGAGATTCATGTTAGAAATCAAAAAATTGTAAAATTGCTACGTCATAAAAAATCGTGTATAATTATTACTTATTATAGCTACGTCACACAAGAGAAATTTAATGTTTTGGTCCCATAACTTGGCTCTTTTTGAATTTCGATACAATAACTTGGCAGGTTTTGATTTTAGTCACATAACTTGACAACGTAACTTAGTTTTGGTCCCATCACCCTCGCTTCGTCCAAATCCGCCGGCAAAAGTCGACGTGGCGCCCGTTGACTGTACAATAACTAATTTTGACCCGATTTTAGGCCCCTCTTCGTCACGTGACGCCCACGTGGAAGACACGTATTGATACGATAAAGGATAGAGACATTGGACCCGTTAGATATATTGATGATCTAAGAACCCAATGTATAAATAAGCAGCGGTCTCCCCAAATCGAGAATCCGGTTTGATCTTACTTAGAGCTTGATAAACCTTGACCCGTTGGCTATATAATTAGCCAAGAACCGCGGTATAGTTGAACGCCACAAGATCGTGCTCAAGATCTTGATAAGTTCTTGAATATTTTAATTCCTCACAAAGAAAGAGTCAAAATATCAAAAAGAAATATTAATTTTCGGATTTATATCAAAGCTGATTTTTACAACTCTTGTGAGACTTATTTATAGGCTAGAAAGTGACTCTAAAGTGTCCCACATTTATATCTAAGACATAGGAGTACTAAACAAGCATTTGACCACTCTTAATGACTCTTGAAACACTAAACAAGAAGACTTGACTTCTTGGACATACAAAAGGTTTATTTGACCAAAACTTAATCTTTTTACTTAGTCTTGAATCTTGCCACGAAATTGATGGATAATGAGCTTGAAAAAGTGTCTTCCAATTTAATTTAGCACCAGCCCATCACTTGAATTGAGCCTCAACCCAATAACATTCATTATTGGGCATTCTAAGCACTTCTCTTGCATATTCTCTTGTATTTCAGCAACAAGGTTCAACATGGCCTCTCTAATTTGTTTTGCTCGGGCTCTAGTTATTGGACCATCATTAATTTTGAGTAGATCCATCTTTCCTTGATTTGGCTGCCTTAGCCCGTCTCCATCATTCCCTCCTTCTTTGAAAAGATTCGTCCTCGAATCTGAATCTGCATCAAAAGGAGAAAGATCAGTAACATTAAATGTTGCACTTACATTATACTCACCGGGAAGGTCAAGTTTGTAAGCATTGTCATTGATTCTTGCAATCACTTGGAATGGACCATATCCCCTTGGTTGCAACTTGGACTTGCGCTTTGTTGGGAACCTCTCTTTTCGCAAGTGTAGCCATACCCAATCACCGGGCTCAAAGATGACTCGTTTGCGTCCCTTATTAGCTTGCTTGGTGTACTGATCCGTTTTCTTCTCAATGTTGAGTTTCACTTTCTCATGCAACTTTTTGATCATCTCCGCCTTTGCTTTTCCATCAAGACTATTACGTTCTTCAACGGGAATTGGAATAAGATCAAGTGGACTCAATGGATTGAAGCCATAGACAACTTCAAAAGGAGAGTGATTAGTAGTAGAATGAACACTCCTATTATATGCAAATTCAGCAAATGATAAACAATCTTCCCAATTTTTCAAGTTCTTTTGACTCAAAACTCTAAGCAATTGAGACAAAGTTCTATTCACAACTTCAGTTTGCCCATCGGTTTGTGGGTGACAAGTAGTAGAAAATAGAAGTTTAGTTCCCAATTTGCTCCACAAAACACGCCAAAAGTGACTCAAAAACTTCACATCTCTATCACTTACAATGGTTCTTGGTATTCCGTGCAAGCGAACAATTTCCTTAAAGAACAAATCAGCAATATTAGTTGCATCATTAGTCTTATTACAAGGAATAAAGTGTGCCATTTTGGAAAACCTATCAACCACCACAAACACAGAATCTTTTCCTTTCTTTGAACGTGGCAAACCAAGAACAAAGTCCATGGATATATCCACCCAAGGTTCACTTGGTATAGGTAACGGTGTATACAATCCATGTGGTTGGACCTTGGAGTTAGCTTGCTTGCAAGTTATGCACCATTCACAAATTCTTTCAACATCCACACGCATCCTAGGCCAATAGAAATGCTCACTTAAAGTACTCAATGTTTTATGTATCCCAAAGTGTCCCATAAGCCCTCCCCCATGTGCTTCCCGAACAAGGAATTCACGCATAGAACACTTAGGAATGCATAATTTATTCTCACGAAACAAATATCCTTCAAACCTATAAAATTTCTCAAATGCAGCATGCTCACAAGCCAAATAAATTGAAGAAAAATCAGAATCCGTAGCATATATTTCCTTAATGGACTCAAAACCAAAAAGTTTAGAACTCAAAGTGGTGATCAATGTGTACCTCCTAGATAGTGCATCAACTACAATGTTTTCTTTCCCTTTTTTGTACTTGATCACATATGGAAAGGATTCAATAAATTCTACCCACTTAGCATGCCTTTTACTAAGCTTACCTTGCCCTTTGAGGTATTTGAGAGATTCGTGATCGGTATGAATAACGAACTCCTTAGACCACAAGTAATGCTGCCAAGTCTCCAATGCTCTTACCAAAGCGTACAACTCCTTGTCGTATGTCAGATAGTTCAGTTGAGCTCCCTTCAACTTCTCACTAAAGTAAGCAATTGGTTTTGCATCCTGCATCAAAACAGCCCCTACACCTACTCCAGATGCATCAATTCAAGCTTAAAACTTTTGTTAAAGTTAGGCAATGCAAGAATTGGTGCAATAGTGAGCTTTTCTTTCAAAAGATTAAATACATGCTCTTGTTTTTCTCCTCAATGAAAACCAACCTCTTTTTTCACAATTTCATTTAATGGTCCAGCAATAGTGCTAAAATCTCTTACAAACCTACGGTAGAAACTTGCAAGACCATGAAAACTCCTCACTTCAGAAATATTCTTAGGGGTTGGCCAATCTAAAATAGCATTAACCTTTTCCCTTTCCATTTCAATTCCATTAGCACTTACAACAAAACCAAGAAAAACCACTTTATCCATGCAAAAAGAACACTTTTTAAAATTAGCATACAAAGATTCTTTTCGCAAAGTGTCCAACACAACACGCACATGCCCAAGATGTTGTTCCATGCTTTTGCTATAGATAAGAATATCATCAAAATACACAACAACAAATTTTCCAATGAAATCACGCAAAACATGGTTCATTAACCTCATGAAAGTACTTGGCGCATTCGTTAAACCAAACGGCATGACCAACCACTCATGTAAACCATATTTTGTTTTGAAAGCAGTTTTCCACTCATCACCCTCTTTTATTCTTATTTGGTGATACCCACTCTTTAAATCAATCTTAGAGAATAGCAAAGCCCCATATAATTCATCAAGCATATCATCTAACCTAGGAATGGGATAGCGATACTTAACTGTGATTTTGTTGATGGCACGACAATCAGTGCACATTCTCCAAGATCCGTCCTTCTTTGGTACTACAATCACCGGTACAGCGCATGGGCTCATACTTTCTCGAATCTTGCCTTTACTCATCAACTCCTCCACTTGCCTTTGAATTTCTTTTGTTTCCTCCGGATTGGCCCTATAGGATGGTCGGTTTGGAAGTGTTGCTCCCGGAATAAAGTCATTTTGATGCTCGATGCCTCTTAATGGTGGTAAACCATTCGGCTCTTCTTTGGGGAAAACGTCATCATATTCCTGCAAGAGAGACATAAAAGAACTAGGCAAAGAAGATGTTAGTTCGTTAGTACTTAGATTGCACTCTTTGTACATCAACACCATCACACTCTTTTTTGCAACAATCGCTCTCTCTAAGTCACTTCCTCTTGCAAAGAATTTCAATCTCTTTTTATCCTCCCTTTTCTCCAATTTCTTTTCTACATCATAAACACTCAAATCAACCCTCTTGTTTTTCTCTTCACTCTTTTTTTCTCTCAAGGTGTTTCCCCCATTCCCATTGATTTTTTTCTCGCCACTCTTTTTTTCTCTCAAAGTGTTTCCCTCATTCCCATTGATTTTTTTCTCACCCTCTCTAACTTTCCTCGCATGGGACATTTGGATTTGATCTTCCAAAACCTGTTGTGGACTTAAAGAAACAAGCATGATGGTCTTATTTTGATGCTTCAATGTGAAACGGTTGAGATACCCATCATATACAACTCGCCGATCAAATTGCCAAGGCCTTCCCAAAAGAATGTGACTTGCATGCATTGGTACCACATCACAAAGAACTTTATCATCGTATTTCCCTATCGAGAATGTCACCAAAACTTGCTTAGTGACTCGAACTTCTCCAGTTTCATTAAGCCATTGAAGCTTATATGGATTATGATGTTTCGAGGTGGGCAAACTCAATTTTTCTACCATTTCCATACTAGCCACATTAGTACAACTTCCCCCATCAATAATCAACATACATACCTTTCCACGAACCAAACATCGCATATGGAAGATATTTTCTCTTTGTTGCTCCACTTCTCCCATCTTTATTTGCATGTTTAAAGCTCTTCTTACCACCAAAAGTTCCCCCGATTCAGCGGTGACTTGCTCCACTTGGTCTTCATTCTCTTCCTCACTTTCTCCTTCCGACTCAATCTCACCATTGTCCTTAAGGATCATCACTTTCTTGTTTGGACAATTAGATGCAATATGCCCACGTCCTTGACAACGAAAACATTTAATATCACGACTACGAGAAGGTGTAGCGATAATACCTTTTCCTTTGTCATCCTCACTAGACTTTGATCTCGTTGTCTCATGTGGTGAATTTGACGTACTCCCAAAAGTCGACTTGTGCACCCCTTCCTTCACCTTACTTGAAGATTGAAAATTTTGTGGATAACTCATTTGCATAGAGTTCCCCCTCTTTAGTTGTCTTTCCACCTTCATGGCTGTATGTACCATATCTTCAAGTTCCACGTAGTGTTGAAGCTCTACAATATTGGCAATCTCTTTTTTTAGCCCATTTAAAAAACGAGCCATAGTGGCCTCCCAATCCTCTTCAACATTTGCTCTAATCATAGCAATTTCCATCTCTTTGTAGTATTCATCAACACTTTTATTACCTTGAGTCATAGATTGGAGTTTTTGGTACAACTCACGAAAGTAATGAGACGGCACGAATCTCTTTCGCATGATTGACTTCATCTCGGCCCATGTAGTAATTGGCCTCTCTCCATATCGACGTTGATTTGTAAGGACTTGATCCCACCAAACTATAGCATAATCAGTGAATTCAATTGCCGCAAGCCTTACTTTTTTTTTCCTCGGAGTAATTGTGACAATCAAAAAACAGATCTACCTTTTTCTCCCACTCCAAATATGCTTCTGGATCGCTTCTTCCATGGAAAACAGGGATATTTATTTTAATGCTTCCCAAATCTCGATCCACCCCGTCATTTTGCCTTCTTCGATTTCCACGTCGTCGGTTGGGATGAACAGCCCCCACATCATCATCATCATCATCCTCCGATTGCCACTCTTCATATCTTCTTTGATTTGCATTCGGGTTTCTACGATCCCTTTGTGTAGGTTGTTCCAATCTGTCTAACCGTTCCGTGATGCCTTCAAGAACCATATTCCACCTTGCAAATTGTTGTTGCATAGCTTGAAGTGTGAAAGCTTCTTGCTGGTCATCGGATGTGTTCTCCATGGTAGATAATATCCTCACAATCCACTCGTGTATCACACAAAATTATCCTCACAATCCACTCGTGTATCACTCTTTGGCTTTTACCACCCCTCTAATAATCTCACCACTCAATGCCTTTTTCCACTCAATATTCAAGAACTAAACAAGATGAACAATCTCAAGCAACGTTCAACAATCCCTTAGTCCTATTGTGAAGAACAAGGATTTATTGAAATAAAGCTCAAAAAAGCTGACTTTTTTTTTTCCAACTTTTCCTTCTTTCCTTTTTTTTTGTTCTTTCTTTCTTTCTTTTTTTTTTACTTGGTACCTTCTTTTTTTTTTCTTTTCTTCTTCTTCTTTTTTTTTTTTGGACGTTTTTCTTTTTCTTTTTTTTTGTTTTTTTTGGTACCTTTTTTTTTCTTCTTCTTTTTTTTTTTCTTGAAGAACTAAACTTAAAAAAAATAAGATCAACACCAGATTGCTCTGATGCCAAATGATACGATAAAGGATAGAGACATTGGACCCGTTAGATATATTGATGATCTAAGAATCCAATGTATAAATAAGTAGCGGTCTCCCCAGATCGAGAATCCGGTTTGATCTTATTTAGAGCTTGATAAACCTTGACCCGTTGGCTATATAATCAGCCAAGAACCGCGGTATAGTTGAACGCCACAAGATCGTGCTCAAGATCTTGATAAGTTCTTGAATATTTTAATTCCTCACAAAGAAAGAGTCAAAATATCAAAAAGAAATATTAATTTTCGGATTTATATCAAAGCTGATTTTTACAACTCTTGTGAGACTTATTTATAGGCTAGAAAGTGACTCTAAAGTGCCCCACGTTTATATCTAAGACATAGAAGTACTAAACAAGCATTTGACCACTCTTAATGACTCTTGAAACACTAAACAAGAAGACTTGACTTCTTGGACATACAAAAGGTTTATTTGACCAAAACTTAATCTTTTTACTTAGTCTTGAATCTTGCCACGAAATTGATGGATAATGGGCTTGAAAAAGTGTCTTCCAATTTAATTTAGCACCAGCCCATCACTTGAATTGAGCCTCAACCCAATAACATTCATTATTGGGCCTTCTAAGCACTTCTCTTGCATATTCTCTTGTATTTCAGCAACAAGGTTCAACATGGCCTCTCTAATTTGTTTTGCTCGGGCTCTAATTATTGGACCATCATTAATTTTGAGTAGATCCATCTTTCCTTGATTTGGCTGCCTTAGCCCGTCTCCATCACGTATTTTAATTAATTTTTTTTTAAAAACTAACGGTCAGAATTCTAGCGTGAGACTTCTTCTTCCCCGACCAAGAACTCAACGGAATCCTCGCTGGAAAATAACAAAACTCTTTGGAATTGAGCGAGACCAAAATCCTCCGTTGCGAAATAATGTAAGGATTCAGAAATCACCGTCACACTCGACGTGAATGAGAGAAAGACGGTCGGCTTTAAGAAAAACCAAGCAGCTCCAGCGAAGCCCCAAATCAAACGTAAGTCCTCCAAAACTTAACCAAAACAGCCCAACTCGATCGTGGTTAGACTCCAAGCACTTAGAGCGGACGTCGTTGAGGTTAAGGCCACGATATAGTCAAAAACCCGATGTCACTCCGACAAAAATTAATCGGAATCACAAAAATTAATCGGAATCACAGCTTGTCGTGGAATCGATTGAGGAGACCGCACTCACTTGAAATCACGACAAAGAAGGGTGGCAAGCTCGGTTTTGAAGAAATTCGAGAACTCAAACGAGAAAGAAAGGTGTCGTGGAACAGACACGAGCACCACCCAACTGAAATGAGGAACATGGACCGAACACGCCCTGAGAACTGAACGAACAAGAAAGGAGAACGTGACGGTGGTCACGGTCTCCACCCAAACTTGCAGAAACTCAACAATGGCGGGTGAAGCTGAACAGTAAAAACGAAAGCTAATGATTCGGCCAAGTGCAAGGACGGAAGAGAGAGAAGAGCGTTTTGCTTAGAGAGTGTTAATTTTTTTTTTATAGGTGGAAGCCACGTTGGTGCCAACTGTACGAAAGGGTCCCAAAGTTAGGTCAAAATCAAAGTCAACGCAGTCAACGACTTCCACGTCAGAGTTTCACGGCGGCAAATGGCGGATATAGGGTGATGGGACCAAAACTAAGTTAAGGTGCCAAATTATGTGACTAAAATTAAGTTCTGCCAAGTTATTGTACCAAAACTCAAAAAGAGCCCATTTATGAGACAAAGCATTAAATTTTACTAATTTACATACAAATCAAGTTTAAGATGTTGATCTGGAATATGTGCATGTGGCATTGCATGAGGTTTGAGATTGAAGATGAGGAATGGTTGGGGACCAAAATAGGAATAATTGGCATGCAGTTGAGTGGGAAATGATGTCCATATCTAAGGATCCGTTTCCTGCCCTCATGTATATTTTAAATATATAATAGTATATTATTCAAAACTTAATAGACATGTCACATGGTGAGACATAATTGTATGGGCAATCATTAGTACAATTTATACGCTCATCGATCAATATTACTTACATCCTCTCTCTCTCTAAAAAAAAAAAAAGAAAAAAAAACTTACAACAGAAATTGCAGATTCCATGTCTTTCGAAAAAAGTAACAAAACTTGACCACAGTCACTGGAATGTGTGCCCTTGATTGATATATAGGGATTACTAGGGATGTGCACCATGGATCGGATCGAGCGAATTCGATTTTCGGATCGAACCGAAAATTTGATATGATTTTCGATTTTTGTCCTAGGATCGAACCTCCTTTCGATTTGATCATCAATTTCAGAGGTTAAAATCGGATGGAATCGAATAATCATCTTAGTATTTTTTTTAAAAGTAATATGTAATAATATATTAAATTAAGTTGAGAAATAATAATAAATACATACAAGACTAATAAAATACTAATAATTTATTTAATTCAGGTTAGGCTAAATATAGCGCTAACAAAAAATCATGTTTAATTCATGTTTTCTCTTATTTCAGATAGCAAAATAAAGATGTTATATAGCTTTCGCTCATTAAAACTAAAGCAACAATTAAATGAAAAAAAAAGGGATCATAATCAGATCGAGTCAAATCAAAATCGAATGATTTTAGATCGAATTGGATCGTCCAGTTTGATCTGGTTTAATTCATGTTTTGTCAGCATCGAAATCAAATACTACTGTCGATTCGATTCGAGCTGATTCGATCTAAATGCACAATTTTATGGATTACGGGGTAATATTTCGGATTTTCGGCAAAATACCACTGTGTTAATTTAAATTGGCAAATTAACTCCTCTGGAAAATAAGTGATACTCCCTCTAATATTTTATTTCATGTAGTTTTGCTTTTTAATACTTTTCTATATTTTCTTATGAATAAAAGTATAAAACAAGATATGTGAATTTATATTTTAAATTTGTGATTTATTTTTAAAAATAATTTTGTTTTATACTTCTTTGATGATTTAAAGTATAAAAATGATAAATATACAATTTTTTAGAAAATAAGTATAAATGTAAGAGAAAGTAATAAACTACACCTCTTAGCATAAGGGGTAATATTCATTTTTCTTAAATGACAAGGATATTCTGCCAATTTAGTCTAAATAAATCTTGATTGCACGTAATCTGTCAATTTAGCATAGCCAAAAGTCCTATTTAACGTAACGTTGTCATAAAATATGATCACTACTATTATCATTATGGATTAATTTGGTGTCTCACAACCAAAAAATATTCCTCTAAGATTATATTTTTCTTGAGTTCTTTTTTTTTGGTGAAATATTTTTCTTGAGTTCAGTATAACTTATTAGATTATAAATATAAATATATATATAATATATATGTGTGTGTGTGTGTGTGAGAGAGATAGAGAGATAGAGAGAGAGAGAGAGAGAGAGAGAGAGTACGTGTGTTTATTTTAAGGATTTCATATACTGAGAAAGATTTATGAAAGAACACGATTGGTCGATTGCCCCTCCTGTTTCAAGTGATTTTTCATTATTGTACATTACTTTTTTAACATTGTATTCTCCATCTTTTCTATCTTCATTACTTTTTTGGAATATTTAAGGATTTTGTCCCAACGAATAACACCTTTTCCAAAAAGTTTTTGAATTCGTACTTTTATTTATGAATTATGATAATGCCACTAATGCTCTTTTTTTTTTTATAAGTAATGCCACTAATGCTCTCTAGTCTCTACAATAGCTCGTCAAGCAGACAGTTCATCTTAGGTGGATTTCCTTTTCTGGTCTTCGGACTTCTAAGCTCATTCTTTAAATTAATTGTGTCCAAATATTCACAACATTTATCTTCCAAACTTTTGTGCTGCTAAAGATGATATTAAAAGCACAATCACTTGTGTTCGGATTCTCAACCTTCCAATTTATTTTGGTCTTATTTTGTCCGAGTTATAATACACCAAAGATAATTACAAATGGGCCTCACAATGACAAAATAATAGTAATCCAATATAATAAACGGACTAACTTGACCCGAAACACCTACTGTCTATTACAAGTATTGAATTGCTCTAGATATCCTAATAAGACAAATAAACCTGTAGATCGAATAGAAGCCGTTGATGTGCGCATCGAACGTGCCTGGTTCGATACTATTGTAAGTCGAACTCGATTGGTTCGAGAGTGTTGTCGGTCGAATTGATGAAGTGTCGAACCGTCATGTTCGATGTGGTGTGTCGAACTGAGCCAATTCGATACAGTAGAACATCGAACGTGACCGGTTCGATCTTAGTCAACGTAAGCAGGGTTTAAGTCGAACAATAGAGTATATCGAACCCTTGTGTTCGATGTGGTAGTATATGTTGTGTGTGTGTATAATGAACCATCAGAAGGTTAATGGGCGAGGTATTTATAGACCCCATCCCGTGGGACCCTTCAGGCGTCGAAGAGTAAGCATCGAACATGCGTGGTTCGATGCTGAATCTGCATCGAACCTTCTCCGTTTGATGCACCAGTTTCTGCGGGCCTTCGCTGTTGGGCCGGCCCAATGTCAAATTTGGACCTATCCTAAATAATTCCCATCACATAGTCCCCCCACTGTGGGAGACGATGTCAATTAGGGAGCGACTTCCAAACTTAAGAAATAATGCGCCTCGTTCTTATATGCTTGAAAATCATGTCCCCGATTGGGAGACGATCTTGATTAGAGAATGAGGTCCAATTTTGGAGGACTTATGGCTTTTCTTTGAAGATCATGCCTCCGATTAAGAGACGATCTCGATAAGAAATTGGCTCCAATCTTGGAGGACTTGATTTCATTAATCTCTTAAAATTTAATGGCAAATCTTGGGTACATTGAACCCTAGCCGTTCGACGTACTCTGGTGGCAGCATCGAATTTTGGGAATTCGATACGTGTGCATTGAACGGGGTCTCTTCGATGCTGTTGCATCGAATCGGGAAAGAGAGGCGATGTTGGGTCTATAAAAGGAGCCAATTTCCACCTCATTTTCATTTTTCTTTCCAGGGGAGGTTTTTTGTTGCTCTCCAGACCGCATCGAACCGTGGGGGTTCGACCTTCCCATCCACATCGAATTCTGAAGATTCAATGCTTATATAATTTTTTCTTTTTTGATTAATCATGATATTTTTCTTTGACTTAAAATGGCGAGGAAAAAATCTGAAAGTCGGAGTAAACCTGTAGTGTCACATGAGAATATATATGGTGCTCAGACTGGGAGTAAGGAGACGAACGCATCGGATGTGGGCCTATCATTTGCGAGTGTTTCGTTGGAAGGTTCCCCAGAAGAGGGCGCAAGTACTCAACCTGCAGTTAGGGGCCCCGAAGCTTTATCTGATAATTGAGGTACAGGTCATTCCGCTCCTCCACCGGTTGATCGTTATACGATGAGGCTTGGTGGTGTAAGTGCTGGTACCCCGGGTGCCTGTTGTGAGCGACTTCGAGCGTCATGAGTATTTTGTCCCGCGGAGATTGGTGATGACTCCAACTGCCACTGATGGTCGCGTTAAGGTTGGGACTAATTCTCAAATCCAAGCGATGAAAGGATTGCTGTTAATTTGGCTAGATTCAATGCAAATAATCCCACATTCCGGAACGCGCGAGGGCCCAATGAAGAGGGTTCTTCCCGGCCAGGAGGTGAGCATTGGTATACTGCTGCCAAGAGGAAATTAACTGAAGATGAGTCTGCTCGAGAGGCTCAGGAAATCCCTCTGCCTCCACTTAGGCGACTTCGACCTTCAGGTAATCCAAGACCGGCCCCTCTTCGGAGCCTTATTGATTATGATTTTCTTAATGACGAGAACTCAGAATCTTTGAGCATTACCCTGGGTGGATATCGATTGAGGGAAGGACAGTCGACAGAGATTATGTGGGGCATATGGCCTCAATTGGATCGTCAAGCGCCTATGGCCTCAACTGGATCGTCAAGTTGTAATTGATAGGTTAGGATACCGTGATCTGGCTCGCTTTGGTCATTTATTTTTTGCTGATATTACTATAGAAGTGTATCAATTGTGCCAGGATTACAGTGGTTTAATTGAGGTACATGGTCAACATAATTTCGTCGTTGACAGGCTGCATGCAAGTATTCGTAGTGGTGATTATAGTCGACGCAATGCGCTGAAACACGCCAAAGAATCTGAAAAGGTGGCTGCTAAGGCTGTTCGTGATGCCCACGAAGCTGGAGTAACAGCCAAGGAAACTGAGGAGAATGTTGCCGCATTGCGTGCAAAAATAACTGCATTGAAGAGACATAATGACTATTTGAAGTGTGAGAATTCTTCTCTTTAGGCGACGAATGACGATGCCGACAAGGTGTGTACTGAATTGGGATGCCGGGTTTGGTATTTGGAATTCGAGGATTACAGGCGTTCTATTGCTAAATCCTTCATGCAGAGTAGTGTTTATAAATTGCTAGAGTTGCTCAATGGTGCTGCACACATGAAGTATGGCATGGAACTTGGCGTTGATCAAACTGGTTATCTCGGATATCTTATGGAGGGTTTCCGAAAAGACATGTTGGATGCTAGCCGTGGTCCGAAAATGGAGATCCCGAAGCTCAGCGGTGAAAGCAAAGAGGACCTTCGAGCCCCTAGACCCGGTAATCCGTTTTATGTCGTGTGGCATGATCGCAAGGGTAAGAATGTCCCTGGTTCCAGTTCCTTAAATCTGGGTCCGTCTTCAATGCCATAAGGAGTGGGTCCTGGTTCTCCTAAGGGTGGTTTAAGTGAATCGAAGATAGTCAAGAAAGCCATCGATGCCGCTTTTGGACATAGTGATGATGAAGATGAAGGACGTTTGAAAAATACTGCTTCTGGAGCCGCGTCTAGGTCTACCATCTTCCTCTCGAGTCCTCCTAAGACAACATGGTTTCAACCTTTGCCTTCAGCGACTCTAGACAAAAGGGAAGAAAGTTGTGCCCGTTTCTAATACTTCTGGTCCGACTATGACTTTTTTGACTAAAATGTATCTTCCTCAAAGTTCTGAAACTTCCTTAACCGAGGTTGTTATGCCAAAACCGTCGTTCAATGACCAAGATTTGGTATCTCCTAGTAGATATCAACTTGAGAGTATCCCCGAAAGAGAAACTGTTAATTTGCCCGAAGATTGGTCACAGGTAAATGAGCTGGTGCTCACGGAGGATCAAATTCAGGGAAATTGTGCCAATTATGCACGTTCCGTGGGTGTGATCCTTCGTCCGGAGTACCCCCAATCTTCTACTGAGTAGCGAATTTTAGTTCATATCTTTTGATGATATTAAGTTTTTTGTTCTTGGAACAACTTTTTTGCATTTCACTTGCAACAGTTCTTGAATGGGACCGATTTTGTAGCTTGATATCATAATCTTTTGATTCTATTTGTATAATTCATTCTCTTTTTAACCAAGTTCAATGCACGTTTAATTTCTCTTTGTCCGTTGTCAATTTCATAATTGTGTTATGCCTTATAATCATTATCAATCTCGCGTTGCATCTCTGTCATGACGCTTGTGTCGTGCATCAGGGATTTGACCACTTTGAGCTATTTATACGGCCGTCATGTAGCTCGTGTCGTGCATGAGGGGTTCGACCACTTTGGGCCATTTATACCGCCGTCATGACGCTCGTGTCGTGCATGAGGGGTTCGACCACTTTGGGCCATTTTTACCGCCGTCATGACGCTCGTGTCGTGCATGAGGGGTTCGACCACTTTGGGCCATTTTTACCTCCGTCATGACGCTCGTGTCGTGCATGAGGGGTTCGACCACTTTGGGCCATTTTTATGGCCGTCATGACGCTCGTTTCGTGCATGAGGGGTTCAACCACTTTGGGCCATTTTTACCGGCGTCATGACGCTCGTGTCGTGCATGGGGGGTTCGACCACTTTGGGCCATTTATACCGCCTCCATGACGCTCGTGTCGTGCATGAGGGGTTCAACCACTTTGGGCCATTTTTACCGCTGTCATGACGCTCGTGTCGTGCATGACGGGTTCGACCACTTTGGGCAATTTATATCGCCGTCGTGACGCTCGTGTCGTTCACGAGGGGTTCGACCACTTTGAGCCATTTTTACGCCATCATAACGCTCGTATCATGCATGAGGGGTTCAACCACTTTGGGCCATTTATACCACCGTCAAGACGCTCGTGTTGTGCATGAGGGGTACGACCAATTTGGCCATTTTTACCGTCGTCATGACGCTCATGTAGTACATGGGGGGTTCGGCCACTTTGGGCCATTTATACCGCCGTCATGACGCTTGTGTCGTGCATGAGGGGGTCGACCACTTTGGGCCAATTATTCTTATAAGACTCCACCTGCCTACGTTTCCTAGTTTGCATGGGACTCAAACCTTCGTAGTCCATACAATTATTTGACTACCGGGTGGTATTGTTTTAATTCCTATGCATAGTAGCGTCTAAGATGTTACACATTCCACGGATGCTTCTGCTGAACACCATGCTTAGTCTCCAAGTAATAGTATCCTCACGAACTTGCTCGTATGACTTTGAAAGGCCCCTACCATTTCGGTTCGAGCTTCCCGATGTGCTGTTTTGCCGGAATACTTCTTAGGACCAAATCACCTACTTCGGAGTTTCGAAACTGAATCCTTTTATCGTAGCTTTTGGCTATTGCTGCCTTAAAAGCTATTGTGCGTTGATACACATCTTCCCTTGTCGAGCTTATCATATCCAGATCTATTTGTCTTAAGCGGACCGATTGTTCAGGGTCGTAATCGTTAATTCTGCGCATCAGCATACTTATTTCTGCAGGTAGAACAGCCTCAGTGCCATAAACAAGAACAAATGGAGTCTCCCCTGTCGATGTTTTTGGAGTTGTTCTATATGCCCACAATATTCCTTGAAGCTCTTTTGGCCATGTTTTTCCTGTGCTTGTTACCCTCCTTTCAAGATAATCCTTCAATGTTTTGTTGGTGGATTCCGTTTGACCATTTGACTGGGGATGATAGACTGAGGTCAGGTTGTGAGAAATCTTTAACTCTGAGAACCATGATTTAATCTCCCTTCCGCTGAATTGCGTACCATTGTCACATATAATATACCTCAGAATTCTGAAACGGCATACGATGTATTTCCAGATAAACTCACTCATATTCTTCTCAGTGATCGACAACATAGCCTCTGCTTCGACCCACTTGGTGTAGTACTCAATTGCCACCACCAAATATCTCTTTTGACCTTTAGCTAGGGGAAAAAGTCCTACACTATCGATTCCCCATTGATCAAATGGACACGCCACGTCGATGGGTTGTAGCGGTTGTGCATGTCTATGAATGAGACGAGCGTGATACTGACAACTGTCACATCGCCCCGAAAAAGCTGTTGCATCTTTTAATAGAGTTGGCCAATAATATCCCTGGCGTAAAATTTGCTGAGCCAAAGCTCTTCCCCCAGAATGATTTCCACAGCACCCTGCATGAATTTCCTTCATTACGTATTCGGCCTGGGTTGGAGTCAAGCATCTCAGAAGTGGTCCTTCAAAAGATCTTTTGTAAAGCTCTCCATTGTGGATAGTAAACCTGTAGGCCTTATATCGCATTATGCGTTGTGCATTCGGATCTGTCGGGAGGATACCTTCCCGAAGATAAATCATAATTTCGTCCTTCCAAGACAGGTATTCTTGTATTGCCATTATAAATTCCACCCGCGCCTCCGTAGCATTATATTTTGATATCCCGATCGAAGGCTTGTCGGCGGCCATAAGTGTTACTCTATTCTTTACCAAACTCTCCGAAGAACTTGCGAGTTTAGAGAGCGCATCGACTTTCGCATTGTCGTCCCTCGGGATCTGAGTAATATCAAAGAATTTAAAACTCCTTGCCAATTCTTTACCTTTGCGGCATATAATTTCATCGTCTACTCTCTCGTCTCGTATTTTCCTAAAAATTGATTTGCCACTAAGAGCGAGTCGGTAAATATGTCCAAATGTTCAATGTTGAGCCCGAGAGCCATTTTGATATTGGAAACAACTGCTTCGTACTCGGCTTCGTTGTTCGTCACCATGTAGTTTAGACTGATAGAGAATTCAAACTCTCTTCGCTTTGGGGATAGAAAATGAATTCCAATCCCTTCTCCATGAGTGGTTGCGGACCCGTTCGTGTGTAGTATCCATGTTGTGGTTGCTCTGCTGGTTTCGGCTTGGTCTGATATAGAAAAGATACAATTTGCAATTTTGGCTACACTGTTACCCAATGTCTCAGCCATGAAACCCACTAAGGTCTGCGTTTTAATTGCAGTTCGCGGCTTGAACTCTAATCCGAATTCACTGAGCTCAATCGCCCATTTAACCAATCTGCCGGAAGTTTTGGGCCTCGCCAGCACTTGTTTCAAGGGTTTATTCGTCACCACCGTGATTGGGTGATATTGAAAGTGCGGTCTCAATTTCCGTGCGGTGGCCACGATTGCCAGTGCGAACAACTCTATCTCCAAGTAGTTCCTTTCTGCCCCTTGCAGAACTCTACTCACATAGTGAATGGGTAACTGATGGGTTCCCTTTTGCTTGACTAAGACCGTGTTAATGGTGTGTGAGGATATCGCTAGGTATAGATTCAACATTTCATTTTCCTCCAGTTTAGCTAATAGTGGCGGGCTCACCAAATAATTTTGTATTTGTCGGAAAGTCTCCTCACACTCTGGCGCCCAAACAAAATTATTTCTTCGCCTCATGACTTTAAAGAAATAGAGGTTCTTGTCTGCAGAAGTCGATATAAACCTTCCCAAGGCAGTCAATCGGCCCACCAGACACTGCACGTCCCTCACTGTCTTTGGTGATGGTAGATCCAACACCGCCTTTATCTTATCTGGATTGGCTTCGATTCCTCTTTCATTCACCACATAGCCTAAGAACTTCCCCGCTGTTACCCAAAAGTGCATGTCTTAGGGTTCAACTTCATTCCGTAGGTTCTCAAGATGGCGAAAGCCTCATCTAAATGACGCACATGCTCCTCATCCTTGAGACTTTTCACGAGCATGTCGTCGATATACACTTCCATTGACTTCCCAATTTGATGGTAAAACATTTTTGCCACCAATCTTTGAAATGTCACTTTTGCGTTCTTCAACCCGAAGGGCATTACCCTGTAACAGTACACTCCTGTATCCGTGACAAAAGCTATTTTGCTATAATCTTGTACCGCCATGAATATATAGTGAAACCTACTTTTCGCATCCATCATGCTCAACAACGCACATCCTGTAATCGAGTCAACCAGTAGGTCTATCCTTGGCAATGGAAAAGGATCCCTAGGACAATGCTTGTTCAAGTCCGTATAATCTATGCACATTCTCCATGTCTCTTCTTTTTTTCATAACCAACACGACATTGCTCAACCATTTTGAAAACCTTAATGCATAAATGTGCCGTGCTGCTAAGAGTTCCCGTGCCTCTTTTTCGGCGGCTTCATTCTTCTCCTTGCTAAAATTCCGCTTCTTTTGTCTTATCGGTTGTGCGCTCTTGTCTACATTCAACCGATGTACTATGATTCTGGAGTCTATTTTGTGCAAGTCGGAATTAGACCAGGCAAATATATCTGAATTACGCCTGAGACAGTCCACCAAGGCTGCCTCTATCATTCGCTCCATTCCTACCCTAATCTTTATTATTTTTTCGGCGCTCTCCCTGAATAGCTGCACAATCTTAAATTCCCCTGAGGGTTCCATTTTACATTCTTGCCATTGTTTCAATAGCTTATTTTCTTCTCTCTCCCGTCCGTGCTCCTTAGGCTCGGGTTGCTTTCCATTTTCGTTTGTTATCACTTTGATTTTTTTTCTTGTTTTCTTTGTTCCATCTAATCGTGCACGGCCTCTCTTTGCCATTCTAGCTACTTATATCTGAAAACAATGTAATTGGTGTTCTCACAGACGACACCAATATTTTGGTCTTATTTCGTCCGGGTTACAATACACCAGAGATAATTACAAATGGGCCTGACAATGCCAAAATAATGCTAATCCAATATAATAAACGGACTAACTTGGTCCATAACACCTACTGTCTATTACAAGTATTGAATTGCTCTAGATATCCTAATAAGACAAATACTTGTGTAGATCGAATAGAGGGCGTTCGATGTGAGCATCGAACGTGACTGGTTCGATACTGTTGTAAGTCGAACTCGATTGGTTCGAAAGTGTCGTCGGTCGAATTGATGAAGTGCCAAACTATCCTGGTTCGATGTTGGTGTGTCAAACTTAGCTGATTCGATACAGTAGAACCACAAACGAGGACTAGTTCGATCTTAGTCAACGTAAGTTGGGTTTAAGTCGAACATTAAAGTATATCAAACCCTTGTGTTCGATGTGGTAGTATGTGTTCTGTGTGTGTATAATGAATCGTCAGATGGTTAAGGGGCGGGGTATTTATAGACCCCGTCCCGTGGGACCCTTCATGCGTTGGATAGTAAGCGTCGAACAGGCGTGGTTCAATGCTGAATCCGCATCGAACCTCCTCCATTCGATGCGCGTTTTTGCGAAACTTCGCTGTTGGGCCGGCCCAATGTCTAATTTGGGCCTATCCTAAATAATCCCCATCACTATTGAATACTTAAGGGAGGATGTAGCTCAATCTTTGGCTTCTTGTATAGGTGATCCTATAATGGTTGATGGCAACTCTTTAAATGCCTCTATGGGAACCTTTGCAAGATCTTGTGTTCAAATCCGCATTGATCAACCCCTTGAGTTAGGTCTATGGATTGATAATAAAGTCTACCAGGTTGTATATGAGAGAATCTCATCTATGTGCTATGAATGTGGTGAAATAGGCCACTCAAAAGTTGACTGCATCAGTAAGATGGTTGATCCTGAAGGGATGGATACAGTAGAGAGATCCCAATAGTTGAACATAAAATCTTCTTCTGATAAGAAAGAAGATTGGTTGATTGAGAACGGTAAGTCTAAAGAATATGGGAGTTGGATGTTGGTTTGCAGAAAGAAGAAAATACAGGCAGTTGAAAAAGAAAGTGTGAATGTTACGGAGAACTCTAAGTCGTTCATTCAGACTAGAAGTAGTAGAGGGAAAGGACAAGGCATTGGAACTACTCCAGCAATCACCCCTCCAATTCTCATTATTGAATCACAATCAAAGAGGATTCTTCCGGCCTCTTTGAATCTAAATCTGAGAAAGGAATCAGTTACCAATAAAAGAGTGGCAGTTACTAAAGTAAAAAGGAAACCAAGGGTCTCTAACTTACAAAAAGAAACTGGAATTGTTAACCATAAAAAATAATAAATATGAGATTAAGAAGAATATTAATCCTAAAAATAGGAATTAATATATGGACAATACTATTGTCACGAGTACTTCCGATTAGATGTACCCACTCCCACTGAGGAGGCCCCTCGGAGGTTACCACACCATGGTCAATAACCCGAAGAGGTACGAAGGAACCTCCGAGGAGACACCTAAGCGTCCCTTGGAAAGTCAAACGATGAATAAAAAATAGATATCAACGTGGCATCGGAAAAAGAGTAAACCCCGATGGATCCACGCAACTCCGATATCCATCAATGCGCCAAGAGGGACTACAACGGACCCCGAGTCCCATAATCTTGCAAGAATGCTTCCTTGCTGAACACTCCTCAACATAAATTTCCATCGGAACATCACTCCGAAGACCAAATCTAAGAACAAAGCCATATCTAACCACAAAAGTCGTTGCAAGACACTCTACGAGGGCTTGGACACTAAAATACTACTTCACGAAGGCCAAGTCGAGCTCTCGGAGTTCAAACCAAGCCCTCGGAGACCAAGTCAAGACCCCAAAAGATCAAATCAAACCCCTCGGAGACCATGCCCAACCCTTGGAACCCAAAACCAAGGCGGAAACACCCATCGGAGGACACATACAGAAGTCCCTACACCAGAATAAACCTCTACCAAAGCAACAACACCACCCGAAGAAGATCCTAAACCGGTCTATCAGATCATCACCAAATATAGAGCCCCTGTGAAACTAACATCTCGAAGAAACAGCCCCTCGGAGACCCTCGGAGACCTTGGGAGAGGCAAAGATCAGCTTAGTCAGCATCTAGTAGACTTAAGATATACCTTATCTTATCCTTTTACACCTGTACCCATATTACGACACATGTACTTACTAAACACATGCATAACGACATCTGTCCCTAACAAAGTCTATATAAAGGGAGGTGATCAATTAAAGAAAGATAATTTCAGAGACACACAATCATACATACAAAGTTGAGGAGTGAAGTTCAGTGAATAAAGGAAAGAACATTCTCGCATCGTTATCTTCTATAAAATCATTCTTTTTCGAATCACGGGTAGGGCGTTACAACCCTAAATAAATCCATTAAATAGGGAATAATATCGAACCTGTTAACAAAATGGCGCCGTCTGTGGGAACGCCATAACATCTGTCCTCGAGAGAATTCAACAAACTTTGATTACGATGGATGATCTGTTCGAAAGTGAAAGTCTTCAAACCCGCCGCAGCGACTCGGAGGAAATTTTGTCGAACTACCAATCATGTACTAGAGATTTTATTAATATTCCTCGCTCTGTCTATGAAAGACTTGTTGATGCTACAGCTACACGAGCGCAACAAAGAGGGGAAAACTTCAGGAACTGGTTCTCTGTCTCTCCTGGGCATAGAAATCTCCCATCGGAAGGAGGTACGCCCTATGTGGGATGGAGCCCTACTCCCGTCCCCTGGCGCCACGAACCCCCGCAAGAATCATAAAGGTACGTTAGTTATGAAAGAATCCCGAGAAGGGGCCAAGGGAGAGAACTTTCCCGCCCCTCGGAATATCGTGGAGATAGTGATCATTTCTTATGGGGAGTGATGAATGGCCTGCGCAAAGAATTGAGTGATATTAAGAAAACCATGGCCCCTAAAGAAGATCCCACGTTCAAAACTTCAAATTTTTCTTCTGAAATTGCCTTAGCTTCTGTCCCTTTGGGGATGCGGCATGTTAACGTTCCCTTATACACGGGGGAAGCTGATGGAAATGATCCACAAGACCATATCCATCAATATGGTCGGAATGGATCTATCCTCTGCTCCGGATCATGTCTTATGCCGCGTGTTTCCTGTTACCCTCAGAGGACGAGCTCAAGCTTGGTTTACTCACCTTCCGCCTAGCTCCGTGACGAGTTTTGACCGACTAGCTCATCTATTTGTACGACAATTTTCTTCCAATCAACGATATCCCAAATCCGCTACTCACCTCTTCACGGTCAAACAGCAGAAAGATGAGCCCTTATGAGGGTATATAAAACACTTCACGGACGAGGCTTTGGATGTCCCTAACGTTAGCCCAACTATCCTGGCCGACATATTAACGCAGGGGCTTCGAACGGGGGATTGTTTCCGATATCTCATGGGAAATCGTGTCACGGACATGAATGAACTCATGCAAAAGGCAGAAGTCTACATCTTAATGGAAGAAGCGGAAGATACGGAGAAGCGTATGGAACAAGACGACAATGAACACCTAGAGCGCGCCGAGAGGGAAGCAAAAGCTAAGGAGAAGAGCAAAGAAGGAAAACCTAACCAGCGTAAAGATGAGGGCGGTATAGTCAAAAAATTCCTTCGACCCGTACCGCTACCCCCAATGACTATTGCTCCCCCGGAGGTACTCAATGTAATGAGAGGCAACAATGAGTTGCATTGGCCCCTCCGGCCAAATTCCCTAATCGAGACAAGAACACGGGTAAGTATTGTAAATACCATAAAGCCTATGGGCACGCCACCGAAGAATGCACTACCCTTCGTAGAGAAGTGCTTCGCCTTCTAGAAGCGGGATACTTAAAGAATTACTTTAAAGAAAATAAACCTGAAGAACCTAAAGCAAATGTATGGAAGCGGTCACGAGGGGAACATAGCCGCCGGTCACGAAGGAGGATCACAGAATACCACCGGTCTCGGGAGAGAACCTCGAAGCGTGGGCGACCCCGGGAGTGGACAGAGGAACGTCAACGGAGCATACGAAAAAGGACGACGGGGCATCGAAATTTACCCCCTCCACCAGAATTGTACGAAGATAACGCCCCATCGGGACGAACAATCAACATGATCGAGGGAGGAGATATCTCAATAGTGCCCCAAGGTAATAAGAAGAAATATCTAAAAGAAGTCAGCCGAACAGAACAAGGACCTCCTGTGTGCTCCATTCAAGGAATACAGCTACCCAGCATTACTTTCGGGTCCGAGGACTTGAAGGGTATAATCTATCCCCACGAAGACCCTTTAGTAATCATGGCCGTTATCCACAGATTTGCAACCCAGCGGATCCTCATTGACACGGGCAGCTCTGTGGATGTCTTATTCCTTCCCACCTACCTGGCAATGGGATTGAAAAAAGAACAGCTGGAAAGAGCGGACATTCCCTTAGTAGGTTTCTCCGGAGAAGCCTGCCGCACCCTCGGAACAGTGATCCTTCCAATGTCATGGGGAGAGGGAGCTCTTCGAAGAACGGAACCTATCAAATTTTGGGTGGTGGAGACCTCGTCACGAACATACAACGCTATATGCGGAAGGCCATCCATCCGAGCTTTCGAAGCAATCCCCTCTACCCTACATCTTAAGGTAAATTTCCCACCCCTTCAGGTATCGGAGAAGTCCGAGGAAGCCAATCTAAGGTCAGATAATGCCGCATGAATGCTATTCCCTCGGAAGGGGACAAGTTCACCCTCGGAAGCAATAAGAAGTGCAAAGCAGAAGAGATTCGGGTTCAACCTGTAGAAGAATTAAAGATAGTAGAATTAGTGGAAGGACACCCTGAAAAGGTGATTAAGATGGGCACCATCATGGAACCTGCAGTGGAAGCCCAACTAACCTCTATTCTCCAACAATTTCATCACCTCTTTGCATGGGAAGAGGGTCGCCCAGACGAATCAGTGACAAGGTATGTCAGCACTTTCTTAATGTGAAACCTGGTGTTAAGCCTATCCAAGAAAAAAAGAGAAAGATGGGACCCGAGCGTAATAAAATCATTCGCTCGAAAATACAACGCCTTCTCAGCTTGAAGCAAATTTGAGAGGTCATCTATCCCGAATGGTTAGCTAATGTTGTGCTAGTTCCCAAGCACGGGGGAGATGGCGGATGTGTGTTGACTTTACCGATCTCAACGGAGCCTGCCCGAAAGATTGTTATCCCTTGCCCAGTATAGATCAACTAGTCGACTCCACTGCTGGATGTGCACTCTTGTCAACCCTAGACGGGGACCACGGATACAATCAAATCCCGATGGCGGTAGCAGACCAGGACAAGACTAGCTTCATTACTGACGCAGGCACATTCTGTTACTTGGTAATGCCCTTCGAACTTAAAAACGCCGGAGCCACTTACCAAAGGCTGGTAAGTCTTATGTTCGCAGGACTTATCGGAAACTCGGTAGAAGTCTACGTGGACGATACGGTGGTTAAAAGTAACACTGCCGAAGAGCACCCCGAGGATCTACGGAAGGCATTGATCATTATGGATAATTTCGTAATGAAGGTTAACCCTAGAAAGTGCTCCTTTGGCATCCGAGGAGGGAAATTCTTAGGATTCATGGTCACAGAGAAAGGAATAGAAGTAAATCCCGAGAAGGCGGAGACTATCGTGGGACTACCCACCTCGAAGACTGTCAAAGGCGTTCAAAAGTTAACAGGCAGAATGGCCTCATTGAGCCGATTCGTCTCTAAATCGGCAGAAAAAGGACTCCCATTTTTTAAAATACTTCGAAATGTTAAGGAATTCCAATGGACCTTCCAGTGTGAAGAAGCCCTCGAAGAATTAAAAAGACATATGCTGAAGCCTCCCTTGTTGGTAAAACCTTTACCTCAAGAAGAACTCTTCCTTTATCTATCGGTCGGAGAAGAGGCCATCAGTGCTGTATTAGTCAAAGAACAGGACAAAGAGCATCATCCGGTGTACTACGTCAGCAAAACTCTCCTCGGAGCAGAAACCAGGTATACCCTAACTGAAAAGCTTGTCCTAACTTTGGTCACCACAGCGCGTAAGCTACGCCCCTATTTCCTCTCCCACCCGATCAATGTGTTAACAAAACACCCTCTAAGGGCGATTCTTAATAAACCCGAGTCATCGGGAAGGTTGATAAAATGGGCGGTAGAACTTACTGAATATGATATCTCCTACGCCCCGAGACCTTCCATCAAAGCACAAGTCTTGGCAGACTTTGTAATGGAATTGACATGCATCGAGTCCGAGGAGAAGGAGTCCCTATGGCATGCCTATGTAGATGTATCCTCTGTAAGCACACACGGAGGATCAGGAATAGTATTTGTAAACCAAGATGTAGAAGAGGAGAGACTCCACTTCGCGGTCAGAATTGACTACCCCATTTCCAACAACGAAGCTGAGTACGAATCCCTTCTGATTGGAATGAGACTTGCTCGGGAAGGAGGAATGAGAAGAATGCTCGTTCATAGTGACTCTCAGCTGATTGTTCAACAAGTTAATGGCTCGTACGAAGCCAAAGATGAAAGAATGCAGGATTACCTCCGGGTAGTCCGCCAAAGACAAGAATGGTTCGATGAGTGCAAAGTCACCCAAATCCCACGAGGAGAAAACCAGGAAGCAGATGCCTTATCTAAAATGGCCAGTCAAATGGATGCTGTCCATACCCGAAGGATCACTCTACTCCAGATCAATGGGTCCGAGAAGATCGAAGGTAATGACGTGAATGCCACTACAGATCCCCCGACCAGTTGGGTGACCCCAATCAAAGCCTACTTACAAGATCCAGAAGGGTACTCCACGAACAAAGCCATACAACGGACAAAGCCATACTTTCTCAAAGATGGAATACTGTTCCGAAGGAATTATTCTTGCCCCCACGCCCGATGCCTTATTGAGGAAGAGGCTCAACTAGCCCTGGCAGAAACTCACGAGGGAACATGCGGGAGCCATACTGGCGGCGAAAGCATGGTCGGACGCCTGATCCGACAAGGTTATTACTAGCCCACAATGGCAAAAGATAGCAAAACCTATGCCGAAAGATGTAAACCGTGCCAAGCTTACGCCCCTCGGGTCCATCAGCCCGCAGCCCCGTGGGAACCCCATTTGACCCCTTGTCCGTTCTCCAAGTGGGCATAGACATAGTGGGTCCACTTATCCCCGATGCCGGTCAGAAGAAATTCCTACTCGTGGCAGTTGACTACTTTACTAAGTGGGTAGAAGCGGAACCCCTAGCTCGAATCACTGCGGGCGCCGTTATCAACTTCCTGTGGAGAAATATTATGTGCCGCTTCGGCATCCCTCAGAACATGGTAAGTGATAATGGCCCACAGTTCACGAACCAAGAGTTAGAAAAGTGGTGGGACCACTGGGAAATCAAACACCGCTTTACCTTGGTGGGATATCCCCAAGCAAATGGACAGGTAGAGAGGACTAATCGAACCCTCCTGAAGAACATGAAGGCCCGACTCGATTGGCACAAGGCCAAGTGGGTTGAAGAAATACCTGGCATACTATGGGCCTATCGGACCACGCAAAGCACCGCTACAGGCGAAACTCCCTTCAGCCTAGCCTATGGTTGCGAAGCCTGCCCTCGGAAGTCTCCATAGAAAGTTGGCGAATCCGAGAGTACGAGGAAGTAACCAACAGTTCCAACTTAGCCTTGGCCCTTGATCTACTTGAAGAGAAGAGGAACCGAGTAGCCATTCGGATGGAAGAATACAAAGCCCGGATGTCACGCTACTACAACGCTAAGGTAAAATCTCGAACCTTTCAAGTTGGAGATTTAATAATGAAGCGGATTGGAGCTTCTAAGAACGTAGGCAAGCTTGATCCCCGATGGGAAGGACCCTATAAGATAGCGGGAATTGTGAGACCCACAACCTATCTTCTCGCCAACTCCGAAGGCGCAGTACTTAGCAACACCTGCAACTCAATCAATCTTAGGAAGTACTATGCTTAATGTAATGCAACAGTTATACATAAATAAAAAGTTGTTTTTATATATAGAGGGCTCCGATACAAAGATCAAAAGAAAAAGATTGCAAAATAAAACGATGACTCTACAAGAATGTCATCACAGCAATCTGACCCCGATGAGCCATCTAATACAAACAACTAGAGCAAAACAGTTAGTATTCATAGCAAATACTCACCCCAAAGGGATATCGGATCACATCCGATACAAACAGATTAACGTTATCCCCGCCTACACTAAGCATCCTCGATTGGACGCTTCCCTTCCCGGACAAGACGGCGATGGTGCTCCGCGGATAAAGAAACTGGATCACATATCGGAACTACTGAATCCTCAAACGCTAAAGAATCTTCCGCAAAGACCCTACGGATGTCAAGTGCTGGAATGACCAAACCCGAGGGAAACCCTGGCAAAGCCTGAACCGCATTTCGACACAACCGATAGCCTATACGGACCAGATGACGCATCTCTCCCTGAAGGGACTCACGAGGGCTAGATGGAGCCACTATTTCCAACACTGCTTGAACCTGGGCCATTACTAGAGCCACCTCGTGGGTACGAGTAGTCTCCAGCAGTCGTTGATTAGCCACATCTCTCTCCCTCGTGACACACAGCAACCGCTCGTCAGAAAATCGAATCTGGTCCTTCAAGGCTTCCATCCTCCTCTCTAAACCCAGGACCCGGGCCTTTTCAAGCACCAATTGGCTCTCCAACTCCCAAGATTTGTTCCTCTCGGATTGCAATATTTCCCCGGAAACATCTCTAGCGGTCTCCCTTTCAGCGATCAAATGAGCTATTTCCTCGTGAGCCTTAAACAAACACTTCTCCAGCTCATCCCGACGATGATAGACCAAATCGGGATCAAAAGAGGAATCCCCTCGGGATCCAATGGCGTTCAGAATCATGTAAAGCTGCATAAAGACAAATCATTACCACCCCAAATGGTAAACAATGTTAGTATTTAGAATAAATAAAAACTACTATACCTCGCACAAATCCTTGCAGGCCAAATCCTGAAGGCTTGATAAAGGAAGAATCTTCATTAGCTCACAATCTGGTGCATTTAAAAGACCACTCAAAAAATTCCGGCAAAAATCTGTAACCAAAGGGGAATCAGGAACGGAACCACGCTCTCTGAGGGATGGCGCCCCTGCGAGGAGAGGATTTCCCTCGAGCGGTGGGCGAGCAACACGATCTGGGCCGTCCCCTAAAGATTGGGATCCGCCCGGAACAGTAGGGAAGAGATCCTCCTCTACCATATTAATAACACCAACCTCTAACAAAGGAGAAGGACGCGATATCCGCTGAGGAATTGGAAACTCCATTCGGAGAAGAGTGGAGATTAGATCTTCCCCAACAGCAGGAGCTCGGATGTTCACTGGGGGGCTGCGATAGGCGAATCCCTTTGATTCCCTCTCTCCAAGGAAGGACTTGTCACCTCTTCAAAGCTCCTATGATCAGAATCACCGTCTTCCGATAAAAGGTAATCATCATATGATGTTTGTGTCAAAAAAGCTTTGTCAAAAGGTTCAATCTCAAATGCGGCCATCTCCGAACCTGTCACAAAAGAAGAACATATTATGGGCCCGAAGAGGATAAATGCACTAGGGATGATAAAGACCCGAGGAATAACTTACGAAAATAAAAATTATGGCAAAGCGGCTGAACGGGGAGATTGAACGCCTCTACCCCTTCTTGAAGCCGCGCCAAGATCATGGGTTCAGGGAATTCTAACAAACCGCTCACGTCATAAGATCCCGAGAACAACGGGAGCGAGACAACATCTCCCCCTCCCGCACCACAGCCTCGGAGGTGGGGGTAACGTACCCTAAACCCCATCGGAGAGGTACTCCCCATGAATTAGCCGATTGGCCCTTCAGACGAACAAAAAAGAATCTCCGCCTCCAATCCTTTCTGCGAGAGCAAGGGTTGGATACACGAGTGAAGGCTCTAATGTTTTCCCGATAGACCAGGCTAAAGAAAGGGGGACCACCCGGACAGGGGCGTAAGGAGAAAATAGCCCCCAACCGATGAGGAGTCATAGGGAGATTCAAGAGCTCACAACAAAGAATATACCCCACCAGGTGACGGTAGGAGTTCGGAGTTAACTGACTGGGACATAGCTGCAATAGCTAAAAAGAGTTTGAAAAAAAGGGTGGAAAAATACCCGTAGCCCATAACGTACCTGATCACAATACACTGTTAAATAGCCCGAGGGGGGATCATAAGCCCTCTGATCGTAGAATGGTACAAGTACATCGTACTTAGTATAATCCATATTATACCCAGCAAAGAGAGTCATAATGGATCCCTCGTGTTCGTTGCTCGTGGCAATCCCGACACGGCCTCGCCCCATTAACTTCGAGGGACTCAAGGGAAGAACTTCAAGGACCGAAGATTGATCCACAAGGGTGTAAGATCCCCGACCCATGAATACCTCTCGGATATGATTCATCCTAAGAAAATTAGTATGAGAAGACCGCGTCGTTGCTCCCCTCGAAGAACTACCCAAAATAGCAGCTATGTCATCCTCCAGGCTATCTCTCCGAGAGGAAAAGCTATCCAAAGATGCATGACGCACCCCTAGCGACAGCGAAGGGGTCCGGACTGAGTTCTGAGTAGAGCTATGAGATGAGACGGATCCTCCTCGCCTAAAATGTGGGGGCATCATCTCCTCAAGTAAGTATTTTCTCCTTTCTCACGATTACTTAATTGTAGAAAGTGAACAGAAAGAACTAGCTACAGTAAAAGTAAAAAGCTAAATTCACGGGAGAGCTAGTGAATTTCTCTTTGCGGTAAAGATCTATATATTTGCTTAACATTTAGCTCTTATATATTTATCACCCTTTGATTAAACAACTAAAATTAATTCTCCATTAGCTAAAGCAAGGGGCACGTGTCGATAAGATCCTCTTACTTAAGGAGAACTCATAGTTAATATGGCCATGCAAGATGACACCTCCTACTTAAGAGAAAACTTGGTCAGCAAGGATTAAAATTTTATTCTTATTCTTCCTAATTCAACTTAAGTTAAAAAAGTAATTATAAGACTCATTAATGATAAGATTAAAATAAAGCAGAGAAGGACAAAGTTGAACAAAATAAAAGAGTTGTTTATTCACTCGGAAAGCCGAGAAGTCCTCGGAAAAGGTTGCATTTACAAAAGAAATTTATTGAGAGTACGAAAATAAAAGTTACAAATAGATAGAAGTCCTAAACTATGCCCCCGTAGTTGATGGATGCGGGGCGGGATGCGAAGGGGATGTTGCCTCGACAAAAGTGCTCATCGGAGCCAGACGAGAAATCGGAGAGAACACCCCTCCAGAACCACTGAATCTTGGACTCGGACTACTGGCTGAACGCATCGGAGAAGGCGCAGGAGATTCCCAAGGGGATAACATGCCACCAAACCTCCCCATGAGTACTCGGTAGTCTTCGGAAGATGGCTTCTTTAATTTTCGAAGGTCAAAGGACTTAGAAAAGTCCACCTCCGGCCACAGTAAGGACTTCGCCAGTCTAGCACATTCTAGATAACCCCACAACATATGACCCGTTAAAAGCTCCTGGGGCGGCCTCTCGAAAATTTCTGGTTGCTGTCTGGAGGTCTCTTGTTAAGCAAATTGGACCGCCGCATCAATTTTGGCTTGTACCGCATCGGGAGAAAGAAACGTCGCCAGCTTCCCCTCGGCCAATTCAGCCCTATAGGTGACCTGACCCAACAACTCCTGAAGTCCCTTCTCCCTCGCCAAACCCTCGGCTTCTCCTTCTCGAGAGCAGCGATCTGGGCCTTAAGAGTCCCCTCGGACTCTTTCTTCTCCTTCTCCAGAATGGCCACCCTAGCCTTGGCAGTCTTCTCGGATGTTTCCAGCTGCTCATATGCAGATTCCGCCCTCTCCAATCTGAAATGCAAGCCATCGTTCGACTTCTGAGCCTCTTGTAGAGCATATTCGAAAGCCGAGATTTTTGTGTTGAGTACATCCTCCCTCGCTTGACTCTCCTTGTCCCTAGACAGGAGGGGCGCCAATTGCGCTCGGAGTGCTTTCACTTCCTCAACATCCTTTAACCCGCGCTACTCAATAGTGGTGATTGCCTCCCGAGTCTTTCCTATCTACAAAAAGAGAAGAAAAAGAAAGAATTGTTGAGAATAGAATATATAACACAAGGAAGCATATATGAATAACATGAGGGGAAGCTTGAAGCTTACCATAAGCCCCATCCAGTTAAGGCTGGTATATAGAAACTTGAACCCCTTGGCAGGTACAGAATTGGAAGAAGCAAAGAACTCGAGGATCTCCTCATAAGCATTCCCTACAGTCCAAGACGAAGGATGCCCCTCCGGTCCACGAGGAGGCACAGGCGTTTGAAAAGTATGCCCCCTCGGAGATAAAGTCATCGGAACGTGATCCCTAGGAAGAATAGTCCCTGGAATTGGCGTCACCACATCCGAGTCAGTAAACACTGCCCGAGGACCTCCAGCAACCGTAGATGTGCCCGCCTCCCCCACTAGTGAGCTCAAAAGCTCCACCTTAGTCTCTCTGTCTTCAGACGAAGGATCAAACTCCCCTTGGATGTCCTCGGAGTCCCCTAATGAAGCCTCCGGACCAGGAACATGAAACTGTGCCAAAAAAATCTTCCTCTACAAAAGATAACATATATGTGTAAGAAAAGAGAATGAAACTAGGAAAAATTATCATGCAAAGAATAAAAGACAAAGAAAGGAGACTTACCGAAGAAAGTGGACTCTTCAACCATCGGAGCCTTCCCCTCATCTACAACACCTGCACCAGAAAAAAGAGCCTCAATGTATGAGCAAAACTCCTCCAAAAGTTTAGAAAATCTTACTAAGAATCAACCATAACTTACCGAGGGGGGCAGGCTCAGGCGCTGCCTTCTCCGAGAACTCCAGAACTATCGGAGACATAGGCTCAACTCCACGAGGAGGATCGGGAGACGGATCCCTAGAAGATATAACCACCACCTCTGCAATATTCCGGACAGAAGCTTCCCAGCTAGTCCTCGGAGGGAACCCTTCTTCGGAAGCCCTCAGAGAACTCCCTGTATCAGACCCGGGGACTGGCACCAAAGTCCAAGTTGAGTAAGGACCAACTTGGCGTAATGGAACCGCATTCTTGATCACCCCCGCAGCATCTATGTATAAAGGGGAATGATCCTCGTAAGTTCCTCCTGTCTCCGGACCCATATGCGCCCCCTCGGGAGCGTTAACCTCCTCCTCATCATGGTCACCCTCCTCTGGAGCATCAGAAATACCGCTCGGAACGGGCTCCACGGGACCCGACTGCAAAAAAAAGTTTGCCAAAACATCACCTGCACCACCCGAGAGCCAACAAACATAAGTATAATTTATTCCCATAGCAAAGAAGAAAACAAAAACAAAAATGAGATACTGAAAATATTCAGGGCATCGGAAGATAGGGACAATGGCTTCTCGATCGCGTCGTCAGTAAATACCACGTGGTGGAGCCTGGAGGTCTCGAACAACATCAAAAAGTCGTCCGATTCCATCAGAAGTTGTAGAGAAATTACCGGAGACAAAACTACATCCTGATCCAAAGTGCGCACGGGAGATGCACCTTCTCTCCAGTCGAAAGGCATGTCCCATACGCCTTGTGCGGGTTGCACGAAGAAGTACCTGTTCTTCCAGATGTTGTGTGAGCTTATTGACCCGTTCAGTATCCTCTTCGTGGAATGTTGCTATTGTCCCGGTGACGAACATGATAAAACAGAAACCCCCTGGGCGAAACCACCACGTCAAATATGGAGAAGAAGTGATCCACTCCGCATTCCAGCCCATTCACCTGGCACCAGAAGACATAAATGCAAAGAGCAGCGAACCCGTTCGGAACCATCTGACTCGGACTCATGTTGCACGCCTTGAACACTTCACAGAAGAAGGGTGGCATGAAGGAGCGCCACCCGTATCTTACTTGGGTGAAGTAAACCGTGATCATCCCGGGAGGTGGACGGCAAGCCCTCTCGTCCTTTGTAGGGATTTGAAACACCATATTCTTCTGGAAGGCTCCAGTAGTGGTGAACAAATCCAGTTCTGCTCACGAGTAGCGACACTGGGGATTTTCTCAATCTTGGCAAAGTCGTGAACAATCGCCTTCTTTGACTTAGGAACCCTAGCTTTTTAAGAAGCGGCGGCACTACTCTCGACAACAGTAGAAGTCTCCCCCTTTCGCTTACGAGTGACTACCCCCGTCGGAGCACCCACTATACCCACCAGAGAGTCAACATGGGTCGTGGCTCTAGAAGTGGAGGAGGCAGTGATGGGGACAACGTTGGCAGAGGAAGCCATTTATACGAGAATAAAAAATGAATGTTTTTTCGAAAAGAAAAGAGAAGAAGGGCGTGTGAATTCGGTGAAAAATTGAAACGCGGAATAAGAAGAAGAATAAACTTTTTTGCTCTAAAGAGAGTTTACCGCAAGAGTGAATTATGAAAGTGAGGAGAAGGTGAACAGTCCTCCTATTTATAGACGGAGGAAGCAACGGTCGTAAAACGTGGATCATCTTTAAAGATCCACGTGCCTCCCTACCCACGCGCCACAACATTACAAATCTGACAGTTGCCAACGGTCAAATGTTTAAACTTTAAACAACCATCAAACGGCTACCTGTAATGGACGTTCCGCAACTTCCGCGCGCGTGAAGACATCACCCCTCAAGGGCAATCAGGTAAATTCCCTATGATCCGTTTTCAAATAATTATAAATATATATATGCCCCCTCGGAAAAATATCAGAAAATAAGTACATCGAAGACCAAGACTCGGACTAACCCCTCACCTCACTGAGGACGATGAATAAAATTTCCCTCGCCTCTACGAAGGCGATTGAAATTTGGGGGGGCTAGTGTTAACCATAAAAAAATAATAAATATGAGATTAAGAAGAATATTAATCCTAAAAATAGGAATTAATATATGGACAATACTATTGTCACGAGTACTTCCGATGAGATGTACCCACTCCCACTGAGGAGGCCCCTCGGAGGTTACCACACCATGGTCAATGACCCGAAGAGGTACGAAGGAACCTCCGAGGAGACACCTAAGCGTCCCTTGGAAAGTCAAACGAGGAATAAGAAATAGATATCAACGTGGCATCGGAAAAAGAGTAAACCCCGATGGATCCACGCAACTCCGATATCCATCAATGCGCCAAGAGGGACCACAACGGACCCCGAGTCCCATAATCTTGCGAGAATGCTTCCTTGCTGAACACTCCTCAACATAAATTGCCCTCGGAACATCACTCTGAAGACCAAATCTAAGAACAAAGCCATATCTAACCACAAAAGTCATTGCAAGACACTCTACGGGGGCTTGGACACTAAAATACTACTCCACGAAGGCCAAGTCGAGCCCTCGGAGTTCAAACCAAGCCCTCGGAGACCAAGACAAGACCCCAAAAGATCAAATCAAACCCCTCGGAGACCATGCCCAACCCTTGGAACCCCAAAACCAAGGCGGAAACACCCACCGGAGGACACATACAGAAGTCCCTACACCAGAATAAACCTCTACCAAAGCAACAACACCACCCGGAGAAGATCCTAAACCGGCCCATCAGATCATCACCAAATATAGAGCCCCTCGTGAAACTAACATCTCGAAGAAACAGCCTCTCGGAGACCCTCGGAGACCTAGGAAGAGGCAAAGATCAGCTTAGTCAGCATCTAGTAGACTTAAGATATACCTTATCTTATCCTTTTACACCTATACCCATATTACGACACATGTACTTACTAAACACATGCATAACGACACCTATCCCTAACAAAGTCTATATAAAGGGAGGTGATCGATTGAAGAAAGATAATTTCAGAGACACACAATCATACATACAAAGTTGAGGAGTGAAGTTCAGTGAATAAAGGAAAGAACATCCTCGCATCGTTATCTTCTAGAAAATCATTGTTTTTCGAATCACGGGCAGGGCGTTCCAACCCTAAATAAATCCGTTAAATAGGGAATAATATCCAACCTGTTAACAGGAATGGTTCAGAAAGACAATCACAATCCTTTTGCAATTCTGTCTTCAGAGATTTCTACTAAGTTACTAGAAGTTTGTGGAAGTGAATCCTCATTAATTCAAGAACTAACAACTAATGGAGAATGCATTGAACGAGTGGGAATGGATTCATCCATGAGAGTTCATAACTTTCTACTACCTATTTCAGGCGCCAACAATGATCAAGAGCATCAATGTGTGGGATTGAGTGGTGTCAGTAATTACAATCCCAACAACCAATTGGGAGACCAAAATACAAGTCCACAGGGTGTATCACATGGATGTCAATCACTTATGGTGGGAGAGGATCGATCTAACCCCCTGAGAGATGAACAGACAAAGAACTCTCACCCTGGAGCTTCTGAACCGACTTCTGGCGACATAGACCAGGATTCCAGTTGAGAATCCAGTCCTCCCTTATCAACTGTACAATTCTGATATAAAAGTAGTATCATGGAATTATCAAGGGACTTGTAATGATAATTTTCGAAGAAATTTCAGGAACTGGTAAAGATTCATCATCCTACAGTTGTTTTTATTCTTGAAACTAGAGTTTCTGAGGAGCAGGCTTGGAATATAGTTCTTTATCTAGGCTATAATTGTAATGAGATAGCACCAACTGAGGGTATGGTTGGTGGCATATGGATGATGTGGAATGATTTTGAGGTGGAGGTGGAGATTAAAGATACTGACTACCAAGCAATTCATGATATTATTAGACCTAGCATGATGGATAGGTGGAGGTTAACAGGCATATATGCCCAACCAAGGAAACAACAAAAGTGAAAGTGTTTGATGATCTGATCAAGATATCTACTGGTCAACCAATGCCTTGGTTGGTTACTGAAGATCTCAATGAAGTGGCTTATGCTCATGAGAAGATGGGGGGTGGAACTAGGGCAGTGAATAGATTACAGTTCTTTAGAAGCTTCATGGAAAAATGTAATCTTGTTGATATTGGGTTTGTTGGACCTAAATTCACCTGGACCAACAAAAGAGAGGATGGTGCTCTGGTCTAGCTAGAGAGGATGGTGCTCTGATCCAAGCTAGACTGGATAGAGCTATTGCTAACACTGAATGGATGAATTTGTTCACTGAAGCTGAGTTTGAAAATCTGCCAAGAGCCTACAGTGACCATCATCCAGTCACCACCTGGTGCCTGGGAAGAAGTAGATTCAATGGTCAAAAGCCATTCAGGTTTGAAGAGACGTGGTTCTCCAACTCGAGTTGTGAAAGTTTACTGAGGAAGATATGTGAAGATAAGAATAATTTGCTGGAAGCAGTTTAAGAAGTTCCAAAAGTCATGCTTCCATGGAATAAAGAGAGATTTAGAAATATCTTTTAAATGAAGAAGAATTTAGCTGCAAGACTTAGTGGAATTCAGAAAGCTTTAGGTTTCAGGCTTCATACCTAATCCTTATCTCTGTAAACTTGAAGAAGATCTTCTGAAAGAATCATGATGTGCTCAAGCAAGAGGAGATCTTCTAGTTACAGAAGCCTATGATCAGTTGGATCAAAGAGGGAAAAAGTAATACAAAGTTCTTTCATAGATCCACAATGGTGAGAAGGAAGAGAAATATGATCGATTGCAGGAGAATGGGAAAAAACAGTAAGTATTCTGCAGAATCACACTAAAGAATACTTTTCAAAATTGTTTATTGGTGATAACTTGACTCCTGGCTTCTCTCAAGTATGTATCCTTCAGAAATCCAAATTCCAAATGAAAATTTCAACAGAGGATCATGATAGTTTGGTATCAATGATAGAGAGTTGGGAAATTAAAGAGGCTATGTTCTCCATGCATCCTCTGAACACCCCTGTACCAGATGGTTTAAATGCTAGCTTCTACCAGAAAGGTTTGGATTGGATGTAGAGTTATGTGGGAACTTTTGTTAAGAAAGCTTTCCTCAATAGATCATTGATAGAAGTATTTGTGAGGTATTTATGTGCATGATTCCAAAAATACAAAGTCCAGAGGCCATTACATAGTATAGACATGTCTCTCTGTGTAATGTCCTATACAAACTGATTACCAAGTGCATCACCACTAGACTCAAAAACTTGATGCCAAAGATAGTGGCCCCTACAAAATCTTGTTTTATCAGAGACCGCAACACTCATGATAACATTGAAGTCCTTCAAGAAGTCCTACATTCCCTGAGAAAGAAGAAGAAGAACAATAATGGTTGTATGATCATGAAGTTGGACCTGGAGAAGGCTTATAACAAGATAAGATGGGACTTTTTGGAAGAAAATCTATTAGCTTTTCAGTTTCCTACAGAACTGGTGGATTTGATCATGTTTTGTGTGAGGAATGCCTCCACAAGGATCCTATGGAATGGATCTCCATTAGAAGCATTCCAACATAGCTGTGGACTCAGACAAGGTGATCCCCTATCACCTTATCTCTTTGTTCTCTGTGTGGAGAGATTGTCCTACTTAATTAATGAGGAAGTCCAGAAAGGAAATTGGAAACACCTGACTCCTTGTAGAGGAGGACCTAAGTTATCCCACTTATTAGTTGCTGATGAATTGATTCTAATGGGAATGGCCATTGCTGGTACTGCTCACACAATCAAGAAGGTACTAGACATGTTCTGCAGAGCCTCTGGTCTTAAACTAAGTAGCCAGAAGTCTAAAACGTACTTCTCCAGAACTCAAGGTGCTAACCTTAAAAGACACATTTGTGAGGTTCTTGGGTTTGAACAGATTTCTCAATTTTTTATTGAGAAAATTTAGTATGGACCAATGGGGTATATTTTCTATGTTCATAGGAGTTCGTCTATTAATCTAGGGAAGTATTTAGGGGTCAAACTGGTGCATGGAAGAATAACCAGGGCTAACTTTGTTGATCTCTTTGATAGAGTGATGGGAAGATTTGACTCATGGAAGAGTAGATTATTGTCTCTGGCAGGGAGGGATACTTTGATTGGATCTGTTTCTACAGCTCTTCCAGTGTACACTATGCAATCTACATATCTTCCTGATCATGTATGTCAAAAGTTGGATAAGCTCAACAAGGATTTCTTATGGTCTACCAACATTGATCATAAGAAACTTCACCTGGTAAACTGGAAGATGGTGACCAAATCTAAGAAAGATGGAGGCCTCGGCATAAGAATGTCAAGAACTTCCAATGAATCTCTTCTGGCAAAGTTAGCTTGGAAGGTTTAAAAAGAAGAAGATGCCATCTGGAACAAACTGGTATAGGCTAAGGACTTGAAATATCAGAAGTTATCTAAGTAATCAGTTAAGGGTACTGATAGTCCCACCTGGAAAGGTATAGTGAGATGCATGGAATTGATGAAGCCTCATGTTAGATGGAAAATTGGGAGAGGGGGGGGGTACTAAAATCTCCTTTTGGTTTGATAACTGGAGGGGGTACTGGTAGCCTGAGTGAAGAAGAGGTGGTTATCCATGAGTCTGAAAAGAATCTGATATTGAATGAGATTTTGGATCCCAACAGTGAGTGGAAACTAGATGTTTTAGTATCTGAAATCCCACAGGAGATCCAAGATGATATTAAGAGGAGGAACATTTTCTTGAATGAGCAAGAAGATAGTTTGTTGTGGAATGGGACTTCATGTGGGTCCTTTACTTGTCAATCAGCCTATAAGCTTTTCTAGGAGAGACATGAAGTCCAAGTTAGATCTCCATGTTCAACTCATTGGGTCTGGAAGGTTGATGTGAGTAACAAACATCAACACTTCTTGTGGCTGCTAACTCATGAGAGGTTAGCTACTAACTCAATGAGGTTCAACAGACATGCTGCTCTAACTGCCATGTGTACTTTGTGTAACTACCACGAAGAAACAGGTGTTCATCTTCTAAGACACTACAAGGAGGCCAGAGATCTCTAGTTACAAATCATTCACCCTGATGATATGGCTACATTTGATGGTATAGGAGATGATCAATGGCTGCAGGCAAATTTGGAGCAATTTCAACTAAGAAATCTAATCAGACATATTTCTCAATGGAAGTGGATTTTTATGGCCACTATATGGGTTTGCTGGAAACACATGAATGACAAGATTTTTCACAATCAGGAAGCTAATGTGCAGGGCAGATTATTCCAGATCAAGAGTCTGAGTTGAGAGCTATTTGCTGGAAGAAGGAAGGGTCCTCAGGCACAAAAGCAAGTTCAGTGGATTAAACCAAAACAAGGTTGGTACAAGCTCAACACTGATGGAGGCCTGGTCCAATCTGCAAATACTGGAAAAACTGCTGGTGTTCTTAGAACAGATGAGGGACACGGTGTTGGGGATTCTCGAGGGGCCTCACATCTCCTACTGTGGATGAAGCGGAACTAGTGGCTCTTAAGCAAGGCCTAGATATTGCATGGCACAAGAGAATCTTTAATATTGAAATAGAGGTGGATTCCCTAGTTGTCTTCAAACTGATCTAAGGAGAAACAGAACCACAGCCAGAGTACATGAACTTGGTTGATGAATGCAAGGAACTGTTAAGAATGCCATGGAACTATACCTTTAAACGGATTCCAAGAATAGCTAATGGAGTTGCTGATGCATTGACAAAAGTGCATAGTGTTTGTAATGAGGAGTTAATCTTGTGGGTTATCCTCCTTCTATTTATAATAATTGTTTAGTAGTTAAGGATATGATGTAATTTTAACCGTTTTTTTTTTATTCTATGAGAGAGAGAGAGAATTATAATCATGAAACTATAAATCATACATACTGCGTGGAGACTATTCATGTAATGCTCTCAAATCATGAGGAAACACCTGAGCAATCGATGCACGTAATTTGTAACGGTTAATAAATTGACAAAACTGCACATTGGAAAGAACACTATCCAGAAATTATTGTCCTATAATCGATAAGACTATGATTAAAAAAAAAAAAAAGTCAAGAATATGTACCACAGCGAGTGGTGATATCAATTTGTTGGGTTTCTGGAGGCAGCCCATAATTTCTTCTATTTGGAATCAGGAACAGACGAGACAACCAATGAATGAAGTAAATTGGGCATTTCTTCGAGTTACAAGTTTCAAGTGCTGTAAACAACGTTAGCTTTCGGATATGCTCATGATCTGCTGTATCACCTCCTTTGTAACTAATGTGCTTCAAATATGATCATTAGATGTTTAAGCAAGTATAAAAAACGATATTTAACTAATAGAAAATGGAAGAACTGTAAGTGACATCATCAAGTGCACCGCATGAACTACTCTGATAATAGTATCCCAAATAACCGAAATGTTCGGATATTTGAAATATTTAGCAATCTGAAACAGACAAACTTTTTAATTAATGTCTGGAATGCACGTCTGGTCACACATATGGTACTAAAATGTCACAACCCGGCGTACAGAACTTGTACGCCTTCAAAAATCACTAAAATTGCAGAACACATGAGAACCAACAACAAGCACAACACAACAGGAGATGATGTGCCTCATTGTCGGTAAAAATTATCTCACAGTAGAGTAAGCATAATTAAAGTATAAAAGAAGAAAGTTCAAGTTCTCAACTCAGCATGATTCTCGTCTGATTCTCTAGTCGACCACCATATTATGAGATTAAGGCCATTATGGTGGTGGTTGTTTGACTTAACCAACAGTGGTACTCGCCCTTTTACTATAGTAGGAAATGCAAAACAATCATCCACTTATGCATAAAAACAACAAACTGTCTCATATACCCAATATATCCAACAGTATCGCAAAAAAGATACAAATTTATACAGAACAGCTTGACAATCTGCTATTATAATGAATTCTTTTTAACCCAGTTTAAAAAGAAAAAAAAATTAAGAGGGTGTTGTACCGTTTGTTATTGATCCCCACAACAATTAATTACAGGTATAGGCAAAATTAACTCAGGAAGCATTTGCAGGGGTTCAAGATATAAAAAATACATCATGTGGGAAGTTGTTAGAACATCCACCTTGACCTTGGAGACGAGTGAACCGCAATTTGTCTAGGCCTGCTTTGTTGCTCCAAATTGTTCCGTTTCTTCATGATTGAAGAAACTGTTGGACTCAAAAAGTCGTTACTCCTTTGAGAAGTTGCCCCTTGTGAATACACCTTCCTTCCCTGCACAAAGCTTCCATGCTTTTCCAGCCCTGCCCCACGCGCAACTGGAGTTCTCTGTACCGGCCCCCATCTATTATAATTTACACAACTCTGGCTTCTTCCAACTTGATAGAAGCTCCCCTCTCTAGGACTTGTATAATTACGACTTTCAGCAGTTTCAGCAGAGTACATTGTCGTCTCTCCTTCGCTGCTGTATTCATATGGCACTTCCGAATGCTGAACAGGGGAAGAACTTTGGACCTCACTCTGAGCTCCATTGACAGATCCCGTTGATTCAACATCTACCACGGGGTTAGACGGTCCTCCTCCTTGTTCTCCTTCTGGCGGTTGCTGCAACAAGAAATCGCTGACATAATTCTGATCAGAGTTGGGCAATAATTTTCTTGATGGTTGGGGTGACAACGAAAATTTGGCAATCCTTGGTGGAAAATTGATATCCAAAAGCTGAATCTGAGTCACGTCTTTCTTCCTAACTGGACCTGAAATCAACATCGGTGACTCGTAGATTTCTGGGGTGGGAATTCCCTGCTGGTGTGTCGTTCCTTGTGGATCTCCAGTTACATTCTCATCCACAGGATTATTAACTGCAGAATTTGGTGCAAGCTGCTCGATTGGTCTAGATATCATATTTGATGATGTTGGAGTTCCCTCATTATCGACATCAGTTGATTTAAAAACACGACGCATTGTGAATGATGCACAAGAATGCTCACTTTTCTGACCAGAAGACATCAACCTTATGAAAGGTAATTTGGGTTTATTGAGTTCATCGAGGTTCCCCTCCCAGTGCTGGTTCAACCAATCACAAATTATGGGAATAGGGATACCAAACTGAGTAGGAACGTCTTTCTTTGATGATGTCGAAGATGATGAAGTTGAAGTAGATCTGGTGTTTGGAGATGTTGCAAGTTTCATAGGATCACAAACCATGAATGCAAGGTTTCCGTGAACATCAAAACCAGCAGAACCTGGGCTCCAAGTTACTCCATCAGTTGACAGCTTAATCAGATTGTCGGTGGCTATGACTACCTTGCCTTCACCCACAGTCAGCTCCTGCTTCTCCGTGTATCCTAAAAAATAGACGATGCTTCCCAGCTCAAGATTTGGCTTTGAACAAGTTTTTAGGTGGTGAGGTTGCTGCACAGGAGCATTTGAGTCTCCATCTAAGGCATCAAGACCCACAATTGACAGATCAAGCACAGAGCTCGTAATATAAAACCTGTAAAAAGACATTACAAAAAAGCATTAATAATGAGAAGTATGCAAGTCCATGTCTGCACTCATTTTTCTGATCACATAGGTTTATCCAAAACACGATACGAAGTTACACCAGATGGAAAGGCACAGAAAAAGAATTGTATACGACCAGAATATTAAGTCATAGTGCTAAGCAATCATTATTGAAAATTCACAGCTAAAAGTTCCAAGCCAGATAGATGTCAAAAATTTGTCTTGAAGCATTCCAAAAATTAGTCCTGTCAGTAAATAGGAAAATCAATCCAACATTTTCTCAAGCATAAGCATCTGGCTCTGAAAGTGGGGAAGCAAGGGGATAGACTGACAGAGGATTTAAGCTGTCCCTGAACTGGAAGAGGTAGAAAATGAGAAACTATTGATCAAATCTTTCAAAAGAAAGAAATCCATACATGCAACTTCGGAGGAGTTGGAGAGCAGATTAAACACAAATGACCAAAATTTTCATTCCTAGGTCAATGATTCGAATAGTCCCCATCTTAATCCTGCTTCTCGTGGTGTCCAACAGAGACTTAAAGTTGAAGCAACAACATAGGTCACAGAAGTCCTACCAAGCAGCTGCCTCCATTGACCGCCCCCAATGACACCGGTGAAAAAGATATTAACAGCTACTTTCTTTTGTGAAGGGAGATTTAGCACAAACTAATTGTTTTTAAATATTTATAAACTCAATTGTCAAAAAGTGCAACTGGTTACCTTGGAAAAACTGTAACAATGTTTGTTGTAGAACCATATATTAGCATGCATGCAGCATAGAACTATACATTGCACTAGGCAATATTCCAACGGTTATCATCACAGTAGACTGTGCTATATCTGTGTGCATTGGGTAGTATAAGCACAAGAATAAAGAGTAAATAAATATCACCGTTGCTTACTAAACTTAAAATATCCTGATCACATTTCAAAAGAGCGGATTCGTTAGGTAAAAGTACAGCAGCAAAAAATCATTTATTTTGGGAGAGATAGGTATAATCTCTGTAACTTGATAATTACAGAAAGCCATGTTCCGTTGGGATTCATTATCTTAATTAAGTCAGAAAATACGTTTCTAGCATTTAAGATAATCTCATGAAGAAAGAAACCATCAACATAGTGAATATTAACAGCGAATATAAACCATTTTGTTTAAAGACTAACGATTTCATTCAATTCTTTTTGGGAATGGCAAAGAAGGATAAAAATAGCAAGAAAATGTAACAAAAAGAAACATGGAATGTAGCTCGCAGTTATCTTGACTTGTCGTTTGTGAGATGATATCTTAGTGTTACGACCTATAATAAACATGGTGATATATATATATATATATATATATATATTACACAAGAAGCAAATGCAACAATATCTATGAGACCACAGAGTAAATCTCATTTAATTATAGGGAAATCGTTTCTAGAGAAGTCAAATAATTTTGTCACATATAACAGCAAGGAAAAATGGCATCTCTAACAGATGAAAGAATAAAACAGCAACAACAAGTAGTAAAATAAATTGCCTCGCCTAGATGACATTACACAACCACAGCATCATATTTGGTACACGGATATACATTGAACAATAAGTAAAACTACAATTCACATTAAAATAAAGGTGACCTATGAGGAAAGAGAGTAGCTGAAAGGCCATTGTGGAGGCGGATCTCGGCGGACTCAGCAGCAGGTAGAGATGGCAGAAGAGCGTGAGTGGTGAGAAGAAGATTCCGATGGATAAGAAAGCCAGTGCCGCCGCTGGAGATTCTCGCCATGGCCGGAGCCTTGCCGGAGAATATTGAGGCCTTCATTCTCTCCGACTTCCCTCCGCCGTTACAGAAACACCACGACTCTCCTAAAACCCTCATCACCGCTTTTTCTCTTTTCCAAAATTAATAAAAAAAAAAAAAAAAAATCTAAATGCAACAGCAGCAAACTTTAGATCCGAAATGCAGCAGGTAATCAAAGTGCATTTCGTATTTTTCCACCATTTATTTTCTCTCTCTCTCTCTCTCTCTCGCTAGCTGTGAAGTAGAGCTAGGTACTACAATAACAACAACACAAAATGAATTTTATAATAAAGATTAAAAATTCAACTGTGTAGTTATATATATATATATATATGGTAAGAGAAGAGGATTCGGTCACAGACACTGTAATGCAATGGCAATGCGGGAAATTGGAAAAATGAATCTCAACAAGGGTTTATATTTTTTATTTAATTAACAGAAAAGAGAACAAGTAAATTGTGTGTGTGTGTGTGTGTGTACTGTCTACTGTGTACTCTCTCTTTCGCCATTAGCGTTTGCGTGAATTTGACGGTCGATAAATTAAATAATAATTCAACACTCATTTTCTTTTCACCTTGTCCCCACCACCACCCAAAATTAGGGTTTTTAAACCTAACGTTAAGTTTTATTTCCTTTATTTGCATCACTCACTTGAATTTATAAATCACAATAACTTGGCTTCAAACCAATGACGAACACTTGCTTATATATTGAATTAAATGTTTGACATATTATAATTTTGTATAATGCACTATAAACCACACCCTCATAGATTTGTTGTGATTATGAGGAACTTCCTTCTTTTTTTAAAATTTACTATCATCTTTGGTGGGATAGTTTAGAGAGTCGAACATGCCCAATTCAATTGTTTTCGGGACAATCGAACGTTTCTCGTTCGATTGTTTTTTTCCGTATGCGGAGCGGGTCCTACGAACTAGGGTCTATATATATCCCGTTCCCCAATATTCACATCACGCATTCATTACTGTTCACCAACCCATATCAATCGAACCTTCTTGTTCAACAATTCAACCGTTCGATTGTTCCTCGGTTCGACAGTTATCTGAGGTAAGTTTGATTTTTTAAGCATCAGAACCACCCGTTCGAGAATTATTAGCATCGAACCGTGCCCGGTTCGATTGTCCAACAATTCGGCAGTTTCAAGAGCATCAAACCTATCCAGTTCAACCGTCAGCAGATTCGACCGATCGAGGCTACTTTAGTCATTTTAGGCTAGTCACGTGTATTAGGGTGTTCTTGACTAAGCTGGCACATGAACTCTTTGCCCAGAAAGTACTCCCCCTTGAATACGAATATTATGACGGTTTATGGGACGACTAAGAGGGAAGGATGGTTGAATGAGCCTAGGAAAATGAAAGACTCCCCCGAAACAAGACTTTCAACCCGCTACTGCAAATACCACAAGCAGAATGGACATAATACAGAGGAGTGCAAAGACTTGAAAGATGAAATAGAACGGTTAATTAAGGAGGGGAAGCTGGCTGAGTACGTCATATTACTGAAGGATGAGGGGGACAAAGCTAACCGAGATAGGTCTCCGTCTCCCCGAAAGGACAAACAGAAGATGACGGACAAACTGCAGATCATGGAATATCCGCAGCTAATGGACAACTAGCCTAGAAAGGGCATCGTACACATGATCTAGGGAGGTCTAGTCGGTGTTGACTCGGTTAAAGGAAAAAAGAGGGTTACGAGGGAGATCAATGCGGATCGCTATGTAGGCTTTGTGGACCTACTCAGGATTGAGGAGATAGCTTCATAAGAGATCACCTTCTCGAGAGCAGACTTGTTGAACTGAGTCCTCAAGCAATTCAGGTCGGTAAGTTGGATTGCCCATTAGTAGTTACGGTCAATATTCCCAACTTTGGTGTGATGAAACTCTTAATAGATAATGGATGCTCGGTCAACGTGCTATTCGCCTTAACTTGGGAGCAAATGGCACTAGGCGATGGCAAGGTGGAGACGATCAGGACCCCACTATGTGGTTTTGGCAAAATGGAGGTGGTCCCATGCGAAATAGTCTCTCTTCCCACCTCGCTCGGGATTTGCACAGAGGAAGACCATGCTTGACTACGTGATCGTTGACTTGCCTTTCCTTTACAACGCAATCTTGGGGAGGCCGGCGCTCAATGCTTTCCGAGCAGTGCCCTCAACTCACCACTAGATGGTTAAGTTTTCGACCACCGGAGGAACTGGCTAGGTAATTGGTGATCACAGGCAGGGATGGCTCTGTTATGTCGCGTAGCTCAAGCTATCACCTTGCAAAGAGGGGGAGGCACTAGCTACACTAGGCCCCATGGAGATGGTAGGGATCGACTGATCCGCTCTTTACTATTTCTAGTAGTTAATTTACTTCACGTACTTTTGAACAATATTTATTCGTCCCCTCAACTGCCTCGTTCCTTAAGGGCTCGTATGTAAAAACTTAAAATATAAACTACGGAGGCTTGAGTCCCGGGGAACCCCTCGAGAAACGTAGACAACCAAGCCATACGCTAGGCTAAGCCCTATCTATTATTAGATATCTATGTTTATTGAGGCTTAAGCTGCCATTGCCATTGCCACAGCAGGTACAGACGAGACGGGACGACCCGTGATCTGGGCAGTCGCCATAAGGGCTACCTAAATCGTAATTGCATTATGTTATCTGTTGAATGATATATATTTCTCTTTAAATGTCGCGATACTCTAAAGAGTGTCCTAACAGGTACACATAGAAAGGGTCTTGAGACATTAAGACTAACGCGGTCACTAAATGGGCAACCTTAACCCAGACAAATTTATGAAAACATATTCATGTGTTGTTGCTATCCCCAATGAGGGTGGCAAGACAGGTACGAAAAGCAAAAACTCAACCCGGGATGAGAAGCTCCTGGCCTCCAAGAGATGGCCACTTCGCCAAAATGAGGCAATAGCAAACCTGAAATATCGAAGAACAAAAGAGATGGCCACTTAGCGAGAATAAGGCAAGTGCAAACCTAAGATCTCAAAAAATGAAAGGGATGGACACTTCTCTGAAATGAGGCAAGTGCAAACCTAAAATCTCGAAGAACAAAGAAGATGGACACTTCGCCAAGATGAGGCAAGTGTAAACCTAAAATCTCGAAAAACAATAGAGATGGACACTTAGGTAATACAAGGCAAGTGCATCCTAAAATCTCTGATTAACATAAGAGATGGACACTTCGCCGAAACGAAGCAAGTGCAAACCTGATAATCTCTAAATTATTAGCAGAGTCTTAGCCCGCACAGGAACAAAAATAAGCCAGTATACGCCATTCGGTGGGTAGAGCACCAACCACTACACAAAACAAACAAAGAAAATTACTAGCATAGAAGGGCACTCATCACCATAATATATAAAGAAAAAGGTGTTGAACACCTAGCCCACAAGGATAACATACGGAGATGCGACAGAAAATTTATCCTCACAAACGTTTGAGGAACTAAAAGAATAAGTATAAACAATGAAAGAATAAGAAATTAAATTATCCATGAAAAATAAGGCGACGCAGCGCCAAACGAAATGTTAGATTGTTCATAAAAACAGAAACTAAACCAAAACAGTTAGGCATGGGTGTCGTCTTTATCATCATCAGAGGGGGAATATGGAGCAGGCAGTGGAGGAGGCGGTGACATCCCGAAGGGAACCAATTCCTCTCGATCCAACAAGCTTGCAAACTCGTCTAGAGGAGCAGGCCCGCCGCCGGTTACCACGGGCAAGGGCCGCTGGTTGGGACTTATGTTAGATCCAACCACTTAGGGTCAAAACCGCCACGCAGATAAAATGTGTTGTGAATCTGACGAACTGTCAGCACTTGTGCTTTCCTTGCATTATCTATGCCACGCTAGAGATTATATTCCTGGAAACTGTTGCTCCGCACAAATTCCTTAGAGATTGCCAGTTGCTGCTCTCAAGTAGGGGGGATGTACATGCCAAACAAGAATAAACGACTAAAGAAAGGTAAGAAATTTAGAATTTGACGACAAAAAGAAAGAAAACCTCGTTTAGGCCACGAGAGTATACCAGTACTTCTGCTTACGTCGCTTTCTTCTTCTCAATCGCCACTTGCTTCTCGCGGTCCCCCACGTGTGTCTCCAACGTGGTCTTCTCGCCTCTTAGCTTGTGAACTCCCTCTTGAAGCTTGCGAGTTTTCTCCTGAACAACTTTTGCGACTTCCCGGTCGACACTAGCCCATGTAGAGGAGTCCTTGGCAAGTTGCAAGGCCTTGTCATTTTCATCCAACGCAGCCTTAAGTGTCTTTGGGTTGCTGTCTTGGAACTCCACCCTCAATCGTTCGAGCCCGGTCGATCTCTCCTCGTGCGCGCGCTCCAGGCCATGGGTTATGACATCAATGGCCCCGCCTTATTGAAATAGGCCAAACGTCACACTTATGGAAATTAAACTCAAATGCTATAACAAAAAATCAGAAAAAGGGATATATTTACCGAATTAACCATGTGAAGCACAAGCCTCTCCAGCTCCACCCGCTTCTTGGCAGACGTGGGAAAGCGCGCGGTGAGGCTAGAGAACAACACCTTCAGCACATTTATCACCTCTTCCTCAGTCTGCTGGATTTCCTCAACATGAACTTGGGGGACCCGCGTGGCACCCGCTCCAGAGCTCTCCCCGATAGGGGGGCTGAGCCACTAGCCGAAACACCACAGGTTTGGTACACTCCAGGGGGCGCAGCACTGCTGGTCTGGGACCTAGTCTGATGGACCCTCATTCTCTTCGCCGGAACGGACGGTTCCACCACATCTGCAGCCCCGAGGTTATCAGCCGCAGGGACATCAAAACCCCCTGAGACATTGTCGCTGACAGGAGGAAGAGAAAACTCACGACCCCTACAAGAGGGGCCTAAAATGGGTCACTGACACCCCAACTTGCGATGTTGGGTTCTTCCCGTTGGTTTTTAGGCACCGTCGCTTGGGGCGCACCGGCATCCGCTGCCAAACCCTGAGTCATGCGGGCATGGCGACTCATTGTGAATGATTCTGCAAAAATCAAACAACAAATATTAATAACACTTTTGATAACTCGCAAGTCGAAAGCCCACAAAAGAAGAAATAAACGAATACCAATAGTATCATTCCCCGTATACAGAGCCCGGGACAACCCTCCCAGAGATAAAACCTCATTAGTAACTAAATGATCAATGTTAAATTGATGATTGGTCACTCCATTGGGAATTAGAACCTTTGGTATTTCCATCCACTCCCTCTTGTAAGAAGAGAATTCCTTTTCCCAACTCTTCTGGATAAGGAAATACCTCTTCTTCCAGTTTTTTCCATACCCCGAACGCTCCCTGTTCAGAAATGTGTGCTTCTTAAGGGCTTTCACGTGATAAAACCTTTTCCCATTGCGACCTACCTCAAACAAAGCTCATAATTCATTGGGACCGCAAGGAACGCCCAACCCTTTCAGCACAAGTAAGAAGCCCATTATATGCCTGATTGAGTTTGGCGTTAATTGGCTAGGGACCAACTCTATGGTCTGAAAAATGCTCGTAACATAGGGGGAATGGGAAATCGCAGAACGCTAATCAGTTGCCTTACAAATATAGTAAGGAGCCCTGGGATGCAATATGGACCCTCTGCTCCCCATTTGGCATCTTTATATTGTAATTTATTCCTATATTAAAAGTCTTTCACAAATAGGCTCGACTATGCTGCAACCTCAAGACATAGTCCGTATACTCTAGATCTCCAACATCCTCATTGTCGGAGTCTTCAACATGCCTCCCATCTGCTTCGTCTGACTCACTTTTAGACTGGTTGTCAACAACGCCAAACAAAGGCTCACCATCTACCCTTGGTTGAGCGGCAGGATTCTGATCCCCTCCCGAGCTACTTTCTCCATCCTCGACATCATCTAGGTCGGGAGAATCCTCCCCAACCGAATTAATATCTACGTCCTTTGCGTTAGGAGCCCTCACTGAACTAATCAACTCGGTACTGGAAGAACTACTACAGTCACTGTCGAGACCAAGATCAACACTCAAAATTTAGTCTGACATCTTGACTTACAAGAACTGAAAAGAAAATTAAAAATAAAAAGCTGACTATACTAGGTCCGCTATCCCTTGCTACACTCACATAATTGAGAGCGCGTAAAGAAAGAATGAAAAATAACAAACAAAAGACGCGAACAATTAAACTACCTCGAGAAATACGTCGCAGAACACACCTACTCAATAAGACATAGCACTGCAAACAACAAAGAAACAGTTAGTGTTAACGGTATGTTCGTCGTGCCTGCTAGCTTTGACGAAGAGCGTAACGGATTGTTTGAAACGCCGATCCCGACTCGAGGAGATTGTTGGTTTTTATTGATTTGCGGCTGGATTCGGATAGATTCCGAGATGCCTACGTATCCCCCGATCGGGAATCAAGCCACTCGTAGTTCTTGTTCTTGGCGTTGGCTATTTGGTGTTTGTCGTTTTTACCGATTGAATTTGTTTTGTATTTGTTGGAGGGGTTGTCCTCGTGAAATCATAAGAGAGAAAGAGAGGAGTCTGAGGGGAGGAGTTGTTCTCCCGTAGAGAACATAAGTTTAGAATAGAAGAAGTTTTCTCTCCCCTAGAGAACCTCAGTCTAGAATCCCAGAAGTTTTCTCTCCCCTAGAGAACCTCCTTTATAGAGAGTTTGTTGGGGACATGTGTCGTTATGCATGTGTTTTATTAAGTACAAGTGTCGTAATATAGGTAAAAGTACAAAAAAGATAAGATAAGGTTCATCTGTTTAGTATATTTGCTGACAGGGCGCTGACTAGGATGAATTATATCCTTTCCGATAGCTCCAATGGGCTCCTATGAACTGGCTCCTCGGTCTTCTTCTCTCCGATGGGTTGTATCTATCGGAAACGTTGGATAAGTGGGACGGAATGCTCGTCTGTCGTTGTTGTGACTTCTGCAGTAGTTAAGTCTGGTTTGTCTTCTTTGGGAAGTGTACTCTGAGGGGTATATTTGCTCATTATTGCTCGTGGTGTGGGTTCCGAGGGTGTTTTATGTGAGTAGGACTGCGTTCTTGTGTTGGGGGTTTCGTAACGCATATTCCGATGGCTACTGGTCTATAGTAATGTAATAGTTCTTTGAATATGACTTCTGGGAATAACGCTCTGATGGCTTTTTATCTCTGGCAGGGCAATGTTATTGCATTCAGGTCTTTATGACATGTGCCCCGAGGGGTTTTAGATTTTAATAGGGGCATCGTTATCGCGTTTTGGTTTTCGGGAAGGGTGTTCCGAGGGCATTTAGACTTCGGAGTGTTCAGTAAGAGAATGTTCTCGTATTTTGTGATTACGAATACAAATCCTATAATAATATACCCAGTAATTTTGGTAATCGAATAATGGCGTATTTTAAGCAGGTAGATTTTTACCCGGTTAACAAAGCCCCCCAGTTTTTAGTGCAGTCGGTCATTATGACTGCACTAGAAACTTAAAAAAAGGTCGAGAGTTACGATGGTTCGAGTATCGCGGATTTTTTAGAGAGGTATCGTAGCCTCTTGTAATCGGAGTAGTTTAAGGCATTGTTTCGAGCCTTTTAAGGTATCGTACATCATATCAAGACATCTTAGTGCCCTTTTAAGCATCACAGAGTTATTTAGAACCTTGTAGGTCCTTGTCGGCTGTTGCATCGTGAATATCTCATAAGGCGTTGTATATCCTCGAAAGGCATCCGAGTTTTATATAGGACTCGGAAAGCCTTGGGAAGGTATCGTAGAACTCTCATGGGGTATCGTAGAACTCTTCGTTGACGTTTATACCTGTTTAACATAAGCCCCCCCAGTTTTTTGCTTGCCCTTGAAGAGGTGAGGGGAATATCGTGGTTGCCTTCTTCGAGGCGAAATGTTTTCCGATGCCTTTGTTGATATATTTTCTTAATTTATTAAGGACATTAATTATAATTAATGTCGTGACATTAATTAATTGTGATTAAATGCAATTAATTGTGATTTAAATGCCACGTCCAGAAGTGGTGGGTTTGCCGAGGCATTCAGACCGTTACGTCTTCCATAAATGAGGAGGCGTGACAGTTTATAACCTACTACACACGATTTCCAATCGTGGGGTGTAAAGGAGTTTAATGGGTTTAATACCTTTATTGGGCCTAGGGTTTATAAATACCTTCCTCTTTTAATTTTTATTCTCACTAGTGAAGTGGGTGGGCCTCCCCGTATAAGGCCCAAAAATAAAAGAGTCGAACAGGCCCAATTCGATAACTCTATTACTTAACCAGCAGGTAATGGTTTACTTTATTACTTAATGAGCAAGTAAATGGGTCAACGGGCATCGTACGAACCAAGACGCACTCGATTAGTGTTAATAAGCTTAGATTTTTCTTGTAAAGGTTAAGACTTGTGATCATGAATATAAAGTTCTATACAACAAGTCATGGCCAAAACAAACTAAGTATGGAGATTTAAACACTCCAGAATGATCTCTCGTTTCACGATTTGATCAAACGTAACTCATTAACTCTATTACTTAACTAGCAAGTAATGATTTACTTTATTACTTAATGAGCAAGTAATAGTTGGCCAAATGGGTCAACGGTCATCGTACGAACTAAAACGCACTCGATTAGTGTTAATAAGCTTAGATTTTGCTTGTAAAGGTTAAGACTTGTGATCACGAATATGAAGTTCAATACAACAAGTCATGGCCAAAACAAAAATAAGTATGGAGATTTAAAGACTCCATAATGATCTATCGTTTCACGATTTGATCAAACGTAACTCGTTAACTCTATTACTTAACCAGCAAGTAATAGTTTACTTTATTACTTAATGAGCAAGTAATAGTTGGCCAAATGGCACCCCGTAGCCGAGTCACTTTCACGCTCGACTTGATGCACACGCCCAAAGCCATTTTCATGGAAAAAAGGAATGAGTAGCACCCCGTAGCTGGGTCACCTCCACACTCAACTTGTTGTAAACGCCCAAGCCATTTTTCAAGAAAAAAAAATGAAGGAGTAGCAGCCTGCAGCCGGGTGACCTCCACATTCAACTTGATGCAAATGCCCATGCCATTTTTCAAGGAAGTAGCACCCCATAGCCGGGTCACCTCCACTAAGAATTCATATTTTAAAGCAAAAAATGCAAAATATTGTGCAAGAGTGAAAGCTTTTGTTGCAATTTGCACTTATACTGCGCATTGGTGTAAAAACCTTTGTTGCAAAAACTTATTCACGCCCAGGCTAATAACCTAGCATTATTTCTCATTGGTGACTTGTCATACATGGCTATGGGTTCATTGAATGGGATGATTCAACAACACAAGATTTGGTAGCCTTTAAGGCGTAAAACCATGTGTGACTTGGTTGCTTAGATGTGTAATGCCATGCAAGACTTGGTAGCCTTTCAGGTGTAAAACCATGTGTAATCTGGTTACCTTTGATGCGTAAAGCCATAATTAATCGACAAGAGCAATAGTTGCATCCAAGTATGTAACATCTTTGAAATAGGTTATACTTGACATTTCTTGAAGCCACGCTAAAAATATGAAGGGTAGCACAAGTTGCGTAAAACCTAAGAGAATAGCTTGCAGTTGGAAGAGCTAAGGAGTACAGACGATAACCAATGAAGACCCACAAATTACCATAAACAACTTAACACGAGTTAGTTACAGGCTTTATGCCTCAAAGATATTAACATCTCACTATCCACACCTACATGGTGTCCTATACTAGATCGAGCACAGTTCTCATCTAAAGCACACATTCGAAAATAATGTCGTGCATTACGACTCATATTCCTTACACAACTTCATAGTGTCAATACTAGATCGAGTACAAATCTCATCTAAAGCACACATTCCAGAAGAATTCCATGCATCACAGCTCACATGCCTTACACGCCTTCATGGTGTCAATACTAGATCGAGCACAGTTCTCATCTAAAGCACACATTCCAAAATAATGTCGTGTATAACAGCTCCCATACCTTACACACCTTCATGGTGTCAATACTAGATCGAGCACAATTATCATCTAAAGCATATATTCCAAAAGAATGTCGTGCATCACAACTCTCATGCCTAACACACCTATATGGTGTCAGTTCTAGATCGAGCTTAGTATTCATCTAGTTACTGCTCTTAACGAGATAACCTCAAATAAAAGGCCTCATAGCCCACTTGCCTATTCAAAAGGTACACAAACTGATCAAGTACTACTCATCAAATATAATGAGGGACCATGATTCCTCAAACAACTACGAGTATAAGCTATGGACAGGGTCACCAACACAATGATGTATTGCCAAGGTTGAACTCCAATCAACAAGGTAACATTTCCTTTACTAACAAAGGATTGATAAAAGAAAAAAGTCACTTAGTCATCAATGATAAGCCCGACAAACAACGACTAGAATAAGCAAAGCATAAATGCAAGTAAGACTTACTCAAAAAATACGACTAACATGGAGAAACATGTTACGCGCATAACATCCATTGTCAAGTCAAGATGAGCATAACATAATAAGTCTCAAATCCTATTGCCACCAACGGCAACTATGAAAGCACAATATCAAGTGCAACATAACACAACGCCATACATCGGGGCGAAATATGTAAAGTATGGATAAAATGGCATAGATGCCAGAACAAAGCCAACACGGCTGAATAAGTGACTCTGAGCAATGATCAAACTGCACGCTCACTCACGACCTCATCGACTACACTAGAATAGGTCCCAAGGCATGTTGGTCCAAATGCCGCATCCGCCTCCTTCAGGAATGTAGGAGTATCCACAATGCTATTAAATTTTATCCTTGACGCGTGCTCCGTCTGCATCTGCCCTTCTGGAAATCTGCAACTCATGTGAGTTCATTCCGGTAGAACGTGAATCAGATGAGACGTCCACTTGCATAATCGGTGCATGTGAGGTAGAATGATTCATTCGTGCAAAAAATACCTCAGTTCTACCGAGTACAGTGGCGAGCGCATTAGTGTGGGCCATGTCAAGCTTTCTGCGCTCCAAAAGCTCAAAAGCAATAGGAGTGGTGGCACCTGCCTCGCGCAGAGCCACTACATCCTCAATACCTACATGCGTGTTCTCATCCACCGCAGTATCATCAATCTCTTCGTCTTGATCGAGTGGATCAATGTCACAAAGTCAAAGGTTGCATCGACTCTTCAGATGGCTACAGGCATTCGTACCATCCGCGATAGGATCATCATTGGCCTCATCTTTAGGATCGGGTGCCACATAATCCTCATCAACAATCTGCATCCAAGAAAGTATCTGGCAGGGTCTAAATATGTGCCCATCTCACCGTAATAAACGATATCGCTCATACATTCCTTGTAACCATTATGGTTATCAATGACGCCATGCCCGCATGCAATATGCTTCCAGGTCTCAGATGCCAGGAACTAACCAACCACTTTGACATTACTGTCACTCTCCAAAGGCTATTATTCACATGAAAGCCAAATACAAATAAGTATCTTCATAAAAGATTACAATAGTAAACAATAATCAGACTAATAAGAGTTCTCTTAAAGGGAAATTCTTACCCCATATTGTCCTTCCCGAAAAGCTTTGGCATGTGCCTTCTTGGTTGCCTTTAGCTCACGCTCCACCCTCCTAATAGTCGAGTCGCGCTCCTCAATGGACCTCACAATGGTCACATTGCTGGCCTGGACCTCAGAGATGTGTGTTGATAAACTCCTGGAACGCTTCAAGGTCTTGTCGAGAGCCTTCTTCAGCTTCTGGCGATTCACTAACACTTCATTTAGATGGTCCGTTTTGGCCGAACTAACTGCAGCTTGTTCACAACTGTAGCTTGAGCATGAGCAACACAAAGCCTGCTGTCCTGCAGAAGCTTCTCGTGACTCAAGTTCTTAACCTACATCACATCTATCTTGTTCAGGAGAACGTGCTGACTCAATGTTGTCTAATCAACACCAAAAATCAAAAATCAGCACGCATTATGGTAATAATGCCTACAAGCAGCTGAAAATGGATAAAAGACTCACTACTACAGCTGAATAGCTTAGTGAACGTCACAATCCCTCGTGACCGCCGACTGCGGATAGGAACTATGCATCAATATGCAATGGGTGCTTCCATTTTACTCTCTTCAAAGAGAAAGAGTAGGTAACCTACTCATTAAAACTTACGCTAGTCATCATGAACACCATGTCACTAGGACTGTAGGAAAGCTCTGTCTGGCTATAAGTCAAACGACACTGGTATTAATCTCGTTTCCTCCTCTTGGAAACCTCGAGTGGAACCCCATTTGGATCTAAACTTGCAAGTTTGGAGCATGTGTCCTCTAGAGCCCATTTAACCAACACTTCAGGTCTATAACAAATGGCATACGACTCTATATCATGACGGGTCTCACGAGATACACCGGTGGTGCTACCTGACACAATGTCAGGTCTAGGCGGCAATGCCCCTATCTCTCCCTGATCAAGAGCCTCATCCTCTACGTTAATCACTATGGGTGGATCCGCAACATCAGAAGAAACCCTCTCCTCATCTCTTGAGGGTGAAATACCATGTGAACCCCGCTCCATAATAGGAAAAGTCCTACCCTCTATGGGTACATCTCCCATCTCATCGTCAGAAGCTGAAGAGGTGCCACGACCACCACGGTTCCCTCTACCTCTGCCACGAATGCAGGCAGTTAGTAGCTACTGGAATAAGCTTTTAACAAGACAGATCGGAATCTAATATAGTAGAGAAAGCTCGTGCCTTGGCTTTCCCCCTTGACTGCCATTTCCACGAAGGCGCATAACAAGCAGCCACTATGTTCCCTGCAGAAGCATGCGCATCACTTCAGATCTATCTCTCATTATGTCAATTGCAAACGACAAAGAGAGACTAGATGAGAACACAATACCAAAAATGCTAATACAATTACGTACGCATGAAGAAAGGTAATCATAAAGCACATAGATGCGAAAATCAAAAATTATACCCAAAGTCTCAGTCCATGTGTACTCAACTGGCGAAACATTACTCGTTCTTAGTATGTCAGGATGACTTATCCCCGAATAATACAAGGGATCGACCTGAAGTGCCGCTAACCTTCCCTTTCGACCGTAACCACAATAAGAATAGAGAAATACGCACAATCAAAAGCACTAAAGTAATAATCAGCACACAAGACAATTCGTTTACCTAGTTCGACGATGTCTACCTCTGGGGGTGATCGAAGCCAAAATTTTCACTAGGATGATGATGAGCAATTTACGATTATAAATAAGATAGAGTGTTGCCTCACAGATAAGAACAATCTCTCACAATATCTCTCAATCTCACAAGTGTTTTCTTCTCTTATTTTTTTCTCTCTATATTTGCAACACTCTACAAAGATGTCCAAATAACATATTTCTAGCTTCTCGGGCATCAGAATCAAGATGGGCCAAAACTGGACCAAAACTATGGTGCGCGATCAAGACCACGGCGCGCCTCCTATAGCGGCATTCTCTTGACCAACTCTTGTACGTAGCGCCACCCAGGCACAATTAGACTCCGATAGTGCGCCAGGCGCGCGATCATCGTCGTAGCGCCTCACCGTAATGCCACTCCCTAGTTGTACGTCTGATATGCTCTTCATTCTCACTGTTGTTAGAACTCCAGTCTTCAATTTCAGTACACCGTCTTCATTGTTTAGGCACCACAATCCTAACAATCTCCCACTTGAAGATTGAATCACCAGGACTGCTTCCACGAACTAAGACTTCCATCACATTCATCAATATCATCATCATGAACCATCATCATAGCAATCCACCAACTCTAGAATCGTCAATCCTCGAATTTCTACAAATTCCAAGGCTAGTTGAAGCCACGCAAAGCTTCAACTTCGCTAAGGTCACAACCTCAGTCAACATATCAGCAGGATTTTCAGTACCTCGAATCTTCACGAGCTGCAAAATCTTCATCTCCAAGAGATACCGTATGTAGTGAGACTTCAACTCAATATGATTTGTTCTCAAATGAAATGCGAATTATTCGCCAAGAAAATAACACTTTGACTATCACTAGAGAATACTATTACTATGCCCTCTACCCAATTCACTCAAAAAACCTTGCAACCATACCATCTTCGTGCTGGCCTCTATTACCGCTACATACTCAGCTTCAGTAGTAGATAACTCTACAACCTTCTGCAACTTTGAACCCCAGGAAATTGCAGCACCGCCCACGGTAAACACATACCCCATAGTACTCTTTCTCCCATCAAGATCACCTACCATGTCACCATCAACATAGCCGCATAGATTTGTGCTCGATCTTTAAAAACACAACGTCATGTCCATAGTACCCCTCAAGTACCTCAGAATCCACTTCACTGCTTCCCAGTGTTGTTTTTTAGGATTGCTCATGTATCTACTAACAACTCCATTGCATGTGCAATGTCTGGCATACATAATACTGCCCACTGCCGACGCATACAGAGTCTTCATCATTTCATCATGCTCTCACTCATTACTAGGACTTCTTCTTTGATAATTTAAATTGACTACCCAAAGGAGTATTTACCAGCTTTGCACCATCCATGTTGAATCTCTTAAGAACCTTCCCAATATATTCAACACGCGAAAGATACAGCTTCCCCGAAACCTTGTCCGTGAAATATGCATGCTCAAGATCTGATTAGCCTCGCCAAGGTCTTTCATAGAAAACCGTTCAGACAATTGTTTCTTCAACTTGTTCACCTCTTGAACACAAGCACCAACTATCAACATATCATCAACGTACAATAACAATATAATGAAAGAATTGTCGAACCTCTTGAAATAGCAATAATGATCAGCATTGCACCTACTAAGTTCAATATCATGCACGAAACCATCAAATTTCATGTAACACTTCTAGTTTGCAAACAAGCTTTGTGTTACCTTCAACCAAGAAACCTTCTGGTTGCTTCTTATTGATATCTTCTTCAAGGTCACCATGAAGAAACGTCATCTTGACATCCAATTGTTCTAGCAATAAATTCTCCACCGCAACTATACTCAAAACCATTCTAATAGTTGTCAGCTTCACCACTGGAGAAAATATATCCATGTAATCAACACCTTCATTTTATTGAAAACCATTCACAACCAATCTTGCTTTGTAAGGCTTGCTTCCATCGGCCTCTTCTTTAATTTTGTACACTCATTTATTATTTTAGGCCTTCTTTCCCTTAGGAATCTCCAAGAGTTCCCATGTCTTATTCTCCTTCAAGGAATTCATCTCATCTTTCATGGCAAACTCTCACTTGCTCGAATCAACACTCTGCATTGCTTCTGCATAACTCTCCGGCTCACCACTATCAGTCAACAAAAGATAGTGTATAGCGGAGCCATATCTATCTAGATCCCAACGTTTCTACTTTACCTCCTCAACTTAGACACTGGTGTACGAGATTTTGGCTCAACATTCTCATGTTCATGCAAGACCTACTCTTCATCTAAATTTGGCACATCCAAATCCACACATTAGGTTTATCATCTCAAACGTCATCAACGCAAGTAATTGGTGCACCCAATCTATCTTTGTACAACACATGCTCATTAAGTATGACATCTCGACTACCTATTACTTTTCGATGTTGATCATCCCAAAACATATAACCATAATCATCACTACCATATCTAATAAATGTACACTTCACATATTTAGCATCCAACTTACTTCTAACAGCAGCATCAATATGGACATATGACACACAACCAAATACTTACAAATATGACAGGTTTACCTCCTTACCACTCCAAGCCTCCTCCAAAATGCCATACTCCAGTGGAACGGACAATCCTCAGTTGATCAGGAATGCTGCAGTGTCAACTGCCTAAGCCCAAAACCCCCTTCGGTAATCCACTCTTCAATCTCATGCACTTGGCCCTCTCATATGGTGTTCTGTTCATATGCTCTGTAACCCCGTTTGTTGAGGGGTCCCATTAACCGTCTTCTTCATGTGAATGTCGTTCTATGCACAATATTATTTGAACTCTGCAAGTTCATACTGTCCACCATTGTCAGACCTCAAGCATTTCAGATTCAGACTAGCCTCGGTTTCTACTCGTAGTTTCCACTTCTTGAAGACATCAAAAGCTTCTGATTTCTACTTTAATAAATACACCCATAACTTTCTCGTAGCGTCATCGATGATAGTCGTGTAATACAATGCTCCACCAAGATATTTGACTGGCGTTGGTCCCTATAAGTCACTATGTGTAAGCTCCGACTTCTACTTCTTTAGAGCTCTACTAATTCTTGAGAAAGTGACTCTCTTCTATTTCCCGAACACACAGTTCTCACAGAGACCCATGTGAATTGTTTTGACACCCGACAGTTTACCTTTCAAACACATGTGGTGCATCCTTTTCTCACTCATGTGGCCAAGTCGACAATGCCACAAATCAGCATCACTATGTGCATCGATGATTCCAATGCTATCATGTTTGATCTCAGTCATATACAAGGTGCCCTTCTTCAAACCCCAAGCCACTACCGCAGCTTCTTTGATTATTCTCCAAGCACCTGAACCGAAGTTAAGATCATAACCATCATCATCCAACTGCCCTACAGAAATTAGATTTCTCTTAAGTCCAGGAATGTGTCTCACATCACGCATCGTCCAAATGCTTCCATTATCAGATTTAACACAGATATCTCCCTTCCCCACGGCAACCAAGGGGAGATATTCCCTAGATAGACCCTTCCAAAATTTCTAGCAACATGATTCTCCATTAAATTGTTATTAGGGCAAACATGCAATGATGCTCCAGAATCTAATACCGAGACTCTATTGGCATGTATACTATTAGAACTAGTGCATCACAATTCTCTTCAGTGCTTGCGTTTGTTTAGCTTTCACCTTTCTTCGGTTATCCGCAATTAGCTTTGTAATGACCCTTCTTTCCACAATTCCAACACTCATTGGAACTCTTGTCCTTCTTCAACTTCCTTGATTTCGATCGACCCTGATTTGAATTCGAGCCACGTTGCTTTGATCTACCTCTAGCCTCCGAACTTAGAACTAATCTTGAAGAATTCCCCGATGAATTACCCGACTCCTTCTTGCGAATTTCCTCGTTGACAATCAGGTCTCTCACTTCGCCATACTTCAACCTCGCCTTCCCGATTGATGCACTAACGGCAGTGGCCATGGCCGCTCCACTCGAACTCTCTGGCAAAGAGGACAAAAAATCAAGGTTTTGACTTCATCACCAAAATCAATTCTGACCGAGTTCAACCTTGACACAATCAAGTTAAACGCATTAAGGTGATCCGACACCACCATGTTCTCTGTCATATTCAAGTAGAACAAACGTAACATAAGATGGACTTTGTTGGCTACTGATGGTTTCTCGTCATGTCTACAATAACCTTCAGTATGCCTTTCGTGGTTGTCTCATTCGTGGTGTGGAACGCCACATTTTTCTCTAGAGTAAACAGAACCACGCTCATTGCCTTTATGTAAAGAAAATTTCATTTTGCATCTGACATCTCTGTCGGTTTATCTTTCAATAGCTTCTACAGATCTTTACCATATACTAAGTCCTCGACCCGCATCCGCCAGAACTCATAACCCGACCCATCAAACTTCCCGATTTTCATTTTACCTCGGTCCATCGTACAATTCCCTCAGAATTGTACCACCCCTCAGAACCCGATGCTCTAATACCAATTTTTACGCAGCGGAAAAATACAAAAATACAACAAGAATAGAGAAATACGCACAATCGAAAGCAATAAAGTAATAAAAGCACACAAAGCAATTTGTTTGCCCAGTTTGACTATGTCTACCTCTGGGGGCGATCCAAGCCAGGATTTTCACTATGATGATGATGAGCGATTTACGATTACAAATAAAATACAATTGTGCCTCACAGATTAAGAACAATCTCTCACAATGTCTCTCAATCTCACAAGTGTTTTTTTCTCTTATTCTTATCTCTCTCTATATCTGCAACACTCTACAAAGAGTCCAAATAACATATTTATAGCTGATAGGGCATCATAATCAAAATGGGCCAAAACTGGGCTAAAATTGTCGCGCGCAATCTGCCATAGCGCGTCAGGCGTGCAATCAGGATCATGGCGCGCCAAGCGTGCGATCACAATCGTAGCGCCACTCCTTGGTTGCACGTCTGATCTACTCTTCGTTCTCACTGTTGTTAGAACCCCAGTCTTCAATTTCAGTACACCGTCTTCATTTTTCAGGCTCCACAATCCTAACAAATCTTCGTCACTCGGCCTTTCAAGCCAAACATCAATGTCAGTCCAATCCCGACTAAAGCACTCAAACTCTCTGCGAGTACTCTCTTTGACATAAAGAAACTCTTGTTTCCAATCCTGACCATAGTTTTTCTTTGCACCGTCTAGGTATGTACAGTTTCTTCTATCCGACAAATAATAAAAGCCTCAATTGGCGCCACCATTTTGGTTAAAGTTCATACGAAACTGATACCAAAAGTCATCAATATTACATTGAAAGCCCGTGGCCTTTATCGCCACCACAAAACCCACAATGCCTGCATATCCATTTGGGGGAAGATGCATTTTATCTATGATCCATGGAATGATCACTGCATACCCCATCGATATATCGAACTCTTCCTTCAGGTTCTCCACCGTTGGCCTTCTTTTAAGATTGGGAACGATGTTCTCTATGGCGATAAGGGTTTGTAATATGCACGAAGGTCTATCATCTTCCTCGCCATATGTCTCATCCCCCCATCACTATCCAATACCGGATCAACATGCTCCGTGGCATTCTCAACAGCATTGCCCTCCCAGTGTCTAAAACGAGGAGCAACCTCGTAATCACTATCATCTTATTATCCTCCCTCAGAGGATGACTTATAGGATCCACCGTCATCCATATATAAATCGTCGGATGAGCCACTACCATTAAACGAGGGTTCCCCTCTCTCACAATTATAAGAGCTAACCTAATCATAATCATCCTCGTAATCCAACCCAAGCTTAGAAAGAGAACCAATATGCTCATGAAAATATTCCCTAAATAACCGTTTCCCTAACCCCATATTCTCAATAAAGCAAGTTGAGAATAAGCAAATTACCGTGGCAAGGCGATCTACGAGACGTCTCACGAGTAGCGGGGTATCTCGATCTCAAAAAGGGCGAATACCTCGACCAACAACTCTGATCTACCCTATGCGGGAACAGAAATGACTCTTTTCGAGGTATCTGGGCCTTAGAGAGTAGTATTCACAGTATTGACGTGGAATCCCAATTTTGGCTATTATCTGAGATTCAACATTGCAAATATAGTCAAATTCAAGTTGAAAAAACTATGCACGGAAAAATTTAAGAACTCTACAAAAGTGAAAACAAGTTTACACGATTAAACAAAGTGAGGTAAATTCGAGATATTCGAAAAACCCATGACTCAATCACAAACAAGGCCTCGATTTACAGAAATAGACTCGAAAACAACACCGCGTCGGTCAGACGACCTACGCATGATAATGTCACCACGTCGGTCATAACCAGTGTGAGATGACATCATCACGCCAATCAAAGACCGACGTGATAAGGTCCACGTCGGACCACCCAACGTGGCCATGTTGATTTGGATCGACGTGGACGTGCCACGTCCCTTCGTGCAACGTGGCACGTGGCCCGACTCCCCTTTCCAAAAAGCGCAATAATTGTGGTCGAAAAACTATTCTATCCCTTACGTTTCAATTTAGAGAAGAAGATGGTCTCTTGATCTTCACCTTTCGTCACCTTGAGCTCTCTCCGTTCTCAAACTTTCTCTTTCTAAAAAGTGAGAAAATGAGGCAAGATGAAAGACTCATCCTCTTAAAAGGTAACCCTAATGGGACCAAGATGCCTTAAAGGCCCACAACTCAAAAAAGAGCTTCATAACCCATATGCTTGAAGTCCAATCCATCAAACAATTGATGGAATTATATTTTTGGCCCGAAAATATTTCTTAGATAAATATTAATGCCTTGGCCCAAATATTTCCAAAATTACAAAATTGGCCCAAATTCTTGTTAATTTCCAGGAATGGCTAAAAGACTAATTCTTGCGAAATACTAACAAATGGGAATGGTAATTATGCCTAGTCTTCTTTTTTCTAGTTTGAAATATGCTCAACAAGTCGAGCCCAGCTCAAACTGGGGGACTTATGGTGTGCCATAATTACGACATCTCCTAAATACACGATCGTCTTGAGAATAACTCGGAATAAAGGGACCAAAAGGCAATTTCCTCCTAATCTGATTAGATAGCCGAGATATCAAATCGACATGACCCTCAGGACAATATCGTTGACCTTGAGAAAATGGTCCATTACGATAAAATGTCGAGCATAGAGTCCAAGCGACGCAACATCGTGACAAGACTCCAGAACACATGCCACGTCGGTCAATTCTGACGTGCCACATGGCACGTCAACCGTTCAGACCACATCGGGGTCTGGCCCGGTGAAGTGCGGGTACACCGGCTCTATGGTGCACCTCTTTCACCTACTACACCTCTAGTAGGTGTAGGCACTCTCTCAAGCCTTACCCCATTTTCTGTAAATACCCCCTCATTTCTTCATTTGGGGGGTTGGACACTTGAGGGGTAGCTCACTTGGAAGCTTGGAAACTATAGCTTCTCGCTTGAATTCTAGAGAGAGAGGGCACGTCTTGCATTCCACGTCAAGGATTCTACGTCTTGCGTTCCACGTCAAGGATTCCACGTCTTGCATTCAACGTCTTACGGAATCCACGTCTTATGGAATCCACATCAACAATTCTGCGGCAATCAAAAGTACGTCAACCAAAGTACTTAGAGTTTTTTTCTTCTCTACTTTCTATATATATTCAAAATGTCAACAATTGGACTTAAGTACGAGAGAGCTTGACCCGAGATTTGACCACGTCGTGGTGCAAATCGCCCTAGGTTCGATATCTAGCCTCTGGGGCTCGACGAATCACTACACCGTTAGGCTACCCAAATGAACTCTGATCTTGATAAACCTAGCAGGGGACGATACTACGGCCACCGGGGCCTCGACTACGAGACATACATCCTCCGGAATAGTCCAAAATGAGCCTAAGGGCCAATACAATGCATACATCTCCCTAGCTCGCATTACGGCTTCTAAGACCCCTCTCCCTCCCCTACACAAATTAATAATGAACTACGTCCGGCTTGATTCTTTCTTCTCAGAGAGATACGTACGCAGCTCGACCCCGCGTTAAGGCAGGTCGGAAGAATACGACACCCGTATCCTTCCCTAGAATAGGTTAATTACTTATATAAACTGTTTACTTCTAACCATTATGTTTTTAATACATGTTTAAGGTTTTCATCGAACCTAAAGCTCTTCTTGTGTTGCCTATAAGGGGCAAGAGAGACGTGTGGGAAGGTAATCTCGAGACTAGTGAAAACACTCCGCGCTAAACATGTTGAAAATTTTCAGGAGATTAGCCGCTACTTCAAGGTAAAAGAAGATCACAAGCTGATACATATATTTCCGACATCATTTACGGGAAATGCAAAAGCTTGATTTGAAGGAGATGCTCACAAAGGAATGAAATGGGAACCAACAATTGAGCTACTAAAAAGAAGATTTCTTACGGACCCTACACCAAATCATCGAGAGAGCAACTTCTCAACTTCAAACAAAGGCACAAGGCCACACTTGCTGAAGCATGGACAAACATTGACAATCTAAGTGACAAAATAAGCGAGAGGTGGGTAGGAACTAAGAGAAGAGAATTCTCGCCCTACTCGTGACAATCTACTACATAGATATTTTCTATCTTATTATGGGTTTTACGGACTATTGCGTCGTTCTCGGATTACACAGTGCGCACTTGAGGGTTTTAACAAAAAAAAAAAGGTATCTGAAGTCTGAACTATACATCTAAAGTAAATATTCCCAGCTCACTTCTTTGAATAGCTGCTTTGAATAAAATTAAAATAAGAAGCTATACTTACTAAAGAATTAAAAATATTTACTGAAAGGTGATTTTTATATTTTGATGTTTAATTATTTCCTAATTTGTTTTTGTTTTTGTTTTATTCAACAGTGAACTTTAATTCTTAATATTTATTCAAAAGCATTTATTTTGTTTCATTCTACTTTTCAATTTCTATTGGCAATTCTTTTTAATAAGTCTATCACTTTTTAAACCATGAAACTTAAAAACTAATATATATATATATATAATATATATATATATATATATATTACTGTAAACTATTTTCTTGACAATAATTTAAATTAGAATATGTAACCAACGTTAAAGTATTTTAAAGTGTTTGTAACTATGAAATATTGTTATATGTTGACGAAATATCAGTATATCATGTATCACAGCACTTCCTCTCTTAACTTGTATATTAAAAGAGTATTTTTGGCCTTATCAAGTTGACCAAAGTTAATCAAGAACCAAAAATGAATCATGGACTTATTTGATATGTCAACTGAAAATTCAATGGTGTCACTGATATTACTGAAACCACAAAAGGTGTTAGTAAAATTTTTGAAAAAAAAACAGATCACCCCTTAGCTTTTGGCCGTTTTGCACTTTGTCTCCTACCTTTGATTTTAAGCACTTCCCCCCTCCCCCCCCCCCCCCCCCACCCCCAGCTTTGTATTTCGTCCAACATTACCCCCCGATGTAGCATGACCGTAAAAAATGAATATTCCGTTAAAATACCAAAAGCTGGGGGGCAAAGTGCAAGAATTTAACGGAATATTCATTTTTTGACAGAATATTCTAGTGGGGAGGTAACGTTGGACGGAATACAAAGTTGGAGGGCAAAATGCTAAAATCAAAGTTGGGGGGTAAAGTGCAAAACAACCAAAAGCTAAGGGGGTGATCTGCTTTTTTCTCAACATTGTACGGAGCCTCAAGGGCGCGACCGATATTATCCCATTATCTTGTTATAGTCAATATTTATGATTTTTCGTATTTTTAACCTCCATATGAACGACTTCATCTCGCCTCAGTAGTAAAATTGGTATTTAACGTAAAATATTATTATCATCGCAAAGTATTTTGGTCTTATTTCGTCTGGGTTATAATACACATGTTACTGTTACAATGGCCGTGATAGATGCCAAAATAATGCTAATCGAATAGCAATACAAGTAGAAATACAATAAATCTCATGTAGATCGAATCATCAAGATTCGATCGATTGAATGTCGAATTGATCTTGTTCAAGACTGTGTACGTCGAATTGGGTGAGTATCAAATCGAATTGCTTCGATACTGAGTACGTCAGATTGATCTATATCGAATGTGGAAGCTTCGATATAGTAATGGTCAAGCTCGTTGTATATCGAATTGTGAGGCTTCGATCGAATGAAGTTCAATTTGATGTGTATCGAATCAAGATGCTTTGATATTGAGTAGTCAAAAGATAGTATTGAATGCCTCCCGAGAATGTCAGGGGACGGGGTATTTATAGATCCCGTCCCGTGGGCCCTAGTGGTAGTTGGGGAATGAATATCGAATCGTGTTGATCTGATCTATTTCTTAGATTGAATCTTGCGCATTCAACTTTCATTTAAAGTCGAATTCCTCCTATTCGGTCTATAATTTTATGGGCCTTTCTTTATGGGCAGACCCAATATTTATATTGCGCCTTTCCTAAAATGCCTCCATCATATAGTCCATCTAGTTTGGGAGTCGGTCTCGACCCGAGAGCTGGTGCCAAACTCTAAAACTTTGCCTTGACTACGTCGCCAAGTATCGGTCGGTTGTGTCACTGTTGAAAATTATGCCCTCAATTGGGAACTAGGATTCGGAGAATGTGGGTCCCAAGTATTTGCTTTCGATCTCTTGCTCTGATCGTATGAGTGTAAGCTAGAATTCGATCTTTAAACTATATCAAATTTATAGATCGAATAGGTCAGATTCGATTTTAGGTCCTAACTCGAGTGTTAGAGGATTCGATCGATATTTCGCCTTTTTACTGGCGTCGATCAAATTAGCACCATTCGATCTTGTTTGCTGTGTCGAATGGACCGATTCGACTTTTGTTTTGATGGGCCTAATGGGCTTTTTTCCCTCTATATATCGGGGAAGAGGGAAGGAGAACCTCATTCATCCCTTTACGGAATTTCGGCTGACATGTGAGTAGTATCGAACGGGCACATTTCAATACTCCCTGCATCGAATGGAACCGATTAGATATAGGGTGTATCGAACACTCGTCATTCAATCTTATGCCTTGGAAATTTTTTCACAATTTTTCTTGAAAATGTAATATTTTTGTTTCTAACTTTGTTTTCGCTTTCTTTTTTTTTTGGACAATGTTCTTCGCAGTCAATTTGGTGATTTAGCAACTTTAACCAATGTAGTTGATTGTTTGCTTAATTTTACTTTTCATTATCCGTATTAGCTTATTGCGCTTTTAGCATATCGCGTAGTTGTCGTAAGTATCGGGAGTGACGTATATGCTTAGTCAGCTTTTTTTTTATTATTTTATTTCAGTTTGTGTGGATCGAGATGGTGAGTTCACAGTCTACGTCTGGAAGTGAGTTTAGTAGCGCCTCAAGCTCCAACTCTGTCAACTCAGTAGTGGGTCATGGAGGCGATCTTGTAGATTCGAATTTATCTCAAGTAGATGGTTATGAAGCCGTCGACATAAAGGCGATTGACTAGGTGAAGGATGATAATCTTGATGAGGATGATGATCAGCCGGCGGCGCATGCTGGAGGAGATGATTCATCCCCTCATCTTGTAGAAGTTAACCGTGCTGACAGTGAAGCAGAAGAGGAAAATGAAGTCATCAATAAGGAGTTTGATGACTATGATGAGGTCCCTGGAATGGCGTACACTGCCTATATGTCACGTTTGCAGCATAGTTTCCCCTTCTTGCGAGAAACGTATATCATAGGAAATAATTATAAGTTAGTGATTCCTGGTCCGGACCAGCATATGCACACTGATCCTCTTGGTCATCTTACCGTATTTGTGGGGTAATTGGCCAATAGATTACGGTTCCCCGTGCCCGTCGAAGTCAAACGTATTCTAAGGTCTATCAAACTTGTGCCGAGCCAATTGACGTCGAACTCGTTCGGCATATAGTTGGTTTATCACCATCGTGAAAGGCTTAGGCGAGTCGTGCAAGCCCAATGAGTTTTGGGCGCTGTTTAAGGAGTGCAAAAGGGAGATAGGCTTCTATCACTTAAAAGCACTGAGACATCATAAATTTTTGAGAGGCGAATTCTCTGGCTATGGGATGGACCGAAAGAAACGACACTTCTATATCAAGGAAAGTACGGCAAAGGAATTCTCCGTATACCGTCAGGACTGGGTAGATGTCCCAAAAACCGCGATTCCCCGGGGTTGGGTTTTCCTAGGTGGGACGAACATTTTAGGGCTACCTGATATATAACCACCAGTTTAGTCTTAGGAAACTTACTGAAATCCTGTATTTTCGCTAGCGGGGTTGTCTCCCATTCGGTATACTGGGAGATTCACTTTTGGTATAAACTCTGTGTTTTTTAACAATGGTTTCTTTCTCTGTTAATCTGATACGTTAGTGACATTTGTTTTTTGCTTTTTCTCAGGTGAGTTCATCATGAATCGCCACGCCCGCATTATTCGAGTATTGGCAGCAGAAGCTGAGGGTTCACAAACAACGCTTATGTTCTCGTGCCACCCCCCAGTAAGAGGAAAGCGAAGGGCAAGAAAACTATAGGTGAAGCAACTGCATCTGCCTGGGCCAATGCACCGCTTGATACCTTTGAGGATCTTATGGGCGGTGGTCGTGAAACTTCGCCTCCCCCCGCTGAATTTAGTCATGCATGAGGTTTTGATGTACCTGGTATGGATGAGAACGAAACTGTTGAACATACTGAGGTGGTTGCGCCTGCTAAAAGAAGGAGAACACCCCAGACTTGTTCTCAAATAGGGGTGTTATCCCCTCGTCCCTCGTACATTCGGTTTGATACCTTCTGGTAGTCCAGGTCTCGTTGCTGGGGCAAGCACTAGGGCTGAGGCCAGCCAAGGTCCACGGGCCTGCGTCGCAGATTATCACCATTCTGAGGAGGAGGCAATCAATGCTTTGAAGGTGATCCTCCCGAATCTCGTAGTGCCTTTTGCGGTATCAGCCGAAGAAAGAAAGAGGGTGGAGCGGCATGCACTCCACTTAATCAACTCGATAATGTGATCATTTAGTCTGACATAATCTTTGATTTATGCTTTGTTGCTTGACTTTCTGCTGTTTCTATTCTAGACTGGAGGGGTTGTGGATGCCATGATTGAAGGGTTGAAGCAGACCCATCAGGATAGGGTGAGCGAGTTCGAACGCTTGAGGGCTGAATTCCAGGACAACGATCATGATGCTCTGAAGGCTGCATTAGACGAGAAAGAGAAAGCCTTGCAGCAAGTGAGGGACTATGCTGCCCGGGCTAGCAGAGATAGGGAGGCGGCGAAACTTGTGCAAGAGACCATGGATCGGCTCGAGTTGTGGGGCACCAATATACGGAACAGTAAGACTGCGCTAGAAAAGCAAGTCGCGGAGCTTGAGAAGGAGAGAGTTGCCGAGGTCGAAGAGGTTAGATATGCCCGCGGCTTCATCTAGTTAATCCTATTTTGTAGCAGAAATGTTCCTTATTCTTCCTTGTTAATCATGTTTTGTAGCTTGAACATGTTCCAACCGCTCAACAAAGGGTGGAGATTGTCGAGGAGTATCTTCAGTGCAACACCTTCCAGGAAATCAGTGCTCGACGAGGAGCCCAGGACGCAAAGAAAGCTCAAGTGCTCACAGTGCAGCAGATCCACATCACTCGCTACCTGCATGGTGGGTTCAATCCGCAGTGGTTAGACTTGTCGCTGGGTCCTAACAGGGAAACTCTACTGTTGGCTGCCGAGGATATGCATGCCGTTGCGGACGAAATCGCAAGCCTTCTTGAGAGTGAGACCCTGGTTTACCGAGGAATGTCTCTGCCTCCTCCAGTGCCTGTCACTTATCCCTCCTAAGAGGATGAAGATGACGTCGAAAGTTGAAGACCTTGGTTTTAATTTTTTGCTTTTATGAACAAATAGTTCACTTTAGTTTGGCGCTGCGTCGTCCGTTTTGAAATTGTTGGATCGGGACTTGATACTTGTCGCACAGTGTTAACCTTGATGCTAGTCTAACACTGATAAGCTCTTCCAATGTTAAGCTGATGTTGGACTCTCGATGTTATCTTAACATCCGTTTAACAACAGTTAATCGTTAGCACAAATCTACTTGACAGAGAATATAACACAGCGGATAAATAAAGAACACAAGCAGATGTAATTTTAAGAAGATAATATATTAATATGATCTTCCAAGCCGTAGGCGAAATACCACAAGGGTTTAACAAAAATGTTGCTCTCAACTCTCAAACTCCTCACTCTCGAATTGATCGAACTCAACAAAGCACACAAGAATTCTCTCCTTAAATCTAAACCTAGACTTAATTTGATAATTCACAAACTTTGCAAAACAAGACAAAGACACTCGACTATAAAGATTTCCTCACGGAATATTTTTGCTCTTGTCTTCGTCTTTGTCTTGATGTACTTTACGCCTATATATAGGTTCTTGACTTGGACTTCAAGGTGTGTTGTACACGGTTGATAATTCCTCCAGTTTCCTTGTCGAACTCCTCTTCCTTGTTCTCGCCATCCTTCTTGAATAATAGTTCCTTTGTTAGTAAACTAACTAAGGAAAGACTCCTTCTTCAAATCATGACTCAACTTGGATGTTTTCTAGTTGCATTCGAACACCTCTTTCCTTACATGTTGAGCGGTTAACTTTAATTAAGGAAACTTCTCATTATGGAAACTTTGAGCGATCAATCTATGACAAGTTTGTTTCGTGAATAATAACCAAAGACAATCACAACTCTGGAACTAGATTAGTTAAGTGAATAAGGCAAAACAATAATTAAGATATTCAAAACAAGATTGTAAAAATTGATTCTGCCAGCCAATGTTACTCTAACATTGAACTTCTAACTTTGCCAGAATACTTGCACTTTCAATCTCCCCCTTTTTGCCTTACTTCACAAAACCCTAGAACATGTCTCCTTAGATCTAATATTCAGAACAAACTTAATCAGCCTTGTGGTACATCTTAAAACAAGTAACTCCCCCTTAACATTAGGAGAGTCCAACACAATGTTATTCTGACATTGATTTTTCCAATGTTGCCATAACATCCGTCTGTCTCAATGTTAACTTTACATAGGCTCCAGTCGAATGTTCTAACATTGAATTTTCCAGTGTTACCTTAACATCAGGTATCAGCTAACACCTACAGATAGAGTTAGTACTTGACAGAAGTTCAAGATTTCATAAGCCAAAGCACAAAATACCAATAAGAAAAATACTTAATTACAGGTCATTACTGTAACAAGGAACATACTCCTTGATCAAAATAAAGAAAGATAAGAAAATAGAAACAATTTAAGCAAAAACAGAAATAGTTCAGAAAAAGCTAAGAAACAGGAAATTAAAACTCAGAAATTTTACAAATTGATATACTCTCCACCTTTTTGTGAGGAATGCAGATCCTTTAGATTCTTTCTGATGCTGTCAATCTCTTGAAGCCTAACTTGCTTGTCAGCAATCTCCCTTTGGGTGTCCTTGTACTCCCTGTCCAACCAAATGAGGGTCTCTTCCACAAAGGCATCAGCAATTACTGAGCAGCTGTCCCCACTGGCTATAGGAACTGAAGAAGCAACAAACTTGTGAGTCCTATTCTTCTTCTTCTTTCTGCTTGGTCCAGCTGCATCCTCAGAATTCCATGAAAGATCTTGAATCCTCACCTATGTGAAATAGCTCCTGGTGATAGACGTTCTGACCTTGTTCTTGATCCACCCCACTGTCTACAAGATCTTAAACCCTTGTTTCACCAGTATGCTAGATATCAGAGAGTGATATGGAATGATTCCCTTTATTTTTGTAGTGACCTCCTTCATAGACCTCAACACATTTTCCCCTATGTTGACACTCAGGCCATTTTTCAACTTAAACACCAGCTTTGCAGACTCAATAGTCATCACTGTTGTGTTGGAAGATGGAAGCCAATTGTAGGTAGAAATTTTGTGCAGTACAACACTCAAGGAAGTCAACCTCGTTGTGGAAAAGTTGTCATTCCATTTCCTGGTCAGCCCACCAGTGAGATCCGTGATGATCTCATCCATGATTAGATCCTCTAATTCTTCTGGATCAGGTAGTCTTTCCTTGATAATGGAGGGGTTATTGTTGAAGACACTCTTCCTAACCCAAGCCTTTCCATATTTGGGAGAATTTTGGTGGCACACCCATTGAGAGAGGTTCATATAGAACTCTCTGATGACATCTGGGACATATGATGAGTTGTTCATCACTGACCCCAGCACACATCTTGCTTCCAACAACTCATAGATTCTGTTTTCTTTAAAACTGTCCTCCTCTATTTCCCTTTCCTTGGGGATTACCCTGGCTTGATAAGCCTCCCATTGTTCCTCTGCTTCCACATACACATAGAAGTCAGAATATGGCTTCTTGGGATACTCACCCTCCAGGACATCACAGTATTCCTCAATGTTTGATGTTGTAACATCAGCAGGGTCTTCAGCCACAAGTTCCTCTTCATCCTCAGTATCCTCCTTCTCTTCCTCATTTTCCTCTTCTTCATGTTCCTCTTCTTCTTCTTCTTCTTCAGCTTCTTCTGACTCAAACTCAGAAGCAACTACTACTTGCTTAGCCTTCCTCTTTCTAGCAGAAGTAGCTAGAGCAGTAAGAGTAAGGCTCTCTTCTTCTTTTTTCTCACTCTCATTATCCTCATTAGAATTATCAGCAGAGATACTCTCAGTAGTATCCAACCTGGCGACAGTCTCCTCACCCTGATTGTTCTCAGCATCAGAGGTATTCTCCTCAAGAATCACACCCTCCTCAGCAACAACCTCAACATTCTTCTCATGAACATCCTCAGACTCACCCACAACAACAACAAGGGCCTCATTCTCCCCCTCAATATAAACTTCAGTAGGTAAAGTTTGAGTAGGGTTAGCCATTATTACCTCGTTTTCTATGATGGTGGGAGTGGAGGTGTTCTCAGCAACTTCTGATGTTGAACCAACATTACCCTTGGCTGATTTCTTTCCTTTGCACCGTTGATAGGTAGTTTTCCTCTTTGCAGCAGCAGCGACGACGAATTCAGTAGATGCATGCCTAGTATTGTACCTCCATGGTTGCTCAATCTGCTCAGCGGCATCTGCAAGGGCATCAATTGAAGATTTGTGGGCCATTGTTAGAGTAATTCTGGAGAGAAAATAGAGTTTGAGTTCAAAAATTTTGATTGCACAATTCTGATTTAGAAAGCATGAAGAATTAGAAGAGTCTAGGGCAAAATATATAGCAATCGACTATGAAGAGTGGTGATAGTGGTGTTGTAACATGTTACCAAAATAATCGGACCACTTACACACGTTCCCGCTCACAGTACTTACCCACGTGTCAATGTTAGATTAACACGTGACCAGAGCGTTTTCTTAATTGAAAACTTATAAGTCACAGCGTTGCAATGTTGGACTAAGGTGCATGGCTTTTATCCAAATAGCTTCATGTGAGAGCGTGAGATATTACTAAATACTGATCTGAAACTTCATCAAAGCACATGAGTACACAAGACACAGTTTAAGATCATCAGTATTAGTAAGTGACACTTCTAACAGAAGAAACACACATATAGTAAACATGAATATCCAAGAAAAATTCATTCCCATAGCATAAAAGATCACAATCCAATGTGTTTACCTGCAGTATAGTCACCCAAAGTGCGTACCTAAACACATGAATTAGGATTACTACTCCCCCTAAGTCCAGATCGACACAACAATAAGATGCAGAATATGAATGAATGCAACAATGTTAGATCAACATTGGGAGATGGTAACCAAGTACAAACAGCTGCACTGACTGAGATCAGGACACATTAATTTTGAATCTTTTACTATTATCATAAACTCATTTTGAACTAAAGCTGAGAAATGTTAAAAAAGGATAGTTTCATCACTGAATGTGGGCAGCACTGAACTCCACACACCCCATCAACTAAACCATCAACTACAGATTAGGCAAGTACAAAGGAATTGGATGAGGACGATACATTTATCATATACTTCATCACCCCCAACTCCTTATGTATACTTGTTGACCAACCTGTTTACAAGAGAAACACCAAGTGATTAGTGCTACTAAATGTGAGGCAGTCGAAACTCCAAACATCCCAGTAGAAAGGATCACCATCATGCATTTCCTTGGCTAAACATAACAGAAACATGAAAATAAGCAAAACTGAATATCACTGAAGCTATCAACATCATGAACCCCAACTTCTCTACATGTTCTGTCCAACCTAACATGGATAAGGCACAACTGAATAACACCAAAGTAGTGAACTCTGTGTAACCCAACTTCTCCAGATGTTAGGTTATATTCTCAGACCAACAACAGAGTTTTTACTTTACAAACCTTTTTGACATGTAATTGTACACCAGTCAATTCAGTGATTCGCATAGATTAACCACACAACCCAAAAGATGACAAACAAAAATGTAATATGCAAGAAAGAAAGAATGCAAACAAGGAAATAAAAGAATTACAGACATACCACAACCAATAACCAGTGCTAGACAGTGGTGTTATGTCAACACTGGTGTTCTAACATTCTTACACAATGCACATGCCAAGAGAATTTCTCAAACTGAAGAACCTCTCAGAATCTAAGGGCTTAGTGAACATATCAGCAAGCCGATTGTTTGTCTCAATGTGTTCAATGTTTATTAACTTGTGCTCAACCATGTTTCTCAAATAATGATGCCTTATATCTATGTGCTTAGTTCTAGAATGTTGCACATGATTCTTAGAGATACTGATAGCACGAAGATTATCACAGAACATAAGTAAGGTGTCACTATCCAACCCATAATCCAGCAACATGTGTTTGAGCCACACAAGCTGGGTGACACAACTGCCTGATGATATGTACTTAGATTCAGCAGTGGATAGAGACACACAGTTTTGCTTTCTGCTATACCATGAGACCAAATTGTTCCCTAGATCCAAATTGTTCTCTGCTTTCAGATACATTTTTAGGTTCTATGGCAGAGACAAAACACGAGGCATTATCAACAGTACATGTGAAGTTCACACAGACACATAGTTTAACAATATCTCTATAATTCAGTCTCTCTTTGTTGCGTGTCCTTACCCGTTCAGTGATCTCACCTATTACTTGAGATGTTGGATGGTCTTTCTGAATCCTAGTAGGGGGATCTCTTCTAGGTTTAGTGCCACCTTCGTTTTTTGGGTCAGACTCTTCTGTTGTTAGTCTAACATCCAATCTGGCCGATGTTAGTCTAACATCCGTTTCTGTCTCCAGCTCAGTGGTGCCAACTTCAAGTTCCAGTGTTGGAATAACATTCTCAGTTTCCAATGTTGGTTCAACATTAGAAACTGAAATGTCACCAGTACCTGTTTCAAGAGTGAAGTCATCAAACACAACATTCACATATTCTTGAACAGTCTTTAATCTAGGATTATAGACTCTAAAAGAAGTATTGTTGGCAGAGTAACCTACAAAGATGCATTTCTCACTTTTTGGATCAAATTTACTCAGATAATCTCAGTCATTTAGCAGATAACAGTCACATCCAAACTCATGAAAATATGCAATATTTGTCTTTACACCCTTCAAGATTGCATAAGGTGTCGTATTAGTTCCAGGTCTAAGATACACTTTGTTACTAATGTGACAAGCAGTATTTAAGGCTTCGGCCCAAAGTCATTTAGATAAATCTTTAGCATTTAACATAACTCTGGCCATTTCTTGAAGAGTTCAATTTTTTCTTTCAGCAATACCATTCTGCTGAGGTGTCTTAGAAGCTGAATACTCATGAAAGATGCATTTAGCATTACAGTAGTTGTCAAAATTAGCATTCTCAAATTCCTTTCCATGATCAGGCCTAATCTTAGACAAAGTAGAACCATACAGGGTTTTGATGCTAGCACAAAGAATTTTGAATTGATCAAAGCTTCAGATATTTCTCTAAGAAACTTTACCCATGCATATCTAGAGAAATCATCTACAATAACAAAGGCATATTTCTTACCACTCAAACTACTTACCTCAATAGGACCCATTAAGTCCATATGCAGCAATTTAAAACACCTACTAGTTCTAAGAGTAGCACTCTGTACCTATAGGGGTGTATGAACAGCTCTGGTTTGCTTACCTTTGAAGCAATCACCACACACAAGCTTACCTGGACTGGTTAGCTTAGGAAAACCTCTTACAACATCAACTTTCTGTAATTTCTCCAAGTTTCTATAGTGCACATGTCCCAGTTTCCTATGCCATACAGAAGCTTCATCTATCTTGGCATGGAAACATTCTGCTTCTTCCTGAGCCAGATAGCAGTTGTCTTTAGATCTAGTACATGTCATAATAAGGACATTGTCACTATCATAAACATCACAAGACACTTTGTCAAAAGTAACTAGCAGATCATCATCACAGAGTTGACTAATGCTAATTAAATTTGCTTTAAACCCATCAACCAACATAACATCCTTGAGCGGTGGAAATCCTTCAACATTGAGTGTCCCCTTTCCAATGATTTCCCCTTTGGTGCCTCCTCCATAGGTGACAGTTCCAACACTTAGGGGAATCATCTGTTTAAGGTTCACTTTGTTGCATGTCATGTGTCTTGAGCATTCACTGTCAAAGTGTCACTTACCTGAAAGGTTAGAGTAAATAGCAAAGAAAACCACATTGCACACAATCTTGATCTTAGGGGATTCCACCTTTTCAATCCAAGTTCTACCTTTCTGTCCAGAACCTAATGTTGGACTAACATCAGGAACAGTTGTTGGTTTAACATTAGCCACAGACGCTGTTTTTTTTACCACTTTCTTTCAAATATTTTTTACAGAATGGCTTAATGTGGCCTGGTTGAAAACAGTATTCACAGATAAAGGTAGGTTTACTTTTTGCTAAGTTGACAGGACCAGAACTCAATTTTGAAGATTCTTTGACAAAGCTAGTTTTAAGGTAGGAAGAATTCACATCACAAGAGGAAGATTTCTCAACAAAACCTAGACCATTTGTACCTGCATTACCCAGATTCAGTACCTCATCAAGTTTGCAAGTTCCTGAATTCCATTTTGCAATGATCTAACTGTCTTTCTTGAGTTTTTCTTTTACCACTTTCAGCTCAGCTTCTGCTCTGTCAAGATCTCTTTCATAGAGTTTCATCATGTTCTTCAAACACTCAATATCAAATTTCAAGGCTTTATTACTTTTGATGAGCATTATGTTCTCTCTTTCAAGTTTGATGAATGTAGAATGAAGATCATCTATGATTTTCTCATGGGACAGTTCTCCAACGAAGTAGTATTCCTCCTCCAGATCAACTGAACCATGAAAACAATTAAAGTTAGTATCATCAGAATCAGAGTAAATACCAGAATTAACCTTTAAGTCATTGTTGTCCCAATTTCCAAGGAAGATCTCACGTGTTGTTGTTGGTTCCTCAATGATAAAGTACCATTGTGGGTCATTGCAGTTTCTGGAATATTCTCCTGACCAGTTAATCTGAGTGTAGAGCGCAGCAGTGTTGATTTATTCTGAGTGTTCATCGACACTTGATCCAGAGTTGAAATCAGCTTCATCGAAATCATCTACACAAACCCAATGAGAGTTCCCTCTTTCTCGGAGGGTGTTAGCACATTCATATTTAAAATGACCAAACCCTTTACATTCATAGCACTGGACATCTATCAATTTCTCAACATCTTGATGAGTGCTCTTTGATGCCATGTACTTTAAGAATTAAGGGGGTAGCGTCTTATAACCAGGACTAGCATTACTAGACTGCTTTTCTTTGCCTTTATCTTTGTAACCTAATTTGCTAAACTTATTTGTAATGTTTCCATAGTTAGAGAAGATCAATTCATGCTCATCATCATCACTTCCTACAGTATCTGAGCTAGTTCCAAGTAAGGCTAAAGCAAGTTGTTTAGTAGACTTACCTAGAAATTCTAGTTCAAATTCTTTTAAAGTTTTCATTAAGGTTTGAAAATCCATATTTGCAAGATCTCTAGACTCATTCATAGCAATTCTTTTGACAGTGAATTTAGTAGACAGGGATCTGAAGGCTTTGTAAACCATGGTTTTATTAGAAATAACAAATCCTAGGTTTTGACATTGGTTAGAAATATCAAGAAGCTTCTCAAAATAGCTATCAATACTGTCATCTTCACCCATCACTAATTTTTCAAAATCTTGAAGAAACTTTCTATGTTTAGAGTCCCTCACAACCACATCTCCCTCACAGTGTAGTTCAAGAATATCCCATGCAGATTTAGTTGTAGTGCAAGTTTGAATAAGTTTAAACATATGATTACCTGCCCAGCTAAAAATAGCATTGAGAGCCTTTTCATTGAAGCTATAGAGAGCAATCTCATTGGTTGTCCTTTGTCCTTTGGACTTAGGTACCAGATCATCATCTCCATCTCTTGGCAAATAAGGAATAGTGTAGCCTTCCAGAACTGATTCCCATGCTCTTAGGTCAATGAATTTGATGTGGACCCTAGGTCTGATCTTCCAGTATACATAATTGTTTGGTCCTTCCAACACTGGCAATCTGCTGGTATTGGGGTTGGTGTTGTCCATCTTGTCGTATCAACGTTAAACACCGGTGGAACTGGTGCTTGGCTCTTGATACCAATTAAAATTGTTGGATCAGGACTTGATACTTGTCGCACAGTGTTAACCTTGATGTTAGTCTAACACTGATCAGCTCTTCCAATGTTAAGCTGATGTTGGACTCTCGATGTTATCTTAACATCTGTTTAACAAAAGTTAATCGTTAGCACAAATCTACTTGACAGAGAATATAACACAGCGGATAAATAAAGAACACAAGTAGATGTAATTTTAAGAAGATAATATATTAATATGATCTTCTGAGCCGTAGGCAAAATACCACAATGGTTTAACAAAAATGCTTCTCTCAACTCTCAAGCTCCTCACTCTCGAATTGATCGAGCTCAACAAAGCACACAAGAATTCTCTCCTTAAATCCAAACCTAGACTTAATTTGATAATTCACAAACTTTGCAAAACAAGACAAAGACACTCGACTATAAAGATTTCCTCATGGGATATTTTCGCTCTTGCCTTCGTCTTTGTCTTGATGTACTTCACACCTATATATAGGTTCTTGACATGGACTTCAAGGTGTATTGTACACGGTTGGTAATTCCTCTAGTTTCCTTGTCGAACTCCTCTTATTGTTCCTTTGTTAGTAAACTAACTAAGGAAAGACTCCTTCTTCAAATCAGGACTCAACTTGGATGTTTCCTAGTTGCACTCGAACACCTCTTTTATTATATGTTGAGCGGTTAACTTTAATTAAGGAAACTTATCATTATGGAAACTTTGAGCGATCAACCTATGACAAGTTTGTTTCATGAATAATAACCAATGACAATCACAACTGTGGATCTAGATTAGTTAAGTGAATAAAGCAAAACAATAATTAAGATATTCAAAACAAGATTGTAAAAGCAGATTCTACCAGCCAATGTTACTCTAACATTGAACTTCTAACTTTGCCAAAATACTTGCACTTTCACGTTTGTTTTGAACAGTTTGCCCATTTGGATTCCTTTTTTCGTGCATTTCTCGTTTAACTTTCGCGATTGTTCGATCACTTATCTATTTGCATTTTTAGCTTGCCTTTTCTTTCAAATGTGATTTTCGCAATTCACTTCTTATTTTGACAATTTATATGTCGTATTGTACTGTAGAAAGGCTTCGACACATGTTTTTAATGTCTTTTTTTTGCACCGATCGTTGGTTAACTTTTACTAATATCATGGGATTTTTGGTTAGCCTTTTTCGTTTTAGACAGAGTGTCCATCCCGTTTCTTTGTCTTTGAGGGATTATTAGTTAGCACTTGTCGTTTTAGACAGAGGGTCCATCATGTTTCTTTGTCTTTGGAGATTTACGATTAGCACTTGTCATTTTAGACAGCGTGTCCATCCCGTTTCTTCGTCTTTAGGGATTTACGGTTAGCACTTATCGTTTTAGACAATGTCCGTCCCATTTCTTTGTCTTTAGGGATTCACGGTTTGCACTTGTCGTTTTAGATAGAGTGTATGTCCCGTCTCTTCGTCTTTAGGGATTCACGGTTAGCACTTGTCGTTTTAGACAGAGTGTCTGTCCCGTTTCTTCGTCTTGGAGCCTCCTTGGGTCCTGCAATTCATCGATGTTACGCATTTAACCTTGCGATACAGGATTCTGCATTTTCTACATTTTCTATGATAGTAATTTAACAAATAAAATCAAAAGTATCTCGCGTGGAGATATAATCATATTAGAAATAAGTTAGAGCTCGCCTTTAAGCTCAGTTGCCTATGTTTCCCGAGGGTGTCCTCGGGACTCAATTATTCGATGTCCTTGTTTTAGGTTAGTACATAGAAGCCCCTCATACTCATCAAGGTAGAGGGGACGAATAAAAGTTGTTCAAAATATGCAAAACACTAAAGACTTGCAAAAATGAGAAAATAGTGATTCAATCAATCTGCTCCAACTCCATGAGTCCCATAGCATTCATCGCTTCTTGTTCTTCCTGCGGCTGCAATCTGAGCGAAGCCACATAACATTGCCAACCGTCCCTATGATTTGCTACAACTTCACCCGTTCCTGCAGGAGTTGAGAATTTTACCATTTGATGGTAGGTTGATGGTGGTGCCTGAAAAGCGTTCAGCGCTGGCCTTCCCAAAATGGCGTTGTATGGGAAAGGCATATCAATCACGGCATAATCTGCCAGCAGTGTTCTTCTTTGGGGTGCGGTTTCCAGTGAAGTCGGGAGTGAAACCATTCCACGGGGAACTATTTTTGGGCCTCGGAAACCATGAAGTGAGGTTCTGACCAGCTCTAATCTCTGGTCTCCCAACCCCATTTTCTCCCATGTTAACCTCATCAATACATTCACGGAACTGCCCTAGTACACCTTTCATCAGGCCAAAATTGGCTATGTCTACCTTTATCAGACAATTCAATTTTCCTGCTTGAATGGCTTGAGCGCTCAGCTTGCGCATGTCTGCTATCGAAAAAGTGACCTCCTCCTGCGGCATCTCCTCAATTCTCAAAAGATCAACAAAACCGACATAGCAGTCTGATGCTATATCCCTCGTGATCTTCTTCCGGCCCTTTTCTGTTGTTGTCTGCAATTTGGGGGTAATCCAACATATGAGGCATGTCGATCATCTTCTGATTGTCCTTTATCAGAGAACGAGATCTATCCCTATCTATGTGATCCTCCTGCTCCTTCAAAATTCTGACATACTCCACGAGTTTGACATCCTTGATCAATCGCTCGATCTCGTCCCTTAGATCTTTATAATCCTCGGTCTCATGGCCATTCTGTTTGTGGTATTTACAGTAATAGGTCGACAACCTCGTTGCCTTGGAGTCTCTCATCTGTCTTAGCTCTTTCAGCCACGCTTTCCTCTTTGTCGTCCCAAACACTGCCATGATACTAGCATTTAGGGGCGTATATCGTCTCGGCAATGTATTTATGTACCTGTTATTCATGTTCCTGTTGCGGTTTTGATCCTTTCTTCCTCTCTCTTCTTCTTTTGGGGGTGCAACAACAACTGCCATGGTGGCCATCATATCCTCGCGGTGCACCACTTGCTGCGCGATCTTGTTTATCTCCTCAATCGTCTTGGGCTTCAATCTGAGTAGATCCTCGCTGAACACCACGTTGTTGGTCGCACAGAAGATTATACTCATGATCATTTCTCCTCTGGGGCAATCTATCCTTAGTAGTTCCGTGTTGAAGCGGCTCATGAAGTCCTTCAGGGTTTCTCTTGCGCCCTGAGTGATGGAGTACAGATGGGAGTGGGTCCAGCACCAATCTTGACTAACTTGATAATTGATTCTCAAATATTTTCCTCAGCTGCTTGTAAGTTTTAATCGATCCCGGAGCAATTCGGATAAACCAATCCAGTGTTACCCCGACCAAGGTAGTGGCAAATATTATGGCTTGCATTGTGTCCAGTCGAAATAGATGATCGTGGGGATCCGTCTTTCCATCGTAAGGTTTCAGCTCGGGTATTTTCTCCTCATGTCCCAGAATTTTCGCCTCTATCTCTTCACAAAAAGGGGTACTCCAGAGGGTACTTCCCAAGCGCTCCATTCTGTTTTCTACGACCGCTCTTTCTCTCTCGAGCCTTTCTAATTTCCTTATTTCTTCAGCTTATTCCCTTCTGGAGTCATTGCCACGACTTTCCCTGCGTCTTCTCATATTGTTCTCCTCGTGTCTTCTCAGGTCGTCGTGTCGGCTTTCCTCTCTTCTCCTTGTGTCGTGGTGCCTCTTCGATTGCACCTCTACTGAGTTGGATCTTCCCCTTCGGTGGTCCGCATGGGCTTTGTCTCTGTTTCTCACATCTGGGCCCTTGGCCACAGATTGCTGCTCTCGCACGCTCTCACCGCGAACTATAGGCGGGGGCGTTTGCATTGGTGGTGCGGGCAGTGCCGCAGCAACTGCAGATCGAACCATTGTCATAATCTCATCTCTGAGAGCACTTGGTAGTGAAGCTATCGTGGTTGTCGCCCATGTTGCGCCTGCATCCGGCGTAGGCCGGTCTTCTCCTAATGGTCTAGACAAGTTGCTCCTCGCGGGCGTGGGCACTGTGGCGGGTAAGGTTGATGGTCCTACAGTTGTTGGGATAGTCTAATTCGTCGTTGCTCGTTCTACTTCAGCATTTTTACTTTCAATTGCTCTACTTTGCGATCTTGTCATTCTAGATGTCATGCCTAATTAACTGGGAAATGTGGTGTTCCCACAGACGGTGCCAATATTTTGGTCTTATTTCGTCCGGGTTACACCTGTCACTGTTACAATGGGCCTCATAGATGCCAAAATAATGCTAATCGGATATAGATCGGACTAGCTTGGTCTGGAACACCTAATACAAGCTAACTAAGCAATACAAGTAGAAATACAATAAATCTCATGTAGATCGAATTTTCGAGATTCGATTGATTGAATGTCGAATCGTCCCTGTTCGAGACTGTGTACGTCGAACCGGGTGAGTATCGAATCGGATTGCTTCGATACTGAGTATGTCGGATTGATCTATATCGAATGTGGAAGCTTCGATATAGTAATGGTCAAGCTCGTTGTATATCGAATTGTGAGGCTTCGATCGAATGAAGATCAAGTTGTTGTGTATCGAATCAGAATGCTTCGATATTGAGTAGGATGCTTCGATATTGAATAGTCGAGAGATAGTATTGAATGCGTCCTGAGAATATCAGGGGACGGAGTATTTATAGATCCTGTGTCGTGGACCCTAGTGGTACTTGGGGAATGAATATCTAATCGTGCTGATTCGATCTATTTCTTAGATCGAATCGTGCGCATTCGACATTCATTTAAAGTCGAATTCCTTTGTTCGATCTACAATTTTATGGACCTTTCTTTATGGGCACCCCAATATTTATATTGGGCATTTCTTAAAATATATCCATCACAAAGCTTTGACAATCTAGGCTGTCTACATGACTCAACCTTAATTGAAAATTCGAAACGTATTTAGTACAATTTTAGGTGACTGTAATAATTAATAAATCACAAGAGAAGATTCAATAATCCATTAATTATGGATACCAGGAAAAGTGATTACCATTATTATCTCCAAAGGGCAATCCGCACATAGGCACATAACAAACCGGAGTTGAATATTATGAAAATATTGATACCTGATCGTTAAGTCACATGTACAAGGGTACTTAATATCGTGCCTATGAAGTCGACCTATATCCACAGCTTAATAATTAATTCCAGTAGCTAGCTGGATCCAACTGCTTTATTTTCTTGTAAATGACCTCACCAAATCAGTTGCCAACTTATGCGTTAGACAACTAGATCCATTATTGTAACATTTTAATTTCATTTCATAGACTTCCTACAATCACGCAAAATTGTGTTCTACCGTCCTCGCATATCATAAGATTTTGCTTTCTCAATTCAGTGTAACTAACACCTAGGACGTTTCATATTCCGGAGTTAAGAGGATATCAGCCGCAAAATCCAAAGATAAGTAGAAGATAAGATCACTCACGTTATACCTCATACGTACAATTAAAACTAGGGTTTTTGGCAGAAAGCCCCCCTTGTTGTTTGAAACAGGCAAGAAACCCCCCTGTGAAATAAAAAGAAGTAGAAAACCCCCATGTGTATTGAAATACGTAGCAAATAACCCCCTTTTGTACGAGAGTGTGATACACTTGCCAAGAAGTGAGAGTGGGAATTAATATTCTCTTATAAAATAACTTGGGTTTTTGGCAGAAAGCCCCCCTGTGTTATTTGAAACGGGCAAAAAACCCCCCTCGAAATGAAAAAAAGTAACAAAACAATCCCTCATATTATGATAATAGACAAATAATGCCAATAATTTAGAAAACTATCTGAATAACCTCTAAAAATTAAAAACTTCAAATAAGTCCATATAATTTCGACATAATTGCAAATTATCCATCTTCAAAAAACTTATGCACTTTTGCCTACATTTTTTGCTGTAATTTTTTGGTATTGTTAAAAATTTGTCGGTAAAACTCTTATTTTGAAATGTATCTCTTCTAAAATATTTTGAAATGTAAATTTTTTTTGGACTTGTACGTACAATTAAAGTAGTACAAATTTAGAAAACTCATAGAAGTTCATCACATGAAATATAACAAAATTTTACATAAAATTATTTCTGGTGTAAAAAAAGGAGAAAATTATTATTTATGCCCAATAATTTTGCCAAAAATTATTTCTGGGGAAGATGACATTTTTCACTTTTTTTTGGATTTCACTAATTAAAAAAATAAATTTTCACTTAATTATATTAATTTATTAAAGTACTTATATATTTTAATAAATATTACGAAAATATAAGTTCATTTAAATATTAGAATAAGTTAATTTTAAAATTTACAGTAACATAATTAGATGCGTTCAAGAATCCAATATATTTTTTTAAAATAATTAAGCATAAATATAAAATGGGAAAATGGTGGGAGAAGAAATGACTATTTTTTAATTTGGGGGTAAATGAGTCATTTCTGGTGAAAATACGTATAAAGAAAGAAAATACGTATAAAGAAAGAGAAGGGGGGCAGTGTGCTATGATTTGTTTAACACACGGGGTGTTTTTGCCTATTTTGTTTTCATAGGGGGGTTTCTTGCCTCTTTTCCGTAACACAGGGGGGTTTCTTGCTAGTGGCCCTTAAAACTAAACTGGAAAAAAGGAAAAACGAGTTATTCATGATATTATCTTAACCTTACTTCATTCACGTTATATAACCCGCTGGTACTTTTTCTTGATTCTTTTTTTGTTGATGACTATTGACTAGTACCTTACGGCAAGATTTTTTATGACACGCAAATTAGGTCTGCTTTTACTCGTCAGAGAATTTGCCTTTTTCCTATTACCAAGACGTAAGGCTTAACTGCAAATAAATCGTTTACCGGGTGTTGGGACAAGGAAGAGTGCATTTTTCTGCGGAGGTTTCTATTTCCATCAAACTTGTCATCAACGTTCAGCATATAACCAAATATTTTATAATTTTCTGAACGCTCTGCTGTAACTTGATTTCTGCCCAGTGCACGTTTATATTTTCATACTCGTGTGTGTGTATATTTATATACATCATATGGATACGTGAACTTGTATAACGCTTACAAGAGGATAACGCTTACAAGATCTCAAGAGGATAACGCTTACAAGATTACAATTGCACCCCTCGTATAAAGTTAAGACTAATTAATGTTAAATTTCTGGAATAATACACATTACCACGCTCTTCGAGTTCGGGTATCCTCTAATGGTGCCTAACAGAATCCCAGCAACTATTTAGACCTATCCTTCAACCTGCCTAAATCTGCATGTTCATCAGCCTACCCAAAAACCTTGAGCCTATAATTCTAAAAACACGGAAAAACCGACAAGGCTATTCAAATATGCATATAACAATGCTGAAAACCAAAGAATAAATCAAAGTCTTTTTACTAAACCAAAGAGTTCATTCAACATCTTGCAACATGAATTTACTGGCTGACACGAACTCAACTCCTCTGCAAATCTGTCATGAGTTTGATGATCGAGCTCTGCATGAAAAAGGGAAAGCAAATTTAACATAGACCAAGACCGCACACGCAAGACAGACAAAAGAGATTGTATAATGCAGTTTACACTTTTAATAGCCATGGATCTAGACAGTCGATGACTGCGTCTAATCAGCAATGCGGGTTATTTTGTTGCCCTTTATATATACTAATATTGTACACAGTATCATATCAGAGCAAATAAAGTAAAAATCGGTATACCAGATCACAAAATGCTCATATCATTCACTGAACAAGGAGAAATTTCCTTATGTAATAACACATTTTGAGGACAGGAAATCCATAAGGCGTTCAAGCCTTTGCTTTGAAACAACAACGCGAACAAGGCATAAATACGAGACTACCAACAAAAATGCATATGCCATCCCAAAGTGGCACAAGCACTAGGGTAAAGAAACTGGCCCACATACGATTGAAGAACGTCGACAATGCTACATATTACATATATATAAATAAAAGCGCAATCAGTGCTGAAACTTAAATACATATTACATATATATATGTATATTTGTGTTTTTTCTTTATTATTAGGCCACTCTCATTACATAAGTTTGACCTTCTGGCTCAGTTGTGAAGCAAAGTGAGCCTCAGCTCACCATTAAGCTTTCATCTTGACCCAAACCTTAAATCCACATGAGAACTCGAAAGCTTGAACCAAGCAACTGCGGCCCTATTTCAATAATTCTCTAACCCTTACATACATTCACACATTGTGAAGCTCTTTAAAATCACAAAAAAACAAAATAAGGTAAGATTTAATCAACCAGCTAAAAGAAAATCCACAAAAAAGATATGAATTATTGTACCATTAAAATTCATAAAATATTTAAATTTCAACAATAAAAAAGCAAGTTTCTAAATTCTAAGAAGAATATAAAATACCAAATAAGAAAGTTTATGGACAAAATATGGATGAACCAATAACAAAAAGAAGCAAAATAAACCTTTTAAAAAACGCATTTCCTGCATAAAACTAACAATTCATTTCTTGCCATCAAATTCATTTCCAATCTTCCACAATTCTGCTCTGCCTTTGCCATCTACATCCATTTCTCTCCTCTCCCCCAAATTATTTATTCCTTATCCTCTTCACAATTGTTTCCCACCCAAATTTTGCACATCTTTCTCAATCAGAAAACCCAACAATCTATCTGCCATTGTCAATCTTTCGTGTCAAACGAAGAAAAAAGAATTACATTCGGCAGTAGATAGCTAGGTCAACAGAGCAAGTCAACTAGCTCATTTTTCATGTCTATTATTTTGAGTGGCAGTTCCAGGATTTATACATTGTTGTGGGGCGGGGTACCAAATGTTTTTAAAGAACAATAGGCAAGAAACAGGATTTCGTGATTTTAGTACATGAAAATTAATTAAATAGTAGAGGTTTTTGTACTAAGTTTCTAACATTGAAGCGATCAGATGAATCAGATCTCGGGTTGGCCTTTGAGTTGCAAGGGGTTTTTTATCAATTAAAATAATACATAGAGTTAATTGCTAATCAGACATATACATAGGTAAGCTTTGCAATTGTTAATAAAATAAATCTACAGGTAAAAAAAAAAAATTAATAGGGGGAGCTATCAGCGACCCACTGCATACGCCCCTTGATTATTTTGATGATGCGAGTTAAGTTTTCTAATCTTAGTGAAGACATTGTGAGATCCTCAATTTGTTTTTCTTTTGTATCTTAACATAATTCAAATCTTCTAAATTACCAGTGAACTCTTCTGACATGGGTCATTAAAAGCCCTTCTTTTGAGTACTTCATGAATTAAAATTAATTATATGATTTGTTTGTGTACCATAAGCGATACAAGTACTTCAGCTTTAAAAGCTCAAATAACTCGGCCCCAACTATTCTAAATTAATATTCTTTATTAAGCCCTACTATATCATATAAAATCTTGGGGGGTTTTCCCCCTATGCATCAGTCATGCTTTGGTCATTCTCCCCATGCTGCTTTGCTGTTGCTGCTCACAATTAAACTTTTGGCAAGCCCACTGTTGACATGCACATTCCTCTTTGAATATGAATACTTGTTTATTATCTTAAATTTAGAGGAGTTATCTCACAGATGGCCCAAACAAACCAAGGTTTGTTTATAATATTATATAAGCTGTTCGAGAATCCAACCATGCATGCATGTATGTCACAAGAAAATTAGTTACAAAGGGCATCATATGAGTTCATTTTGTGTCTATGTGTAGAGTATGTACGTTCTTGAGCAAATTCAAAAGTGGAAGAAACTAATGATTGGTATATGTTTGAGAATATTATTTCATTCAACTAATGTTTAAATATGTAATGTAGGATCAGCATTTCAGGGTAATATCACGAATTAACACAAAGAAATTTGAATAACTCTTTTACTATATTGAACTGAATATTTTGAAATCATAGACATGGTTAACAGAGGCATTTTGTTCTTTCAAGGAGTTAGGAACCCAATTTCTGATTTCACGAGATCTATTAATTAACCATGTTTATTCAATTTATAAAATGCGAGTAATCCAATTCCGCAGGGTCAAACTGTAATATATACCCTCCAAAGTTTATCCTAAATTACATATTAAAACTTTAGCTCTATTAATAATCATAGTTACCTCAATTTTCAAACTTTGCAAAAGAATCACACTACTACACATACACAACAGAATAAATAGCATGCCCGCTATTCCCAATATAATCTCAGTAGACACGCATGCATGGTTGGATTCATACACACTTTTTACAATATTATAAACAGGTCTTTCTTTTCTTTGGGCCACCCACTAAATAACACCTCTTAAATTAAAACAATAAACAAGTGATCCCATTCAAGAAAGCATGTGTATATCACATTAATTTATATTACGAAGGAGTGAAAGAATCGATTTCAATATCAATCCACCTTTGATTAGGAGAATAAGCCTCTTCTATCAGTTGTTTTTTAAATAACCATAGGCACAACACTGGCCTAGGACAAAACTAAAGGTAACAAAAGGAGCAAAAGTTACAGACAATAAAAAAGAAAGAGGCGTCGGGAAATTGATTGAAACCGACATTGATTTCGTACAGGAAAAAGAACCTTAATTCTTATTCACTATAATAGGCTTTAACACTTAATACTTGTTAGTATAGATACTAACTAGTTATTTGGGCTTTTGACTTGAATAACTTGTAGGATCCGAACATATTGACCTTTAATTAGCCTAACTCTTCAAAAAGACTTATAATGAACCAAATCACAAGAGTTCGCTATCAAAAATTAAGATTTTTTTTTCCACTCTGGGAAGAAGGCTCGAGTCAAATTAAGATGAAAAGACGCGCGGGGGGGGGGGGGGCAAAAAAGAAGACAACCAAATTCAAATCTCTACATTTTGGATGCAAGCATTCCTACTTAAAAGGATGATGATCTAAGCAAGTTCACCCAATCATATCAGCACTAGTCATCTAACAATAATACATCGGCTCGATCTATCTTCATTACTTTACTTCTATACATTGTTACATTATACTGAAATTAATTACGAGAAACTTGTTCGACCACACACATGCCATCAATCTCTACCAGTCTCATTATTTACCAAACTTCACCACCAGAAGTGCTGCTCATCAGCAGCACCACGTAGTTGCGATACAATGCAAACACACTGCAGAACAGTTAAGATCTAAGTTGTGTTCTTATGGAAGGCATCACCGTTTGATTGAGGTTTATATTTGCTATATTTCCCTTTGTTTGCAGTTGCAAAGTAATATTTTTCTCCTCATTCAGACAGTTCTTTTCTTGTTCATGACTATGAATCACCTTTCTTTTCAGTATTCCTGTTTTTTATCTTCTTTTTTCCGGAAGCAGTGATGACTTTGTCTCTAGGGTGCTTCGAATACTTCCAACCGAAAATATTGAGACCAGACTCAAACTCCATGTAACTATGTTAATGAACAGTTAAAAACTCATAAAGTCACTTTTCTAAGCCAGCTGAGCTCAAGCCCTAAATCAGTCATAACAGTGAGCTCGAGCTTCAAAGTTAGGTTCCATTCGTGTCAATATCCACCGAAAATCAGTTTGGCTAGTTTGCACTTCCAATTAAATGATATCACCAACTCACATATAGATGAAGACAAAAGGCATCAACAATTTTCACTAGCCCACAAGACTAAATGAATGTACTGTTAGATTAGGTAAGGTGGAAAACAACAATAATAAAAATATTTTGATTCATAGAAGATTGTGTACCTTAGCTAATTCGATGATGGTAGCTAAGAACCACTCAAATTCTCAACTGCAACAACTGAAGACAAATTAAAAAATCAAGCACCGCTTTCTCAGCCAGCTGCTTTTATTGCTCCCAGCTCGTCAATCTTTGAGCTCTTGTGCTGTATGAATATCAAGGTGTAAGATGCATAATTCGAAACGCATTAACAAGCAAGATGGAGAGGTGATATGACAAGAATCAGTTGACTTCAGTACTATAAGTTCAGACAAGTAAAACAGTTGCGATGACCACTTTTTACCTTACTTTTCTTGTGTTTATGAATGTTGTTTGCATCTTCATCTCCATCATGCTTTCTCTTCTGAAATTACGAAACAGATTCAGACGGATATATAATGAGAGGGAAGAGTGGTTTGAACCAATAAAATCCAAGTTAAATCTGTTGATATTCCCTCAAAATAATTCACGAGTCGCTTTACATAAATGTCAAACCGCCAGACAGTGACACCCCACGTAATTAGAGAGCTAGAAGATCAAACCTTTTCGTGGTGTTTTCTGGAGTGATCGTTGCCAGATTCAAGATGACCACTTTTTTCTTTTTTCTTTTCCTTTTCCTTGTCCTTGTCCTTGTCTTTGCTTCGATCTTTATGCCGGTGTTTATGTTTCTTGTGCTCCTTATCTCTATCTTTTTCTTTGTCCTTGTGCCTTTTGTGCTTCTTCTCCTTGTCTTTAGATTCAGATTTAGATTTTCCAGCAACTGTTGGGGTGCCCTTTTCAGACTATAAAACAGTATCACTATATATCAGCAAGGCGCAACATATTGAAACAAAAGGAAGATTCTGAAGTAAATTAGGCTTTTTAATTCTAGTTTAGAAGGTTAAAGACAAACATAAAGCGGCCAGATAAAATTTGTAAAATCGATGAGTATGCAGTACTCACAGGAGGCAGATCAACCGGAGCTGTTTCCCTTAGTTGAAATGCTTCCCGAAGAATATCAACGTCAAAAGGTTGTATGCGTCTATTAGTTTCTCTAGATAAGTGTGTATCTTGAATGAGTTGGCTCAATTGCATCCCCTCCCCTTTTCTGATTTCTGTGTCTCCGACCACGTGATGAAGGTAGTGGGTGTCGGAAATTGCCACTGGAAGTGACCTCTTGCAGAAGAAATCATGGTGAGGCAACAATCTGTACTGACTTATAAGATCCACTGCGCCTGTAAGTTCTCGTGGCCCTAAAGCATGAAGTTGGAGAAGCGTCAGAGTTTAACTAATAAAAATGGAGATATATCTGAAACACCAAGTCCGTTTTCTCTAAAAAAAAAGTATATATTGGACACACGTACACTATTGAATTATACAAGTTGAATTAAAGGACTGCAGAAAAAAAAGGGGGGAAGACTGCCAATGAGAAAGTAGACATAAGCAATTGTATACGGCTTCAAAGGAAAAAAGTCCGTCTCGGTCTTACAGCAGTTGCTCTTCATCTAGCTATCATTAATTATACCATCAATGAAACATTAACTAAGGAGAAATTACTTTTCAACATAATTGAATGAAGCACTACTTCACTCATTCCAAATTTTACTTTCCATTGTTCAAACTACAAAGTACTTAATGTTGGACTCTTAAAATACAAAATGCTCAAAGGGTGAATATAGTTGAAATTTGCATGACTAATTGGATGAGCAGTAGCACAAGAAACCCCATTTGCGTTAAGGCAGGTCTAGCATCCATATAAGACAAAAATTGATTGAGACGGTTAAGCAGTGAAACACATAAAGCTACAGTTGCAATAATACAAGAGTCTTATCAAGTTAGGAAAACGATAATACAAAGGAATAGCAGAAAAAAACTAATTAGAGTTGACACATAGAGGAAAAGAATTTCACGGAAAAGCTCTTTCAAATCAAAATGAGCGTCTTCTGAGAATTCTTATTGGATTGTGGGTTTTTTTGGGTTCATATATTCTACCAAGATTTATAGAGATTAACTGCTGGTTGTTGTACCTGTTTTTTTTAGAATAAAGAAAGCCACAAATGTTCCTTGTGAATAAGCTCTATATAACTGTACAACAATTTTTCCAGGCTATATCTTCTCTTTTATCTCAACTTAATGGATCTACCTTTACATATAGATCACCATACAATAAAAACATGCTTCTCACAAAATAGAATCAATTATTCATATGAAGAATTAAACAATACAGGAAAGTAATATAGTAGATCGATTGCATATGTTTTATGATTAAAGAAGAAAAATCAGAACCAACAGGAAATTAGTGATAACTGATTTCATCAAATGACCCTAGATACCGTGTTTTTTGGTTTTAAATACTAATACAGTTATAACTATCAAACCTGAATCCTTCTAACAGTATCTTCATATCTGAAAGTAATCATTACTGCCTATCAGCAGAAATATGATTTTACGAATTCATTTGGTTGAAATTACAAAACCATTTAAAAAAGATAGATGAATGAACTGTTCAAAAGATCCATTATCAATACCTCTTCCAAACTTCTTAAAATCAGGATCCATGAATCAGCATCCAATATCAAGGTAGAACATCATTGCCTGATATTTACTGAAACAACAAGAACAATTTATGACTGTTCAGCTTAAACAGCAATTTGATTTTCTAAGCTTGCATGTCATATGTCCAGCAAACCATTATGAAAAGGTAAAACTACATCAAAGAAACATCAGAACAGAGCAGTCATGTAAGGAATCCTTACAAATATAAAAATAAAAAATAAAAAAAAAAAAAAAAAAAAACAGGAGTGGGTGCATGCACGAGAAAGATGCCATGGAACCTGGTTTGAAGAAGATAGCTGGCTAAAACAAGAAAAAGTAACCATAGACTTAAAGTTGATATTTAGTGATGCCAAACCACATAAACACAAAAAAAATAACTCGTGTGGACATAAGTACAGATGCCAACTACAATGTATTGAGTCTAAACTATACTGTGTATTGTTTATAGATTTAAGCAAAGCTCTAATACAACTGCTTTCTTGAATAATCAAGTGATATTCAGATCACATAACAGTTAATTGTATAACAAGAGAACTGTAAAGTCACATCAAACGTGCCTTTGAATTTTCAAATTGGTTGGTTCGATAGAGGAATACAGTATACCACGGGCCTATCACACCTTTCCATAAAATTCTCAACAGAACAAGTTCTAGAAAACAATATCATGAAAGAACGGAGGAAATTTTATAAAACTAAGCTACTTCTTTCTGCGTCACTGTGTATGGTATAAATACTTTGATGAGCCCAAGAAAAATTCTGAACTTCAGGCTAGTAAAGCGGCATGTCATGAAACAAAAGGAACTGCAACATTAAAACAGAGGCATACATGATGTTGCAGCATGGCCATAAATTCTATTTCAAATCGAGTTTCAAATCTAAGCACTAAAGCACTTCTCAAGATTCAACAAGCAAATTGGGGCCAGCTCACCAGATTTCAAAATCATTTAGCGGCTGCCGTATCTACCTGAAGTTTTCAAATTTTTTCAACCTGCAGGATAATTAATAGTTTTGACTTCAGTTCCAACGGGATCAATTAATGCAAAGAAGGACAATACTTAGTTTTTGTTAGAAATTTTGCATAACTCGTCGTGTACTTCAGTGTTAAATATGATAGCTCTAAATATCATGACAAAATAATGCATCAAAAAATTTAAAACATGGATAATACACTCATTTACTTTCATTCGGATTCTTCTTTGAATGCGAATGTTTATAACACATTTCTCTTCTTCAAAACTACAATGCTGCCATTCAGTTTCAATTAGAATCAGTAACGAAAGTATAAGCTAATAGCAAGCTAATGGGACTTTTCCTTAACTAACACTAGTCAAACAGCATCAGAAATACAAATCGATTAAATAAAGTCTGTTTTTTTCCAAATTTAAGTGCGTCTTTTTAGATTTAACTCGTGGAATTCGGCGCCCATAATTTTGAACCAAACTTGAAGGAGTTAAACGAACTAACTGGTAATAACCTATATCTGCCTCTAGCCAACTTAGGAGTTAAATGGGAAACAATGATAAAGATGGCACACAGGCATCTCATTTACCCTAACTGAAAACAGAAACCCAGGCCCTTATGTCTTGGAGTATGATTAAAGACCTAAACTTGTGAGGGCTTCATCTCGGCCATTTTTGTGGAAATACCAGTGCTTGCTATTCCTTTCCTCCACTTCTATCAGTACAAGAGACTAGAGAGAGAGAGAAGTTGCAGAAGTTGATCTTTTCTTTTTGTAAACCCGTCTAAAAGATTTGATGTGAAACTTTTCTGACTTGCTCTTGGAAATAGGCAACATACTTAAATGTGCCCTATTTTCCATGGTATTAAAGGTAGTATATCATTTATAAAGTTTCCCAACTCATATGAAGAGGAAATGTTTGTCTTTGAAGTATTTTAACATTTGAGGACACAGAAGATCTGACTTTCTGGTACATTTCTTTTTTTTAATTCGTATGACTTGAGTACATGGGATAGGGATTCCAATATAATTCAAAGACTAAGATTTGCAGTTATATAAAGTTGATTCTCGAACAGTATATACTACATAAGAAGGAATTATCTGGCTGGTCACTGGTATACATTGTTTCTTACTAAATCAAATTCTAACATGGAGCAGCATTAAATCTCATGCAAAAGGAGACGGATCAACATTACACAGAGATTGAAACTAAGAATGATAAGTTGAATAGTAAGAAACTTAAGAGAGAGAAAAGAAGTTTCTACCAAACACATAAAGCCATTTTGCATAATACTAAAATTGACAATAATAATGAAGAAGCCAAACAAAATATTCACATCAAAAGATATAAATTGTAAATCTAATAAATTTTGAAAAATTAAAGAAGAAACTGATGAGAAATCATGAGAACTAAAAATAAGAAATAGAAGCGGGATTATGGAGAACTCGAAACCCTAATTATACAAAACCCTAATTATGATTCAGCGAACAAATCATCATATATTATATATATATGCGGTGAAGTGAAATGAAGTAAAGAGAATTGACCGTTGGAGGCAGGTATACATGCATACATACATAGATACATACCTACCTTCAAGTGATCGCCGCTCCAAGCTTACCAACTAAAAATTCAGCTTAATAATAATAATAATAATAATAATAATAATATCTTAATCCCACTGAGTACTGACTGATTAGATTTAGAGGTACGTAGTTAAATGAATCAAATTGGAGGGAAATAATATTAATAATAATAATAATAATAATTAGGGGGGAATGGAAATGGGATTGAAATTTGGGGGGAATCTGGAGTACGACGGACGGACGGGGATACTTCTCTTTCTCTTTCTCTTTGCTAATTAAATTGACCTTTCAGAAATATGCCGGCTGTCGTTAATTGCATAAAACCACCTTCAACTTTATCGCAATTGTCATATGTGGGCCTTTCGCACCTAATACAAGTTTAAACCGATCAATCCGCTCCAATTTAAAACATTAACTAAATAGTAATGCTCTTATCTTATTAAAAAAAGTCTATGCTAGTAACCTTAGAATTATAAAAAAAAAATTGATGAAGTGTCCATGATTGGACTTCGCACCCCAAAATCAAGGGCCTACCGATAACATTACCAATCTCACGATTCGGCTCACAATTTTACATTTAGTTGTTATTAGGGTTGTGCAAAAGAAATCGGATCGATCGAATCGGATGAAAATCGATCGAATGATCCGATCCGAAAATCGAATCGAATATTTGATCTGACTTTTGATTTTTGCCTTAAGATCGAACCCTCCTTTGATTTGATCCTCGATTTCAGAGGTTAAAAATCGAATCGAATCGAATACTCATCTTATTTTTTAAAAATAAATAAATATATAATAGTATATATATAATATTATATATTTATATATAATGCTAATAAAATGCTACTATTATGACTTGAAGTCTAACTACTTAGAGCTATAATACTTCTGTACAATCTTGAATTGTAACATACTAATTACTAGCAATGATTGTGATTTGCCTTCCTTTTGAGATTTCTATTTGAACACTGGGTTAGTATTTTGTAATGAGAAATCCACTAATGCATCTTAATTTGTTTCAAATTGTCAATGTATTCATGTTTTTTTTTAAAAAAAAATTAGACGTAAAATAATCGATTACCAACCTCGATTTGATCCGATTCGATCCAAATGCACAGCCCTAGTTGTTATACTAAGTTGTGCTATTTCAACTACAAAAAAATGTTTGTTGGGGGCTTTTTTTGGTTTTCTAAATTTTCTTCGATTTGACTTTTGGTACGACAACTCTTTGGTTGTACTTATACTCATGATAAATAGGGTATTTTAGACTACAACTGATACACCCTTGATATCAAATTATGTTCACAATTTGATTTTATTAGGGACTCCAAGAAAAGAGACGAGAATTTAGAGAAAATTAAAATAATTATACATTAAATTCTAAATAACGATTATAATGTCTTGCCGTTAAATAAGAATCTGACTAAGTCTATCTAATTGACCAACTCTTCCACGTACCACGTGCACTAAAATAACAGAATTAATAATGCGATAGAATTTCAAATTAAACAATTAAACAATGTTGAATTAATAACTAATTAACTGCATCTGTGGGCTTCTACTGAATATAATCATAGGCTCAAATATGTGGTCTTCTATTACGTGGAGCAGCAGTCGTAGTGGCTTGGCCAGTATCATTCTCCCTTTCTTCGAGCGAGGATTTGTCCCCAAGGCTTATTAAAGTGGTTGATCATCATGTTCAGGTTCCAACTCTATGTGTAAAATCAGCTGACTCGTTAGTAATCATAGTTAAGAACTCGGCATGCTTACATTTATATCGAGACTCATATCTCTCATCGCAGTTAAAACAGAGTCCTTTAGACCTCCATGATTGCATTTTCGCGTTATTGAGTCGTCGAACAGGCAACGGTGCGGTAGCAAGTGGTGTCGAGAATGTTGTTGTAGGAGTAGGCAAGATGGAACTGGAATTTGAGGTGGACTCCAATTGAGGATAAGTAACACTGGGTCCAGAATCCCAAATTTTGTCCTCAACTAACTTCCATTTTCAATTGTAGTAGGCCGCAAGATTGCAAGTTCGACTCGTATTTCTTTATGGATGCCCGAAATGAAGCAATTTAAGATTCCTTCAGCACTCAACCCCGTAATAAAGTTATAGATTTACTCAAATTGTACTTGATAATCACCAACCGTGGTGGATTTCCTAAACTTAAAAAGGGTCGCTTGTGAGTCTCGTAAGACGATGGGCCTGATCAATGGATAAATCATGCACAATTTTTTTTCACGTGTTTAGTAAAAAATTATGGTGCAACCACTTGTACCAACTCAAGGCCTTCCCCATCATTCGGATTGAAGCAATTTGCAAACGTTGTTAATTAGGAATGTGGTAAAGGGTAAAGTACTAATCAACTTGAAAAAGCCAATCAAGGGGTTTGGTTCCATTGAAAATAGGAAGATCCAACTTTGGGGTTTAGGTTGTTGAAACATCAGGTTTTGAGTGTGGTGAGTGTATGGGCTAGTTTGTGTGGGGTTGGCTACGTGATATGGGGGTATATATGTGTTAGAGGCAGTCGGAATGTCTGTCTCGAGTTTAGAGCGTAGGGACTTGATTTTGGCCGTCAAATGTGTCATAGCCTCATCTTACTGTTGAGATTGATGTTGCATATATTGGTTCAATTTGTCATCTTGCTCTCGTGCTTGACGTGCCATATTCTTGGCAATCTTCTCAGTTTGTTCTTGCACTTCTTGTTGTTGCAAAACTCGCATTTCTGTTGATTTAGCACGTAAATCAGATTGCTGAGATTAATTAGAAGTGTGACTTTGGGTTGGTTTAGGAGGCATGATTTCACTGGATGAAAGCACCAAGTATACACCCTTGATATCAAATTTTGTTCCTAATTCAAGTCCAGAAGAGACTCCAAGAAATTGAGATGAAAATTTGGAGACTTGAAAAATAATTCTTCATTAAACTTCTAAATAACAGATACAATGTCTTGCAATTAAATAGGAAAACAATCTGACTAAGTATGTCTAATTGACTAAGTCTTCCACTTACCCACTATAAACGTGCACAAAAATAACAGAATTAATAATGCGATAGAACTTTAAATTAAACAATGTTGAATTAATAACTAATTAACTATATCGGTGGGCTTATCTACAATATATAATCATAGGCTCCAATAGGTGGTCTCTATTACGTGGAGTAGCAATTAGGGCTCGTTTGGTTGGGTCTTATAGGTCATTTTAGCACACTTTAATATGGATTGAACAGTGTTATTAGGTTCTTTGGTAGCCCAGACTCAAACCCGGGTCATCCATAACTTGACCCGGGCTTCGGCATCAAAATGAATTGGGGGTGACGAGCCATTTTGGCAAATATGACTTCTACAGTATTTTAAACATACCATACAAAATTACATGTGTACCCCTGAAAATAACGTATCTTACTCCAATTCTTCAATCATTTATTCAGATACATCTCACAAAAGAAATCGCGACATACAAATTCTCGAAACAGTAAACCCTCGATTCAATTTTCCTCTTTTTTTCCATACTTGGTTCTTCCAAACCCATGTATATTTTGTCACGAACTCTTTAATTTCGTTCATACCTCTTTATCTGGCAACAATTCAAGTTCTAATTGAGAACCCTAATTTTAATTTTTTCCCCCGCTCTACTCAACTGTGTAACCTAGCCGTTAATTAAACCTTATTCCACGGTGTGTTTGATATGGTAAGCTCATTTATAAAGAGTGTAATAAGATACTCCCAAAACAGTTGTGTGTTTTAGGTTTAATTCTCAAATTTTTGTTGTGTTATCTGTTTTGCGGTTGAAGCAAAATTTAATTAAAATCATGTTAGGTCCCTTCTAACTGGTAACTCTCATTGTTCTTGTAACTCATATGTGCGCTTGTCATAAATTGGTGTATTTTGTTCATCGTTTCCTTGTAAATTGTTTAATCTCATACACCCTTTTCTTTAATTTGTTTTTTTTACATGTTTGTTAACTGATTTTATTGGGTCTGGCGCTGGAGTCTTACTGTGAGGGCTTGCCGAATTAATAAAACATTTTCTACATGAGCAAGCACATAATATGATAATGTTCTTGTTGCCATTTATTTTCATTGTGTTATTGTTAATTATATGGTTTCAAATGTAGTGTGGAGTTTGACTTGTAGCTCCATATGAAGGTTATTTGGTTTCAGAGGCAGTGTTGTCTTTGAAAGGGAGATGCAAGACAATGTTGTTTTTATTGTATAATGGGATGTGGGTTGGTATATGATGTTCTGTGGGCTGCAACTTATTGGTTATTGGGGTACAAAAGTACTTCGTTGGCTATTTCTATTTGATGCTAAAGAATATAGTTGTTATGCTCTACTTACTTGTGATATTGCCTTTGTTTGATATACCATTTTTACCATATGACCAAGCTGTTGTGTTAGGAAATAGATAGTAACTTTGAACAGATTTAGTATTGTGATGTATTGTTGTTATTAAGCTTTAAAAATATGTGCTACCTATTCTTCTACTATGTGAGGATTATTAACTGTTGGTTTAGTTTATTTTTTCCCATATATACTAGGTGAAACAAATCGTAAATTTATCAAATTTGCCTCATACTAGAATGAACCTAAAAAATATGTTGCAAAAAAACTTTTTCACTCTTTCCGCTACATTAATGGGAAATTGGCAGACATAGTAAAATACTCTTCATCAGAAAACATCTTAAACCTTAAATTTAATGCTTTGTAGGGTGGATTGGAGGACATGTGGAATTATTATCACTGGCGCAGAGTTAATTATGTTACGTCTAGGGCTTATAATGATGTCGATGTCTTACTTAATAGCGATGAGACGTCTATGTAATACCACCAAACGTAAGAGAGGTTATTCATATAGCATGCTTGATACACTTCCTAAACAAGTAAACCACAAGAGAGACCTTGTCAACATTAATGACCAGGATTGCGTCGACATCCTACGCATGGATAGGAACAATTTACATAAATTGTGCTATCTATTGGAACATGGGGTTGGGTTAACAAGCTCCAAATATGTTAATGTGCAAGAGATGACTGCGGTGTTCTTGCAGACACTTGCCCACCACGATAAAAATCGTGTCGTCCGTTTTAACTTCAAAAGGTCACGGCAAATGGTCAGCCACTATTTTTATAAAACAATGGACGCCTTGTTCAAAATCATGGAGCATCTGATGGTCACACCAACTCCCATTACAATGTATTGTACCGATGAAAGATGGAAGTTTTCCCGGTAAGATGTAGTATTAAAAACAAAGACTTGTTCATAAAAAAATTTAAAAAAAAAAGATACACTTCTAATACTATTTTTACACTCCATATAGGGCTGTCTAAGGGCACTAGATGGCACCCAAGTAGTTGTACGTGCGCGTCTAATCGATAAGGAACGATATCGTACAAGAAAAGAATTTGTTTCAACAAATGTCCTAGGCGTGTGTGACATTAATAAAAACTTTGTTTATATTTTGGCGGGATGGGAAGGTCTAGTAGCTGACTGTTTGGTGCTTCGAGAGAGTTAGTGAGGGAGGGTAGTCTTAAGGTTCCTTCGGGTAAGTGCTTGAAAGTGTGAATCTTGCAACAAAATAAATTAATAACTAGTGTTGAATACTTACTAACCAAATATTTATTTGAATAAGGGCAATATTATCTTTGTGGCCTATGGTATATGAATGACGATGGATCTTTAACGCCTTTTAAGGGTAGGAGGTATCATTTGAATGAGTGGAGTAACGGCCGTAACCGTCCAGCGGATCGAGATGAGTTTTTTTAACATGAATGAAGCACAACAAAGCCCGGAATGTTATCGGATGCGCTTTTGGCCTACTAAAGATTAGATGGCCTATTTTAGATGATCCAACGCATTATTCGGTCGACACCAAGTGTAATATTGTGTTAGCATGTTCGTTACTGAATAATATTATTCGGTTGCACATGGAAGTTGATCTCCTCGAAGCTAGTGGTGTTCAATTAACTTTTGATCAACCCAACAAAACTGAGTACATCGACACAATTGCCCCAACAAATGTTTGGCACAATAAGCATAACCACATGGCAAGCAAAATATTTAATAATTATCGTTTGCGCTGTAATCAAAATTAGCCGCTTTGGTGTAACTGTAGTAGAATAATATTATTAACATTGTAATTCTATTTTTTTTGGAAATATTTTAGTGACCAATGGTATTATCAGACCTCGATGTTGTTTGTTGTGATGAATTTTGCAGTACCCAATTTATGTATTTGCGCTTGAGGTCATTGTTTTGTGGTTGGAATTATTTGTGAAAGTGCTAGTAAATATTGTTATTTTTTTGAACAAGTGATCATGCAATAATAAATAATCATGCATACGCATCTACCCAAAAAAAAATGATGCTAATATTACATTTGTTAACCACTAATGAGCATTGGCCTTCATACTATTTAATAGACCTTTCTACATTATTTAATGAGTATGGTTGTATTTTGTTAATACAGAACACAACCAGTGGTTATAATACACATTCCATATCATTTCTTATTTATTATGTCAAACATATTGGACCTTCGACTTACTCTTGTTTGTTAATATTCACTAACTATGCAAGTACATCCATATCTCATGTTGCTGAAATGGGTAAGAGACACTTTATTAAATTACTACTTTTGTACTGCAGTCGGTCATGGTAATACAACATATACTATAATTTTTTGGCAAACAATTGGTTCAAAATGTAATTTTTTAATGTGTAATTTCTATCATGTATATTTTTGTGTAGGTAGCCTGGAATATGTTTGTTTGTGACATACAACTTCTAAAGATAAGAAAAAAGGATATAACTTAATTTTTTAGTTAGTAACATGTAGGCCAACATACTTTGTTTTGTAATAATTACATTAATGACTAATATATTTCAATTTTCATGTTCAACTATGGAAAACTCAAGTAGCAGCAAACAAAACAAAAGCAAAAAGAACAAAGGGAATGGGAGTAGAAAGTTTTGGAGTCGGGTCGAGGAAGAAGCTTTGATTGAAGCGACAAAAGAGCTAATTATTGAGGGGTAGCAATCAGGGAATGGTTGGATGTCGGGGTTTAATAGTCAAGTGGCGGTTAGAATAAAACATAAGGTCCCGAATAGTGATGTACTAGGAGATCCTCATGTTATTTCAAAAATGTCAGCCTAGCGTAAAGACTACGTGCATTTTCAAGGCTTTTCGGCCGCACATGAAGCAATTACGTTGCTTTGGACCCCTTAAAACATAATATCACTATTGTTGGGTCAGAAATTTGGAAAGCTGAATAAGGGTATTAATTTTTACGTTGCGCCAACATATCCACTTATATGACTTTCTAATTATGGTTACTTTGATTGTTAACAATATTCATGTTATTGATATATAAACAGAGGAATCCCGAATTGCTAAAAATGTAACATAAATCATATCCTATTTTCGATGATTAGGGAACATGGGATCATGTGGTGGACCTCAATGCCGCAAGGCAACGCGTCGACAACAACCAGCCAATACCTACCGCTCCACCACCCAACGAGCCCACTATCGGTCTTGAGGATTTAACTTATGAAGCTGGAGATGAGTCATCTGTTGCACCTAATTCTGAAGGGGCTGAGCCATGGAAACCATATGGGATTAAGAAACGCAAGAACCAAACTCCAAGCCTAGAAGATGCGATTTTGTTGAAAATGAGTTCTTCCCTTGACAGAACTGACGTAGCCATTATAGAGCTGTCTGTCCGGCACAATCCGGTCTTTGAGAGAAGTTGACCCTCAAGTCACTAGGATATTTGCGGCTTTTCAAGATTTGTCGGAGTTCACCATAACAACCAGAGTACGTGCAGCAAAAATAATCGTTCAGTCCCAAACTCATGTTGCTCTGTTCTTCAGCATGGACGAGGAATGTAAAAAGGAATTTGTTCGGAGTATTCTCACCGAATAAGCATCTATTATTGAGTCCACCATCACCCATCAGTTTTACTTAAGTCTCACCAATCATTTTTTATACTAAAGACTTGTAGCCATGTTTGTTATGTGAGCAGGATTATTTTGAAAGGTTGGAGGCTGTTAAAACTTAAAAGTTATTATGTTTGAGGGTGATGGCAAATGTATGTCTTCCTTTGATATGTTGTTTGGGTTTATCTTGATTTTGCCCTGGTTTGTAGCACATATAATCAGGCAGCAAACATTCTCAGATATATGCACATCTTATATAACAAGGATACTAATGATGAAAGTGTAAACAGTGTATTTATGTTAGGTGCAATTTGCTTCACGGTCTGTTCCCCTTTGTTGTTTCTTATTATTATATTTTATTGACGACGATATGGTTGATCTCTTTGACTAACGTAGTAATATTATGAAATTCTTGAAAATCCCATGATATTAAATTTTGCATGTGATGCTTATTAATTGTGTATAGTTTGTAAAAAATATTTCATAATCACAACTCTACCTAAACGGCTTAAATTTTATATGTGTAATATTTTTTATGCCACATAAGTTGTTACCTTTTAACCGTAAATATTGGCTTATATCCACTCAAAGATATAATGCAACAAATTATCTTATGAAGATTAATTAAATGTCTGAAATTGCAGTAGAATATACATAGTATTGAAAATCTGGAAATTTAAATCACATATGTGATATGTCAAAATTAGGCAAAATCAATATCCATACCTACACTATTGTAACCTTAAATCAAATATCCTAGTAACTAATTCATTTTTGTAGGTAATTTGTAGATCCCAAATTAAGGCAAAATATATTTCATAGTGAGGGTAAGCCCTATTAGGCCCAACCAAAGCAAATACATGTTAGAGAATTATGTTATTTTTGGTTGGTGTGCACAAAGGAGGCGCCATAATCACCTTTCTCAATTCAACAACTCATCAGAAACCAGAAAATGGCACTCGACGAGATCTGCAACCACGATAAATAGGAAGAATTCGCCTAGGATGTTCTAGAGCGCCTACACGCACTACCAGTGCGAGAGAAACCAGCAATTTCGGGTGAGGGTGACGAGGAAGTTGAACCCGAGGGTCGTAAGGTAAGTTATACTCGAACTTGCTCGGTTAATTATTTACTACTTAAGTTCCTTTGACGAATATAAATTCATCATGTATAGAAGTATTATACACACCCACTTATTTAATTGCGTAGAATGCGGTTTATTAGGTTTTTCTAGATGCATGGACTGGTCCATTCCTTGGTTTGGTCTCCCAACTAATGTTATCATAGTGATCTTCTATAAAGTTGAGAATGATGGGAACAGTTAACCCTATCAACGACACTTGTATTTGTAATGGAAGAATTACCATAGTTCATGCTTGTTATAAAAGTAAGGGATAAAAGCATCAAGCCCTCTGAACTATACACGTTTTTGCGACTTGCCCCCTAAACTAAATTAATAAGCGTTTTGCCCCCTGAACTATCCTCGTCTGTTCGATTTGCCCCCTCGCTGATTTCCACCGAATATTCCTCGGAATATTCCATTCTCGTGCGACTCACGTGAGGGTTAGAAGGGCATTTTTGGTACATGTTATAGAATGTAAAGTTCATGCATATTCCCCCTTAAACTATGCTTCTTAGTGCGAATTGCCCCTTAAACTATGTTATCATACCCCTTGAACTATTGTGTTGCGATTTGCCCTCTGAGTTAATTTTGCACTTAAATTTACCATTTATTCCATATTTTGGAGGTTCTTTTTTATGTCTTTTTAGTGTGTGTTTTTGTGAGTTTGCAAACATGTTATTGAGCCAATTGCATTCATAACCATTGAGACATATTGTACCAAAATCCGAAAAATTCGAACATCACAACATGAAACAGACTAGTTAATTTACATCTCGATCATTAACAAACTTGTCCTTAAAATGAAAAAAAAACTACTTGTCCTTAAACAGGTCTTCATTCCTTGAGCTTTGAAGCTATGGCTTTGTCCAGGAGGTTGGTGTTGCTCCTCATCATGTATCTTTTGGTGACAGATTGAAAATCTTTTGGTATCTTTTGTCGAGGAGATTGGTTCTTTGGAACATCATCATTTTCTTTGGTAGATTGAAAATCATCCCCAGCTTTGTTATTGTGTGCAAGAGATGGCATGACTTATGTTTGAAGCATTTCCATCCCTGTCAGTAGCCACACTTCTTTCAGACGGTTCTCCACCTTAACAACGATTGTCAAAAAAATCATAAAGTATTACTTCATATCATACAGCTACCAGAATCTACATAACAATGATTATAACACATAAAGCGGTTGGGTTAAGATAAAGCAGAATAGTCATAAGTTATAGAGACAAGAATCAAATTTTTCCATTTTCGCCAAAGTTTCAATGCTTGTCTTTGATCGTGCATCTTCATCCACCTCTTCATTCATGAACAAAACCACCGAATGTTACTAAACACAGAACCACTAACTTTCAAAAATTCCTAACATCAAATCACAATTTCGCTACATACTAGGCCAAACGAGCGTGTCAAAAGCAACAACGACAATCCAGTGATCTATATTAATATGGAATAGTGGCCAATACAAACCCAGTACCAGAAAATGCAAGAAAATTGATAGGAATACATACCTAGAGAGGAAATTGGCGAATCGAAATCCGAAAAACCACCAAACAGCTGAGGAGAAGCATCCACAAACTTTGTTGTCGTATCCTCTTCAACATTTCCTCCTCCTTCTCAATTCAACAAACACAACATCAGCTCTCTCTCTCACACACACAAACAAACACACAGTTACAAACATTTCTACTCTCCCTTCTAAAAAAAAAGCTGACGATTATAAAACTACCTTGAGTGAAATTATTTGACATGGTTTATTATTAGGTTGCGGGTTTGATTTCTGCAATTTTGACGAATTGAAGTGATTCGATAGAGAGTTTGATGAAGAACCCTAATTTGTTGGGCTGTTTTTTTTTTCTAAGTGTGAAGTAGTGTGGAGTGACGTGTCCATTTACCCCCCTGAACTGAGTCCATTTTTTATTTTATTTTTAATTCGTGGGAAAATAAAAAAATAGAACTGACGAAATTCGCACTAAGCATAGTTTAAGGGGCAATTCGCACTAAAAAGCATAGTTTAAGGGGGAATATACATGAACTTTACACTCCATAACATGTACCAAAAATGCCCTTCTGACCCTCACGTGAGTCGCACGAGAATGGAATATTCCGAGGAATATTCGGCGGAAAACGACGAGGGGGCAAATCGAACAGACGAGGATAGTTCAGGGGCAAAACGCTTATTAATTTAGTTTAGGGGGCAAGCCGCAAAAACGTGTATAGTTCAGGGGGCTTGATGCTTTTATCCCTAAAAGTAAGTATCATGTTTTGTAAATCCACATAAGTAAGGTAGTAATTGTTATTATGCACCAAGTTACCTAATACTTTAGCATGGTGTTAAACATAAATCATATATTTAAAAATTATAATGGATCCCTTTTTTTTAACAGTCGGGAACGAGACTAGACCGAGCTAGACAAATTCTTGGAAGAGACATATGGAGCTTGAACTTGACGTCGAGATTATGCTATTGATGCTACGTGTCATTCCCGAGCCGGACGCCAATACCGACGAGGATAACATAATCAATGTCTTAGAATATGTCATCGATCGATCCGACAACCTCCCACCATTCATGGATGTCAAGATTTTGCGGGATCAAGTCGCACAACTACGTAAGCGGCTTGTCGATTTCAGAAAGTGGGAAACCTTCCCAGGAGTAGTTGTCGATGATGAAGGGGTGTATACTACTACCACCAATTACCTTAATCATAAGGTACCGCATTGACACTATGTATATACTAAAACATAAAGATGTTATCTGGTTTATTGTTATTATTTTGGCGAATGTTTAATTATTTGAAATTTACATGTTGGAGACTTATATGGAAATGTATTTTCACCTAAACCAAGGGTTGCCAATAATGCCAATTTATGAGGAGTTATATGAAGTATGGGCCTTTCATCCTTACCCTACTGGACAGTCTGGAACGCATGATGATTCTGTTAACCTTGACGACTAAATTTGAGTCCAGAGACTGTTGGTGCTAGGCTACATATGGAAGATGTGATTTCGAGTGTGGAGGCTTACTTCACGTTTGGTTATTGTTCGGCTAACGTATGCTGCTTTAATAAAGACAATTTATTTTGTTGTGTGTAAACGTGAGAGACGTAGCGCTATTCATTTTTTACGTCGCTATTTAGTATGCGTAATATTGTTTTGTTTGGAGTTATGACTTTTGTAATTGAATGATGGCGCTGCCTAACTTTGGAGAAATGGTAGTCAAGGTTATTTTTCGTTTGATTTAGTGCATTATCGTTTGCTGACTTGCCAGGCTGACGAAACACTCCACATCATGCTGATTCTAGGCTAAGCTAGAACCAATTTGTCCTTAGCACACATGTACTCCAAGCGACGCGGTGAGTAGACGAATAGATCTGTCATGATTTTGGACTGGACTCGGGTTATGCCAAGCTGCCTACGTATCCCCTTGAGGGAATCAAGCCATACGTAGTTCATTAGTGATAGGTTAAGTATATAATCAGGTATAATGGTATGTCGAGTATCTCGTGGATATCGAATGTGATGTCGAAGGTGATATCGAAGACCTTATATGTCGGGGATGACGTCGGGTACAATGTCGAGTATGATGTCGATAATATATATCGATGATACATATCGGGTGCTATATCGAGGATGATATCGGGGGTCTTCGATATAAAGTGAGCAACGTATGAATATAATTAAAGCTTACCTTGATTAGCGAAACTTGGGTATTTATAGACCTTGGGATACGGGGACCACACACGTGATATACAAGTGAGCTGTACTATATCGAATATTATATTCGATATGTACATCGGGGGCCATCCCCGACATAGACCAAATATGGGCCTGGCCCATGGTCGGTCCAATACGGAAAATACCCATATCATGTAGTCCCCCATTTTGGGAGTTACTATTGTAAATAATAATTCATAAACTAAAATTAAGTTTGAATCATCAGTACCTCTTGTCCCGTCAGTTCAAATGACGGAGCTCGAATACGTGAATTCATTCAAAGATGTTGATGGACCCCCAATGTAATTTACGTAGCATAGAGGTCCGCGTTTGAATTATCGGAGAGAAGTGCTCCTTGTTAGGAAACTTGTCTTTATTGGGTATTTCATCCTCTTAGCGCCTCCTCTCAACGTGAATGCCCGATGAGGCTTATCAATTTGTAGTTGCAGTCCTTCTGCTCTTTTCGTAATAAGTGGTCGATGCCTAGTTGCGGGGCTTTACCTTTGTATTTTAAGGTGAACGGTGTGTAATATCCAGTAGGATTCGTAGATTTTTGCCCCTTTCGGGTTCTCTCCTCCGTATCTCAGTGGACAAGGAAGTCAATATCCCGTAGGATTTGTAGATTTTTGCCCGTTTTGGGTTCTCTCCTCCGTATCTCTGTGGATATGGGATTCAATATCCTGTAGGATTATAGATCGTCACCCCTTTCGTTGGCGTGGGGTCACTAATTCCCTATCATTTATCAAGGATAGCACAACATGCAATGAATATATATTGATATAAATTTCTCAATAAGTTAGAAACTAGAAGGTAGATACTTTCCGGTCAACTCCTTTTTATCTTGATGGGTGGGGAATGTGTTCCCTCCTCGTCTTTATTGGTAGGAGATGTCGTTGTCGAGATTTCTGAAGAAAAGAGACTCGTGCTGATTGGCATGAAGTGTGTGTCGCAATATCGAAACTAAGAGTGTGAGTGACGCTATGTCGCCTCTGCTATGCTTGTCTAATAGCCTTTAGATAATCGCTTCGTTGCACGAACACGGATACGTGGACACATATCAGACAAGATACGGATACGAAGATACGGGTTTTTTTAAAATCACATATTGAGATACGCCAAGGATACGTCGAATATTTGATATTAAAAAATCATATATGTATATATATTATTTAAGTAAATATATAAAATAATGAATATTAATACTTATAAAATTCAAAAAATAATCAACATATAGCCATATACAAAGATCCACCATTCCACAAACTCAATTATTAATTGATAAATATGTTCAACACGAATTTTACAAAGTTTCATAATATAACAAAAATTAATATTGCAATAGCTTATTTATTGTTAAACAACATCATCAACAAACAAAACCAACTTAAAGTCGGGTTCATCAAGTGAAAAGTGAAAATGATGAACTATTATATGAGTTAAATGAATTAATAAATTAGAAAATTGTATTTTGGTGTTTGTAGTATAAATAAATTACTTTTTTCACCCCTAAAATTTTCAAAAACAATTAAATAACCTATTTTATTGAGGACACGTATCAGATACGCCTTAGGATAGTATCCGATATGTATCCGAGTTATTAAAAAAATAATATTTAAATAGGATACGCCACGTGGCGTATCCGACACGTATTCGAGGCGTATCTGAGGCGTATCCTTATCCGTTTAGTATCTGATACGGGATACGGAGCCATTTTCGGAGTATCCATGCAACATATAATCGTAATCTTTCTTTTACTATTTTGTTTGAATATTCGATTTTTATTTGAATTCTAGCATTTGCCTTGGTAGACATCTGTTGTCGTACATTGTATGATAAATATGCAGGTTAAGGTGTTTGCTGGCACATCATCATAGGATAGGAGATAAATCGACCTGTTAAAGTATTCTCTAAATTTTCGCGTAGGATAAGATATATTTTTACCCGTAAGGGTATTCTCTGCCTCATTCCATAGGATAGGGGATTTGTGTGCCTGTAAGGGTGTTCTCTGCCATTTCCGGTAGGATATGAGATATCATTTACCGTTTGAGGTATTTTCTGCCTTTTTTCGTAGGCGAATCAATTGATAGTAAAATGCTTGAAGTCAAGTAAGGTTGTAACGAGAGTAAAAATCATATGAAACGTCATTTGGAAAAGTTAAAGCCCGTCAAGGCCGACTCGAGGCTCCCAGACCAATATTTGTAAATGACGGTTTACGTCCATATTATTTATAGGTCCAATGAGAGATCTCAACATTCTCTTCCATGTAACTTAAACATGCGCTTTGTCAATCTTAAAGAGGATAAGATAGGTCATAAGCGAGAAGTCATCGTAAGGAAGGCATTGAACTACAGTAATTGTGGATGCGCAGATGGACGCAGAGAAGTTTCTTGACGTTCTTAGGTCTGCGCCTAGTGCGTATTAGACCGTTTGCTTGCGCTACTAAGTATTGTAGGTTGGTCACCCTTTGAAAGAGTTGTATAGTTATGATGATGTAAAGCGTAGCATATTATGCTGCTTGGAATGATATTTTGGCTAACACTTCTTGTGCTCCGCAGCGATTTTATTTAATCAATGCATCCTCATATATTTGAACAGTAGTTGTTCATTTTGAACATTGTATTATATATCTTATAGTCATATTGGTATTATTGAAGATCTCACTAGCAATGAGAATTTACCGTTCATGCTGGTTTCATTTAGGAATTGACAATATTTGTAAAGGGTAAAGTTATATCGTACCACGTAGAGTAGATTGCTTTAAATTAATTGACCAATGTGGGTAAGATGTTAACCCTCATAGTGGATATACATGTTGTAATCACTGCGACTGCAACACGTTTTAGAATTTGGTCTTTTTCTTGACTCTCGTCTTCCACGCAATAATGAGCATGTTTCTCGTTGTAAGATTAGTCGCAATACGGTGACGGGTGTAACGCCATTGCAATAAAATTATGGTATGAATGATTTATTCATATAATAGCGTCATAGCACTATTTATGAGTGTCTAGCAGTATTCTGACATTATATAGTTGTTATCTTCAGTTTATTATAATTATGCGAAGTAGGCGTCTAGCTAACTACTTGACCTTTGGATCCTCGGGCCATCTTTAGAGAAGGCATTTGCAACGATTATATGCCCTTGAGAGTCAGAGTCTCATTTTAGTGATTTACTGTGCCTTGAGAGGCGGGGTACCGAATAGGTACTTGTCTTTGTGCCGTATGAGGCAGGGATACCATGTAGGTACTAGTCGTTGTGCCTAAGAGGCGGGAATACCATGTAGGTACCAGTAGTTGCGCCTTAATAGGTGGGTTACCGCATAGGTACTTGATGTTGTAATATGGTTCGTCTTTCTTCATTTCTCTCTGGATTAATACGAGCGTGTCATCTTATATTTCTGCGCAAATTTTTGCGATTCGCGTGGTGTCTCAAAGTAACTTATTTATTTGTAATATATAAAGGAATACTTTGTAAGGAATCATGTATTTGATTTGTTGTCATTTCAGTTATGGTACCTCGTGGGTGCATGATTCATTGTCATTTAAGGCAGGGTACCGCGTATGTACATGTTTTGTTGCCGATTTAGGCATGAAACTGTATATGTATATGTTGCTCTGCCATTTATGACATGTTACCGTGAATGTAGATGTGACTCTTGCCATTTCTAGCATGTATCCGTAAAGGTACATGTTACTCTTGTCATTTCGGGCATAATACCGCATAGATAGTTGTTACTCTGCCATTTCTCGCATTTTACAGTATAGGTAGATGTTCCTCTGCCATTTCTGGCATTTGACCGTATTGGTAGAAGTGACACTGCCATTTCTTGCATTTTACCTTATAGGTAGACGTGGCTCTACCATTGCTGGCATTTTACCGTATTGGTAGAGGTGACACTGCCATTTCTAGCATGTCTCATTTGTGTTGTCGGCATTGTCCGTTTCCTCATTTGAATTCATGAATAAAAGAGGGTTTCTGAGTCTATTTGAATATTTTCTGTCATATCTTGTAGGATAGTAAATAAACAAATTACATGTTACGGTATTCCTCTGCCGTCTCCGTAACTTTGTGGATAGGGAATTATGATACCATAAGATTTGTAGATATTCATTCTTTTTGGGTGCTCTCCTCCCTATCTTGGTGGATAGGGGAGTTATGACCTCGTAGGATTGTAGACAGTTATTTCTGTCGGACTCTCTCTTGCCTATCACGGTGGATATGGGAGTTATGACTGCATAGGATTGTAGACAATCGCTCCCTCGGGTGCTCTCCTGCCTATCGTGGTGGATAGAGGAGTTATGACCTCGTAGGGTTGTAGATAACCCCTCCCTCGGGTGCTCTCCTACCTATCGTGGTGGATAGGGGAGTTATGACCTCGTAGGATTGTAGACAACTTTTGTCCTCCTTATCTCGATGGATAGAGGATCTCTTCTTCTTCTTGTTTTGTTAACGGAGGATGTCTACGTTCCTGTCATTTAAACGGATAACAACATATGCAACAATATATATATATATATATATATATATCAATATAAAACTTCAAGATAGATAACAGCCAAGAATCGGATAGTCTCCGATTTGCTACCCTTCAGGATATGAGATACTTTTACCCTTTAAGGCATATTTCTGTCTTATCTCGTAGGATATGTTTGTTTCTGCAATCAATCGTCAATATGAAAGAGAGAGATATATAACATTCTATAGATAAAGATTAATAACGGGGAACAGTCGAGAACCAGGTAAATCCCAGTTCGCCTATGTATCCCGTAATAAGGGAATAAGACCTGCGTGGTTCTTCATGTTTTAGCTACAAGCCAGCCCCAGAGGGGCAATTTAAGTAAATTAATATTGTTCCAATAATAATTAAAGATAGAGATTAAGAAATGTCCGGTGGTGCGGATATCGGAGATACGAGGATATCCAATGAATACGTATAATGAGTACGTTATGATATCGTGCTTAAGAGAAGTTGAAAGCCATCTATATCGGGTATGATTGTTTATCGAGAATAACGTATATCTAAAGTGGATGTCCATGTCAAAAATAAGCTCGATATCGAATGTGGTATTCGATATGTGGGTGAATCAATATAACCTAATTAATTGCAGAATATGCAGGTGAATTATCTTGATTGGCGAAGCGGAGTCCAAACTCGATATGCTCCAGGGTTTTGATGAGTCTGAGCCAGCCCATAGTCGTAAGGATGAGCATGAAAAACATAGGTCCAATGGCGCTGCAACTTGCCATTATTCTTGATGAACTCGATTGAATTTTACGGTAATGTGCTTGTTTTCAAGTACATTCCAGTGTGTTCCCACAGACGGCGTCAATGACTGGTGCATTATCGTCTACTGACTTGGCAGGCTGACGAAACACTCCACATCATGCTGATTCTAGGATACGCTAGAACCAGCTTTGTCCTTAGCACACATGTACTCCAAGTGACACGATGAGTGGACGAATAGATGTTTCATGATTTCGGACTGGACTCCGGTTATTCCAAACTACCTACGTATCCCCTTGAGGGAATCAAGCCGTACATAGTTCATTAGTGATAGGTTAAGTATATAATCAGGTATAATGGTATGTCGCGTATCTTGTGGATATCGAATGTGATGTCGAATGTGATATCGGGGATGATATAGGAGGCCTTCTATGTCGGGGATGACGTCAGGTACAATGTCGAGTGTGATGTCGATGATATATATCGATGATACATGTCGAGTGTGATGTCAATGATATATATCGATGATACATATCGGGTGCTATATCGAGGATGATATCGAGAGTCTTCGATATAGAGTGAGCAGTGTATGAGTATAATTAAAACTTACATTGATTAACATAACTCGGGTATTTATATACACTGAGATGCGGGGACCGCACACCTGAAATACACGTGAGTTGTACTATATCGAATATTATATTCGATATGTACATCGGGGGTCATCCCCGACATAGACCAAATATGGGTCTGACCCATGACCGACCCAATACGAGAAATACTCATTATCATCGTTGAATCCTCTTTCTTTGGGATAAGGTTAACAATAGTTGACTTAACAAAGTATCGTACGAAATTAACTTAAAATGGGACTTAAATAACCCTGGACCGCATGTAATTTTTTTTTAATAACATCTAGCAAAGTTTAATTTGTAAAGGTTTTATTTTTTAATATCAGACCACTTTCCATAAATTTGTTGCATTCAATCGGATCAGCACAGGAGGTCGTCATTATTTTTCAAAGGCAATGACCTTATTTGGTTAGAAAGTGATTTATGTTCATCATTCATGTATAGTGTATACACGATGGAAAACGCGATTAACGGCCACTAATTATTACCAATATGTTACTTGTTTTTTAACGGTATTCTTGTTCGGTGTTATGTAATATATACTTAATCAAAAAAGAAGGAAAAACCAAGGGACACCAGAAACTATCAAAAGTTATTAATAAATTAACTTAATTAAATATTCTTTTTCTCGCCGATTGAAAATGGCCTATTATGGGAGAAAGTCCAAAATCATCAAAATATTGGAATGATACTAGTACTAAATTTAAATCAAACAATCAACAATGGAGATAATTAATTTTTTGTTTTCTAGAGTATTAACTTCAACTAGCCTACTTAAAAAAAGACGGGGCGTCACACAAGCCATGTGGGACGACTATCGTAACCATAACGACGCTATATAACTGTTTGCAGTTTAATGGTTTTGTCTCCAAGATGCTTGACATTAACTATTTTGTTAGACTTATGTAACGTCCTAAACTCCTAATGCTTATTTTAGCTTTTGGACATTGGCCTAGTTTTTCACCAAATGCTTCCAATCACTATTTTGAATCTAGAGGCAAATTCCTTCTGAATATGTGCTTAGACGATGAATATTGTATGCTATTTTATAAATTAATTGTTGTTTTAGAAATATATTTATGGCGCTACTACTTCGAACTTTTGCCATTCAATTGACCTGTCATTAATATTTGGAGCCTACCGATTGCAATTTGGCAATTTCAGAAGACAGTCATTAACGCTAGTAAAGAAATCTTCATTTTTGAATGCAATTTTTCATTTTCATTGCATGCATGTAACAATAATAGTGCCATATGAGTATTGTAATAGGCGCAATGTTGCGAATAAGTCGACAGTCGGGTTACGACACGGATAATAAGTCCGTTTTATTAACCTATTAAAGGGCTCCATACAAATACAATCATACTTGTGCATTGAATGTAAATACAATCATGCTCGTACATAGACCGTAACAAAGTTACACATTCACTATTTTTGAAATATGTTGATAATTCGATATCTTATTTGGGAGGGGGGTTCGTCGATTTTTGCCTTGATCAATCATGTATATTCCCAACTTGTGCACACAAACATGGTAGAGTCTTATAGATCTCTGAGACGGGCCCTCCAACAAGGGCCATGAAGAAATACCTTCGGCGCCAATTCCCGCTGCCAGAGGAATTGATCCTCGTTGTCGAAACCATAAAGATACACTTATTTTTGCGAGTGAACAATGTAAAGAAAGGCGAGCCGAGTGCAGTCGTCCTTAGCACAAACGCCCCAACCACATTTTGATGAGTGTAGGGGATGTTCAGGGGACAACAGGGTATAAACCCCACCAAATGACGGTAGGAAGCAGAAGTCAGTTGGCTCAGACACACTTACCAAAATTCGAAAGGATTCCTTAGGATCGAATGGAAAAAGTAGCGGAGACCGCAACAAACCTGCTCCGAGTATACGGTCATGTAGCCCTCCGGGGGATCGTACGCCCTTTGCAGGCCAGAAGGAATGATCACGTCCACATGCTCCAGAAAAATATTAAACGGCTCCAACAAGGCATGAGCCTCCCCCATGGTCACGACCGACGTCGTGGACCCAACCCAGAGTCTGTCGGTGATACACTTCGGCTCTAGATTTTCCCGAGTGAAAACAAAACCATCCGCGTATGGGTGATAAGGAGTACGATGAGGAAAAACTATAAAAACACGATTCGCCTTAGTAACCAGCGGGATGGAAGTATCGCCACCACGTGCGCCACTAGAACGGGAACTCCCCAAATCTCTCCCAGAAGCAGAACATGCAGATGACGAATGAATAACCCTTCGACGACGGCTCCATTGGGACGCTGCAGCACTACCGAGGAGGAGAGAAAGCAGAGTGTTAAGAGAATCACGAGAGTTCTCCTCACGCAAGTAAACAGAGGTAGCGCGGGAAACTATGGCTGAAAAATAGCAAAGCTTGATGAAATGAATTATTTGCAGAAAAGTGGAGAAGAGAGGAATGTGAGGAAGAAGGGTAGAAGAGGCCTCCTTTTATAGGTGTTAACTCATAGGAGTAAAATTTGTTTAATATCGGGAAACGCCTTGCCCAATTAGTCAATAATGAATCACGACACTATCAGATTTCTCTTTCTTTAGTGCAGTCAATATTTTTGTAAGTTTGTTATCCCAGTTATCCCTTCTTCTTGGCAACATATGGGTATTTATAATATGCCAATAGATTTGAGATATGATTTAGGTGTCATGCTTGAGGACACTTCTCATGTTTATGAGTTGACAAAGCTTTTACTGTACTGACACCTAGCTTCTTCGATGCTGATACACCAATCCTGATGATGACACCTGGTTTCCACGATGTTGATATATCAGTAATGATGACACCTGGTTTCCACAATGCTGATATATCCTTAGCGATGACACCTGGTTTCCACGATGCTGATATATCCTTAGCGATGACACCTGGCTTCCACGATGTTGATATATCCTTAATGATGACGAGGGAGTCTTGCATGCCATCGGACATATAGCTTTATACTCCTATCGGAGAAATTCCATTTGACCCTTACATCATTCTTGTGAATATACTGCCATCGGATCGTTCACTTGCTAAAGCATCGACGATTATTTTAGGCATCGTATAGTCATCAAAGACTGGTAGTGCCTATTGTATCGGATACTTTGTGAGTGGAGTGGTCCCATATACGTTCGTTATTCTCTTATGCCTCAATAATATTCTTACCCGATAGTTAATGGTTTCACGAGGGCTAAAGATATTTAATATCCGATGGTTAATAGTATCACGTGGGGTTAACACCAGTCCCCCAAGTTCCTGGTGTATTCATTTGTAATCATCAGGAACTTTAGGTATCGTGTATAAAATTTAGGTGACCATAAGATATTTATGTTTTGACCACATTTACTCCAGCATTTAAAGGAGAAGTCCAGAGGGCACAACGACTCCTTTCTTTTTGGGGAACGTGCCCTATGACGTGAGTGGGCATCAATTTCCCACCACTTAATGCGTTCTTTATAAGCTTCCTTCCTTTCTCCTCCTTTATCTTACTGAATCGCCACCATTTTTCTCTGTTCAAACTTCCTTTTCAAGCTTTCTTTCAGCAAAATTGCTGTTACAAATTTTTCCTTTCAATCCGTTCTTCATGGCTTCTGAAATTCCCCCTGCAGAAATTTTGCCTATTACCACTGTCGCTACTGGAGCAGCGGCCATTGAGGAGGCTTCTACCGTTGTTACTACGGTGATACTACCGGAAAACCCTACCGGCGTGGAAACCTACCGTCGCAAAAAGAAGGGTAAAGATCGGGTGCCTCATGGAGATGAATCGCCCCGCATTTCCAAGTGGTCTAAAAAGTCTAATGTCACCGTTCTGTTACCAGAACCCCGCCGTTACCAAAAGGTGAGTGATGTAGCAAGTACAACAACTGAGGAAGAGGTATCTGCACTCTTTCGGGAATTTCAGGTTTCTTCCCGAAATATAGTTCATCATATTCCCTCCGATGAGAGGGGTGATACCCCTTCCGAGGGCTATTTTACATTGTACCATGTTCAGGTACACGCTGGTCTTCGTTCCTTTTTTCCTCCATTTTATTGTGAAGTTTTTAAGGCTTGCGGGATTTGCCCGAGTCAACTAACTCCCAACGGCTTTATCATATTGTCCACCTTCATTTTCTGGTGCCTTTCGAAAGGGCTTGAGTGTACTGTTAGGAGGTTCTTTTCTATATTTACTGTGAGTGTATCTTCTGCGGGTCACCCCTTATATTTCTTTGCCCATCGGGACCAACTCAAACGGGTAGTCGTAGGTACAAACCTTTCTTACGGTAGTTGGAAGGATAAGTTTATTTTCATTAGGCCTAAAGAGGGTAAATGAGACTTTTCCTGCACTTGGTGTTATCCTGAGGCTCCTTCTTATAAGATGGACCCTTCACTATCCTTTGATTTGATGTTCGATGCTACTGAGCTATTGAAGTCCAAGCATTACCATACTTTGTACGAGACAACTGGGTTGCTCAAGATTTCACCTATCGATGTTGAACCCGAGGGCAAATCTTTTATTCGTCTTCTAGAGGATGCACGACCCACATTTGGTAAACCTACTAGTTATTATATTTGCATTCCATTTATTCTTCCCGTATACTTTATTTTATTCCATTTTGTCTGTTTTATCTGCAGTGTCAAATTTGAAGGATTCAATATCAGATAAGCCCTTAACTGCCCGCTCTACCACTTCTCGGTTTAAGGCTAAATCTTCTGGTGAGGTGGGCAAGGCGATAGATGATGCTTCACAGGCATCGGGCAAGGGACCTGATTCCGCTGATTTACAAGGAGTGGATTCTCTTAAACCTTCGGATAAGAGAATAACTGACTTTTCCATCAAGGCTGATTCTTCCGATGCTCCCGACATCCCATTCTTTCCCAATGTAGGTATTTTAGAGAAATCATGTACTCCTTACGACGCTGCTGACCGGCTTCCTGTTCCCGTGCTTCTAGTATCTTCAGGATCGGATCAAGCTGGTATGGCTTCCCCTTCCATTTTACTTCTTGGAGTTGATGTCCTTTCTTCTAAGCCATCTTCAGTTACTATTCCCTCCTAAACTACCCTCAACATTCCTTCTTCCGCAGGTATTAATGCGATTTTCTTTTTTCTTTGTTGATATATGTAATTCCAGTATTGACATTACCCATTTTTCAGCAGAGAAGGGCAAAGCTATCTTGATTAGTGACGATGATGCTTTCCCAACAAGTTAGTTTTTCATCGTAACTTTCTCATGTTTTATATTTCTTTGATTACTCAATATCCCTTCTTCTTTAAACAGATACACTTCCTCCAAGTGTTCTGAAGCGCCATTTAGGTCATCAACTGCTGTCTCTTGATGATCTTTTGCAAGGTGAAGAGTTTTCCTCCAAGGACACTGCTTCTGATCCCTCTGCCCATATTCTTCATCGTCTTGTAGATCAAGGACTTCTAGATGAACTACTTCCCTCGTTGGTGAATAGGGACACGTGGACCCTCTCTTCAGGAGTGCCTGCGGGAACGCCATCGAGTTCTTCCCAGGGGGCTACAAACCTCTCACCTCAACCCGATGGATGGCATTTTCTTGTTGTTTTACTCCCACTGGCTCCCCTTACTTCCTTCATACTACATGAGAGAAGGCGGAATCAAGTGTAAGACCCAGCCATCCTGAATTGGAGAAGGCCTTTGATGTAGTTACACAATATCTCAACGCCTCTTCTGAAGCAACTCGTCACGAAGAGAACGTGGCCAGATTTTTTTCCGAGTGGATGGTTTTGATGGTAAGTATATTTTAATGCACCCTTTGATGCGAACTGTTAATGTATGCTAACTTGTTGCTTTTGCCTCTTAGGTCCTGAAGATTATCCCTTCTATTTGGCGAGAGGTCGATGCCGCTAAAGCCATCGGGCAATTTTCCATGGAGGAGTAAAATAAGAAAAATCAAGCACTGGAAGCTGCAGAAAACGAAATCAAGTCTCTTCGTGCTAGTTTTGCCCGAAGTCTTGTTAGAGAGAAGATGCTGGAAAGCAAGCTTGATGAAACGACTGCAACTCTCACGACTCGTACCTCAGAGCGGGATGCATTAGATGATGAATTATTCGCACTGAAGGAAGAGAAGAAGTTGTGGGATACCAATGAGAAGGAGCTGAAGGATGAAATCACTCAACTCTACGGGAGGGTGGGAATGCTTAAAGAGGAATTGAAAAAAACCTCATATTCTTCCTTTGGGCTACATATCCCCCAAAGACTGGGAAGCAAAACTGGCCAGCGCTGTACAACTAACGAAAGAGGAAACTTATACCTTTTGCGAGAGGGAATTTCGTTCTCGCCAGTAAGGCTATCTGCTGGGTAATTTTTTGTTGGGCTTCCTTGGTTGTATAAACCAGTGTCGTGAGGATATATTGTTTACTCATGAGGATAACTGGAGGTTGCTCACTCCTCGGACCCTATTACAAAATCCCCCTTCGTTGAGCGAGGCTTATGCTGATTATCGACGCGTACTCGCGCCCTCTCCTTCTCCTGCTCCTTCCATCAGCTTACCGCCTTCATCATCTCAACAACTGGCCCCAGTTTTCACGAAGGATATTCCTGAGCCACCTGATGCTTGATGCAGCCCCGTCACCAGGACTTCTCGATGCTTTCTTTTTTCCTTTTTTATTTATTTATTTCTAAGCATGCTTATCCGATGAACGCCTTGCTTTTTGTTTTTATCTGAATGGATGATATCTTTCTTATTGCAACTGACTTTACTAAGAATTCTGCACACCTGACTTCTCTGACAAGTCTCTTAATTACTGTTCATGTTTGGGTCCAGAGAATGTCTCCCACTATTGGGACCATTCTCCCTTACGTGTCAACCTTAGCATTTGCATGACTCTTTGTTTAGTACAAGTTTTGATTCAATTTGGACACGTTTATTACTTGATGCTTATGGATGGTTCTATAACTAGGTTTTCCCATCATTGTTTTTTTCATCCTCAAAAAGCATTCTCTTGTCCTATAGCTTCTCTGGTGTCATTTTCCTCTGCTATCTTTTTTATTTATATATAGGTTACTTATGACGCCACCTTTCCGTTCTCCTCCTTCCGAACATCTTTTCTTCAACAATGAAGACACCCATCATGATAATCATGAGTCTTCTCCGAGTGTTGCCCGAGTGAGGGGAATTATGGGAGGCTTGTCCTCACTATACCAAGACAATGCTATTCTGAGTCGTGTCCCCGCTCCCCGTACTCATTCCTCCATCGTAGATTCTTTACGCCTCACTTTTCTTCGCCGGGAACCATACGATCCGATAGATAGCTCTTCAATTTTCAATACTTCTTCTCTAAATGTTAAGGCCATGATAGGAGGTAACAGGGTGGGTTCATGTCGGAGCGTAGAATCCCAGGAATCTGTGTTTCGACTAATGCAAGAGTACAATTTGAACCCCGATGATTTTAACATTATTATTCCTCGTACTCATCATAGAGCCTTTGAACCCCCCTAGGATATCTAACAATTTATTATGAATAGGTTCGTTGTGGTTTACGCCTGTTTTTTCACCCCCTTCATGCATTCGTTGTTCAAATATTGGCAAATCTGTCCCAGCCAATTGACTCCCAATTCCATGCGTCATTTAGTGGGTTTTATATTATGTTGCCATTTGTTGAACATTCCGATGACCCCTTATCGGGTAGGTGCTGCCTTTATCCTTCGCCCCTGCCCCAACGGTCTTCCTTTCTTTAGTCTAACTCATCGAGATCAATGCAAGAGCTTTAACTCTATTCCTAGACGACTCACATTTACAGTAGATTGGAAGAAGAGATACTTTTTTATTCAGCCGAGGAATTCGTCCGCTGAAATATGGGATGTACCTCTGCGATGGGGTTTAGGGTATGTTCTGCCTTGCCCCGATGTTTCTGTCCGTGAGATGTCTTACTTATCCTCCACATGATTGTTTTCTGGATGTTACGATATTTGCTCATTGTTAACGAACTCTTCTGCCTTGATTATGACTGGCCTACAAAATGGAGTGCAGCAACTAGATTTTTCTCCGATGCCTCTGCATTCTAATCCATTTTTCCGTAAGCATCAAAAAATTCTTTTTACTAGTACATTTATTTTTTAAGTACTGATGCTCTTAATTTTTAACAGGTGTAGAAATGGAACGATTCCTCATAAGACCTTTTTCTTCCAACACTCTAGGTCCTTTAGCTATTCTTTCTCAATATCCCGATAGTTCACCCTCTTCGGGGTATGAGTTCAATGACATTCGACTCGGTCCTGAGGATTATGTGGTGACGTTCGGTCTAGAATCCTTATGGTCGTCCGATGTTCCTGCCATGGATGGTGTATTCTATGATGCTACTCCGATAGTTATGACGGATAACCTTGCATCTTCCCCATTTCTGGGTCTAACATTATCCCTCAGAACATTGCCAATTCCAGCTTCCGTGAATGTAGTAGATGGTGATCGAGATCGTTCTCCTTTTCCCCATGCAACCTTTCGTATCGAAGAAATTTTTCCTACAATTACTCCTCCTCTTATGATTCCTCCCTCGGGTGAGGGCACCAGTCATACACAAGGGAACTTCAGCAATGCTCCTTCCGACTTTCTATTAGCTAACCTCGATGTAAGCTTTTACCGCAACTTTATGAGCGGCTTACTGAATCACGCTGATTCTTAATCTCTAAATTCCGCTTCTACATTCACCCTTCGTGACAAGCTTTATCGGGATTTGTGCGAGGTAATATAGGTATCCCTATGGTGTATGTATTTCTTTCTTTACTTTTCCTTTTCTTAAGAGTGAATTTCTTTCAGGTTTTCATGATTGATGATGCACTCGGATCGCAGAAAGATTATACCACTGACAACGTAGGTTTTCTATTTCTATACCTTGAGGACTTGGAGAGAGATCTTTTTAACACCCGCCAAATAATGGAGAACTTGCGTACGCACTTTGAATCCGAACAGGGAATGTTAGAATCTTTGCTAAAAGAAGCCCAGGACACTTCCCGAGATTTAAACCAACTCATCTCATTGGAAATAGATCACTCCCAAAAGTGGGAGGGACGAATTAATAACCTTCAGTCCCAGATTCAAGCTTCCGATACCTTAATTTTATAACTACCGAGAGAGATGCATTAGCTCTCAGACTGAATAACCTGGAGAAATCTCATGAAGTAGCCGTTATGATTGCTCGAGCCGAGGCTATGATGGCCACTCCTAGTCTTTACCAAATGCGAGAAACTCTTAGGGGAGAGATGCGGGATATGGTTTTGATAGGCTACCGTATATGCTAGGATGCTTTTCGGTCTCTCCCAGGTTTTCCTCAGGATTTGATACTCCCTGATCTAGATATTAGTACTTCAGCGACTAGTGGTACGACTCCTTCATCCTTCCGACAGACCGTGGTTCCTACTGTGACTGTTATGGACCCAATTGGCCTTTCCCAAGAGCAACGCCGCCGTATTATCCGGGAAGGGAAGCGTCCCTTGTCGGAATAACTTTGTTTGCCCGTGTAGTATCCGTGTATATATGCAGTGTGTATATAAATAAGTCGGGTTAAATGGCAGATGTGGAGTGATTGTGTAATTTTCCGATTGTGTGTTAACACAATGTATGAAACACAGGATATTATTTCCACTACATAAATAAAATGCCATCTTTATTCAACCACGATTTATTTATATGTACACTTGTGATATTTACATTAGATTTATGCTAAATACTTTCTTAAATTTAAAGCATTCCAAGTTCTAGTAAGAACGATACCTTCTGGAGTACTTAACTGGTACGTGCCTGGTCCGACTATTCCACTTACTTTGTATGGCCCTTCACATTTGGGTTGCAGCTTAGCCACGTTTTTTGATGCACCAACTCTTTTGAGGACTCTCCTACCTGAAAAGTTCGGATCTTAACCCTTTTATTATAGTGTTTAGCCATACGAGCCTTGTATCCTTCCATCCTAACTGAAGCCCGATGTCTTCGTTCTTCCAACAAATCCAAGGCTAGAGCCAAGTTGGAACTGTTGCTAACCTCCTCGTATTCTTTGATTCTCCAGCTTTCCGCTACTATTTCGGGAGGAATTACAGCTTCACATCCGTAGGCCATGCTATATGGAGTTTCCCCTGTAGCAGAACTTGGTGTGGTTCGATAGGCCCACAATACTCCCGGAATTTCTTCCACCCATCGAGCTTTGTGCCAATCCAGCCAGGCCTTTATACTTTTCAACAAAGTCTAATTGGTTCTTTCCACTTGTCCATTACCCTACGGGTATCCTACAGATGCAAATCGATGCTTGATCTTCCAGTGTTCACACCACTTTTCGAGTTGTTCATTATCAAATTGGAGTCCATTGTCATTGACTAGATATCGGGGAATTCCAAATCGACATACTATGTTTCTCCATAGGAAATTTGTGACTGCTCCAGAGGTAATCTTAGCCATCGACTCGGCTTCTACCCACTTTGTAAAATAGTCCACTGCTACTAATAAGAATCGTTCCTGGGTTGGGAACCAGGGGTCCCACTAGATCTATTCCCCATTTTGCAAAAGGACAGGCTAGGAGGTTGGGTTCCCATGGAGCCGATGGTTGGTGAATTTGTGATGCGTGTGCTTGGCAAGCCTGGAATTTGCGCGCATATTCTTTGCAGTCCTGAACCATCGTAGGCCAGTAATATCCGTGGCGGATGATACGATGTGCCATGCTCGTTCCCTGAGAGTGATTTTCCCATGTTCCTTCGGGCATTTCCTTTATTACGTCCAAAGCTTCTTGTTCATCAAGACAGCAAGCAAGTATGGGGATTTGAGTAGCATCTTCGAAATAAAATTCCCCTATGCAAAAAGTAGGGAGCTGCCTTTCTTTCCATTCTTTGATTTTCCTTCTCATCTCTTGAAAACTGAGTAGGGTCCTCCAGGTAGGCTATGATCTCCACCATCCATCCTGAGGTGATAGGTGTTATGATGGTATTAGCAATTTCCTCATCTTCTTGCTTTTCCGATACGATTGCCTATAGCAGCGTGATGCGTCGAGTTCCCACTATCGAATGGGTGGCTATCTTAAACAAAGTATCGGCTTCTTGGTTTTCTGAGCGGGATATCTGGATTATCTAGAATTCTTCAAATAGTTCCTTCCTGTTTTGGACTGCCTAAGCATACGTTTTCAATCGCTCTTCTTTTATTTCGAAGCCACCCATTATCTGTTGTACCACCAATTGTGAGTCACTATGAATTATTATTCGTCTGATATCTCCTTCCAACGCCAATCTCATTCCTATCAACAAGGCTTCGTACTCAGCTTCGTTGTTAGACAAAGGGTAACTGATCCTTATGGCAAAGTACAACACTTCTTCATCTTCAGTGTTTTTAAGGACCACCCCTGCTCCACCATGCGTCCCTACTGATGATCCATCTACATGAATATGCCATAACGCAGGTATCTTCACAACCTGTATTTCCTTCATTTATACAAGGAAATTTGCTAGTATTTGTGCTTTGATGGCTGGTCGAGGGGTGTACGACAGACTGTACTCGCTTAGCTCTATTGCCCATTTTACCATTCTCTCAGAAGTTTCAGGATGGTTAAGGATGGTTCTCAGCGGGTATTTGGTGAGTATTGTTATGGGGTGTGTCAAAAAGTATGACCTTAAACTTTTGGGCCGCTGTTACAAGGGCAAGTATCAACTTCTCCGTTTGTGTGTAGTTCTTTTCTGCTCCTTCTAGGGTTTTTCTGACATAATATATAGGTCGATGTTCCCCCTCTATATCTTTCACTAGCACTGCGCTCACTGCTTCCTCTCTGGCTGCCAAATACACAAACAGTTTGTCTCCTGGTCTGGGTTTTACCAATAAGAGTGGGTTCACCAGGTAATTCTTTAAATCTTCAAAAGCCTTTTCACATTCTTGATCCCTCTGAAAATTCTTTACATTCCTCAATATCTTGAAGAAGGGTAATCCTCTTTCAGCCGATCGGGAAATGAATCGGCTAAGCAATGCCATTTTTCCGGTTAGCTTCTGTACTTCTTTAATTGTGCAAGGGGATTTCATTTCTATGATAGCCTTTGCTTTCTTCGGATTTACCTCTATTCCCTTTTCTGTTACCATGTATCCCAAGAATTTTCCACCTCTAATCCCGAAGGAGCATTTCTTGGGGTTTATCTTCATCCCAAACTTATCCATGATGGTCAAGGCTCGTTCTAAATCTTTTGGATGATCCTCAACTCTTGTGCTCTTTACTATCATGTCATCTACGTAGACTTCCATGGTGTCCCCAATCACTTCTGAGAACATTAAGTTCACTAGTCTCTGATATATGGCTTCCGCGTTTTTTAATCCGAAGGGCATTACCATATAGCAGAAGGTGCCTGCATCTGTAATAAAGCTTGTTTTTTCCTGATCTTCTTCAGCCATCAGAATTTGATTGTATCCCTGGCCACCGTCCATCGTGGACAGTAGGGTGCACCCGGCCGTTGAATCCACTAGCTGGTCAATGCTGGGTAAAGGGTAACAATCTTTGGGACAAGCATCATTTAAGTTCGTGAATCAACACACATCTGCCATCGTCCTCCAGTTTTGGTACTAAGACTACATTGGATAACCATTATGGATAGATCACTTCTCTTATTTGCTATAATCCAAGCAATCGCTGCACCTCTGATTTGATGATTTTGCTTCTTTCTGGACCCATATTCCTCTTTTTCTGCCTAATGGGTATGAAGGTCGGTTTCACATTAAGGTAATGCTGGCATACCTTTGGGCTGATTCACCCCGGGGGACCTCCCTCCCATGCGAAGAGATGAAGGTATTCCTTTAAAACGACAATCATTTTCGCCTCTATTATGGGATCCATTTCAGTTCCTAATTTGACTCGTTTGTTACCTTCGTCCAGTTCTACCATCTTTAATTCTTCAACAGGTTGTATTCGGATCTCCTCCATCTTCTGCTTTTTCCCTGGAGTATCAAGCTTTTCTTCTACTTTCAATGGGATAGCATTCATACGACATTCCCTTGCTTTGACATGGTTGCCCCGAACTTCCCCGATACCCGACAGGGTAGGAAATTTAAATTTTAGGTGCAAGGTAGACGGTATGGCTTCGAAGGCATGTATGGATGGCCTTCCACATATGGCGTTGTACGTTCTGGAGGATCCTTCTACAACCTAGAATTTCACATGCTCTGTTCGCCTTAACGCCCCTTCTCCCCACGACATGGGTAATATTACTGTTCCCAAAGTATGATTGGACTCACCTGAGAATCCTACTAATAAAATTTTTGTAGGTTCAAGGTGTATCCTCTTCAACCCCATCGCCCCAAAGGTTGGGGTGAACAATACGTCCACCCAGCTCCCAGTATCTATCAAGATCCTTTGTATTTCAATCCCCATGATGGTGGCTGTGATTATGAGCGGATCTTCATGAGGATAGAGTATCCCTTTGAGATCCTCAGGTCCGAAAGAAGCCACGGGTAATTTTATTCCCTGCAGGGAACATACCGGTACTCCTTGCTCAACTTTTCGGGCCTCTTTTAGATATCTTTTCTTTTTTCCTGAGGGTGTGATAGATATGTCCCCCTCTTCGATCATGTTAAATATCCTTCCTGAAGGAGGGTTATCTTGATAGGATTCCGGGGGTGAAGGTAAACGATTCACAAAGTCCTCCTGCTCCGTTTATTCTGGAGGGAGTTCAATGGTGCTTTCTCTTTCGTCGTTTCTAAGTTTTTTTCCCTCGACTGTCCGATTATTTCTATTATCACTCAGATAGTCATGCAAATATCCCATATCCAACAATCTATGGATTTTAGTCTTTAGGGTTTTACATCCATCGGTAGTGTGCCCATAGGCCTTGTGATACTTGCAAAATTTCCCAGTATCCTTCTTTTTATAAGGTTGTCGAATAGGCATTGGCCAGGAGAAGTCTTTATGCCATTTCATCACATTAAGTACCTCCGTCGGGGTAATGGTTAGCGTGGGTAAAGGCGTGGGTTGCAAGTGTCGTTTTACTACCCCTGGATTATCCCTTCGTGGTGGGGCCCCCTTAACATCCTCTTTTTCTTTTGTTTTGGTACTTATATCGGCATTTCTCGCCTTCAATTTCGAGCTTTCTGCCTCTTCCATGAGAATATATGTTTCTGCTTTTTGCATGAGCTCATTCATGTCTTTCACTCTGTTTTCTATCAGGTATCGAATGAAGTTACCTGACCTTAAACTTTGCACCAGAATGTTAGCTATCATAGCTGGATCTACATTGGGTACGTCCAATACTTCGTCAGAGAAGCATTTCATAAAATCCCTGAGCGACTCATCTTTTTGTTGCTTGATAGTGAACAAGTTGCATGCCGATTTAGGGTAGCGCCTATTGCAAGCGAATTGCCGTATGAATAAGCAAGCTAACTGAGAGAAGTTGGATATAGTGCCGTGAGTTATTTGCGTAAACCACGACTATGCCTTCTCAGTTAACGCCGTGCGGAATACTCTGCAAAGTACAAAATCAGGAGCAGATTGCAAATCCATTGTGGCTATATATTGGTTGATGTGATCTTGCGGATCTTTTCCATCTTTTTCTCCAGAGTATGTGGGTAAATTGTCAGACCTTGCATTAGGTGGGACTATGGCCTGGGCGATTTCGGGGACAAAAGGAGAACCATGATATACTGGTTCATCGACATGTGTGATGGATCTTTTCATATCAAGCAGTTCTCACCTGAGGTAGTTCATCGTTTCCCATAAAGCTAGATCATTGCCCTGATGAGGAAACATATTTGGTATCTGTCCTGGAGGCATCATGTTGTTGAGTTCACTTATCGGGTTGGGCATCCTAGCCTGATACCCTCTATCCTGGTATACTGGTTGTTGTGGTGCCTGTAACGGGATTTGCATCACTCTGGACCCTTGTTCTTCCACCCGATATCTTTCCCCATAGGGCTGTAGGGGTTGAGGTTCTGGGGGTCTCGCATTGGTATGTGATGCCCTTCGCAAGGCTGCTTCTATCAAATCTTCAAAAATCGTCCTTTGAACATTTATGTAGTCGGCATCAGGTGGTGAGGGATTTTTTAGAGAAACTTCTGTGGATTCCTGATGCATATTTTCACTGTGATTCTCCGTTTGCCGATCTGAATTAACAGATCTCTCCATCTACTTTGGATTTTTGAAGGTGTAGCAATTCTCTTATTGACGTGACTCGAAGGCAATGATCTATGGTGTTCCCACAAACGGCGCCATTTGTTAACTCATAGGAGTAAGATTTGTTTAATATCGAGAAACGCCTTGCCCAATTAGTCAATAATGAATCACGACACTATCAGATCTCTCTTTCTTTAATGTAGTCAATATTTTTGTAGGTTTGTTATCCAATTATCCCTTCTCATTGGCAACATATGGGTATTTATAATTTGCCAATAGATTTGAGATATGATTTAGGTGTCATGCTTGAGGACACTTGTCACGTTTATGAGCTGACAAAGCTTTTACTGTACTGACACCTAGCTTCTTCGATGCTGATACACCAGTCCTGATGATGACACCTGGCTTCCACGATGTTGATATATCCGTAATGATGACACATGGTTTCCATGATGCTGATATATCCTTAGCGATGACACCTGGTTTCCACGATGCTGATATATCCTTAGCGATGACACCTGGCTTCCACGATGTTGATATATCCTTAATGATGACGAGGGAGTCTTGCATGCCATCGGACATATAGCTTTATACTCCTATTGGAGAAACTGCCTTTGACCCTTACGTCATTCTTGTGAATATACTGCCATCAGATCGTTCACTTGCTAAAGCATCGGCGATTATTTTAGGCATCATATAGTCATCTAAGACTGGTAGTGCCTATTGTATCGGATACTTTGTGAGTGGAGTGGTCCCATATACGTTCGTTATTCTCTTATGCCTCAATAATATTCTTACCCGATGGTTAGTGGTTTCACGAGGGCTAAAGATATTTAATATCCGATGGTTAATGGTATCACGTGGGGTTAACAATAGGCAAGGGAGACGGTTTGTATTCAGAGGTGGATCAAATTCCCATCCATGATTCAAACGGTGGGACCCTATAATCGCCCACTCACGACCCCTTGGAACCGCCACGTTCCCTGAATCATTGCTACTCTAGAATGTCAGACGTTACCATAGGGGAGATAAACCGGTGCTTCAACTCCCCACGTCTATTAGCATTTAATGAACGCACCTTCCCAAGACCACCAGTCAAACAGACTAACATGTGGGACGATTTGAAACAACGACCACCCTGGGAACCTGTAACCATGACTACCCCTCCATAAATGGGTCAGATAACACCCATTATGTCGCGGTATCTACGAGTGATTGGGCAACAAATCAAAAATTTTCTAAGTATGGTAGCCTCAGACATTAGAACCGGAGTTAAGTACCATCATAGCATGACGCTCACAGATACTCGTGAGGAGATCGTAAAGATTCCCACAAATGATGTCCACGAGCACTCACCTAAATGGGCAAGAAAGTTTCTAAGTACGATGATCGGGGCTACCCGCGCGAAAATGGAGAAAATCCTAAAAGACACTACGCTCGTAGAATACCCACCAAAAAGAAGAGGGGGAATCAAAACCTCCCACGTAGAGTGAAAACGGGTACCCATGTGGAAAAATCAAAAAAACTCTGGGTATGGAATCCCTAAAGTAGTATATGCCAATAACTTGGTCTGAATTCTAACCGTAGAAATATGAGTTAGTAGCAAAGAAATTCCATTAAACATAAAAAAAAATGGGGGGGGGGGGGGGGTACCTGGTACAACCCCAAAATAAGGCCATGCGGCCACAAAACTATCTCTACACTACCTACGCCTAAGGGGTAAGGGAAGATCCGGGAACAAAAGAAGGGGTCGCAGAATCTCGAGTGCCTAGAGCACCTTCTTGCAACAATGGCAGTGCTGCGCCAAGATTTCGATGAAGATTCATCTTGGAGGAGGCCAACCTCCGAAAATTGCCCCCTGGCTGAATAGCCCTAACTGTGTGCCCATATTCTTGCAGGCCTTGAACCCCCACAAAAGATCTGCAGCATAGTAAGGGATAAGTCGCTCTCGAGCCTCCTCTTGAGCTGCCAATTTCTCAATGTGCTCTACCACGGTTGAGGCTAGCTCACCACAGAGTGACATCACCATTCCCTCCACAGCCTGCAGCTTTCATGCCCACTCAGCCTCTTTCCCTAAAAAAGACTCCATCTCCCTCTCTATGGCGGCCAAACGCTCTTTTAAAAGCCGCTCCGACTTCTCTAGATCTCTTACACGAGCTAACCGACCCTCAGCTTGGGTGAATAGTTCAGAGCAGTGAAGTAAGCTGGCACGACCCTCCCCCTCGACGTCTTCAAGCCTCTTCTTTAGAGCCTCCCTCTCACGGGTGGACTCATCGTAAGCATGCATGAGCCCCTTCGACCCTATCTCTCCTTGCACATGCAATATAAAAGCAAGTGTTAGCAGTCAACCCATGAATCGGGCTAAGGTACAAACCAAATATATGCTCACTAAGGCTGTGCTCAGTTGCACCATGTGACCATACTCCGGGGGGCTAAAGAGAGACGGGGTCGGAGAGGACGCCAAAGAAGCCACTTCATGGGAAATGCCAAAGGATTGCTCTCTCAGATTCACAGCATCATTCAGAAGATAATGCAATGGAGGAGGCACGATGGTGCCCCAAGTCGTGGCTCTCTCGGTTGGGGCCACCAAATCAGGAGCCACCAGTAGAACAAAAGACTCAGCCTCACGACGCTCAGGCACCGGAGGTGACAACCTCTCAGCCACATGACACTCAGGCACCGGAGGCGATGACCTCTCGCCACCGATTCCACACCCACAATCGGAGGTGGGGGTGTAGACGGGCCACCCTTCTTGGTGCCTCCAATATCCGCTCCACCTTGAGCCTTGAACATGTCTTCAAATCAGCCCTCCTCACCTTCCAACCCCTCAGGTAAATTCGGCGAGAGACGAGAAGCCACAAGACTTCCCCCAACCGTGATCGGCAAAGTCATCTCCTCATCCGATAGCACAATATGCGAATCCATGGGACTCACCTCAAGTTGCTCTCCGGACGCTTCAGTGCAGACGGGCCAATGCCTTTTTTACTCGATTGACTTGTATGGGATATAGCCTCACGAACAATGCTCCCCCCTACAAGGGCTCGTTAGTGATGCATATGAAGTGGTGGATCCCCGAGTCCTATAAGGTTTCTTAGCTATAGCCTTCTTCTTCTTAGCCGGGCGGGGGAGATGAGCATCACACTTCAGCTTGTCCATTATCACCTCTGCAAACAAAATAGAAAAGAAAAGGCAAGAAGCAAAGTTAAAAACCTGAAGAAAAAAAGTTATATGACTTAAGAAAATTTGTGAGACAAGGAAACTTACTTATTCGAGGACGCTTGTCCCCGATGTCAGGAACCATGGCAGTGACATTGTTCAGGCCAGAGTCAGAATAAAGGGACTTGAAGACGTCAATCCGCGACATCTCACCCCAACTGAAGCCCTGGCGGAAAAACCCTTCTGTGGGCCATAGCCTCCGCAGTATCGTACCCAGTCGGAATACAAGGGTCCATATTCCACGCCCTCGAAAACCCTCACAGGACGTCCTCATTCGAGTGACGAAATAAAAAGAAATTGTCCTTAAAGCTGTTGTAGGACCCCAAAATCTCATGGATGACCCTCTTAGTCGACTTACGCATGGAAAATGTGTAGAAGAGCTTATTCCAAGAAGAGCTCGTCAGATCAAAGGCACCAAAAAATTGGCCCACGATGCAAGGGTAGCTGTAGACTGTGCAGATGAAGGCAAAGGCAACCAAAGTTGATCACCCGTTAGGAGAAAACTGACTCGAATAAAGTAGGCGGGCCTTAAAAACCTCTTGATAGAATACCAGAAGGAAAGATCTCAACCCCGCCTTAATCTGGACGAAGTAGACCGTGTAAAAACCCGCACGAGGGGAGGTCGTCCTCTCATTCTCCCGAGACACCTCAATTTCCAAGCCGGCAACATCTGCCCCGTACTTGGTGAACTTGGCCACGACATCCTCACGTGACCTAACCGTGCTTCTCACCCCCTCCGCCAAAACCTTAGGTGACGCCGCCGCAACAGTCGACTTCTTGGAAGATGTCTCTGCCATCCTTGAGGCGGCGCGACGTCGGCGCGAAGTCCCTTTAGCCACAAGAGACGTTACCGATGTTGTAATCGCCACATCTGATGCCTTTCTGCACCAGTAGCACCCTCGCCGGAACTGCTCTAAGACGCCATTAAAATTTTGGAGTTTTTTGAAAGAAAGAAGAAGAAAGAAAGAACGGGAAAGCAAAAGAAACTCGGGTAGAATGAAGACAAAAAGCGCCGAGCTCCCTCAATTTGTAGGTGGAGAAGTTAGATCGGTGCACTTGACACGTGGTCAGCTCAGCGCCATGTGGCACATGCAGGACCACAACTCCACGAAGCGCACGACAACTAGGGTTGCGAAACAGGTGGCGGGTAATGGGTACTCTCCCCATTCTGTCACTACCCGCGACAAATGGGTTAACCCGTCACTCAGCCCCACTCCGGTGGACGGGTACCCCCCTCTCCCCTCCCTCCGTGCCATACAATCACGGATCGAGGGCAGTTCAACTTTTGGTACCCGCGGGTACCCGCCAAAATTTTAAAAAACAATTCAACTGTACTAACTAACTTTAAGGAAAAAATATTACAAGGCAGAAAATGGGCTAGGGTTCCTCCCTAGCAAAACAAAATCTCTACTTCTTCAATCACTCACTATCTAAGTTGGAGTATTTGGGTAGATTGAATGTTGGTGTTGGAGTTATTTTATTGTTATTTGTTGTGAATTCTTGTTGGTTTGATGGTGTTATTCATAGAGCTATTAGCAAAATTATCCATGTGTTAATCTATATTTGGAAAAAAAATCCATTGTTATTTTTATTGGCAAATACTCGTGTAATTCAAAAATTGGCAAAAAGCTCCTTAATGATATTTTTTATAATGAAAATATCAATAACCAAGGATTCCTAAGCATTATGATTTTATAATAAATATCTTCTTATTACAATAAATGTTATAAATTGTACTATAATTTTCTATAGATTTTTTTAAACTTGTACGAAAGTATAATAAAATTAACCGATACCGTACTTTTTTCTTTACAGATCTAAGAATTATAGTTTTCTTCAAAATAAAAAAATGAATATAATTTAATTTGAACTTCATTAGTTCCATACGTATCAAATAAATACAATAAAGATGACATTTGGAGATCAGTTACATGCGGTTAAATTGAGTGTAGTAGGGGAATTTTTGCTAGTTCTTGAATAATACAGTGGGTTCTTTGCCAATTAAAATAACACAGAGGGTTATTAGCCAATTAGAGATAACACATGAGCGGTTTTTGCTATTTACCCATTATTCATAGGTTAATTTTGGGGTTGAAATTAATGGTATTGTTGCAATTGATGTTATAATATATTCATTGAATGTTAGTGATGTGGGAGCATGACTCGAATCGAAGGATAGAAGCCAAAAAAAAAAAATACAATTCTTTTGGTCGACGGTACCACAACGGCCGTACCCGCCCAGGTGGGTACTTGCCTGAGACGGGTACCCGTGAGAGTGGGTACCCTCCAAATATCCAGCGGGGCGGGGTAGCATTTTTCGCCACCCATCGCCATTGGTACCCGCCAACGGATACGTGTACCCACGGATCTCGCGCACACCCCTAACGACAACACATCACTCATTTATAGTTCCAAGCAATTTCTACGAAATACACTCGGAACGGGGGAGAGGGGGTGCTCTTGATGATGCATAATCCGTTCCTCCCTCGAAAATAAGCAAAATGGGTACCCCACAAAAGTGACCACGGGCCAGGAAAAAGGCACCCTCAGATCACGACCAACTAACACCTCAATGAGGGTACATGGTCTGGACAAAAAGACCCAGACATGTCTCACCTAACCGCCCAGAATCACTCGTGTTCTGGGGTACCCCAAGAAAATCCACAAGAGCCCCCCACCCGGGCCGATAAACAGCCCACCAACGAGCTAACTTCACCGTTCGATCTCACGAGCCCCGTGATAAGGGACCCCTGGGTGGCGGCATGCAACACTTAGCCGAAATATCTTTTGATAAAGGAAAGCAGTACAAAACATTAAGGGAATGAGTGAATACAAGGAAGGGTCGTAGGAAGAAGACCTCTCATCCGCGACCTCAATATAATGACGTGGAGGCAGACGCAACTCGAAAGATCTCACAACTACTCGGAAGAATATGACTTGAAGACCCCTCTCAGACTACACGAAGATAAACGTAACTTAGGGGTTCTATTGCCCGAAGATCGGAGACAGGCACGACCCGAATTGAAGGAGTATCAACTACCCACATTAAAGGCAGCTCCCAACCACCTGCCATTATAGCGAAAGACCTTGCCTCATTGGTTCAAGACTGCCATTGGGGCAGCATGAGGCAAACCCTATCGGTCCCTTCCTGCCCTGAACAACTATTGGAGCAGAGTCAACTCACCCTCATTGGCTCATAGATCCCCATAAGATGATTGGAGCATACATAATCATTAACCAGTCAGAATAATTCAGTCAAACTCACATTATTGGTTGCCTTATACCGAACGATCATCATTGGCGCAGAAGACACTCTACAATCTACAATATTGGCCCTTGTCACCACCCGAAATTATGAGGGAGGACCAACTCTCATTGGGCAAAAGACCTTCAAACCAGCACTATGAATAGCACCTTATTCAACATCAACTAGACAAGTGCATTCTCGTTAAATTCACTACACGCATCTTTGTAATTAGAAAAATACCGAAAAAAGTATTCCCTATCGTGAAAAAAAGTTATCCCCGCACACGACCTCCCTTGTAATTCACATTAGTCTCTTAATAAAATCATATTGATTCATTTCTCAAACTCGGGATAGGCGTTCCGAATATTATCTGTGATAATATCCCCGTCTTCATGGACTCCAGACGATATTGCATCACCACATATAAAACATTGATTCTAGGGTTTTGATAGGGAGAGAGTACTTGGAGTGAGGATGGTAAAGTGATGATGAATTGAAAGGAAAGTTTAAGGGTAAATTAGGTAATACCATACAATAGTCACCAAACTTATGTAACCAAACATGGTAGTACAAATTTTGCACAACTATTATCGTGGTAAATAGTAGTATCCTATCCAAACGTTATATTAATAAGGAGTTGGAGATATGAATTAATCTTATTAAAATATTTTGTTTGAGAGTAACGGCAAGCAAACTTGATCTTACTATCATATGGGAAGCACAAGGTACATTAATAAAAGTCACGAGTTAGCGAGAAGTACACATTACTTCTATTAGTGCACCTTAAACTTTTCATATAATAACATAGACAAAATCCATGAAGATAGCTTAAGCCAAAACGGGTGCAAATACTAGGGAGAGAATGGAAAACAAACTATCCTACTTGTAAAAAACGCTAGCACATTTCAATCTTAAATTCCTAACTAAAGTGTTTGAAACGTTAAGGTGCACTTTAGTTGATATAGCACTTTAGTTGATTTTCTCTCTTTTTGAGGATTTTCAGGTCTGATCCTGAGTCTTTTTGGTGGACCTCCTGGTTCTCTCTGTCTTTGTCTTGTGGTTGTTTGGCCTCCCCGTGATTCTTCTTAGTGGTCCTTTTATCTTGTCCTTTTTTCCTTTGCTTTGTTGCTAGTCTCCCCTTCTCCCGTGTCCTGTCCCCTCTTCCCCTGGTCTTTGTGTGCTCCTCCTCCTTTGTTTATTCTTTGAGGGCCCTGTATGGTAAAATGAATGAATCTATTATAGACCTCACCCTCCAAACAAACAAGCTTAATTGTTCCTTGGATCCCGGAAATCAGTCTCCCATTTCACCTACCTGCGCAGCTATAGCCTTCATTATCTCTGATAAACCCGTTAGTACATCTGCAGCAAAAAATTTCTTTCTCCGACTCTGGAACAGTAGAAAAGAAGTCAGCGCGAATATTCTTCAGCAAAATACTATTGCCTTTGTTTTCAACGACCCTGTAGATCTCCAAAAAATCTTGAACCAGAATCCTTGGAGATTCAACAAACAAATTGTTAACATCAGAGAGTGGCTAGAGACTCTAGCTTGGGAAGAAGTAGACCTAATCAAAGTTAATTTCTGGGTCAGAGTTTCTGCTCTCCCGGCGTTCGTCTCCAACCGAGAGACAGCGGTAGAAATCGGTAACAAAGTTGGGAGGTTCCTCGAAGGAGATCCCCCATCAGACAAATCTGACGCCCATAAGTGGAGAAAAGCTCTTAGAATCAAGGTCGAAGTTGACGCTACTCGTCCTCTCGTTGACGAAGTCACCATCTCTAGACCAGGAAGAACGGATATCACAGCAGAAATAAGGTTCGAAAAACTTGAAGATTTTTGCTACGTGTGTGGTAAACTCGGGCACAAAAAATCTCAGTGTGTTGTCGAGCTCTCTACAGAGGACACAAAATCAGAAAATCTCCCTTTTGGTCAGTGGAATCGGGTGGAAAGCTTCCCAACCCCCAAACCGAAGAATATCAACAAGCCTAAGAATTCTAGTAATTCTCTGAAACCCGGTGAAGAGACCGAGTCGAGCAGGAACTCAGTTGACCATGGAAGAACAGCTGACTCACTGAGTCTAAACCCAACACATCAGCCACGTACCTTTGAGTACACGTGTATGCAGGAGATCTCCCTTCTCCACACAACGGCTGGGATTCCCTCGTTGAAAACAAACGGTCAAAAACATTCCGCGACAGCCTGCCTCAAAAGTCAAATCATATTCAACTGTGCAAGCTCAAACATCAGAGCAGTTGTCGACTTCTTAGCTACCCCACTTGTTAACCTTGATCCCCTCAACCTCATTCAGAATATTTCTATCTCTATAAATCCAACCCAACTCATATCCCCTATTGGGCCTCCATCTAGCCCAACTGAACTCTCTATAACTCACTTAAACCAGCCCACTCTCAAAAGGAACCGGCCTGCTGAACTCTTTTACGAGAATCTCCCCAAAGCTAAATTTTTAGCTCATAAATTAGGAGCAAGACGTAAACCTAGAATTGGAATTCTTAAACCAATTACCATATCAGTGGTAACCCTAATTAATTCGCCGTCATCTCCTACCACCCCTCCCATATATTCCCTCCCCTCTCCTCTCCCTACTAATAGTAATTGCTCCCTTCCTGTTAGCTCAAACTCCCCTCTTTCTCCTAGCCAAACAATACCTTTCGAGAGTGATCAAGACTCTAAGGAGTCAACCTCAGAATCATGAAAGTTGTTGCTTGGAACTGCCAAGGCTTAGGGAAGCCGGAAGCAGTAGTGGCGCTTAAAGACTTGCTGAAAGATTTTTCGCCCGACATTATTTTCCTCAGTGAAGTAAAAACAAAAAAAACCAAAGCTATTGTTCGTACTCTTGACCGAGCTCTTTTGCCTAACCACCATTTTGTTCCTCATATAGGCCTTGCAGGTGGCCTGATTTTGGCTTGGTCAAACTCCCTTCCCTTGTCTATATTTTTTTCTTCTTACTGGAATATTACAACCTCTATAGGAGTGCTCAACGGCCCTTCCTGGTTTTTCTCGGGGATTTACTATCCTCCTATCAATTGCCTTAAGACTGATTTCTGGGATCAAATGAACAATATTGCTGTTAATTGTGTGGTGCCGTGGGTCGTCATGGGCGATTTTAACGACATACTTGTCCAATCTGAAAAACAAGGTGGTCGCATTTTCTTCCCTTATTTGCATGACCCTTTAGCTCTAGACTAATTGCTCTTGGCCTAACTGATTTGGGAGCTAAAGGCTTGACTTTTACTTGGAATAATAATCGACTCGGATTGGCCAACATTAGAAAATGACTGGACAGGGCAGTCGCTAATTCAGAATGGAATCTCATGTTTCCATTTGCCAACGTTACAAATCTCCTAGCCATTGGTTCCGATCACGCCCCTATCATCTTGTGCTCGGACTCCTTTGCTTTGGCTGGTAAGAAACCTTTTCGTTTCGAGCATATGTGGAACTTCCACCCCTTTGCTGTGAAGTTATCCGTAAAGCCTGGGACCCGAATTTTTCGGGCTCTTGTCAGTTTCAACTTGTTTCTAAACTCCTTAATACGAAAAAAGAGCTCAAAATCTGGAATCATGAGGTGTTCGGCCACTATCAAACTAAAGCCAAAGCTCTTAAAAGCCAAATTGGTATCCTTCAAAACCTGGATCAGTCCTCCGTTAATCGCTTGGAGGAGAAAAGACTCTCGAATGAGCTTAAGGCATCTCTTTTACATATTGAAACAATGTGGAAACAGAAAGCTAAGGCTAAATGGCTCTATGATGGAGATGCAAATACCCATTTTTTTCCATCTTACGGCTGTTTTCCAAGCCCGTAAAAATCGTATTCATTTTTTGAAAAAAGAAGATGGGAAGTTTGTTTTTGACTGGAAGGCATTGGGCACTGTTTTCTTGATTATTATAAGAAACTGTTTTGTTCTAACTTTGATTATGCATGTCCTCTTCCATTCCCTTCAAATCTGGAAAACATGTTCCCTGTAGTGATCTCAGATTGTGATAATAAAAGAGTCAGCCAAATTCCATCACCAAAAGAAATCAAGAAAGCCCTATTTGACATGGACTCCTTCAAAAGTCTAGGACCTGACGGTTTCTCTTCAAGATTTTTCAAGGAATACTGGACAACTACGGGTAAGAATGTTTGTAAAGCTGTGAGGGAATTTTTCACAAAAGGTACGATCCTTAAATCTAGCAATCATAGTTTTATTACTCTTATTCCGAAAACTGATGGCGCAACTAAAGTTGAAAATTATAGGCCTATTAGTTTGTGTAACGCAGCGTATAAGGTTATTTCTAAGCTCTTGGCAGAAAGACTTAAAACCTGTCTCGATAAGTGTATTAGCCCGAATCAGTCAGCCTTTGTCCCGGGAAGAGACATGACAGATAATTCAATCATCTCCCAAGAAATTATGACTTATATTGCCCGTAAGAAAGGTAAAAAAGGGGCAATGGCTCTCAAAATGGACTTAACTAAAGCTTATGATAGGGTTGAATAGAAACTCCTTTTTCAAATTATGTCAAAATCTTGGCTTCTGCCCTCGCTTTGTTAACTGGATCTCACAGTGTGTTTGTTCTTGCAGCTATTCCTTTATTATCAATGGTTCCTCTTTTGGCTATTTTCTCCCTTCAAGAGGATTGAGACAGAGAGATCCAATCTCCCTCTATCTCTTTTTGTTCTATACTGAATTGCTTTCTCGCATTCTTTATAAAGCTGAATCAGAATCTCTCTTAAAAGGAATTAAAATAGCTCGCCTTACGCCTTCAATTTCTCATATATTATTTGCTGATGACCTCACAATTTTTTGCAGAGCTACGGTGGAGGATGCTAGAAATGTTGACAAATGCCTGGAAAAATTCCACAGTTGGTCCTCGCAAAAAATAAACCGGGCCAAATCTTTTGTGCACTTCAGCGATAATATTGAGCCCTCTCTCTGCTTGTATTCTCAATCTCTTAGAAAATGCACTCACAAGGAGAAACACTTGGGTCAATACTTTTGCAAACGCAAGTCTAAACTTAGAGCTGTTTGTGATATTGTGTCGAAAGTGGCTTCGAGATTCACTGACTGGAAAGAGACTAATTTGCCCCAAGCTAGTAAGGCTATTTTGATTAAATATGTTGCTCAATCTCTCCCAGTTAATGTGATGCAAACTTGCCTTCTCCCAAAATCTATATGCCACAAAATCGATCAACTTTGTATGAGGTTTTGGTGGGGCGTTAATAAAAATAATAATGTGATGGCTCTTAAATCTTGGGATGAGCTTTGTTTACCGAAAGTTAAAGGTGGCATGGGATTTAGAAAAATGGAAGATTTTAATATACCTCTTTTAGCTAAGAAAGCTTGGAATTTTGTGGTTGCTAAACACAAAACTTGGGTCAAATTCTTGTCTCTTAAGTATCTTAAAAATCTGAATATCCTTGACTGTCCCCCACCCCCCTCTGATGTTTCTTGGTTTTGGAGAGATGTTATTAAATGTGCAGATATTTTAGCTCAAGGAGCTTGTTGTCGGGTTTCTGCAAAGTCTGTTGTCTCGATCTGGAACCAACCTTGGATACCATCCTTGGAAGGCCATCGCCCTAATCTGTTGTTGTCATCTGATCTCCACCCATCAACTTTCAAAGTGGTGGGTGACCTCGTCTTGCCTTCAGGAGAAGATTGGAATTTAAGTCTTATAAATCAGCTGTTTGACCTTGAGTCGGCAGCGGCGATTGCAAAGATTGAGTTCTGCAATTCTCCATTAGATGGCACATTCTTCTGGACTTTCTCTTCGACAGAGGTCCTTTCGTCAAAAGCCGCCTACCATCTTATTGTCAACTCTCACACTACAACAACAAATGATTTGCTTTGGAAAAAGATTTGGAGTGCAAAACTCCATAACAGACACAAACTATTTTTGTGGAAAGTAACAAATAATATACTCCCTACAGCTACAAGACTTAATATGAGATTCCCTATCCAAGATCTAACTTGCAAAATTTGTCTCCAGGAGCAGGAGTCCATAGAACATATATTCTTGCAATGCCCACTTATTAGAGCGATTTGCTTCGCATCCAAATGGTCACTTCGCCTGGATCATTTTAACAACTGGACCTTCTCGCATTGGATCAGATTCATTTTTGACAAAGATTCTCAATTATTTCCATCTAACAAGATCAGGGAAGAATTTATTGTATTCTTTGCGTGCTGTATTGATTTTATTTGGAAATGTAGAAATCGATGCATCTTTGATATTTTCACTCTTTGCCCTGAACAGATTCTCAAGGAGATTACAAGCAAGGCCCTGTAACACTTTGAAGCTCAACTTGAAAAGGAGCAAAAGTGCACTGCTGTCGCTCGACCAAGCAAATGGACACCACCTCGTCATGGTTGGACAAAGTTTAACACAGATGCGGCTTTCCACGATGGGATTACAAAAGTGGATGGAGTCCTGCTCAATCACAATGGCTCTATTCTCTTCTCTTTTGCACACGGAAAGCTCAGCCACGACGCACTAGCTGCTGAGGCCTTTGCAATCAAAAAAGCATGTACCTGGGCGCACGCATTGAAGATTAAGAAGACCAGTTTTGAATCTGATTGCCTCCAAGTCATTTCACTCATCAACAACTCAGCCCTCACCCCCGACTGGACGATTTCACCCTTAATTGAAGATATTCGTAAGTTGTGGTCGACTAATAATTCTTGGCGCTTTCTTTTTGTCTATCGTAATTGTAATGTAGCAGCCCATAACTTAGCTCGTTGGGCTTCAAACTCTAATATTGTTGGTCCCATTTCCCCCGAAACCTTGCCATCTGCTGTGTTTTACGATGGCGGTTTCCCTCTTTTTGACGTGTTTTCCACATAGGCTCGTTTGTAGCCGTCATTTACTTATCAAAAAAAAAAAAGTAAAAAAAGTACTAGGCTTTTTGTGTTGACATACTTTGCCATATCCCACTTTAATGTATATATATATATATACAAGGTAAAGAATAAAGTAGTTTTATGAGGGCTTAATCACGTTCAAGCATTAGCAGCAACCTCAATAATTGTTGCAAGGGAAGAAGCATAATTCTCGGAATCTTTAACTTTACAGATAAGCGTTTTCCCCATTTTTAATTTGTGAGTACTAGCAAATGGAGCACGCGGTTCCCGCGAGCATAATTTTTTTTTAATGTCATTCTCTGTGGGTTAATGATGAAGATTTATCTAGATAACATGTGCTATAAATTTGCAGTAGAAGAATGGAGGAGAAGCAAATTATGGGGAAAGTAAATCATTAATTACAATTAGTAGTGTAATTAATTAGTCTAACTTAATTTGTAAGGCTATTTTGTGGATTTAATAATATATTTTTTACAATGTAGCTAAAACTCAAAAGTTAAAATTGGAAATAAAAAAATTGGTGTCACAATGGATTTCTTTATATAATAGTATATAAAAAACAACAAAATATAACTAACAAACAAACCACCTCAAATTATAAATAAATAAATAAAAAAAAAACCAATGGACAGATTGATCTCCTCGTGAACATCATCATCATCACGGCAATGGCTCTTCTCCCCACCACCCTACCGCTTAATCTAGCAGCAGTATGTTTGGCGATTGGGTTGTTGTTATGCGTTGCGGAAAGTGGGGAAATGTTAGGGTTAGGGTTAGGGTTAGTAAAACAACAAAGAGAGTTCGATTACTTCCAGCTCGCTCTCCAATGGCCCGCTACTTTCTGTCGCAGAACTCGTCATTGTTGCTCCACCAATGGCTGTTGTCGGAGGTAATTTAATTGATGATGTTGGCTCATCGCAGTCACACCACTACATTTCATACCTAATTAATTACTTACTTAGTATTCACAACTCAAAATCTGTTACAATGTTGACTTATTAGCTTCTTACTGTTATTCTCAAGTTTGTTAGTATTATATTATGTTCCAACACAAACCTATTATTTGCCTCTTATAAATTTAATATAAAAAAGGATGACCAACTACAAGCATTCATAATAAATCACGACTCCTTACAATGAAACTTACTTTGGTTTCTATTTGTTTGATCCAGTTCAAATGCACCGGTAGAATTTACAATCCGTAAGTCTTACCTTATCACATTCTCAGAATAATATGTGCAGCCTAATGCCATCTGAAAGAATTTCTAAAACATCTTTTTTGTTCACTGTTCAGACGGACTTTGGCCTGATTACAATGATGGAACTTGGCCTTCATGTTGCACTGGTAAAAAATTCGACCAAAAAGAGGTACATCACTGCAGATTTCAACTCTAATCATCAACTGCTAAGATGTTTTAGGTTCTATGATATGTGCACATATGCAGTGTATGTATGGCTATATATGTAGATTTATTGTGCTTTCTGAGTATGACTCAGTTTTTGCATTTCGTCAAGACTTCACTTGTTGTGTGAACTAGCTATACATGTCAGCCGTTGCGAAGAGCGTTGTTAGATTGTTTTGGCTAAATATTGCTGCGTCAAACCTTAGACAATCATCTTTCTTCAATAGCTCATGAAACTAACATAGCACCGTCATGTATCGATTTTGTTCCTGAAGAGTCTTATCTCGGTCTCTAAGCCAAAAGCTGAAACTTTAAATTTAGCATGCCGTGTGATATTAAGACGTATCTGCATACCTACTTTTAAACCCATCAATTTCATTTAGATGGATATTCATTCAGATATCTTTGAACTTGTACTTTTTCCTTTTCGGTTTATGCTATAGCTTTATCACTATGTCCTCTATAGCTTTATCACTGTGTCCTATGGCAGAACAGTTTTCACTTTTTCTTTCTCTCTCCTATATATCTAGTAATGGTTGTATTCCTTGTCATCGAGATTATGTTTATTTAATGTATCTATTCTTGATTTATACATCAACTTTTTTTTCAATTGCTGGCTATTCATTGACATGATTGCTTTCTTTAACATCTGATTTTTTGTTATTTGGCAGTAACCATGTCATATTTATCATTCTCTCAATAACTGCAGATTTCAACGTTGCTTGGTGCCTTGAATAAGTACTGGCCTTCTTTAAGCTGTAGCTCTCCATCAAACTGCCATGGTGGAAAAGGATTATTTTGGGAGCATGAGGTTTGTTATTGTCTGCTCTTTACTCGAACTGGTGATTCTTTTACATGAAACTAATAATTATTCCTCGTGCTTCTTTCATGCTTGGATTGGAACATCTCTGGAGTCAGTGGGGTAAATATCCTTTGACCGTTTTATTCTTCTTTATTTATATCATGTTATTATGATATAAACATTTATGACTGAGGCTGCAAAATCAAAATTTTGATCAGTTACTATTGGGGTAGCCTAATATTAATCTACATACCTAAAGTGATGTTGAATGCTTGATATTTGACATCAGTGGATTATTCAAATACAAAAACTGACATTATGAATGAACTGAGGTTATCTTAGTTGATTTTGTTGTAGTACTGTATCTGTGAAATCATCGTCGGGTGACTTTGTTGTAGGGCACTAACCAAGCTTAATTTATACTTTCCACTTCCAGTCCCCACTTAAGCACTAGTGCAGGAACTGAATGTAGCTTAGCTTGACTTTTGAACTCCTGCATTTAAGGAATGGCATTGTAGAGGTAGTCGGTAATCCTTTTTTTTTTTTTTGTAAGAGGTAGTTCCAACTTGAACATGATTGATTGCATGCTTACAATTTAATGTTTTGGAGAAGCTCAATCAGCATCTCTGGTTTGGGGTGAACAAATTACAAGAGGGAAAGAGCCTAACTTCTCTTCTACTTCACTGTCTTCAGAAAAACATGGAACTTGCTCGTCTTCAGTGACAAGAGATGAATACACATACTTTGTGACGGCACTTAATGTTTATTTCAAATACAATGTCACGGTAAGACAATATTTCCGAGAGAAGTTGCATCCTTGTCCAATAAAAATGTCGTAATTATCATGCAGGATTGTTTTATCCCATAGTACATTATTGTACAGGAATCTATTCTCTTGGATGTTGAGCCTGAATTTGTTATATTAGAGGGCTGAATGAGTAACTTTTTTACCTGTAATATAGCTTTTGGTGATAACCAAGTTGGGATACTATTGGGGGCATCTAAGGACTGCAATTTTTGCAGTAGAGTAGCCATAAGCAGTTGGTATGCTTGGTGAACTTCTATAATGATAATGTCAATCTCAAGGGTCTACATGGTGATGCATCTGCTTCCTATAGTGAATAAGCTGTGGAGGAGCTTCCATGTCCATTCTTTAAAAAACAAAGTGTTTAGGAGGTCAACAAACCATGAGCCTTGTTTTGCCTCAATCAATTTAAAGCTTTATTGGCTGACAAACACACATTTCAACGGTTTTATGCCGTATTCTTTGGAAGTATTTACACAAAACAGACATGAACTCAGGCGTGTATAAGAGAACTTTATGGCGGTTAATCTCTTCATTGCCTTCATCGTGCACCAATTTCTCTCAAAGAAAGCAAGCTATACACATTTAGTTACTACGGGACTGGACTTGGAATAGGCATCCCGAGTTTTTGATTATGCATGCTGGACTGATAAAGGCCTTTGTAACTTCATCTAGTTTACTAACAACACTGTTACTGCCATTTTACCTCTATGAAAAAACAAATACGAAATGATAGTAATCTTAATCTTATTTCCTAAGCATATATGACTTGAGCTCCCTTTGATATAGTAACCAATGTTGCCATATATTGGAAGTTTTTCTCTTCCTGGTGACGTTATTTTCTCGTTAGCCAATTCTAACATAACTTTGTGGTTCTCATTAAATAATAAACATTGTGGGCCCTTCACCTCCTCCATAAATATTTTGATATCATGCAGGAAGTTCTACGAGAAGCTGGTTATGTAGCATCAAATTCTGAAAAATATCCTCTAGGAGGCATCGTTGAAGCAATTCAAAATGCTTTCCATGCAACTCCAGAACTTGTATGCTCGGGTGGCGCTGTTCAGGAACTTTATCTGTGCTTCTACAAGGATTTTAAGGTCAGACCATTACGTTCTGATATTTAAGTTTTGTCGAGTTTTGAGATGGGTTTGATCTAAAATCTTTGTTCGGATAAGGATTCCATGCTTAGCACTTGTTCCTATGATCAAATGCCATCCTTGCGTGTTTGCCTTTTAAAATTAGTTGTGAGGACTATACTTGAATCAAAATACGATGGACTTGATAAAAGAGTGTTGATATCTTCTACTTTCTTTATGCTTCTGTTAAATCAATATATCATTTTCCTGATTACATTTTACAATCTTACGGTCTTATGAGAAAGAGATGTGTTTTGCAGCCTCGGGATTGTGCAACCAAATCCAACAGAAAATCATGCCCCAGATATGTTAGCTTGCCGGAATTTTCCCCGTTGAGTGAGTCCAATAAAATTGTTCATTTCACAAGTAGTAGTTATCAATAGTTTCTGTTCTGAGTGATTGTTACTTATCGCTTATTTAGTTTATGCTCTTCACTCATCATTTTATGGTTGAATTGGTATCCTTTTCCGACTGCAGGGATGGCCAACAGTAGAAATGAAGTTTATAATTCTACTTTGGACTCGGTTATTTGAGCTATGATGTTTGACGGCTGATCCAGGTGTGTAGGCGTTATGCTATCAGTTAATACCAAGAGATGCATCAGCTTATAGGATCGTTATTCTGTAAAAGTGTTTGTTGTTGTTGTTGTTGTTGTTGTTGTTCTATTGTCTATTGTGCTATTCCTAAACAATTTTACTGATGTTTTTATTATCAAAAAAATTATGCAAGCTTTAATACCTTCCCCTCTGTAATGTTCTTTAATACTTTGAGGGTGTACTTTGTAGATACTTCTGTAGCTGCTTATTAGTTTTTCTTTGTCTCGAGAACACCTTATTAATTTTTGCGGAGTCTACTTTTGCTTGTCTTGAAAAAATGCATGAGGCTGGGTTCATGTGGCTTTTTATATTGCTATTGGAAAAAAAAAATTGGAATTTGTTATTCCTCTAGACTTTCCGTGAATTAGGGACTAAAATCGAGTTGAAGTGCCAACTTAAGTGTCCAAAATTGAGGGGTGTCAACTTAAGTGTCCAAAATTCAGGCGTGCCAACTTAAATGATAAAAAATGAGCAAGTGCCAACTTAATGACCAAAGTAGCTAAAAACCCTATTCCTCTAGGGTATTTTTACTATATCTAATTTGCACATATTCACCGTAACTTGGCGTTCACATATTTAAGAGTTTCTCGTAGTTTTTCGGGATATGCAATTTTTGAGATTGGAAAGCGGAAATGCTTTCATAACTCATTGTTTTCATTCTAGCAACGTGCTTTCTTTTACTTTTACTTTTCCTTTTCGAAGGCACGATCTTTTACTTTTGAAATTAGCCTTGGAATCTCACATCTCATTTATTTATTTTCAAGGCTAATAAGAAAAGTTTCAAAATATTGCACTCTCATGTCAATGAAGTTTTCGCATTCGCTGCAATTAAGTTGCTTCTGCATAAATCGTCCAAACACTGCATCCCAAGGATACTGTCTTCTTGCATCATTGTCCTCATCGATTATTATCTTTAACTTATCTAATCATTAAGCATTATCTTCTCATTGCGATCGCTTAAGATGTGAGTTTTCAACTTTTCATCACTGATTTTTGGGGTTGTCTTTCATGTAAAATTAGTTATAAACATAAAAACGTGTGTCTACTATTATCCAGTAATCAGTAATCACCAATCAATAACTCAAAACTAGCCTCCTGTATCAATGAGTGATAATAAAGAAGTTTGAACATTTGTGTGCTGGCACGTGTTTTTGTATAGGAGATTTACCCATAAACATAGAAAGCTTTGGCTGAAGCACTATATTTGTTTTTATTTTATGCATATATATATATATATATTAATATAATTACAGGAACTTCACACTTTATCTTTCTTGCAAGGCGAAAGAAGCTTAGGCGAGAAAATATTACACAGATTGATCCATGACAAACTTGACAAAACCTCAACTAACTATTGACGCCGTCTTTTTTCAAAGTCATGGTCAGGACGAAAGGTCTAAACTCGCTCCTGCCTTCATCGTTTAGAGGTTATGAGTTGAGTACATGGTGGGAAGAAGATCCTATGTTGGAGGGGCTACAAGCCTTCTTATCGGAGCAGCTAGTTGGATTGCTGAGTTCTTCGGTGGGCACAAGCGTATTCTCTGTCTGTCTTGTCGCTCCAACTGTCTTATTTCACTCACTGATCTCTGATGGTCGGCATAACCATAAAAAATCATTCAGATCAATCCACTTCGCGCAATTAAGAAAAAGGACCAGAAAGGAACAAATGGAATAAGTTCAGTTTTCATCCTTACTCAGCCGTGATTTAAAGAGAGTTTGTGGGATACTAGACATCAGTAAACGCCCAATCTCACCATAAACTGAATCTTCACGTTAAATAGATCCTATGCACAAGTTTACAAACAAAAGTAAATGTAACTTATTATCTCAGATCCAAAGAAGTGAAAAAGCAAACTTATTCTTGTTTGGTTCGTATAGCCTAGCTCCATTATTTGAGATTATAGGCATGCTTGTTGTAGTATCTTCCCACAACGTGACACACATCAGCACCAGAAACCAACTGAAATAAAGATACTAGAAACCAACTGATATAATGACACTGACAAGTCCATGACTAGCACCGTTGTTATGTTCCCATAATTCTTTTCTTCCCAATGTCACAAAAACAAATACCAAAAACCAACGAGAATACAAATACTGGCAAGTCTGCAACAAGCACCGTTGTTGTATCTTTCCATAGTTCTTTTCTACCCGATGTGAAAACACCAGCACCAGAGACCAAATGAAATACAGTTCTGGAAAGCCCGAGTCTGTCTATCACTGCAGCCAAAATCGCAACATTCGAGACTTAACTGCCAGTTGGAACTTACATGTAAAAACCAACATTTCAGTGAAAATCGTTAGATAACTGATATTACAAAGAAAGTAAAAGAACATGAAATACACACCTGCATGGTTCTATGGGACAAAGGGATTCAAACACCTAATTACGAGACACAGGGTGCTTCTGTAATTGAGAAAATGGAAACAATATCATCTAATAAGTTGTTGACGTGAAAGTTACCAAAAGTTTCAGAGAGGTCAAATGGACAGAATAATGAGCACAAGATTCATAACGAGCCTTGAAAAAGTTCAATCCCATCCGTGTTGCAGAAGGTGAAAGGCAGGATTTTCCACTCAAAATTTCGAGTGATTTGGAGAGTCCTAGGCATCCACCACCTTCCACTTGGCAAAAACCCATTTCAACCAACTACGGAAACAATACGTTGAAAGGTGTTCTGGCAGATCAACCTGCACAGCAGCACAAAGTAAGAAGATTGATGATACGCCTAATTTGATACACATTAGAGCAGGTAAAAGTGCATAATGGTGTCTGCTGATATGTTCGTGGATGTTTATTCTTGTAGACAAAATTTAGAACACTTGTAATCCAGCATGGTGAAGATACAACTGCCTGTAGCCAAAAGTACGCATCTCTGACCTCCACAGATCAACATTATTTTTGATAACTATCTTAGCAAGTAAAATAATTCAGTACAATGTCACATGCTCTCCAAAGAAATTTATAGATTATGAAATTTTAAGTCGAACTATTACCACCTACTATAAGCGGGGCAAAGCTGCCTATTCTGCAGCTGCCAACATTGATCTATGAGCAACCAGAGCCAACAACCTTGGACACTTAAAAGTCGCAATGCGGAATAGAGATCTCAAATAACATGCTGTTGAAAGTGTATTCCAGGTTTTATGCAACTATTTCCCTGCATCTATAATATCACTCTAGTGATTACGAAGTATCACTCCCCAAACTAGTCACGAAGCTTTAATATAAGCTGTATTTTCAATTTTCATATATCTAACATATTAATCATATACCACTTAGATAAGAATGATCACATACGTAACAACTGTTATAAAACTCATACACAGACAAGGGAAGACAAGGGAAATCTGTATAGAAGAGAAAACTGAACAATACTGAACACTGGTGAGGAACTTACACTGCTCCATGTAGTCGAATAGCCATCAGTAGAGAGCAACCAATAGCCACCCTCGGATTGCACATCTAGCCTGTTATTCAACAAAATAGAATCAACCAACTCGTTTTCATAACTTTCAGCAGAATCAGAATTACGTCTCCTTTTTCTTCTATGTTTCTTGTGCTTCTTGCGCTTGAGGCTCACTGAAGATTTTTCATCACTATCTGATACATGTTCTTCCAAAAAATCATCAACCTGAAGTAACGCATACTTGTTAGACTTGCGAAACTTTATCCCATTACAGTTAAATAGAGATTCCCAGGAATCCGGGGTGCGATATTCCTCCGAGAGCTTAGAATGTATAACCCAGCACTGCAGTCCCAACCGTATCACGAGTTCTAACGGTTTCCCTTTCAAACCTTCGTCCATTAATAGTGCCAAATCACTGTTATGGCTTGAGGATTCGCAAAGCTGATGTACCAGGTTCTTTATCTTTTCTTTTTCCTCCTCGCTGCCTTCTTCGTTCATAAGCCTCATGAGATGTCGGCCTTGATTAGTCACCGCATTCAGTAGAAGTAGCTGATCAAAGGTTCTAGAACTACCATATTTGAAAAGGATAATCTCAAACCACTCTGATGCACTACAAAACTCGTTCGATCGTGCCCTTGGTTTAAGATATTTTGGTAATAAATCTATGAATACACGCAATTCTTGCTCCTCAAGAATGATTAGAAGGTGATGACATAGGAACGAGAAAGAATGATCCATGAGGAACTCCTCTATAACTTCCCATACTTCTTCTAGTTCCTCCATATACATCAAGTCAATAAACAAATTAACAAAGAATCTAGTATCAATGGACAATATATTACCATCCTGTAACGACTCAGAAAACTCACGGGATGACCAAAACTCAGGCACATACTCAAGAAAATTCTCAACTGTCCGTTGGACATCCAGATCAAGGAAGTAATGGGGCTTTGTTGCAACCATGGCAGGTGACTGGCCATGTTTACCTTTCCACTCAAGTTCCTCCCAGCAGGTATCTCGGTTTACAAAAGCAAATTTGGCCAATGCCTTAGCACCGTTGCCATGTTCTACATCACTGCTGGTGCCAGCAAAATTAGAGAACCACTGCATGATGCGCCTTGGATTTCCTGGACAAACAAACTAACAACTTAGTGGGAAAGCAGATAAGAAAATCAAATGCAAAGATTGAGCACAATGGATGCTTGCCTTTGAAAAAGTTCTCCAGCGTCGGGCTCTTTTTTGCTAATATAGGTCCGATTTTTTCAGGCTGTTTCTCAAAGATCAATCCCAGAAGTTGCGACGCCAACTGGCGCTTGATCGCCTTAGATCGCAACAGGCTCAGAAATAGGTCTCGTTGGCGGCGGGGGCTAATGGAGCTTATGCCGGAAAGCGCGTTGCAGAGCCAAAGCCGAGATTCTGATCGGCCTCCAGACGACAGGAGGGACCACAGGGATTTTTCTAGTTTATCAAGTAGAGATTTTCTCTTGTTACAAGATTCATTATCACCAGTGCCTTTGCCCGAGGTCGGCTCACACAAAAACAACTGAATCATATCTACAAAGAGTTTGAACAAGAGAAAATCATCAGAGCAACAAATGCATGTTTGCAGAGACTGGTTGATGAAGGGTAATTTGCAGCTAAAACGAGCAAGGGTTTAAAACAAAGCGTATGTAAATAAATACTTGTTCAGCATAATAATTAAAACAAACAAAAAATCACTGAAGAACCAGCGTTTATAACTCGCACATAAAATCAATCAAATATTAAACAAGAATAACGATAATACCTCAACTACGCAACAACTCTTAGGGGCCAAAGGAAAGAGCAGGCGATCAATTCCCTCTTATGAATTTGAACCTTTCAGTTCTCCTATTTTATAAATATATATATAGAACAATGGAGTTAGTTCTTCATGCCCCAATTTTTTGACCCTTTTGCCCCCAATTTCACTGATTTTATAATGGAGTTCTTCATGCCCCCATCAGTTGTAGAAAAGCCCCAAAAATAAGTAATATCACAAATGACTCCAAGATCTTTTGCAAATCGTGTAAAGATTGCATGCAAATTTTATCCATTTTTTTGAAGGCACACATAAGTTTAATAGCTTTAAAATCAATGTAGTTAGAAGTAAGAGGGAATATTTCATTATAGGACCCATGTATTATTCTTATCAAGTTTATTATTTACAGTTTAAGACTCATAAATTGCACGAGAAACCAATGAATTATAGAAAACCACAACAAAGTACCTTCATGAAAGTTTTAAATCATACAAAACAACTCATATGCCACATAATGGATGTAGGCCTCTGGATAGAAGACGTGTGTAGAAATGAGCAATGAATAAAGTCCAAGAACATTGAATAAATTTCAAGAGAAACTAGAGAAATACATAATTCAATCAACATTTTATTATTATGGTTCGAGAGATAAGGTCAAATTATCTACAATAAACGTCTTTACGATGAGTGTTTTATTCTGTCTCCATATAGGAAAGGGCAAGCTGACACATACAGGACATTATGATGCGAAGAATTTTGCTTTTAGAACTACCAATGACGATAATCGCAAGCATATGAATCAAGACATAACAATGAAAATCATTATTGCCTATTTGTTAAGTATAGTTGTTAAGTAATTTTGGGTTATTGTTTCCAAATACACGTGAATCATTTATATTTCTCTCGGTTCTAAAGTTATTTTCCTGAAGAAAAATATAATGTCAAATTCTAAAAAAATCGTCTCAATAATATATTGCGCAAGAGTAAAAGCTTTTGTTGCAAATTTGCACTTATACTGCCCACTGTTATAAAAACCTTTGTAGCAAAACGTACTCATAATCAGGCTAATAACTAGCAATGGTTTTTGTTGGTGACATGTCACACACGGTTGTGGGTTCATCGGATGGGAACAGTTCAACAACACAAGACCCGATTGCCTTAGATGCGTAAAGCCATGCAAGACTTGGTTGCCTTTAAGGCGTAAAGCCATGTATGATTTGGTAGCTTAGATGCGTTAATCCACAGAAGAATCTGGTTGCCTTAGATGCGTAAATCCATGCAAGACTTGGTTGGCTTTAAGGCTAAAGCATTGTGTGATTGAGTTGCCTTAGATGCGTAAAACCATGACTGATCAACAATAGCCATGATCGCATCCAAGTATGTAAAATCCTTAAAATAGGTTATACTCAAGATTGCATAAAAAGCCACGCTAAAAAATAAGGGGCAGCACAAGTTACGTAAAACCTAAGAGAATTTCTTATAGTTGGAAGGAGCTAAGAAGTAAACACAACAACTCATGAAGACCCAAACAACGTCATAAATGACACACCATGAGTTACTTGGCTCTATGCCTTAAAGAGATCAATATCTCAAAATACACACTTGTTGGTGTCTTAAACTAGATCAAACACAATTCTCATCTAAAGCACACGTTCTAAAAGGATGTCGTGCATTGCGACTCACATGCCTAACACACCTACATGGTGTCAACTCTAGATCGAGCTCAGTACTCATCTATCGCATCCCCTTCACGAGATAATGCACAATGAGGCTTCATAGCCCCTATGCCTATTCAAAAGGTACACAAACTGATCGAGTACTACTCATCAATTATAATGAAGAGCCACGTTTCCTCAAACAACTATGCGCATACGCTATGGCCAAAGATGCCAACACAATGACATGTTGTCGATATTGAAGTCTTGTTAACAAGGAAACATCTCCTTTTAATAACAAAGGATTGATAAAAGCAAAATGTCACTTTATCATCAACGATAAGTTGACATCAAAACAATCAAGGATAAGCAAAGCATAAACGCAAGTAAGACTTATTAAACAAATAAAACCAACATGGAAAAACATGATACGCACATAACATCCATCAACAAGTCAATCAGAGCATAACACAATATATCTCAAACCCTATTGCCACTAACGACAACTACAAAAAGCACGATATGTAGCGCTAACAAAACATAGTGCAATACATCGGCAAATATCAAAGGGTACCAACACCCAACATCCAAAAAATACTGAAATAGGAAAAATACGGATAAAATGGTACAAACGCCAAAACTAAGCCAACACGGATGGATAAGTGAACTTGAGCGACTGCTCAAACTGCAGGTTGAGTCACAACATCATTGGCTACACTGGAACTGGTCCTCGTGCCTGCTGCTCCAAACTTTGCATCCGCCTCCTTCAGAAATGTAGGAGTGTCTATTATGCCATTGAAGTTATCCTTGGCACGTGCACCATCTGCAACCGACACGCTGGAAATCTGCAGCTTACAGGAGTTTAGTCCGACTTAACTTAGATAAGATTAAATGTATACATGTATATTATGTGCATTCAAGGTACAACGATTTAGTCGTGCGAAAAATACCTTTGGAGTACCAAGTGCAGCAGCAAGCGCCCTAGTATGGGCCATGGAAATCTCTGTACGCTTTGAAAGCTCAAAAGCAACATGGGAGGTGACATATGCCTTAGGCAGAACCTCTATATCCTCAACAGCTGCAAGCGGAACCTCCTCCGCTGCAGTATTCTCAACCACCTCGTCTTGTGCAAGTGGATCAATATCACGAAGCCAAAGGCTATGATGACTTCTCAGACTGCTAAAAGCATATGCACCCTCTGTGATTGGATCATCATTGGCATTCTCTTTAGGATCAGGTGCCACGTGATCCTCATCCAATGATGCCACGTGTGCATGCAATATGCTTCCAGGTATCAAACACCAGGAACACACTAACCACATCGACCTTACAGTCATCATCCAAAGGTTGTTATTCAATAAAATCCAAGTATAAATAATTATGTTCATGAAAGATAACAACAATAAATGGTAACCAGTCTACTAAGAATTCTCATAAAAGGAAAATATTACCGCATACTGTCCTTTCTTGAAAGCTCCATCTTGGGCCTTCCTGAACGCCTCTAGCTCAAGCTCCAACCTCCTAAGTAGCTTCATGCATATCCAAGGCCACACGCCTAGATTCTAGAATAGAATGAGCTGCTATCAACTCCTCATCCAAGGAAACCTTATTCTTGTTCGCCACGGCTAAAAGCTTCTATAACCTAAGAGACTTTGCTTCCTCTTCGGCCAAGCGCTCCTCTGCAACTTTGATCTTCTTATCATGATTAGTAATCATCTGATCAACCCCTCTAACAACAGCCTGGTCCGTCTCCATTAACTTATCATGGGCCTCTTGTCTTGTAAGGAGACAATCATGCTCATTAATAAGCACCTTTGAACATACATAGTCTGAAAATGCCCAAAAAGCACAAGTAAAGTCATGTTCACGAAATAAGGTCGCAGAAATCAAGGAGACATTGTCAAGTTACTTACCAATGTATGGCTATGACAAACAACCCACCTCAACCCTTCTCTTCTACTGAGTTGCTGAATGGCCTCTTCGACGCTCACTGCCGGCTTATTGTTGCCAACCAACACCAAGGCATAAGAACCAGTCAGCTCTTCATTGAGGCCTAATTTCGTGCTCAAATGCACTATGATATCCGGGTGATCATTGGGATCTCCGACAAGGTAATCCGAGGTCTTCCAACCGCTATGGAAAATATGCCAAGCAGTAACACTAGGATCCTCAGAAGGTTCTGCAACAAGCCTCTTCTTCTTTGTGAGCCCCTTTGCCCCCTCATTTGCGGCTTCCTTAACTTTCTCCTTGGCTTTGGCCTTGACACGGACATCAACATCATCAACCAATTTCTTGGCTATATGATCATAAGAAACACGGGTAGCAAACTCAACAGTACTACGAGAAGGTATTTCTTCCTTGCTACCTCTACCTCGCTGACAAAAGGCACCAATTGCACTACTTGACCCAAGCCCAGGTATAGGCGGCAATGCCCATATCTCTCCTGGTTCAAGAGCCTCATCATCAACAATAACCACTACGGGTGGGTCCGCAACAACATGAGGAGCCCTTAGCTCGACCATATCCCTTGTGGGCAAATTACCACTAGAACCCCGTTCCACAACTGGAGAAACCCTACCATCAACATGAACATCCCTCATCTCCTCATCAGAGGTGACATAGGCACCACGACCACCACAGTTTCCTCTACCTCTACCACGAGTAGGCGCATAGCCAACGACTAACCTAGCCTGCGCAGAAGCTATGCGCATCTCCTCAGATATGTCTCTCATCATGGCAACTACAAATAACAATAGAGACCAGATGAGAAAACAAAATCAAGATGCTAAATACAAGTCTTGTATACATGCAAAAATAATTATAAAGCACATAGATGCAAATAAAAGTTATACCCAAAGTCTTAGTCCATGTGTACTCGACAAACATACATCACTTGCTCTTAGTACCTCACGTAGACTTATGGCCCGGTCAAACAAGGGATCAGCCTGAAGAGCCACTAACCTCCCCTTTCTACCATTCCTATCACTAGGCTTCTCAGGCCAAACATCAATGTCGGTCTAATCCTGGCTACAACAATCAAATTTTCCACGAGTACTCTCTCTAATATAGACAAACTGTTGTTTCCAACTCTTACCAAAACTGTCTTTAGTACCTTCAAGGTACGCACGATGTGACCTAACTGACAAATAGTAGAAGCCTGAATTGGCACCACATTTTTGATTAAAATTCATACGAAATTGATACCAAAAGTCATCAATGTTGCATTGAAACCCCTTGGCTTTCATAGCCATCACAAATCGCACAATGACTCTATATCCATTTGGTGTAAACTAAGTCGGATTCAAGCCGATCTTCGTTACAATATCCCAAACCTCAGCAACTATGGCGAATCTAAGCCATGTATCCAATTAAGGGGCAAAATTGGTAATGCACCCCCTCAGAGGAAGATACATCCTATCACTACGCCTACGCATAGGGATGATCACTTCATACCCAATCGATATGTTATACTCATCTCTCAAATTCTCCACCGTTTGACTTTTCGAAAGTCTAGGAACAATATCCTCTATCCCTACTGGGATCAACATGCTCAACAACATCATCAACAACATTTCCATCCCGGCCTCTGACATGAGGAGCAACCTCATAATCATTAGCATCCTCATCTCCTTCTTCTAAGGACGACTCATATGATGCACCATCATCAACATACATATGATCAACCAAGTGACACCCTCTCTCACGATTAGAGGGGCCCGTCACATCAAAACCATCCTTATAATCCAGCTCAAGATCGAAAAGTGAACCAACATGCTCATCTAAATACTCACTAGGGAACCATTTTCTCAACCCCATAATCTCAACAAAAAACAAGTTGAGAAGAAGCGAATTACCGTGGGAAGGCGGTCTATACGACGTCTTGTGAAATTCACCTTTCTTTCTACCTTAAGCTCCCTCCCCTCTTTAACTTTCTTTCTCTACAAAGTGGGAAAATGAGGTTGGTTTAATTCAATACAACGCGCAAAACCTTACCAGCCCTTGACATATGAACAACAAAACATGTCCTTAACGGGATCGTACTGATTTTCATACAGGTGTTGCATGGCCGTCGTCAGCTCGTGTCGTGAGATGTTTGGTCGGGACTCTATTCAGCGGATGGGGGATTTGATGGTTTGTGCCTCCACAGAAGGTCTAGGCGGAGTGGCGGCTGGAACTCTAATGCGGCAGTGGGATCCGAGAATGATCGATGGAGAGGTAGGAGAGTGTCAAAATTATTTCTCTACAAAGTGGGAAAATGAGGTTAGATGTAGAACTAATACTTTTATAGGCTATTCCTAATGGGCCTAAAAAGCACTAATAATCCATGACTTAATAGGAGTCTCCTAACCCAAGTGCTAGAGGTGCAACCCATTAAACAATTAATGGGTTGACATTAAACGGTCCAAAAATATTGCTTGAAGGAATATTTACTTCTTGGCCCAAAATATTTTCAAACATTACAAAATTGACTAAAAAATAATATTCTTGATAATTACCAAGAGAGGCCAGGCAGCTTATTTTTGCAAAATGCCAATAAATGTGCATGGTAATTATGCATAGTCTTTTCTTTTTGGTTTGAAATACGCTCAATAAGTCGAGCCCATTTCAAACTGGGGGACTTATTGTGTGCCATAATTACGACACCTCTAAAATACACGAACATCTTGAAATAACTCAGAGTAAAGGGACCAAAATGCAAATTCCTCCCAATTCGATTATACCACTCGAGATGGCAAATCAACACGACCCTTAGGATTATACCGTTGGCCTCAAGAAAACGGTCCATTATGGCAAAAATACAAAATGCGAGGTCCCAATTGCAAGCCACGATGGACCGGTCAACAAAGGTCCGATCCATGTCGAACTAGACCACGTTAGTCCGATCCACGTTGATCTAATCCACGTCGAGCCAGACCACATCAGTTCGATCCACGTCGAGCTGGATGGGTCGGTCACGATCGACATGCCCCGCGACACGTTGGACAAAACTGACGTGTCTCGTGGCGCGTTGGTCAAACCCAAAGTGCCACATGGCACGCCGATCTTCGGGACAACACAGGGGGCCTGATCTGGTATGGTAATGGTGCACTGAATCTATGGTGCACCCCTTTTCTCTTCTTCAGCTTTAGGACTCGTTTGGTTTGTCATTAACAGGCCTATAAGGCCCATTTATCTGGATTGAACAGTCCACTTTTTTGCATTGGTTGGTCGTTTACAAACCCGGGTCAGCCCGCCTTAATATGACTGACCCAATTTTTAGTATGAAATATTATAGGGACCTCATCCCCTCGTTTTAGCAAAGTGACTTCTACAGTTAATTGCGGCACCATGTGAATTGACCAGTTTGCCCCTTAATCCACGTGTAAAGTAAGTCGTCTCCCATCAATTTCTGTCACCTACCACTCCTATTTCCCCCCCAAATTCGAGTTGTGCCCGTGAACCCTAAAAAAATTTGCGCAACCATTGTTCTCCCATTCAATACCGGCACCATCGTCTCCTCAGGTAAAATCCAACCAATTTTAATCTTGTGCTTTACTCGTTTTCAGTCACACTAACCTATTTTTGCCTGAATTCGAACTCTAAAGCATATTATTTTTGCACGAACCCTCTCCTGTCGAATTATTGCAATATTTTGCGACCTAATCGAATGTCCATGTTCTTTTTTTAAGGTAATTATCATTTCCTTGTTGTTTTTCTATGTTACATAATAATAAACTTGTGTATTTAAGGCCAAATAAACCCTGCAAGACTATTTCATGTTCATTAATTGTGGGTATTTTGGTTGCATACTACTATGCAGATAGGTTTGGGCGAACAAGATTCAATTTGTTCCCCTTTTTTTAGTAAGGTGAATACTCTTATTTGGTCATGTTTTTAGCTATGTTCCTTACCTAAATTGGCTGGAAATTGTAATCTAATCTCCATTTTTACGTATTTATGTGATGCTACTCAATCCGTGGTCCTAACTAAATTGGATGGCCCCAGAGCTTCTCAATCAAACAAATACCAATTACATCTAATCATGGGATATCTCATTATATTGCAGGTTAGTATTATTGTTGTTTGTTTTACAATACGTTGTCTAATTATAGTACATTAGACTACATCTCTGTTGATTTGATGGGAGTTGTTTGATTACGTGATGTTATTTAGCAAGTTGTAATCTTACAATTTCAGCAATTTTTTCTCAACATTGTTAATCCTTCCTGTTTAATAATGTTGTTTCAATGATTGATTGTTTGTTTCTGACTTTGTGTATTCCTCAATGCTTTCTCTGTTCTTTTACCTTGTTGGTTTTTCTAATTTTGAATATTTTTTTTTATGCAATCTATGTCTCGTTTGCTAGCTACGTGATGCCTATCTAGTATTTCATAGATATCCTCTACTGCGATTTACTAATTTACGGTATTTTCATTACAAAGTAACTTGTTGTTAGGATGGATTGGACAACACATGGCATGATAATAAATGGTACCCAATTAATTTTGCTTCACCTCCGACTGATTTTGCTGTTGATAAGTTACTATGCATCGCAGAGAAATGAATCACATTACAATAAGCGTAAAAGGGGACACTCTTACAACATGCTTGCTCAACTACCCAAACAGCTTGACCATATGCACGGCCTAGTTCACATCAATGACCAAGATTGCATTAACATTTTGCGGATGGATAGAAATAGTTTCCATAAATTGTGTTACCTTTTAGAGCATGTGGGTGGTTTAAGAAGCTCGAGATACGTTCACGTCCAAGAGATGACTGCATTAGTTTTACAAACCCTTTCTCACCATCATAAAAAGAGAGTTATACGTTTCAATTTCAACGATCAGGTCAAGCCATTAGTCCCTACTTCCATAAGACTATGGAAGCACTATTCAACATAAATGAGCATCTACTGGTTACTCCGGTGGCCATTCCTTCCAATTGTATCGATGAATCTTTCTTGGTAAGAAACGAAAGCCCTTATAAATCGGTTAATAATTTTTGGACCTTCTATGGAAATGAACCTAGTAATAGGGCTGTGCAAAAAGAATCGGATCGATCGAATCGGGTGAAAATCGATCGAATGATCCGATCCGAGGATCGGATCGAATATTTGATCTGACTTTTGATTTTTGCCTTAGGATCGAACCCCCATTTGATTCGATCCTCGATTTTAGAGGCTGAGAATCGGATCGGATCGAATACTCATCTTATTTTTTAAAAATAAATAAATATATAATAACATATATATAATATTATATTTTTATCTATAATGCTAAGCCTATTGAGATGCTACTAAGATATTTCTATATATTGCTGGTGATACTAACATTGATCAAAATTGGGAGTGCTGGAGTAAGTAGTAACCTTGAATGAAGGTGCTGATAAGCCAGTGCATAGTCTGAATGGAAAGTGTAAAGTGGTGAAAATTAATTTGTGAAAGTGTATCTTTTATAATTGATTTGTGTTTTGTGTCAAAAAGTGTGATTGAGAACCATATGAAAGTGAATTTTGTAATTCAGTAACTCTGTTTGAATGTTGTGGTTGGTCCCATTGATATTAAATTAAATAAGAAAAAAAAGAAAAAAGGATCGAAATCGAATCGAATCGGATCAAAATCGAATGATTTTGGATCGAATCGGATCGTTTTAAATTGATTCGATTTCGATCCTCATTTCTCCAGGATCGAAATCGACTTACAACCTCAATTCGATCCGATTCGATCCGATCCGATCCAAACGCACACCCCTACCTAGTAATATGATACATGTTTTTTTTCAATTCAATATAGGGTTGTATTGGTGCATTAGATGGTACCCATGTTAGACTACGCGTCCCATTGATAGATAAAGAACAACACCGTAGAAGTAAAGGCATAGTAACGACCAATGTTTTAGGTGCATGTGACATTAACAAAAACTTTGTTTATGTCTTAGCTGGTTGGGAAGGTCCTATAGCGGACAATGTTGTACTTCGAGAGGCGCTAGTGAGAGAAGACGTCTTAAAGGTGTCACGTGGTTATTATATTTTCCTTTGTTATTTAATACGTTACTATGTCATCCTCTCTAATAGAAACTAATAAAGATACTATTTTATATGCCACAAGGAACTACCATCTATGTGACCTTGGGTATATGAATGGAGAAGGCTTTTTGACACCGTACAAGGGGAAGAGATATCGTCTAAATGAGTGGGGTAGTAGTAGAAATAGGCCCCGAGGTCGTGAAGAATTCTTCAATATGAAGCATAGTAGAGCCCGTAATGTAATTGAGTGTGCTTTTGGTTTGCTGAAAGCTAGATGGCCTATACTCGATCACCCAACTGATTTCTTCGTTCAAACCAAGTGTGATATTGTAGTCGCAGCCGCGTTGTTACACAGTTTCATCTGTTTAAATGTGGAGGTTGATCCCTTGGAAGCTAATGGTGTGGTTTTGCCGACTGAACCACCTGATGAAATCGAGTACATCGACTCAATTTCAACAAGTACGCCTTGAAATACTAAGCGTGATAATATGGTTGCACATATGTTCAACAACTAGCGTTTTCGGTGTTAATTTCCTTGTTTTGTCAATATAAACTTATTTGCTATTGTCAATTTCTCAAAACTTTTATGTAACTTTTATATTTTTATTCATCCTTTTTTCTGTTGAATGATTATATGTAATGGCTACTCTTTATTTGCTTCAATTAACATAAACTTTGTGAATTTATTGTGTTTAGATTGTATCTCCTACACTTTGCTTCACTTACTGATATTGCAATAACATTTTGTAAGAATTACTTTAATCCTTATTCATTTTGTGTTGTTGTTGTAGAGTATTGATGGATTCCACAACAAGTAGCAAGCGTACCACCGTTGAACCACCTCAAAAAGGTGGACCCTGTAAGTCCTGGACAAAACCCGAAGAGGATGCATTAGTTAACGTCGTTAAGGATCTCATCGTCGAAGGATGGCAATCTAGGAATGGTTGGCACCCGGGTTTTAACTCCCAAGTAGCCAAACAGATTGTTGCTCTAGTTCCAAATAGCGATCTTCGTGGAGGTCCACATGTTATTTCTAAGATGCAAGCGTGGGGTAGGGATCACCGTGCATTGGCAAAGTTGTTCAGTTGTAGTGGTAACAATGCAATATCACTAGACCCAAATGATTACTCTATAACCATTGTTGACACTGAGATTAAAACTTTAACCACCAAAACCTGAATTGCAGATTGTCAATAATTTGTTAATCTGATTGGAATGTATCGTTTATTTAGGTGAATCCAAATTTAATCAAAATGCAGACCAAATCATATCCATATTATGAGGATTGGGAGATAATATTTGGGAATAGTCGTGGTACCGGGGACTTCGCCGTTGACTTTGGGGTTGCGCGTCGTTGCGCACAAAAGAAGAGGGACCGTTCTCCTCCCGCTCAGTCTGTCCCACTACAAACTCCTTCTTCAGAAGAAGATGTAACCGCTGACAATGCCGATGCCACTTTTGCGGCCCCAAGCTCTAAGGGAACAGGTCCGTGGAAAAGTTCTGGTATCAAAAAAAGAAAGGTTCCCGAATCTGGACATGATGATCATATTGTGAATTCAATATCCTCTGCTTTAGCCAATAATGATATTGCTATTGTCAAACTCTCAAGTGCCATTCGATCACTTAAGGATGATGATCCAATGGTGAACAAGGTATTTGAGGCGCTTCGTCATTTGCCTGATTTAGTATGACTGCTAGAGTGAGAGCGGCTAAGAAAATTTTCGCTACCCAAATGCAATTGGCTTTATTTTTTAGCATGGATGAGGAGGAGAGGTGTGAGTTCGTACGCTCTATTATTCCGGAGTAATGGTGGACTTTTTGATGAACAAAGTAACGCTTAAAAGAGGACGTGCATTTTGGCAACTTGGGGCTTTCCACCTCAAACTAATCGGCATGTTAACTCTTTTGTCAACTTTTGTAATAACGTACCTCTTTCTACGTTGAAGCGTCTACATTTTTTTTGCTACATCTACTTGACTTTGTTAACTACTTTTGTGTACGCTGCTTACCTCATGTACATGAAGATTATGTATTGTAGTTTGGATGGACAATCATTCCATTTTGTAACCTTGTAAGGTTGGTTCAGACCAACTTATGTGGTGTTAATGCAAGCTTTATTCTAAATTGGTACATACCAACTTATATGGTGTAAATTTAGTACAGATATGCGTTTTTACTTGGATAGAAACCAACATAAAAATTAATAAAGTCGGGAAGTAAAATGACTTCATTAGGATACATCGGAGAATACACAAAATGACTTCATTTGGATTCAATGATTTTGTGGTTGGGGTATATGATATTTAGGTAATAGAATATATTGAACTGAATAAAAGAATGGAATGAGAACGAAAGCTACATCTATGTTTTATGATCAATGCTTTGCAATATATGACATTTTTATTAATAATATCAACAACACCGTATTCCAGCAAGGATCCGTCCAAATTTATTCTGCAACAATACACATTAGCATTAAGCTTATTATGGATAATAATTTATCCATAGGAAGACACACTAATATGTAATTAGACTTAGAGACACATTAGGCTTAGACTTAATACGGAAATAAATTATCAAGTAGGCACAATTATTGTAAATAGACTTAGAACTAAGATTCAAGCATTGACACGATAAATTTCATTATATATTTTTGTGTAAATCTCTGCCCTGCGATAATCACCGTCATTCACAAACTCGGTTGTTGGAATCATGTTGATGTCCATGAACTCACCACGTGTATTAGGGTGCAGGACTCGTGGATCCGGGATATACGGGTGTGGTACGTTGAATAGGAATTGCAAATCATCCCACATAGGTTCTCTGCACCTTAGGTATCTAGACGACTCTGGTATCTAGACGACTCTGGTAATTATAAAAAAAGCTAGATAATCAAATCTAAATTTCGTACGTACATGACGAATTGACATTTCCATTCCAGGTGGCATGGTAATTGCATTGGTAGCCCTATTGAAGTCCACTAATGGGAACGCTATTACATAGCCAAATAATTCATATCTTCCTTTAAAAGCGACAAAACGTTCTTTCAAGGCATCTATGTTAAAATGATGGTTTAATGATTCAGACATAACTCGACGGATGGTTTTGAGGATTGGTACGAGATAAATTTTTCTTCGTGTAGTGGGACAAACTTCCTACTATATAAAAGCTCCCTAATGAATATTTGACCGTGTTCTCCATCCCAAAACGCGTAACCCCATTCGGCATTCATTACTTATTAAAAAAAAAAGATGTTGTCAATTTTGAAACGAATGTTTGTGATACATAGACCTTTCATTTTAGGAGGTATTTTGATAACTTGTATAATCAGATCAGGTTTAACAAGAAAGAAAACAGAAATATTATGAAAATATTATTGAAAAGGAAGAAAGATTTTGGAGAGATGATTACAAGGTGAATGAAAGGATTTTGTGATGATGTGAAGTGATTCTCCTCTCTGTGCGTTGCGTCTTATATATACTAGATACAATGCAACAAGAAAGGAAAATGACTTAACCTTCTAAACTAATTAACTAACCGACTGCCGACTTACTAATTTAGAAAGGTAGTTACTAACTAACTAACTAACATTTAAATAGTTTCCAAAAATGGAAATGTATACAAATTGTTGATTTTGCTGGTTTAACACCCCCCGCAAGCTTGGCATGGATATTAAGAAGGCCTAGCTTGGAGGTAAGCTCCTTGAATGGCTGAGGAGCCAGAGGCTTTGTCAGTATATCAACAAGTTGAGCAGTGTTGGGAATGTGAATGACTTTGATGATTTTCTGTTGAACTCCTTCTCTTACAAACAAACAACCGATTTGTATATGTTTTGTCCGTTCATGGTGCACATGATTCCCAATGGAATTAAACAGCCAAGACAAAACAAGAGTGTTGGCTCTACTCCAACACACAAGCAAAGATGCATCATTACCAGTAGGTTGTAACAAAGAACCATCAATAAAGGAGAGTTTATTCTTGATACTTAACGCCATAACAATGCTTTAATTTCAGGCAATGTAATTGGAGCCATTAAATTTCTCAATTACAATGGACTAACAAGTATAGTCATGAATACCAAGAAAGTAGATTGATGATGAACCCTCACTGGGATTCTTGACTGGAAGAGTAGTTGTTGAAGAAGAAGCGGCACTGGTTCTGTCATTTGATCTCAATCAGTGGCACACCATAGCAGAACCGAGAAAAATTGCAAAAAAGATTGCAGAAATAGGAAGAGTTGCAGAAACAGGAAAAGTTGCAGAGGAGAGTGATCGGAGAAGACAACCACATGCGACGACGATCGGCGATCTTGACGGAGTGGCGGAAGCGATGAAGATTGTAACTAACAGGAAAACTGATACCATGATAACTTGTATAATCGGATCAGATTTAACAAGAAAGAAAACAAAAACATCATGAAAATATTATTGAAAAAGAAGAAAGATTTTGGAGAGATGATTACAAGGTGAATGAAAGGATTTTGTGATGATGTGAAGTGATTCTCCTCTCTGTGTGTTGCGTCTTATATATACTAGATACAGTGCAACAAGAAAGGAAACTGATTTAACCTTCTAAACTAATTAACTAACCGACTGCCGACTTACTAATTTAGGAAGGTAGTTACTAACTAACTAACTAACATTTAAATAGTTTCCAAAAATGGAAATCTATACAAATTGTTGATTTTGCTGGTAACATATTTATAAGTGGAGAAAGTGTTACTAATAATGTGCCACCGATTGTCATTTCAATTGTATAGGGCATTACTCAAGTTATTAATTATTTGCTCCAATTTCATGTGGGACTCACACACGATGAATAATTAGTACCCAATGAAATTATTTATTCGGTTAAACAATTCATTAAGGGTAACATGTATCATTCATTCCTAATAATATGACTCATACATAATGGTCATTTTATTAAATGGGAAACACAAAGATAATATGCAACAACATTAAATAAAATACAAACAAATAATACGCATAATAATATATTTGTGGAAAATGCCAATTCGTCCTAATTTAATGGCACCCCATATTGTTTGAATTATATGGGAATGCTTGAAAATTAGCCATTTTACGTAATGGCCAATTAAAACTCCATTACGCCATGAGGAGGAGGCTTCAAAACTAGGTTCGGACTCAACATTGTAGAATAAATTCGGGGTACGCCTTCTAGAGGATGTTGCAACATTGGAACGGGGTGTGCCATGAGCAAAAGTGCGCGTATTACTTGGTTGGTTTATTCTAGCACGAACTCTAGTGCATCGGGCCGATCTCTCATCTATAAAACACAAACAAGGTTTTAATTGACATTTAACAACTTTTCAACATTCATAAGATTATTTTGTGTTGATAGAATGAACAAATAAATAACGCATTTGAATAAAAACCTAAAGAGACGTGGGTATCAGATGAAATGTATACTATAACGCCCCAAAAATTAAGAAAAAAAATAAATTTATACTTTAGTCCTTGAACTTTTGAAAATTTCTATTTTGACCATAAATGTTTAGAAAAATTTGCATTTTAGACCCTAAACTTAAATGTTGGTCTTTTATTATTTTATAGGTCCCTAATCCTAAAACATATATTTCAATTTCAAATCTTAACCAAGATGATCGAATTATCTAGAAAAATTACATAAATAAATATGTATGTAACAAAGAAATCTAATTATACCTATTTGAATTTTAATTATAAATAATTGAGGGACTTGATATGCAATTAACCAATTGATGAAGTAAGCCATGACATCTTTTTGATGATGTAAGCCATGACATCCTTAAGAGCATGATTAAATTCAGTTTTTTTTGTGATTTATTATAAAATAATCAAGGTGTGACCTAAATAAGTATGATTAAACTACTATTTTCTCCTATAAATACTCACCCTTCTTCACCATTTTTTACAGCCCAAAATAATCTGATTCTATAAAAGTAACTAGAAATAAAGTTGTTCCTTTTTGTGTTATCGTTCAGAAAGCAATTTTTTCAGATTTTTATCTTTCCATTTTCTACCCAAAAAGACTCCAAAACTTTTACTGCGCAGGAAATAACGATTCTGCACCTTAGCAAAATCATATCAAATAGTAAAAACATTATTTTACTACCAATTTTTGTCTGCATACTCTCCTTGATGTCTTCTATCTTTTGTATGAAGACATCTTTCTCAAATAATATGATCTAGGAGGGCATAGTCCATAAACCGTAAACTACTGCCAGGAAATTCGATAGCAACTCTTATGTTGTAAGAATTATTTAGCATAGTAAACCTTTGTGTTTTCACCAAATCTTGGATTCCCACATCTCTCATGATGCTAAAAACCATAAACCATAAAAATATTTGAAAACCAAGTTCATTTGGATGTCCGATCAAAGGTAAAACCAAAACTGCGGTGATTTTTCAGTTTATTTGGCACAACCTTTTTTTCTTAATTTATAAGTTTAATCGCCATCATAATTCAAGTATTTATCACACACATAAATTTAACATGATATAGTATTAGTTATAATTAGATTATTATGCTTTATAATCTTGAATTGACATTTTTGTGATTTTATTTATAGCATTTAAATGGTATATTTATCATGTTTAACATACTATTTTCATAAGTCTTACAAGGTTATTCTTGCCACTTCATGATCTAACCATCTAATAAGATTATTTATCATAATAAATATTCCTCATCACATGTTTTGATAAATCTCTCATGTTTATATCTTTATATTTAAGTTAAAAAACAAGTATATGCATTTTAAACTTACTAGGTAAAATAAAGTAACAATTGACTAAGTTAGACCTTTTAAGGTGTTACTTCATATGATACTTATTTGATGTGTGGTTATTAAAAGTTTTGAATTGATTAAAGGCTAAAAAGACGAGTTTTCCTTGAGTTGGTTAACTAGTATGGTTTTTTTTAAGGATTGATTATGCATCGAATTGGATAGTTAATCAAACTTTACTTATTTCCGTTACTTGTTGTCGAAACGGCTTTAACATGAATACTCAAAGCTATAAGTTTAAAAAATATGGTTGTTTAATATAATTTTGACAGATAAATAAGGTGGTTAAAACAATAGATATTTGATATTCAATTTAAGCATATGGTTTTTTTCTTTAAATTCATCATATAAGATTTTCATGCTTTGTGTATGACATAAATTAAGCTTATGTGTTATTTACTAAAACTTACATTACAACTAGCATTCTTAACCAGAACGTTCTCAATTTTACCAATATCAAAACTGAAGAAAAAGTACTAATATTTGTTGTAGAAAATTATAAATTTACTTGATTAATATTATTTAAATTTGTTAAAGGTTTGACGAACTAATCAACGACATCAAGGTTTCCCGTACGAGTAAAGGTGAGGTTTCATTTATAATTTGTTCTAGCCCCGTTTGGCATCCGGCCCTGGGAACTTGGACAAAAAAGCCACTACTCCGTTACCAAACCTCGAACAACCTATATTTCATCATAATCATGTTTGACATCTCATCTCATAACATGATTTTCTTACTCATCTGCAAATCATATCCAATTATTTATTATTTATCATATCTATTCATAATCATGATGATTCTCCAATATTATAATCTCATCTGCTGGTTTTTGAATTGTGCAAAGAGCAATGAACTATGTCCGGGACATGTAGCTCAAGGAGCAACGGATATTATTCGGTTTACTAGCTTATTTGTTTATTTGTTATACCCATTGGGACGCCTTTGGGAAGTTGGGCCCAGGAATTGAGTCGAGTTACTGCAGGGTAGTAAGGACTGCCGATTTAAGTAATTTTTCTTGATACACATCTATCTAGGCGCCGCTTGCAGTCAGAAGTTGGCTGTAACCCGCGTGCTGGATCGACATGTGCTCGAGCATGTTTCTTGATTGTTTGCGAGGTCGCCCCTTGTCGGGAGGTATAAGGTAGAATAGTAGAAGTCATAAGGCTGGATTTGTTTAGTGTTAAGCACAAGTTCATTAACTATTCTATGAAATTCCAGTACTATTGCTACATCAAATTGTCTAGTTGAACTGTTTCTACCGGTAAGATCACTCCCAAAATGTATCCAGTAGGTCACAGTTAATTCTTGCATTAACAGTTCTTTTATATGAATCTCACTAAGTCATTAAAGACTTATTCCTCGTTTCTTTTGTCCATTCCTCAGGATAAAATCAACATGGCAGCATGGACCAAGTGAATAATTGTTCAAGCGTGTATTCTGAAATATGCGTGTTTTGTCACTAGTGCATAACCATTAAAATAGTCACATTATTTGTAATACCAAGACTTCCATTGTATACATATATATATATCAAAATATAATTTATAAAATGTGCATGGTTTTGATCCTGAACAGGTGAGACCCCTTCTTATGAGTTGCGCTTTAGTCTGGATTGGGTAAAGTGGCTGGCCACCATAGAACTAACTCGGATCGTAGCATGGCTCGTAGAGAGCGGGCGTCACATATACATCCCATATTGTGTCGTTAGGGAGGAACTTCTTCAAGCTCGCCAAAAATCCTTTTTAGATATTCCCAACAGGGTTCACCTTCTTGACGATACGCGTTCACCAGTTCTTTTGTCTGTAATTTAGTTTAAAAAATATTTGTTTAGGTAACAAGGTCATTTTTCTTTTTGAAAAGCAAAGTAACCTAAATAATTACCATGCACATGTGAGCCCACGTTGAATCGGATGCGTATAAGACATTGTTGGATTCATCGTAGTTGAATTATGGCATTTGTATGAGTTCCTCGAACGTGTAGTAACGTGCCTTTAGTTTCTCAAATATGTCAATGCAATATGACATTGAAAAACAAAATGGTTTAAACCTTGTGTTCACTTCCGATTGCGTCTCTTGGATGCTATACATATGGTTGCTGTTTAGCGGACCTCGTATGCGTGTTGCCTCTTCTTCTAGTTTTAAAATGAAACACAAGTCCACGTACTCGGTCCAATACCCAGGGTAGAACAAAGCTCTTTGAGATGAAATGTGTGGTGTAGCCATAGGTAAATGACATTGCAAAAGCTCCCTTATTTTAGTTGTGTATTATGTATTTTAATAACTTAAAGACCAAATGAAATCACCACATATTTATAAAACAACATCATGTTTCAACTATTCATAGTCATATTTCACAAACATTATTTTCCACATAGCTCCAAATATAATTAATCTTTTGATATTTGCAAGTAGTGGGATTTATTATTGGTACCATTTCATCCACAAGTGAAGCTACATTACATACAAATCTTATCATGGTATTTGGTGCATTGGATCCGATTCAAAAAGTTTTTCATATATGACAGTGGAGTTGAAAATCCATACAAAAGCACAATATAATGACAGACCCATCAATCCATTGACATGTTGTAGAGCCTGCTACTGTAAATAATATGACAAAATTTTAATAAGACATAGCAACAGTGGGATTAATATATTGGATCTTGAATTTGCATAGTTGCATATCGAATAAATCCAATTCAGCCCTGTCAATAATAGAATAGAGTTAATAATGTAGTCAACATTTAAATAGTTGGTCATCAAAAGACTGAAAGATACCAACCACACATCAAACCAACTACTGCATAAATGTACCTATCAACTTTGTATGTAAACATACTTCTTCACATTGCTCTTTTCATTTGAGTAAAGAGACTTCCCCCTATACACTACACTACCTAATAATGTAGCAAAACAAATCCACATCACAAAGCACATTCAACAAGTATGGTGAAGACATCTTAATCAAAACATGTTATTGTGGGGGTGAAAATGGTGTTTAAGACACATTGGGTGGGGGGGGGGGGGGGGGGGGGGAGGAGGACCCGGGCCGCATATATCACAAGTGTAAATACTTTGGGGTAATGTCAAATTAACACTACTTCGTAATTATGAATCACACACTTCCATATTTATTTATTACTATTGCATATATGTATTATAGGCAATGGATGCGGCGGAAAGCAATGGTACGATCCACCGATGTGCAAACGCGCTAAAAGAATTATCCCTGGTCTACTACGCTAACTTAACTTGTAACGCATCATCCTTAGACGAAAGAGTGGTCTTTCAAATTAGCAAAAAAATAAATTTATACTTTAGTTCTTGAACTTTTAAAAATTTCCATTTTGATCCTAAATGTTTAGAAAAAAATTGCATTTGAGCCCCTGAACATAAAAGTTAGTCTTTTATTACATTTACATGTCTCTAACCCTAAAACATATATTTCAATTTCAAATATTAACCAAGTTGATTGGATTACCTAGAAAAAATACATAAGTAAATATGTATGTAACAAATAAATCTAATTATACCTATTTAAATTTTAATTATAAATAATTGAGAGACTTGATATGCAATTAACCAATTGATGAAGTAAGCCATGACATCTTTTTGATGAGGTAAGCCATGACATCCTTAAAAGCATGATTAAATCCAGATTTCTTGTGATTTATTATAAAATAATCAAGGTGGGACGTAATAGTTATGATTGAATTACTATTTTCGCCTATAAATACTCACCATTGTTCAACATTTTATACATGCAAAATAATCCGATTCTGCAAAAGTTCCTAGAAATAAAAGTTGTTCCTGTTTGTGTTTTCGTTCGGAAAACAATTTTTCCAGATTTGTATCTTATTATTTTCTACCCAGAAAGACGCCAAAACTTTTACTGTGCAGAAAATGCCTATTCTGCTCTTACACCTTAGAAAAATCGTATTAAATAGTAAAAACATTATTTTACTACCTATTTTTGGATACATACTCTCCTTGGTGTCTGCTATATTTGTATAAAGATATCTTTCCCAAATAATATGATCTAGAAGGCCGTAATACATAAACCGTGAACTGCTACCAAGAAATCCTATAGCAACTCTTATGTTGCAAGAATTATTTAGCATAGCAAACCTTTGTGTTTTCACAAAATCTTGGATTCTCACATCTCTCATGATGCTAGAAACCATAAACCCTAAAAAGATTTGAAAACCAAGTTCATTTGAATGTCAGATCAAAGGTAAAATCAAAATTGTGGTGATTTTTCAGTTTATTTGGCACAACCTTTGTTTTCTTAATTAATAAGTTTAGTCACCATCATAATTCAAGTATTTATCACACACATAAATTTAACATGATATAGTATTAGTTATAATTAGATTATTATGATTTATAATCATGAATTGACATTTTTGTGATTTTATTTATATAATTTAAATGGTAGATTTATCATGTTTAACATACTACATTCATAAGTCTTACAAGATTATTTTTGCCACTTCATGACTTAAACATCAATAAGATTATTTATCATAATAAACATTCCTTATCACATGTTTTGATAAATTTCCCATGTTATATCTTTATTTTTAAGTTATAACACAATTATGTGCATTTTAAACTAACTATGTAAAATAAAGTAATAATTGACTAAGTTAGACCTTTTGAGGTGTTACTTCATATGACACTTATTTGATGTGCGGTTATTAAAAGTTTTGAATTGATTAAATGCTAAAAAGACGAGTTTTCCTAGAGTTAGTTAAGTAATATGTTTTTAAGGATTGATTATGCATCAAATTGGATAGTTAATCAAATCTTACTTGTTACCGTAACTTGTCGTCAGAATGACTTTACCACGAGTACTCATAGTCACAAGTTTTGAACGTATGGTTGTTTAATATAATTTTGAATTATAAATAAGGTGGTTAAAATAATAGATATTCAATATTCAATTAAAGCACATGTTTTTCTTTAATTCATCATCTCGGATTTTCATGTTTGGTGTAATAACATAAATTAAGCTTATGTGTTATTTACTAGAATTCTTAATCAGAACGTTCTCAATCTCACCAACATGAGAACTGAAGAAAAAGTACAAATATTTGTTGTGGTGCATTATAAATTCAGTTGATTAATATTATTTAAATTTGTTAAAGGTTTGACGAACTAATCAACGACTTCAAGGTTCCCCGCACAAGTAAAGGTGAGGTTCTATTTCTGATTTGTTCTAGCCCGTTTGGCATCCGACCCTGAGGAACTTGGACAAAAAAGCCATTACTTCGTTACCAAACCTCGAACAACCTATATTTCATCATAATCCTATTTGACATCTCATCTCATAACATGATTTTCTTACTCATCTTCAAATCATATCCAATCATTTATTATTTATCATATCTATTCATAATCATGATAATTCTTCAATGTGCAAAGAGCAATGAACTATGTTCGGGACATGTAGCTCAAGGAGCAACGGATATTATCCGGGCCACTAATTCTGGCCAGCTTTGCGCCGTTCGAACCAACCGATAGGGTCCGACAATCCCCATCCTCAGCTTCGCGAATAATTGTTTCATCTTCTACCACGACCATGAAGGGACCCTCTAACTTATGCTTCAATTCTTAGATTCCTTCCATACCCTAGCCGACCTACGGGCCAGCTATGAGAAATCCTGTGTCATCTTTTCTCCTAACATCCCAGCTTCCCATTGGGGAACCATTCTCTGGTTCCTCCACAAAAAACCCATGTCATTTCCTGACAAATATCTTGACATCGCAATTAGGCATGGTCGTCTTCGTCATTTCTTTGACCCCTTAATCTCGCGATTTAACCACCGAATTGGCACCTGGTATAATCAATACATATCCTATCGGTCGCTGCACCACCCTCATCCAATCGACTGTCGAATTAATACTTTGCTACACAATGATCATGCTCCACATTCCCTACTGTTTTGACCACATTCAATAAACTCTCGAGTTCCTTTTTTTGGAATGCTGATGCTTGCAGTGATTGCAAATCCCCCATTGGTTGGCATAATGTTTGCACTCCGCCCAATATTGGGGGACTAGGGTTCCGCAATCTCACGTAGCTCAACAACACCTTCATGATCAAACTTGGATGGAGCCTCCTTCAGAAACCTAGTGTCTCTGGAGCTGCGTAATGCGTGAAAAGTACTTCCCCCACTATAGCCAATTCACAACCCCGACCCCTACCTAGTGCAGCCGGGCATAAAAACCCATCTCTCAGCTCTTCCCCGCCCTCCTGACCTCCTTGCGCTGGGTGGTTGTCAATGGCGCAATAATTAACTTTTGGCACTACTATTGGCTTCACCTTTTCACCATTGCTGATTATGTGCAATCCATTCCCCCAACCTCACCACCATCACTATTCAGAACATTATCCGCCCCTCCAGGCGAGTGAGACTTCTCAATTGTAGGCCCGCGCATTCCTCACCATATTGCTGAATGAATATGTTGCATCCCCATTCCCCCTAACAACACTCCAAATATGGCTAGTTGGGTATGGAATTCGGTCGGGGCCTTTACGATCAAATAGGAAAACTAGTGGCACTGCCTCCGCCTTTAGCTCCCCTACCGGCGCAACCATGAACCGTCTTACATCAGACTCAGGTCCTCTCACTGGTCAAACTTTTTGGCTGACTAATGGGTCCTCCGCTCAACAATTGAATCTGTGTATCACCTCTTCTGCGTTTGCCCTCTCTTTTCGGCGGTTTTGGCTACCTTTCCTGGCCTAGCCCCTCCCCCGACTGGTGTCAATATTATTTCGCATCGCAGGTGCATCAGATCCCAAACCGTTACCCTCATTGGGTGTTGGGCAATTTGGCGCACCCCAAAATAAACTCGCCTTTCACCATAAGTTGATCTTGGCACTTGGCATTATCGCGTACATCACGAATGCCAGTTTGTGAATTACCCTCCCTCCTTCCTCCTAAGCCACCTAAAAGACACATGTTTTTTTTTTTTTTTTTGTCAAATAAAAGACACATGCTTTCATTTAGTATTTTGGGTGCAAAAATCACTTGATTGTTAGAACTTAGCAAACACATATTATTATTTTCTAACATCCCTTCAGTTTGGCGAGACAATTAGAAGAGAAAGAAGACCGTTTCCTGATATCCGCCGGCAACTGGTACGAACTCCGCTGACTTTTATACCTTTGTCAAATCCTCAAAATATCACATTATTTGCATTTTTGATTAGTGAATTGTCTTTTGCTTGATTGATTCAGGTGGGTATGTACTAGTGATGAATAAATAAATGGGGTTGAGTGATGCGATGAGCTTTGTATTTGCTGCCGGTGTTTGGTTTGCTACCTACGCTCTCGTTGCACTTCTCAGCGTCTTTCACCTCGTTGATTTTCTCTGGAATTCCATTTTTTAGGTATGCCCATGCCCATGCCCTGTTTTCCAATTTCTTATTATTCACTGTAGTAGAACTAAGTAACAACCTTGTTTCGATCATTGAAAAAGTTCCCAAATTGAAATTAGAGCTACCAACTAACTTTTCGATTGCTCGTGTTGGTCCTGCTTTCAAAGAATTGGCATAACCAAGATGGTAGAACTAGTCAGTGACAAAAAGGAACTTGAGTGGTTGTGGTGATGAAATTTCGTGAAATTAACTTTTGGTGAAATGTTAAATAAACTTGAGTAGCAATCTCTGAAGTGTTCCTCTGATTCTGTTTTAGAACATGTGATCTTAAAACTTAGTGACTTTAATGTGGAATTGGTTTTGATCTCTTCCACGTGACTTTAATTTAAATGTCGATTGAAGCGCTTTTGTGTTTGATCTTGAGTCAGCAAATGACTTTATTTGATCTTCGCGACAGACAATTTGATTGTCTCGAATTTGTTGAATTTTGATATTTTTTAGAATATTGATCTTAAAAACGTTTACTCAAATTTCCGCAACCTGATTTTGGTATTCATCTTTAACTAAAATATAGACTTGACCTGATATTCTCAGAGAACAATATGATCTTCACTATCTTGGGTTCTTGGTGCTTGACTCGAATCAAAATAGGATTTTTAATAATCAGCGCCACGAATAACTTTGATTTTGGCTTCAACACCTAAAAAACTAGTGATCTTTTCTTCTCTTTGAGCACACGTGATGCTTAATATGATTTAGGTGTCCTTTGATGTAAAAACCCTTATACATAGTTGTAGATGTAGAGTCTGATGTAACTCATTGTTAAGGTGACGACATATGATTGATTTTTCCGTTCTTCAGGATAAATATGATTAACGGATTTTATTTATCAAAGACCCATATTGACTGGTAGAAATACGTTACATACTTGAACTTCATTTTATTTACTTGAACACCTAAATTTGGGACTTGACAACTGACTAGTAAGGTATATTATGAAGTTAATTGACTTAGATATCTTTCTTTTTGAATCTAATTTGGTAAAATCCCATGTTATAAATGATAATATTAAAATAATATCTAATTAGTTTGTACACAACTTCAATGAACTTGGTAGAAAATTTGTTGTCTACAGTTATATGGCTCCAGTTTATGCTATGATTCAACTGGAGCTACCTCATATTAAGATCCTTCAGGAAATGGACCATGTGACAATCAATAGGAACATTCAGAAGTTAATGCTGTATGAATTGCTAAAATTTTTGAAAACGGTGGTCAAGCTCTTTGTACGGAAACCAGTGATCCAAAGATACTCCAAAGAGCTGTAATGTCTATACTCTATATTCACTTATGGTGAGAGGGAAAGAAATTTGGCACTTCATTCAATTTCTTATTACTCTCAAAGAAAGAATGCTTTTAATCTCTATAACAAAATACAACGGTTGGTCTTGGTGAGAGAAGGGAAGAAAAGAATTTCATCTATCTATATTGATATAATTTTCATTTATGTTTTTATATGGAGTCATGGAGTTTCCATGAAAAACTCTTCAATCAGTCACAGGATTATGGTTCCTTTTGCAGTTTCCCTTAAAGGCATCTATTTGATCAGATCTATTATACTCCAAACTGTATCTGCCTCTTCATGTGTTATGAATATGTCTGCTGTTCACTTGGTGATGTTACAATCATCCCATTTGGAGTCCTTGTCACTGAAAATCACGCAATAAAAACTTAGTTGTGTGATCTTGTATGATAGGGTGGATGGTATGTCTATAAACTGTTTGGCTGCTTATATTTGTTTGAACAAGTGTGTATCAAAGTAGCTATGCTCTTCATTAATTATTCGCACAAGTTCAACCAACAGCAAGGAACAATTTTTCTTGCATCAGGTGGATAGATATTAGCATGGTGAGCATTTTTCCATTAAACTTGATAAAAGATAGCAGGTATATTTCCATCTTTTCTTATATTTTGTCTTGAGTGTTCTAAAGTTGAAGAATAAGTTGTTGGTTATGACCTTACTATAAAATATCAGACCTGGACCCTGTTCTGTTATTCCAGCTTCTGTCTGGTACCTGTTTTAGTAATGGTTTGAGGTTTGTTCTACTTCTGAAAGCTATGACTATGCTTGGAATATTTTAAAGTAGACATAGATACTTTCCCGTCTTCAGTTATGATTGTGGTTTAGATACTCTCCAGAATTTTCGAGCAAGAAACCTGGAGCTTGAAGCATAGGAGCTAGAACTGTTTAAAATCTCAAAGATTCCGAATATTGGACTGATGATATTCACTTACTTTTGTTACAGTATTCAGCATATTTTGTCACAAATTGGCAGCTGCATTCAACATGGAGAAGATGCAGATGTGAAAAAATTCAAGGAATTCGACTCACGATGATGATTGACCGCCACTATACTGGGTTCCCATGTTAGGTCTTTTTAACGATGAAATCATATAACAGGTGAATAAAGAATAAGCTATTTATACACATTACAGGGATTGCATTCCCGTTAACAAAAACAACAGCGTCCTCATGAGCCTAAAAAATGCCCCGTCTCAAAAGTTAAAACTGGCCCTTTGCATTTTAAGAATGCAATTGAATATTTGGAACTTATAAGTTATAACTTCTAGGTGGAGAACGCAAATACTTAAGGCATTAACATGGTCATATTTCCCTTTCTTTATTTTTTATTTTTGTGTACGGATGCTAAGTTTAAAACACCCATTATCAAAGTTTGATCAACAAGATAACACTTGAGGTTACGATATATATATATATATATATATATATATATATATATATATATATAACTATACAAATTAAGTAGAAGTGATGATTCTTATCATCTGTTCGCATATGCTCTTCTCTTTGTGGGAGTATGTAGCATGTGCAGCCATTTTTGGTGCATTGTGTTCTGAGTAATGGTTTGAAAAATGTATAAGCTTGAGAGAGTTTCATTTCTAATTTAAATTTTGATTTGATTATTTTAATTGTTCATTCTATTTGACTCGTTTAGCCCTCAAGCGGAAGAGCGAGCACCGAACATCAACCGAAGAATTTTAACCTAATAACAGCGTAAATTATGAAGGATTCGCTAACCAAAATAATAGATTAATTGTTAAAGGTACAAGTGTTCTTATGAGAGCATAACTAATATCACATCTACGGGTTTGGTTTTGATATATCAAATTACTCACTCTAAAACTTTGTTTGCTATCAGATTTATAGCGACATGAAGTGAGGGATGTTTCTGGGCCGGGTACCTAACAGAAATTAAGCCTCTTAACTACGTCTTTTAGGACAATAATTGGTACGTAACTGGTACACATTTCAATAAAGAACTATGAACTGAAATGTACTGAAATTTCTGAAATGATGCATGACTGAATAAAACTTTACAAGTTTGGTTGGTGAGTCTCGTTGTTGACACTTAAAAGTCGATTAGGTTGGATACTTGGATTGCATGTATTATTTGTTAGGTATTTGAGTCGACAAATACGCGCCCCCAGGATTTGCTCATTGTGGATATAACGAAGCAAACACGAATAAAATATGACGATCGTAACGACACAAGGATTTAACGTGGAAACTCCAAAAACCGGAGAAAAAAACCACGGCGCCCGAACGAAAATACACTATGTAGAAAATTGTTACAACTACACAATTTCTCGCTCAACCCAACCGATCCCCACAGAGCATTTTTACTCGTAACACTCCCCGAATACACCTCACACAAATATAGAAATATTACAAGAGGAAATATAAGAGTTATACTACAAAAGAAACTCTAATTGTGGGATGGTTTAGAATGGGGAAGGGGATTGGTATTTATAGGCTAACATTTCAACTAAAATAATGCTAGATAATCAAATCTTGCACTAATCAATTAGTGTTGCACCATAACCGCCCCATTTTGATAATGTTTGCTGCACTATACATTATCAAAATGAACTGCCCCAACAATCTTCACCTTGAAGATGTGATTATTAGTGACTAATCACGTCTTCAAAATCATCTTCACTCCGGCCTTGGACAATCGCATACCCACTCCGCCTCAGAAGATCTCCATAACTCCCGCTATCACTGCAATCGCAGTCGTACTTTTAGAAGTACCATGCTCCACCATAAAGCATAACCACTCAGAATAAACAATTCCGAGAATTTCCCTTTTCGGCCCATGTCGAACATTAACCTGCTGATAGGATGGTGCAACTTCCACTTTTGGCTCCTCCGGAAGTCATCAGCCCGCCGACATGAATATACCACACCTTGCATTAACGCCAAAAGCAATGCCCGTGTGCACACTAGACCCACTAACATTAACGTCCTGTCTCATGGCAACTTTTAGGGTATCATGCCATCAGGACGAGCATGCCGCTTACAGAACTTCAGAGTCACTGCAATAAGCAATGTTAGTATCTCCTCCAGTGTTTCCCTTTGATGCCTCGGAGCCACTTGCCGAACCGGCTCCCTTTGTTGGACAATTTCTTCTAACGTGGCCAGATTGTCCACACCGCCAACACACTTTCCTCCTAGAGTCTGTCTTCCTGCCATCGTAAGACACCAATGCATTGTTTACATGTGAACCGTTACCCCCGCTAAGCCTCCTCTCTTCAGACAGAAGCTTGCCCGTAACTTCAGAGAGATTGATTTTCTCTTTCCCATGAATCAATATCGGTTTCATGTGTTCGTACGAACTTGGAAGAGACTAGATGAGTCTCAAGGCTTGATCCTCCTCATCAATTGCAACTCCAATGGATTCAAGCTCAGCAACGATTCCGTTCAGAACACTCAGATGATCTGAGATACTCGCACCATCTGCCATTCGCAGTGTGTGAAACTGCTCCTTCAGGTACACGCGATTCGACACACCCTTCGCCTGATACAACTCTTCTAATTTTTCCCAGAGTCCCTTAGCCGAAGAAATTCCATGCACGTTCGCAAGAATGTTTTTGGCCAGACACAGACGAATTGCGCTCGCAGCTCGCAAATCTAGATCCTCCCAGTCATCATCGTCCACCACAACTTTTATACCAGCTGCTTCGGAACTCGTGCCAGTAGTGCCGCTACCTTTAGCGACCCTTCCTTTTAAAGCCTTGTGTAACCCTGACTGAATCAACACATCCCTGACTTGAACTTGCCACAAGCCAAAGTTGATTTTTCCGTCAAATTTTTCAACGTCAAATCTCACCGCACTCGTACCCTTACTTCCCGACATTGAACCAGTGAGCCTTGGTGAATTTCAAGTAGATCCGAATAGCACAAAGTAAACCCCCGGAAAGAGATAGCTCGTCTTTCCAGACAGGATTTCAAGGTTCCCAGGTAATTGGTGGGGTCACAACGGTCCCGCTTAATAACCAATTACCTTTGACAGAACCGCCTTTATCAGCGCGTATTCACACTACTATCACACCAGAGCTCCACCCCAACAAAAGCTCCACCTCCAGCAGTACCCGGGCTCTGATACCACTTGTTAGGTATTTGAGTCGACAAATACGCGCCCCCAGGATTTGCTCATCGTGGATATAACGCATCAAACACGAATAAAATATGACGATCGTAACGACACAAGGATTTAACGTGGAAACTCCAAAAACCGGAGAAAAAAACCACGGGACCCGAACGAAAATACACTATGTAGAAAATTGTTACAACTACACAATTTCTCGCTCAACCCAACCGATCCCCACAGAGCCTTTTTACCCGTAACACTCCCCGAATACACCTCACACAAATATAGAAATATTACAAGAGGAAATATAAGAGTTATACTACAAAAGAAACTCTAATTGTGGGATGGTTTAGAATGGGGAAGGGGATTGGTATTTATAGGCTAACATTTCAACTAAAATAATGCTAGATAATCAAATCTTGCACTAATCAATTAGTGTTGCACCATAACCGCCCCATTTTGATAATGTTTGCTGCACTATACATTATCAAAATGAACCGCCCCAACATTATTTACGGTAACCGAAACTATTGATGTCTTAAATTGCTAATAAACCAATCATTCGTCAGTTAATTACCTGAGCAGCTCCAAATCAATCAATGGTGCTCACAGGGAGAACGAATTGTAGAAAAAAATATGAATTAACTCGTATATAGCTGCATAGTTGCATATGGGCCTATTAAGGGAAGCATATCAAATCTAGTTTGAGAATTTGATTCAAAGCATCCAATATGCGATTTGTGAAAATCAGAGGACACCCTGGACGATGATGATTTAGAATCAGATGAAGAAAAGTTGGAGGAAATTGATGAAGTGGCTCGTGTTATATATTTATATATATATATATATATATATATATATATAGTGATTTAAAATTAAACAAGATGTTTTTGATTGGTGGGAGCATGAGGAATTGGTGCACCAAATAGCACCTTATAAATTCTCAATGTTGGCTTTTGAAAGATCCGTTTAGTGTTTGAAACCTCTTCTGTTTGAAAATAAATATCGGGGGTGTAATGACGACTCTACCTTTGGCGACACCAAGCGATCTCCAGCCGGCGACAACAGAATTCATACCCCCTGACAAATTCGTGTTTACCGCACGCAACCAAAAAGACCTAGATCCGCTGCGAGCGGGATGATGATGGACGTAAATGTAGGGTTGGGGGGGGGGGGGAGGTAATGGAAACTCTAACCCTAGTGGGGCGCCTCTAACATACGCTTCAATCACAAAGCCGAGGATCATATCGAACGATGCTAAGTTTGACGAAATGCGGATGACAGAGGTAAGGAAACATCTCATATTCCATGAGCCATTAGAACAATTTCCAGTTGAACGGGTTACACTCATGGACGAACTCGAGGAACGAATCAGAAACGAATGGAAGGACAACTTATCATTCGCATTTTTGGGTGGCCGTGGTACTACAAGGCACTAAAGACCAAGCTCGACATTATGCGGTCATTACACAACGATTTTGAACTCATAGAATTAGGGCACGACTGCTACTGTATGAAAGGATTGCACGAAACAAAACGAGAGATGATACTTACGGAGGGTCCGTGGCATCTCGCGGGGAGCTTTGTCTCAATCAGCAAATGGTTCTCGGATTTCGAAGCAGATACCGACAAGATCGAAAGCACTATCACGTGGGTTAGGATAGTCAACCTACCAGTGGAGTTGCTATTCAAGGGCATGGTGCATGGGCTGGCGAGTATGATTGGGGATCCCATTAAAATTGACGGAAACACGTTGAACGCTACGAGAGAGAAATTTGCTAGGGTATGTGTCCAAGTAAGCACCAATAAACCATTGATAACGTCTCTAGGAGTGCATGAAAAAGTTTACCAGGTGGCGTACGAGAATATCCCCACACTCTGCTACAAATGTAGAAGAGCAGGTCATCTCGAGGATAAGTGCGATATCATGATGAAGGACAATCTAACTAGGGAAGTTACGTAGCCGCCTCGAAGTGATTCAACCCCACGAAATGGCACAGACAAGGCGAAGTGGTTGATCGAGAGAGTACAAAATAATGAATTCGGTGAATGGATGAAAGTGACACGAGGAGGGGAAAAAATCGACACGAATTCGGGAATCAAGAAAAGCAATACAATGGTGAACGACGAATGGATGAAAGTGATCCCCGATATACATATCGAATATGAGTTTCGATATGGTACATCTCACGTGTTTATCACGTGTGCGGTTCCCGCTTTCCGAGGTCTATAAATACCCGAATTCTGCTAATCAAGGTAAGCTTTAGTTATCATAAGATACTGTACACCGATATCGAGCATCCCCCATATCACTTCTGATATTATACCCGATATATATCATCAACATACCCATCAACATCATATCCGACATCACCTACGACATCCACTAGAAGATCATCCCCGACATAGAAGGCCCCTGATATCATCCCCGATATCATCTTCGATGTCACGTTCGATATCATCCTCGATATCCAGCAAAGCATCTTACCGTCAGTTAGAGGTGTTTCGAACCAAGCCTACATAGCACTAGCCATAGTCGAAGTATGTATAGTTTGTAATAGAATCATAGCACCACACTTGTAATATCACACCTCGTTATATAAATACGATCTATTGTCAAATTAGTGGCGCCGTCTACAAATCCTACATGATATCGACAACCCTAAAAGGGACCATTATCTACAAATCCTATGGGATATCGACAACCCTAAATGGGACGAAGATCTACAAATCCTACGGGATATCGACAACCCTAAAAGGGATGAAGATCTACAAATCCTACGGAATATCGACAACCCTAGAAGGGACGGAGATCTACAAATCCTACAGGATATCGACAACCCTAAAAGGGACGAAGATCTACAAATCCTACGGGATAACTCCCCTATCCATCGAGATATGGAGGAGAGCACCCGAGGGCGATTATCTACAAATCCTACAGGATAACTCCCCTATCCACTGAGATATGGAGGAGAGCACCCGAAAGGGGTGAGTATCTACAAATCCTACGGGATGACTCCCATATCCACTGATATATGGAGGAGAGCACCCGAAAGGGGCAAGTTTCAACAAACCCTACGGGATAACTCCCCTATCCACCGAGATATGGAGGAGAGCACCCGAAAGGGGCGAGTATCTACAAATCCTATGAGATAACTCCGCTATCCACCGAGATGAGGAGGAGAGCATTCGAAACGGGCGAGTATCTACAATCCTACAAGATCCTAACTCCCCTATCAACACAGGTACCAAGGAGAGCACCCGAAATGGCATATATACATATCTTTAGGTACACTACAAATTAATTACATAAAAGACAAAGGAAGAACCCAACAACGAAGCATCGACCTATCGTTGAAAAACAATAGGGACAAAAATAGGAGCACAACTCCTCATAGTCACAAGAGACCCATAAGAGCGACACTAACGACAAACAGTTCAAAAATTGATAAAAACGAGAGGGTCAAAGTAACATCTATCCAATGGCTTATTACATAAATCACAAAATAAAAGGCGATGCAACGCCCACAAATAGAAGTGGAGTGCGACTCACGTGAGACCTTTTCCCTTTAAGAGAGCGGAGAACGGACCAGGCTTCCCGACAGCAGCATCGGCGGGCTCAGTATCCTCAAGGGGTAGGCCGTTCGGACCACACATGGCATCCAACCCCATGAAATCAATCTCATCTCTGAAACCTTTCCATGCCGTAATCTGTCCAATGATTGAACTCTTGGCATCCTCTCGCTCCACGAATGCGCGCTCAACAAGAATTTCCTTATAAGTGTCGCTCGCGAGAAACTTCATAGCAATGCGTACCATCAGCTCAGGGGACTCATCTTAGACATACGAATCAGTCAGAAGATGAATTATAAAGAACAAGAAATAAACAAACAGGGAGAGCCTACTTACCGCGTTCTCCAGATCAGCTCGAGCCTTTGCAAGGTCGGTTAGCAGCTCGTTATCTGCCTTCAACTTCTTGAGTTCACGATCAGCCCAACGACGATCATTTTGATATTTGAGAGCGTGCTCTTTAAATTGAGTAGCCTGATTGGCCAGCTTTTCATTCTTAACGCAACTATCATCATAAAATTTCCTGAGCACCCGATACGGACGTTGAATTTCCTCTTTCTCAACAACCAGCTTCTCTAGGGTAATTGGGTTGAAATCACCCATCTTCTCAATATCAGCTTCAAGCTGAGCAATTATAGCATCTTTATCCCCCTCAGATTGGTTAAAAGTCCTCATGGAGGTGGCCAGGAATTTCTCGAACTATACATATCACAGAAATGGTAAGAAAAACTCATAAGGCCCCAGGCATAAGAAACAAAAGGGAAGGACATTGCCCACTTACATTTTGCAAAAGGTGCATATTGCAACGCACGTTCTGCACCCAATCTTGCTCACTCAACATAGGGGGCCTAACCGGAAGAGGGAATGTCCCCTTCATGCCACGAACCGCGTCGGTCTCACTAAATTATGCATTTTTAAAATTAATGATAGGACCGGGCGCAACACGCCCATGTGAGGGAGGTGGTCGAGGAACCGACGAACCTTCACCTCGTGCCCTTTTTCGTTCAGATGGGCCAGATGTCTCCACTGTTGCCGCATGGGGTTTGTAGGCATGAATACCGCTAACTCCTTGACCCTGAGGCATCTTTAACCCAATACTATCAAGAACCCCATTTGCCTTTAGCGGCGATAGACGCAGGATCAAAGACTTCCTCATCCACTTGTATGGGGATCTCCTGAGAAACCTCAGTTGTTTTATCACTAACGGGCACACCCGCGGCCCCGACTCCTACACGCGACGAACCATTACCACTATCGTTACCAGTTGGCACTTGCATAGGAGGGGCGTCCGAAGCCACTCCCTTACTAGCAGTGGAAGAACGGATTTCCCTTTCAAATACTTGCAGACCCAAAACCGATGTGGATTTTGCAACACAAAGGGCCGACACGACCATGATTAGTGCATCCGCGCCATCGACACCTCCAATAATTCTGAGTAGCTCCTCGCCTACAAGTTCAATCGTCGTTTGTGCGACAGGTGTCATCACCACATCCTGGGCAATAGTTTGGGCTGCATTACCGGCCTATGTTACATTAACGACCAGAATCATCTCTTCCACATTTAATGTGGAGGCAGCACCGTCCCCTAGAGCTGTTACTCCAACCTCTGAAGCCGACAAAGTTCCCGCCACAACAGCAGATTCGGTGGAAATGACCATCTCTTCTATAACATTCGTTCTCGCTACCATGGCAGCCTCAACCGCTCGATGCTCAGTAGCAACCCGCAACATACGTGCATGAATACCAACCATGAATTCTAATAAGTAAGTTGGGTAACACACGTTAAAGATTTATGAATCTGCAAAAAAGCATCAAACAAAATAAGACCCAATGTCAAAGGTTATACAAAAGTATGTCTCAGAGACATATATATATATATATATATATATATATATATATATACATACACACACACACACACACAAAGATCACATTAAAAATCCATATCGAAAACGATATCAAAATCTACATCAAAAACGATATCGAAATCCATATCGGAAGTTCATATCAAAGCAAATATCGAAATCTCATATCGGGAATCCTCGACATACATTTACCAAAGGAAACCTGAAAGCCCTTAAGTACAAGATGAACCCTCTCTTTGGTGGGTTACTATTTATAGACTAAAGAACCTACGATAACGCATTATGACAACACACATTGAGGATGTAATTCAACATGCTATATCGAAGGAAATTCGATATACAGTTTGAAAATTTCTCTATTTCACTGTAACGCTGGAACTACGTCGCAAGTGACACCTACACATGATAATTCAAACGAGGACCTCTCGAATACGCCAATTACATTGGGGGTCCACCACATCTTTGAATGAATTCCCGTATCTGAGCTCCGTCATTTGAACTGGCGGTCAGGAGGTACTGATAATTCAAATTTAAATTTAATTTGCAAATTACTATTTACAATAATAATTCCCAAGTTGGGGGACTACATGATATGAGTATTTTCTGTATTGGGCCAGCCCATAGGCCATGCCCATATTTCGCCTATATCGTGGATAATCCCCGATATACATATCGAATATGATATTCGATATGGTACAGCTCACGTGTTTATCACGTGTGCAGTCCCCGCTTCCCGAGGTCTATAAATACCCGGATTCCGCTAATCAAGGTAAGCTTTAATTATCCTAAGATACTGTACACCGATATCGATCATTCTCGATACCACTTCCGATATTATACCCAATATATATCCTCAATATATATCATTGACATACCCATCGACATCATATTCGACATCACCCCAACATCCATTAGAAGATCATCCCCGACACAGAAGGCCCCCGATATCATCCCTGATATCGCCTTCGACGTCACGTTCGATATCATCCTCGATATCCAGCAAAGCATCTTATCGTTAGTTCGAGGTGTTTTGGACCAAGCCTACTTAGCACTAGCCATAGTCGAAGTAGGTCTAGTTTGTAATAGAATCGTAGCACCGCACTTGTAATATCAAACCTCGTTATATAAATACAATCTATTGTCAAATTAAGAGGTAAAACAACTATCCTAATGAGGGGAAACGACGCTGAAGTGCTTAAAAATCTCTAAGAGGAGTTAGTAACGAACCAATTATACCACTTCTGGCCCAAAGGGTTCACACACAAGGTAGGAGAGCCTTACCGATCTACTTTGGGCGTCAAGAGGGTTCCAAAAGTAATCCAACGACCAAGGAAAGAAACGGGAAAAGAGTCCCGAAAGGAAAGAAGGGTAATTAAGAAGGCAAACAGAGTTCTACTAGAATTCAGAATAAGTTTGAAGCCCTAACAATATACGAAGAAGACAATCAGAACCTTGAGAAAGAAATTCAGCAATCTGAACATATTTCTATCCAGCACGAATCAGGAGGAAGAGAATCTGCAACTCGACCATTGGGAAAATCCTCTCATGGGGCTATGGGAAGTGCTAAAAATCGAGACAAGGAACTGGGACTTCCTCGGGCACTCAGGGATATCACGAATAAAACTCGAAGATCGATTGATCGACGTGTTGACAATCCCCCCGAGTGTATGGGAGGTGGAGACGACGACTTACCGAACACAGAGGGAGGACGATATAGCTGCATGGTGGCAACGAACGAGACTGAGTGCATGGGAGTTGAACCGACAATTAGTAATGTTGATGAAGTCGGGGCTTCAAAGACATGCGACATGGAGGGGTTTGCAATTGAGAACCCGATTCTACCTCTCCACATTAATTAAGTTAATATGAAGATAGTGTCATGGAATTGTCAAGGAGCGAGACATATTGATTTTCGAACAAACTTCCAAAAACTTGTTCGAGTGCATAGACCTTCGGTTGTGTTCGTTCTTGAAATACAAGTAAATGAAGATCGAGCTACAGAAATCGCACTGAGGCTTGGTTACACAAACTATGTACTTGCGCAAACGACGGGGGTGATCGATGGAGTTTGGATGTTGTGGAATGAGAGCGAGGTTAAAGTGGAGATTATTGAGATTGATGATCAATCAACCCACACATTGATTAACCCAAATTTACAAGATAAATGGCGCCTCTCGGGGATATATTCCAAATCCCGCCGCAAAGACAAAGTCCAAATATTTAACAATTTGGAGAGGATTGCAAGGAGTTCAGAATTACCATGACTGGCAATGGGAGATTTTAACGAGATGTGCTACGCACATGAAAATTCTAGTGGCAATACTATTCCCCTAAGCTGACTTAACTTCTTTCAAAGTTCCATGGATAGTTGTAGGTTCATTGACGTTGGGTTTCGGGGACCGCCCTTTACATGGGTGAATAAACGTGAAGTTGGCGAAGTTATTACGGAATGACTTGACCGCACTATGGCGAATCAGGTATTGTTTGATAAATTCCCGAAGAATGGGGTCACTAATCTCCCGAGGGTACATTCTGATCATCACCCCATTCCCTTGATGTGTGATGGCATGTGAAACATGAAAACGCAAAGACCGTTCCGCTTTGAGGTCGCGTGGTTCTACCACCTGGATTGTGCACAATTCTTGGAGAAAATCTGGGCAAACTCTCCCAATATCATTGGTCGATTGAAGAAGTACCACATGTTCTACTGCCATGGAACAAATCAAAGTTCAGGAATATCTTCCACAAGAATAAAGTTCTAACGACATGCATCAATGGTATTCAAAGAGCTTTGAGTCGCAACCAAAGTAGCTTTCTTGCTAACTTGGAAAAATCACTTATCAAATAATACAATGATGTGCTTCGTCAGGAAGAGACGTTTTGGTACCAGAAGTCCTGGATGAAGTGGTTGAAGAGACGTTTCAATCAACATTGAAACGTTGGCGGCCAAATAGGATTGCGAACCTCAAAATTGAGGGAATCTAGACGGATGAAGAAGGGATACTTAAAATACATGCTCAAGAGTGCTTTGCTAAATTATTCTCGGGCAGCAGTGATGGGGATAATTCTAGTTCGAACCGTCAGTTGTTGCATTCGGTGTACGAGAGGAAATTGACGAGAGCAGACTGCAAACATGTATCACGCCGAATTGATCTTCCGGAGCTTAAGGAGGTGGTTTTCTTTATAAACTCGTTCAAAGCCTCGAGTCCAGATGGGTTACACGCGGGGATCTATCATAAATCATGGAGTTTGGTTCATAACTCGCTCTTAAGTTTCGCTGTGACCGTCTTCAGGGAACGCAATTTTGATGCCAAGATTTGCGAGGTGTTCCTATGCCTCATTCCAAAAATCCAAAACCCAGAGAACATCACGCAGTTTAGACCTATATCCCTATGTAACATTTTGTACAAGAACATCATTAAGTGCATCACTTCGAGACTGAGGGAGATAATGCCTAATATCATTGCGCCAACACAATCTAGCTTCATTAAGGGAAGAAGCACGCAACATAACATCTTGTTACTCTAAGAAGTGTTGCATTCGGTGAGAAGCAAGAAAAAAAATAAAACATGCTGCATGATCAAGAAGCTAGACTTAGAAAAAGCGTACGACAAGGTGAGATGGGAATTCATGGAAGACACTCTTCAAGCCTTTAATTTCCTAATCGAGCTTATCATGTCCAGCGTCCGAAGTGCGACGACGCGAATATTATGGAATGGGACACCTCTTGAACCATTCAAGTATGCGTGCAGACTCCAACACGGCGACCCTCTATCGCCTTACCTCTTCATGCTATGTATGGAACGGTTAGCCTACCTCATCCAAGAAGAAGTTGCCAAAAAAATGTCACCCATTAATACTGTGTAGGGGTGGGCCGAGCATTTCCCACCTATTCGTCGCTGATAATTTGGTGCTTATTGGTCGTGCAACGAAGGGGACTGCAAAAGAAATTAAAGGAGTGCTCGATAAATTATGTGGGGGCGTCTGGGGTTAAAGCTGAGCAACCATAAGTCCAAAGTGCTCTTCTCAAAGAGTGAGGGATCAGGCCTCAAAAAATGCATTTGTGACATTCTTGGATGAAAGTGCAGGTGTTGTCAGGAAGTGTTGGTCCAACATTCAGGTAACTAGTGTTGGCACAACACTGAACTCAACACTGCACTATCCGAATTATTTAAGTGAAATATTTTATCTTGCCTTTATTCTTAAACTCACCTAGTTCCACAAGTTGTATTTATTTGTGATATGTTTCAGGATATCAAGGACTATGAGGATCGTGCGGATTTATTCTTAAGGAAAGAAGATAAGCCGGAATGAGATAATATTAGAAGATCTCACGAAGATAACATCAAAGGAGATTTCATAATTATCCAAAGAAGAAGAGAGTAATCACCAACTCGTGTCTATCGTGCCAATGAAGAAGGACAATCAAATACTATAAGAAGGCGTGCTTGGCATTTAAGACTAATTAACGAGACTAGAATTAGTTCTAAGAAATTAGAGGAATTCTTGTATTAGCTATTAGTCTTGTTTTTATTGAGTTTTATCTAGCTAAGCTATAAACTCCATAGCTTATAGATTAGTTAGTGTTAGGATTGAGTATCTTACTCAGTTGACTTTTGTAAGATCATTATATTTATATTTAGTAATTGTTTGGCCGTAAGGCTCGACAGGTTATATTCATGTAACCTGCTTAAAATTCATTCACTGTGTTTATTATTTTGCTGCAAAATTACTCTACAACAAGTGTTGGGACAACACCGAATACAATCGGTGTTGGCACAACACTTAATGTCGACACAACTTGTGAATCAAATGGGTACCAATCCCAGTCCATACATTTACAATTGGCGTCAGAGCCAAGAACCTAATTCATTGGTGTTTGGATTTGGTACCATACCATGGATAATGTGAACCCCAATACAAACAACATGCTACCAGTGCTGGATGGGACAAATTATGCTTACTGGAAAACCAGACAAAGGAAATACATCAAATCCTTAGATATACGGGCTTGGAAATCAATCATTGATGGATACACTCCTCATATGATGGCTAAAGACAATGACAATGATGTACATCGGAAGCCTGAAGCTAACTGGACTATAGCAGAAGTCAATGAAGCAACCTACAATGATAAAGCACTGAATGCCATCTTCAGTTGGATTGATCCACATATGTTCAGGTTAGTAAAAGTATGTACAACTGCCAAACAAGCTTGGATTCTCCTTCAAACTCACTGTGAGGGAGATGCAAGTGTCAAAGAAGCTAGACTTCAAATTTCTTTACAAAAATTTGAAAGTATGAGAATGGGTGATGATGAGTCTGTCACTTCTTATTTTAAGAAACTAATGGACATATCTAATGAATGTCAAAGCTTAGGTGACCCTGTAACTAATAAACAATTAGTTTACAAAGCTATGAGAACTCTGTCCCCTAGGTTTGAGATTAAAAAGATTGATATGCAAGAAGCCAGACACATGTCATCACTTAACTTCCATACCCTTTTGAATGTTTTGCAAGAATTGGAAATGAACTCAGAGTCTACTAATAAATAGGGAGGCCTTGCTCTAAAAGCCACTGAAGAAGAAGTAGATGATGAAACTGAGATAAGTGTCTATCTAGTTTCAGTGGTTAAAAAGTTCAATAAAATTTCTTTAAATGATAGGGTCAGAAAAGAAAAGAATGTCCCTTCTAATATGAGAAGGAGTTTTCCTTGTAAATGGTAAAGTATTCTTTGAAGAAGCCCACTGATAGTGACAGTGAGAAAATGAAAGAAATCAAATGCTTTGAATGCAAAGGTTATGGTCACTTGTTATATGAGTGTGCTAATACTTAAGAATCATATGTAACTCTAACTGGGTATGCATAGATGATATTGATGATGAGACAGGTTTGGATGAGTTACCAGATGAACATGTGCCTGAAGAAGTTCATACAACAGCCATGTCTGCTCAAGTAAACTGGACCGAGTGTCAGGACAACATTGGGACTGACAGCTGTTGCCTCAACACTCAGACTGATCCAGAAGAACAGAAAGACTACTTCGACAACTGGGAGGATGGCGATTATATATCTAACCCTCAATGTCTTATTACTGATATAAATGATTCTGAGGAACATTCTAACTTTGTATGTTTTGGTGGCTCTGTAAATTTGTATGAAGAGTACCTATTTGAAGGGAAAATGGATCAATGCGAGGTAATTGATGAAATGAAGGTTGTTTACATGGAGCTCCTTGATGAAGTAAAGAAAATCATCAAAAGGGAAAAGAAGCTCATCAAGGAGAACAATTTCTTAATTGAAACTATAACAAAACTGGAGAGAAACCTCACCAGACAGGAGTGTCAAATTGAGAAGATGGAGATAAAGCTGGAAAAAGCAAAGAGAACAATTGCCAAGTGAAACTCAGGAACAAGCAAGCTTGATAAAGCTCTGCGCATTGACAATGAAGGAACTACATGTTTGGGATACCAAGAAAGGTCAAGTAAATATAAAACTGTTATACCTGGTTTTGTAAAGGCTGTTTTTTATAAAAATAATGGCAACCCTATTAAATATAAAAAGATAACCTATATATGCCAATATTGTTTTCAGCCTAGTCATTTGAAACCATACTACTTCAAGTACAAAAAAAATATGTGAAAGATATAAGTATGATAGCAGTAATACTGGATCAGATGCTGGGACAACATCAGACCCCTCTGATGTTGGCTCAACATTCTGAAACAACATCAGTGAACAAAATAACAGTTTTCAAAAGAACATAATGTGGTCTCCTAAAATTAAGATTATCTGTAATATTGTCTTCTTAGCTACTCTTACTCTTACTGGTGATTAGTAGTTTGACAGTGGTTGTTCTAGACTTATGACAGGTCCCAAGACTAATCTCATAGACTTTGTGCCTCTGTATACTGGTACTGTTACATATGGTGGAGGAAGCAAATGAAATATTATAGGAAATAGGGTTCTCAATGTGGATGGTTTCCCACATCTGACTGAGGTCCTGCTGGTGGATGGGTCAAAGGCTAACCTTATCAGCATTAGCCAGCTTTGTGGTGATAATCTGATTGTTAAATTTGACAAATATTACTGTGATGTGTTTGATAAATCTAACAACTGTGTTATGATAGGAAAAAGGTCAAAAGACAACTGCTACATGGTGGACGAGGATGTACAGTGTTTGGATGTGAAGGTTGATGAATTTGTGGTTTGGCACATAAGACTAGGACATGTCCACTATAGGCTTTGAAAGAATGTGAATGAGGCTCTGAAAGATTCTCACTGGATAAATGCAATGCATGAAGAACTCATGCAATTTTCTAAAAGCAAAATATGGAAACTAGTTCCTAGGCCTGTTCATTCTAATGTGATTGGAACTAAGTGGATCTTTAAAAATAAAAGTGATGAAAATGGAGTGATATTAAGGAATAAGGCTAGGTTAGTAGCCCAAGGATATACTCAAGTTGAAGGGATTGATATTGATGAGACATTTGCCTCTGTGGCCAGAATAGAATCCATTAGGCTTTTACTTGCCATTGCTTGTTTCTTGAAAATCAATCTGTACCAAATGGATGTTAAGGGAGCCTTTTTGAATGGTTATATATACAAAGAAGCTTTTTGTTAAGCAACCAAAAGGATTCACAGATCCCCGTCACCCTGATTATGTTTACAAACTTGAAAAAGCTTTATATGGTTTGAAACAAGCTCCTAGAGCTTGGTATGGGAGGTTAAATGAATTCTTGCTATGTTTTGGTTTTTTAAGAGGTGAAGGTGATAGGACACTATTTATCATGAAGAATAACAAAGATGTCTGTATAGCTCAAATCTATGTTGATGATATAGTGTTTTGCTCTTCTAATCAGTCTACACTGGACAAGTTTGTTAGTACTATGACAAGTACATTTGAAATGAGTATGATAGGGGAGCTTACCTTCTTCCTAGGTCTGCAAGTGAAACAGAAGGAAATAGGAATGTTTCTATCTCAGGAGAAGTATGCCAGGGATTTGGTGAAGAGATTTGGGTTACTGGAGTTCAAGCCTTGCAAGACACCTATGTCCACTACTGTGAAGATTGAGAAGGATGTAGCTGGTGAAGATGTTGACTCAACACTCTACAGATCAATGATAGGGAGTCTCATGTACTTATGAGCCACCAAACTTGACATAGTATACTCAGTGTGTGTGTATGTGCCAGGTATCAAGCTGCACCTAAGGTATCTCACTTAGCTGTTGTAAAAAGAATCTTGAGGTATATACCTGGAACTGCAGAGTTATGAATCTGGTACTCTCATGATACAAACTCAAATCTAGTTGGCTTTAGTGATAGTGATTGGACAGGGATATAGTTGACAGAAAATCCACTAGTGGGGGGTGTTTTTATCTAGGAAATAATTTGGTTTCCTGGTACATTAAGAAGCAAAATTGTGTGCCTTTATCTACTACTTAGTCAGAATATATTGCAGCTGGCAACTGTGTAACCCAACAGATATGGTTGAAACATATGCTTTGTGATTATGGGTTAACTTGTAATACTCTTCTAAGGTTCTGTGATAACTTGAGTGCAATTAGCATATCTAAATATCACGTGCAACATTCTAGAACCAAACATATTGACATTAGACATCACTTATTAAGAGATTTGGTTGAAGATAAAACAATCACAATTGAACATATTGAAACCAACAATCAACTAGCTGACATATTCACAAAACCCTTAGACAATGAGAGGTTCTTCAGTTTGAGGAAGGCTTTCGGTATGAGTGTGTTGTGAACACACTGAACATACATGTGTTGCCTTAAAATCACAAGCCAACACCAATGACTGATTGTGATGTACCCAGATTATTCTCTTGATTGTTTGGTTAGTTCTTTCCTTGTTTGTCTCTTGTCTGTTTGTTTACATTCTTGAATATTGTGAAATCTTACTGGCATGTCAACATTTATTGGATATCTCACTCTTTACAAATACTTCTTAAAAAGTTTGCTAACTTTCTTTGCTTTGAGGTAGTGTCTTGACTTGGAAAAGATGGGGTATACAGAGCTGACTGCTATGTTGTATTCAGTTGTGTCCTATTCAGGTTATAGATACACAAAACAATATGAAGAAGATGGGGTACATAGAGTTGACAGCTATGCTGTGTTTAGTTGTGACTTATTTATATTGTTTTACCTGCAGAGGGGGCATAAGATGGTGAACACTTATACTGAGGTGTCTGGGGTCTTGTATTGCCTTTCATGCAGTATAATTGCTCACTTGGTGCTAAAACCCTCTTTATGTTGCTGAGTAAACAAGTATGTGTTAGGATACTGGGGTGTTGGGGTTCTGTACTGCCTGCATCCAGCCCTATGTACTTGTATGCGCTTATGCATTGATTGTGTTGAAATTGGGATGTTAGGGTTCCAGTTATTGCCTACATTTAGTGAATACATGGTTCATTTTTGCCTCAAAGTGTAATGCTTGAAAGTTGCTTTTTAATAATGGTCTTAAATTAAATAAGTAAAAGGTTTATATATGTGACGGCTGATATACTGTGTTGAGACAACACTGTACTCATAAATGTTGGCAAAACATTCATCTTCTGATATTTGATTATCATATTCTACTTATCCTGTGCTGTTTTGTCATGGTCTTAAGGGGGAGTATCTCTTGGTTTTCTTCAGGTCATATTCTCATATGTAAGGCATATTTACTGGGTTGTTAGCTGCTAGTAACACACAAGAACTCCTTCTCAGTGAACCATAGGAGCTTAATTATCTCTGTGATATTAACCTCTTTACTGTTTTCTCAGTGTGTTTTCTGTTCTCTAACTCCCAATCCCATTTTAGATCTAACTAAGCTACTGGATTTGAATGATTCCTTCTAACTCTTGGAGTTCTAGGTATCTTGCTCACATTTACCTGCCCATGACTCCTATTTTACCTCCACTTTCCTTTCTCATCTACTTTTTATTGTGCTTAGATTCTGCAAATTCAATTAAACCTTAGAATCTTACTATTTTCCTAATTTACTCACATAAGCTATAATGGGAAAGAAATCCACAATCGCTGATCTTGCCAATGTTGTTGCAGCCATGTCATCTGATGCATGGGGGAGTTCAACCCCATAGAAGCACCCCGCACACGCAATACAATGGTGGTACCTGAACCACCCAAAAGAAAGGCGGCTCATGTTTACACCATAAGGAATGTGAAATTGAAGAAGGGCGCGTCTACCAGTGTTGAGACAGCGCCAACACCAATTCCAGAAGATGTTGCACCAGCACATAAACCCACTGATGTTGTCACAGAACCAGAACCAGAGGATGAACCTGCATATAATAAGCAACTCTGAATCCACCCAACATCTCTAAAGATGTCCCCCTTGCAGATGAACCGGTGATTTCAGAGGCATTGGTGCCTGAGGAGAATCAACTACCTGCTCCTCCTGCTGAAATTGAGGGGGAGAAGGAAGATGATCATGTACAAGATCATGAGGAAGCTGCTACTGAAGAGGATGAATCCTAATCCTCTAAAGAAGATGACTCTGCTGTTGAAGATGAGGAGGAGGGTCTTGATGATGAAGAGGAAGATGATGATGAAAGAACAGGAGGATGGAGAAGCTGAGGAACTGGAGCTGCTTGATGTTGTGCCAACATCAGCTGATCAAAATGTTGGACCAACACCCACTGCCCAGAATGTTGATCCAACACCAGCCGACCAGGATGTTGACACAACACTAGAGTGTGAAGAGAAGTCTGAGGATGAACCACCAGAAACCTTTGAGGCCGATTTTCCTACTGAGCGACACAATTGGTACTTCTTGACCAAAACTGCAAGTGAGTACTATGATATTATGACTACTAGGAAAATTTGGGCTGAGAGGAACATTGTTGTTGAAGACTGTAAGAAACACAAGGTGTTTGAGTTTCTTGAGTCTAGGCACCCGTTATACTCTTTGATTGATGTTGTCACATATGTCCCTGATGTGATTAGGGAGTTTTATAGTAACTTGTCTAAATTTGTACATGCTAAGGGGTCTCCTAAGTATGGGAGAGTGTATGTAAGGGATTAGTTTTATAAATTTAATCCCACTATCATTAACAACACCTGAAGGATGTAAAGAAGACAGGATAATGAGGAGGAAATTGATTACAATGATATGATGAAAGAGTTGATAGGTGGACTGGTGAAGAAATGGAAGAACAAGTTGAATGTGACTAGACTGGCATCCTTCACTGCCATCTTGTGTAAAGCCACCTCATTCAACTTGATACCCTCAACAAACTCCACAGTCCTCAATCATGAGATGGTTATGTTGATATACAAACTACAAAAAGGGCATCCAGTGAACATGGGGAGAGAATTTTCAGGACAATTGCTGAGGCTGCACACAAGAAGGATGCAATACTTTCTTTTCCATCATTGATCTACAAGATTCTCAGTGATCAAGGATTTCAAAAAGGTGCAAATGAGACATTTGTAGACAAGAATGGACAACTGCATATCACCAATAACTACTTTGGAGGAGACTGAATCAATGACCTTCCATAGAAGGACCCAAATGCTCCTAGAAGTAGTGGAGTACAACAAGGGAAGAAGAAGGCACATAGCTTCATCATTGCCTCAGTTGCTGAAGATGAGTCAACCCCCACTGTGCCCATTAGCTCTGCATTCATTCAAAAGAAGGTGGATTGGTGTGATAGAATGGTTGCTGACAGGAAGAGGGAGATTGCAGACAATGAGGAGAAGATAAAAGAGCTCGACACAATCAAGAAGCACCTGTTGGTGGTGCTCTCTTCACAAAAAGGGGGAGATTAAGCCACCAATTTTTTGTTTCTTGTAGTTTGTTAAATAGTTTGAACAATAGTTGTTTTGGCACAAAGAGCATGTTCTCTGTTTTGTTTTTGATGGGTCTGTAAACTGAATATTAATCTGCACGTTTTCAATTATTCTAGTTTGCTTTGGTTTGAACTGTTGATCTAACTGCATGTGTTGAAATGACCTATGAAAATGTTGGGACAACACAAGTATTACATGTGTTGGCTCAACACTGCAGTTCATCATTCATAAATTAAGGGGAAGCAAATTAGAATAAGTATTATTATTGTAGATTCTCAAATACAGGTACATAAACAAAATTTGTTGTAGGTGGAGTTTTGTGAAGAAAGGCAAAAATGGGGAGATTGAAAGTGCATGTGTTGTCACGAAGTGTTGGTCCAACATTCTGGAAATTAGTGTTGGCACAACACTGAACTTAACACTGCACTGTTCGAATTATTTAAGTGAAATATTTTATTTTGCCTTTATTCTTAAACTCACCTAGTTCCACAAGTTGTAGTTATCTGTGATATGTTTCAGGATATCAAGGACTATGAGGATCGTGCAGATTTATGCTTAAGGAAAGAAGATAAGCCGAAATGATTTGAAGATAATATTAGAAGATATCATGAAGATAACATCAAAGAAGATTTCAAAATTATCCAAAGAAGAAGAGATCAATCACCAACTTGTGTCTATCAAGCCAATGATGAAGGATGATCAAATCCTATTAGAAGGCGTGCTCGACATCAAGACTAATTAACGAGACTATAATTAGTTCTGAGAAATTAGAAGAATTCTTGTATTAGCTATTAGTCTTGTCTTTACTAAGTTTATCTAGCTGAGCTAGAAACTCCATAACTTATAGATTAGTTAGTGTTAGGATTGAGTTCCTTACTCAGTTGACTTTTGTAAGATCATTAGATTTATATTTAGTGATTGTTTGGCCGTAAGGCTCGACAGGTTATATTCATATAACCTACTTAAAATTCATTCACTATGTTTATTATTCCGCTGCAAAATTACTCTACAACAAGTGTTGGGACAACACCGAATACAATTGGTGGTGGCACAACACTTAGTGTCAACACAACGTGTGAATCAAAAGGGTACCAATCCCGGTCCATACATTTACATTGGATTTGGGCAAACTCTGAATTTGGGGAAGTATCTTGGAGTCACACTCACGAATGGGAGAACAACACAAGCAGATTTTGTGAACTTTCTAGATCGAGTCATGAAGAGATTCGCGGGTTGGAAAAGTAAGCTCCTTACTCTTGCAGGGTGGGACACTCTTATTCACTTAGTTTCTTCTGTACTTTCAGTTTATAATATGCGAGCGTCATGCTTCCCGAGAATATATGTTTGCAATTAGACCATCTAAACAAGGACTTCTTGTGGTCGTGCGACGTTACCAAAATATGTTGCATCTTGTAGGTTGGTCGAAAGTGACTCGACCAAAGAAAAAGAAAGAATTGGGGATTCGAATTACCAGAATAAGCAATGAAGCTTTGTTATCCAAACTCGCATGGAGAATAATGAGGGATGAGAACACGGTGTGGAAAGAGCTCGTCATCGCAAAATATTTGAGCAAGAGGCGGATTTTTGATTGCACGACGAAACCCGGGGAAAGTGCAACGTGAAATGGTATTATGAGGTGCGTTGGGCTCATGACACCGTTCCTTCAATGGAAAATAGGCGACGCGAAGGGGATCTTTGGCTAAGGGATACACGTTTATGTGATGCGGATGTAGGATTGACAAGTCTGGATCGAACCTCAAACTTTGCGAGGTACTAGACGATTATGGGGACTGGAATCTTGTCCATCTTATCTTGACAATACCGAACCCCATGGGAACAACTATTTTGCAAAGAAGAATAACATTAAACAACAACGAAGACCGTGTTCTTTGGACATAAAATTCGAATGCAATTTCTCGTGATAATTCGCCTACAAGACCTATCTCGAATATTACTTGGAGGACCAGGATGATGGCAGGATTTTGCCTTGGTGTGGGGAATTGACATTAGCTACAAGTGGCAATACTTTTTTTTTTTATGGATTTTGGTTCAAAATAGTTTGGCGACTAATTCATTTGGTAGTGCAAGGAGAATTCCTACATCTAATATATGTCCGGTGTGTGATCGACATGAAGAAACCATCCTACATATGCTTCGGGATTTCAAGATAGCTAAAGCAATATGGAAAAGGGTGGTGTCGAACGAAAGTTGGGTGGAATTCGTACGTATCCCACACACGAATTGGTGTAAGAACGCGATGCACAACAAGAACATTGTTGGGCAAGTTAACGAGCAGCTGGAGTGGCATATTTTATTCGTAGCGGGATTGTGGATAATTTAGAAAAACCGTAACGCCAAGGTTTTTAATAAGAATAAGGGGACTATGAACTCGTGTGTGTCCCAAATTAAGATCTTGAGTGATGATCTTGGGAGAAGCCAAAGAAAGAAGAGGAATAAGCAGGAAGTAAAGTGGAGTAAACCGAATTTGGGTTGGGCGAAACTAAATACATATGGTAGTGTTACTCAAGGAAATAATGGCGGTGTTACGTCCGGGGTGCTGCCTGATTTGAATTGAGCATGGTTGTGGGGATTTAGAGCCGAGCTTCTAACACTAACGGTTTACGAAGCGAAATTAAAGCCTTAAAGAAAGGGCTTGCTCTCGTATGGGAACATCGCTACCCTAAAATTTTGGAAACCGACTCACTCAGCATATATCACAGCCTAACAAAGGAAAACACGACGCACGGTCAAGAGTCAGACACTATTCGGGATTGCTGGGAACTCATGCATTTTCCGTGGGGTTGAAGTTCAAATGGGTACCGAGAAGTGCTAATAAAGTTGCGGACTTGCTAGGCAAGAGTGCTATAGATGATAAGAGTGAAGAATTGTTTTGGGAAGCTCCACCACTCCCGATCCTTAGCTTGTATAGAGCTGAATTGGTCTAACGACCTTTTATAATTTCATTATCTACCAAAAAAAAATTAAAAATTTATCAGGAGCCTTAAACCCATTCCTTTCAAAGTTGGTGCCTGTTTGGTATTAGAGTCTTTTTGAAGAGTGTATAAGTGTATAAGCCTTATATATATAAATCATCATTATCAATACGGACAGTGGATGACTGGAATGATTTTTCTTTCTACACGGCTGCAAAACATTTCCTATTTTTCAGTTGCATTCGTTTATTACTATGCACCCTCGCACAAATACACTTACATATATTTTGTGATAAATCTCAAATCAAATACTACTATAAATTATTTTATATAAGAAGGCAATTGTGGGTTATTCGAGTTCGTGGATATTCTTGTTTCATTGCACGTCAAGGATTTTTAAAGTTTGTTGTATCTTGGGAGTAGACGTCGAGAGGCTGTTGCACCACGACATTGGTGGAAATTCTACTTTAAAGGAAGCACGTCTTCGACGTGTGCCTCAAACCGGGTAATATCTAACATCCTTCCTTTCTATCTAACATCCTTCATTTAGATTAATTATTATTATTCTTATTTGTGTGACTTTTGCAGTATACTCGACCAACAACTCGCAACAAGTTACGAAAGACACCAAAAAATGCGTAGTCAAAAAGTAAAAAATAGAACTATTAGAAGATCTCAAAATATTGGTGACTCTCTTTTTCAATAATCTGAAATACAATGAAACGACTTCAAGGAATTTATTGCCTTGGATGAAAAGATTTGGCCGATTATGGGGTGGGGAAAATGCATAAAACTGCCCTGTGGTTTTGAAAAACTGCATAAAACTCCCTTGTAGTTTTAAAACTGCACAAACCCCCTTGTGGTTTTGAAAATCCTGCACAAAACCCTCATGTGGTTTTAAAACTCTACACAAAATCTCATTTCTGTCTAACTCTGTTAGAGAGTGGTGTGCACTCGCTCTATGCGTGACTAGGCTTGATTTTTGTGTACTTTTTATATATTAAAAATATATTATACACTTTAGAATGTTTAGCACCAAAATCCCTTGTGGTTTCAAAATTTGCATAGAACCCCTTTATGGTTTCAAAACCTTGCACGAAAGCCTCACTTTTCAATTATTTCTTATAAAATAATATATAATGTTTTTTAACAGTTTTATATAATAAAAAACCTTATATTTTAATTATTTTTACAAAAAAATAAAATTATTTGTTTTACTATCATAAAATTTTTCATAAATGTAGAAATATATATTTTAAAAAATAAATTCAGTCGTTTTGATGGAAAAGTTAACGGAGTTACTTGAAACTTAACGGAGGGAATTTTGTGCAGCGTTTTTGAAACCACAAGAGGACATTGTGCAGTTTTCAAACCACAAGGGGGTTTTGTGCAAGTTTTTGAAACATCGCGGGGTTTTTATGCATTTTCCCCGGCCGATTATAGACGATAATTAGATTTTGGGCTAAGTTATTTTCATGGTCGTTCTTTGTTTTTTAAAAATTTGTTGTGCTTTGCTTTGTGGCATGCTTTCGTAGAGCAGTGCAGACCTTGTGTCATTTCAGGTTCACGATTCACAATATGTTGGTTTGCTTTAAAATAAAATATATTGATTGACACGCAAAACTAAAACGATAAACTTTCCAATTTTATGACATAGTTTCATCATACAATGATGCAAGGTACTTTGTTCTGTGGACTTGGCAGATTGGCTCTACACATTTCATGTTAGATAAATTCAGTTTATACTTGAACAAGCTTTGTTCTTTATATACCTTCTCTTCAAGAAACATATGTGATCTAGACTAAAGCTGATCCTATGGGGCTCTTCAAAGATTAAGTCATCAAGATCTTCAGTCAAGGCACACATTATCGAGCATATCTGGATGAGGATTTGGTGTTTGCTGATTTCAAACAGAAGTTAAGACTATGGGACTCACATTGACGATTTTGTCTTGAATGTCGAGTTCTTTAGGTCAATTCAATGGCAAGTGATTGCAGGTGATGCAAGTCTTTTCGTATGTTGACTAAACAGTCTACGTTAGACTTACTAAAGCTTCCTATTGGTTCTAAGCTAGCTTTGAGTTAGGAAACCTGCAATAAAAGACACGACACGTGAACTAATCCTATAAGCACTCCAATGCCTAAGTTAGTAGATGCTCATTGAGAAACGACCCTATAAGCGCTTTATAGGTCATGTTGTGTGATTGAGACGTAATATGGATAGGCCATTCTCGACATGTTATATGCTATAGATCATATGAGATGTATCATATGTTATATGTCATACGCTATAGGAGACAGACTATAGGCCGTATGCAATATGTCATATGTTATATGTGATATGAGATAGTTAATATGCTATATGTCATAAACTATAGGAGATATGTTATAAGTCATATGCAATATGTCATATGAGAGTGATTTATGAGAATCATGTCATTGCTTCAAAAGATCTATTTTAGCGTCTAACTGAGAGAGCCCACCAGAAGAACTATAAAGAAATACTAAACAAGCTGAACCAAGAAGATTCGCCTTAAGAAAATTTGTGGTGGAGTATTAAGCATAATCTATCAAGTCCGTAAAGATGCATGAATATGGTAAAGTTCAAGAAGATCGCGACTACTTGTTATTGTTATGGGTCTGGACACGAAAGCCTTGATTCCACGTCAATCGATTCCACGTCAATCAATTCCAAGTCAACCGATTCCACGTTAACCGAAAGTACGTCAACACAAATACTTAGAGTATTTACTCCTCTACTTTTTCATAGACATTCATATGTCAACAATTGGACTAAAGTATGAGAATTTGAACCAGGATTTTACCACTTCGTGGTGCAAATCGCTCAAGGTCCGATATCGAGCATTTGGGCTCAAGAAAATGCTATTCCGTTAGGCTGCCCGAATGAACTCCAAAGATGACACATCCAATACTGGTTAATACTTCGGCCACCCGGGCCTTGACTACGCGATAAACATTCTCTGGGATAGTCCAAATCGAGCCTTAGGGCCAATACAATGCATACAACTCCCAAGCTAGCATTACACCATCTAAGACCCTCCGCGGGCACAACTTAATAATGAACTACGTCACACTTGATTCTTTCTTCTCAGAGAGATACGTAGGCAGCTCGACTCTACGTTGAGCCCGATCGCAAGAAAGCAACATCCGAATCCTTCCCTAGCATATGTTACTTACTTATATAACTGTTTATTTCTAACCATGTCGTCTTTAACTGCAGGTTTCCATCGAACTAAAAGCTCTTCTTGTGTTACCTATAAGGTGCAAGAAAGTCTGGTAGAGAGGTAGTCTCGAGACTAGCGAAAACACCTCGAGCGAAAGGCGCCGTTAGTGGGAAACCGCTAGACGCACGTTCTCAAGGGCATCATAGTTGCAACATGAAAACAAACCACTACTTCGGGAAACGACTCTCCGACTCATTCCAACACGGCATCGCAAGAAGGAACACAACAACAATAGCCACATGCAACTAATCAACCAGCTCCTCCTGCAACGACTACTAATGTGCAAACCAGAAACAATGCATCAACAAGTGCACCACCACTTCCCCCCGAATAGTTTTAACAACTAATGAATATGGTTAGGCAGCACATGGCTGCAAATCCGGTACCACCATCTCTAAATTGTGTTGCAAATTTGGGTTAAACTGACAACCACTCCCAAGGGTTAAATCCTAAGGGAAACAAATGTGAAAGGAGAACGACAACAACTGCAATACCTTCTGAGGATCGCAGACATCATCGTGGCAAGAGAACTCAACACTCGCCGTCACCAACTCGTTCCAATGCATCATCTATGCAAACTAGATCACACGATGATCGTGGATATAAGGGACAAGGGTAACCGCATAACGGACGCCGAAACCTTTACTCCAAGAAAGAAGAGAAGGAGATCCCACCAGAACACTCCTCCCGACCTCAGTAGAAGGACTCTTTGGGAAATCGATGAATTCGTTGATGAAGCATCTCCATTCTCGCCAGATATGCATCGAATAATGCTAGGCCGAGGCCGTGAAATCCTGAAGATACCAACCTATGGGGTAAGGGGACCCTAGTGCTCACTTGCATCTCCTAGACGGAATGCTCAACTTGGGAGGCTGCTCAAAAGGCATACAAGAACGTTTATTTGCTTTCACTCTCGTTGATGTAGCTCAAGACTTTTGAAGATTCCACCGCTTTCCATACATAAGTATGATCAGCTCAGAACGATTTTCAAGTCATAGTTTGCTACACAGAAGCGAACACAGTTGACACAAGAATACTTGAAGACTATCATACAAGGCAACAATGAATCAACCAGCGACTACATTAGACGACTCAATATCGAGATGTTGCGAGTTGAAATGCCATCCGCTCAGAGTGTTGGAAATATCTTATTCAACACCTTGAGAAACAAATTGCTAGCCAACAAGCTTTTGAGGCAGAAATCGCAGACCATTGAACAAATCAACATGATCGCTCAATGTGATATGGAAATTAAGGAGCGCAACAAAATGAGAAATATCTGAAGCGATAGCACTAAGTCCAGGAAAAACGACTCACGTCATAATGATAGAGTGGCAAGGGTGGTACAAAGCGCAAAAGATCTCCTTCGAGAGAAAAACTCCCGATTACACACCATCAACAACATCTTCAATGTCACCAAAATGCAGAATCTCCTCAATCCTCCAAGAAAAATTCGAGAAATGGAGGAAACGCGCAAATCAAAGTTCTATTGCAAGTATTATGAGCAATATGGCCATGATACCTCAAATGTCAAGCACAATATGCTGAGATAGAATGCTTGATAAAGGAAGGCTACGTGGAAGAATATGTCAAGAGTTACAAACAGGAGGATAATCAGAACAAGCGAGCAACCTCCAATTCTGACACAGCCTCTCCAACTGAAAGAGGACAAACAAACATCGTCCCAGTGGTAAGTGATGATACTAACAGTATGCCCGTAAAGGGAGTTATTAATATGATTGCAGGTACCACCATGAAAGAGGGGTGAGATAGAATATGCACAAACAAATGGCTACACTAGAGCCAGTTGCTACTACAACACGTGCCAAACTCTACGAGTTTTGCACAATATGACATTGGAGATCCCTAATCTTTGAATTCTACAAGTAAGAGGGACCAAGTCATCTCCGCAAGTTCACTTTCAAAGTGAGACTACGCGTCGACGAGCTCAAACAAGAGGAATATGAATTCTACAGTTCAATATTCTTCACGAATAAAAAAACCATTGAACATGTCGCACAAGATACCGTATGGTTCCTTCAACAAGAGGTCTATATGGCTGCCAGAATCCAAATTCCGAACAACGTTCCTATGATCTATGGAGGCTCAACGAGCGGAGGCTCAAACAAAGTGCACAAGAGGATTACACATGATCTGGCACAAGAAAACTATCGACGAGTATCTCATACGATATCCACGATAGAAACAATTGAGGATGCTTTGATATTCGATAAAGATGATGAATGTAAGCTCGATCCAAAAGCTATAGAAGCTGCGAGTTTGAATTGCCCGCTCGTCGTAAGCCTAGACATTGCATACTACAACATCAAGAAAATCTTGATTGACAATGGGAGCTCGGTCAGCGTCATCTCTTTAAATGAACTAGAGCAAATGAAACTAGGCAACACACACGTAAAAATGGTAACAACTCCGCTATACGAATTTGGAGGATCAAGAGTGGTAGCAGATGGAATTGTTGTGCTTCCTACATCCTTTGGCACTGCTTCAATAAGAAGGACTCGTAACTTAGAGTACCTTGTTGTCGACACGCCATTCGCTTACAATATAATCATTAGCCACCCAGGTCTCAACGAGTTCAAGGTAGTGGTATCGACATATTATTAGAAGATGAAATTTACCACAAATGTGGTGCAGGTGAAGTCAACGATGACTACAAATAAGCTTGGACATGATACAAGGCCTCACTTGAAGCAGATCCGGCCTTGGAGGTCAACATGATCAACACACTCAATGATAAGGGAAAAATGCTAGCAACGCAAGTGTCATCATACAACAATCCTCCTGACAACATCATTGAAACAGAAATACCACCAGAGTTGGAGGACAAGAGACTCCGTAAAATCAGACAACAATTAGCAAGCACTAGTAGAGTTGAACCTCTGGGCAAATCAAAGAGATATGTCTGTCTCCGACCAATTTAACAAATATTACTTGCATCGGCACCAGCATGTCTGAGGATGTGGAATGCAAGCTTATCCAATGTCTCCACGACAACGTAGAATTATTCATTTTGGCCGATATCGACCTTAAAGGTATTGATCCTCATATTGTTGTTCACATGTTAAATGTCAATCTAGAGGCAAAACCTTCTAGATAAAAGAAACGGAACTTCGTCAAAGAAAAGAATGCTTCTGCCGATAGGAAAATAACCATAAAATTGGCCGCATGCCACATCTACAAAATGCGCTTCTCAGAATGGCTCAACAACATTGTTCTCGTACAAAAGCCCAACCAAGACTGGTGCATTTGTGTACACTATACAGATATCAACAAGCATTGTCCTAGGGACTCGTCGACTCAACAACAAGATATGCACTCCTAAGTATGATGGATCCTGAGAGTGGATTTCATCAAATACTGATGACAGTCTATGAACGAGCAAAATCGCATTTGTGACAGACAAAAGAGTATTTTGTTACAGAGCTATGCCTTTCGGCCTCAAAAATGATGGCACCACCTTTCAGCGGTTGGTATCCAAGATGTTCTATGACCACATAGGCAAAACCATGGAGGTCTACATCGACGACATGCTTGTAAGAAGTATCAAAGCTGAAGATCACATTGATCATCTCACAACCGCCTTCCCGATTATGAGAAAATACGGCATGAAGCTAAATCTGAAGAAATGCACCTTCAGAGTCAATGGAGGAAAATTCCTTGGCTACATGGTCAACCAAAGAGGGATCGAAGAGAATACTGACAAGATTAAAGCTATTGCAGAGCTACGTTCTCAAAAAGCATGCAAAATGTACAATGCCTAGTCAGTCGTATGACAGACTTAGGAACGTTCATCTCAACTGCAACACAGAAAAGCTTGCCATTCTTCAAAATTCTCAAGAAGAATCAGAACTTTGAATGGGCTAACGAATGCGAATAAGATTTCATGCAACTTAAGCAGTATCACGCCTCCTACCGCTGTTGGCAAAACTGGTCGAGGGAGAAACCTTATATGTCTACCTAGCTGTATTCGAGAATTCTCTTAGCACAGTGTTGGTACACATGGAAGGCATAGTCCATCAACCAATCTATTACATCTCCAAAGTGTTTCATGCTGCTGAAAACAACTACATTGAGATCAAAAAATTTGCATTAGCCTTCGTAGTCACTGCACAAAAACTGCGTCCCTACTTTCAATCACACCTCATTGTGGTGTTGAGAGACTAACCACTTAAGCAATTATTTTTGAAGGTGAGGCATCCGGAAGGTTAGTCAAATGGGCCATAGAGCTTGGCAAATACGGTATTGAGTACCGCCCTAAAACAGTTAGCAAAGCACAAGCCTTAGATGACTTCGTTGTGGAAACCCTCGGAAGGGCGCAAGTCCAGAAAGCACAAGTTTCTACCGTCAAAATAGAAGAAGCTCCATGGACATTACATGTTGATGGTTCAGCTACAAACAAAGAAGAGGAGTAGGTGTATACCTAAGATCTCTCGATGCCAGAGAATTCAAACACGCGACCAGTCTAAACTTCGTCGTAGCCAACAATGAGGTAGAATACAAAGCTATCCTCACCGGAAGCTCAATGAAAAGCTCATTGGGAGTTAAACGCCTTGCAGTCTTCATAGATTCGCAACTTGTGGCAAATCACCTCAACGGCTCATACGAGGCCAAAGAGGACACTATGATCATCTACTTGAACAAGCTCAAAAATATTGTGAAATCTTTTAATGTTCTTACATTATGTTAGGTCCCAAGAAGTGAGAACGTCAAGATCGATGCGCTTTACAAGTTCGCCGTTGCAACGGAGGTCTACACTCAAATAAGAATCGTCTTACTAGCAGTAGAGGAGTCTGCCATAGGAAAGACTCGATATCTAAGAACCCTCAAACGAGTCAAACATGCCATGCCAATTATATCATAACCTTCTTGGAAGAATGTAATCTACACATACCTCAAAGAGGGAAAGCTTCCAAGTAACTCCGTTGCGACACAAAGACTGAAATACAACGTACATTATTTCACCATCTTCAATGATGAGCTTTATAGAAGATCCTTCGAAGGAATAGTTCTACGGTCTCTGTCACTTCGTCGAGCGAAAATTGTGTTAAATGAGATACACAGTGGAGCTTGCAGAAATCATTCAAAAGGACACTCCTATGATCAAAAGGGTGTTACGCCAAGGTTATTATTGGCCAACCTTGCCTAAAGATGTGATGAATCTTGTCAAAAAATGCAAAAGTTGTCAATTTTTTGCCCATCTTACGCATGTTTCTGCACAACCTCTTACTCCGATGCAAGCATCCTTCCCATTTGATCAATGGGGCATCGAGATAGTTGGACCCTTCTAACCCGCGAAGGGACAAAAAAGATTTCTAGTTGTCGCAGTTAAGTACTTCACTAATTGGGCCGAAGCTCAAGCACTGTCCTCCATCATGGAGCGAAACATTACTGAATTTATTTGGCAATAAATCGTCTGCCATTTCAGAATACCGAGAGTACTCATCTAGAGTACGTCACAAAATTCACAGAACATAACATCCGAGCATGGTGCAAATATCTGAATATTACTCAACACTTCACGACAGTCTATCATTCCCAAGCGAACAATCAAGTAGAGAATACAAACAAGACCCCTGTGGAGTACCTTGAGAAGAGAATGCACACGCCCAAGGAATCTTGGGTGGAAGCCTTGCCTGGAGTACTGTGGTCCTACTGCATAACCCCAAGGACTTCTACCAGACAAACACCATTCTTACTGGTATGGAGCTCAGAAGCAGTCATACTTGCAGAAATTGTCAAGCCAACACAGCGCATACTTACATATAACCAAGAAGAAGGCCTAAGAATGTGCTTCGAAGATTTGGAATTCATTAGCTCTACTCATGACGAGGCATACGAGCGTAATCAAGCGTACAAGACAATGATGGCTAAGTCTTACAACAAAAGGGTCCATTTCAGACAGTTCCAAGTGGGGGACTTAGTCATGAGAAGAATCGAGACTCACAAGCATGTTGGAAAACTCCAATCACATTGGGAAGGGTGATACAAGGTCACCCGAGATAGCTCTAAAGGCTACTACTATCTGCAGGAACTGGATGGTCGCGATCTAGCACGTGTTTAGAATGTCCAGAACCTTCGAAAATTCTTTGCCTAACAATGACATCTAGCATTCTCCGTAGCTTATTGCAGTTTTTACCATTTTCATGAATAAAATGTTGTAACAAACTAAATGAACTACGGAGACTTGATTCCCAAATTTACTTGGGATACGTAGGCAACTTGGTCAAAAGCCAAGTGCAGTCTAAAAATAAATAAAAATATTTCCTGTTTGTCTTTGCTATGAGCAGGTTTCATGCACACGATTCAACTTACTCTTCGAAAGATAAGAAGAAGTAGCACACATCGGTCCGAGAGACCAAATTCCATTTGTCAAGGAAAAAAAAGCAGGAATAGCACCCCGTAGCCTGCTCACCTCCACACTTAACTTGATGCAAACGCCCACACCATTTTTCAAGGAAAAAAAGGAAGGAGTAGCACCCCATAGCTGGTCTACCACCTCATCACTAAGACTTTATATTTTGAAGCAAAAAATGCAAAATACTGCGCAAGAGTGAAAGCTTTTGTTGCAATTTGCACGTAAACTGTGCATCGGTGTTAGAACCTGTGTTGTAAAACTTATTGACGCTCAGGTTAACAACCTAGCACTGTTTCTCGTTGGTGACATGTTATAGATGGTTGTGGGTTCATTGGATGGGAGCACTTCAACAGCACAAGACTTGGTAGCCTATAAGGCATTAAACCATGTATGAACTGGTTGCTTAAATGCATAAATCCATAGAAGATTTGGTCGCACTAGATGCGTAAAGCCATGCAAAACTTGGTGGCCTTTAAGGCGTAAAACCATGTAACAATTGGCTGCTTTTAATGCGTAAAGCCAGAAACTGATAAGTGTTAGGGTTGCATCCGTGTATGTAACATCATTGAGATATGTTATACTCGAAATCTCGTAGAGCCGCACAAAAATATGAGAGGTAGCACAAGTTACGTAAAACCCAAGAGAATTGCTTATAGCTGGAAGGAACTAAGGAGTATAGCCGATCTCAGTTCTTATCTAAAAGCCCATATTCTAAAAGATTGTCGCGCGCTATGCTCCTATGCCTAACACACCGATAAGGTGTCTCTTACAAGATCGAGCTCAGTTCTCATATAAAGCCCGCATTCTAAAAGAATGTCGCGTGTTGCGGCTCTAACGCCTAAAATGCCTATATGGTGTCATTTACCAGATCGAGCTCAGTTCTCATCTAAAGCCCGCATTCCAAAAGAATGTCGCGCGCTACGGCTCATATGCCTAACACGCCTATACAATGTCATATACTAAATCAAGCTCAGTTCTCATCTAAAGCACACATTCCAAAATAGTGTCTTGCATAACAACTCATATGCCTAACACACCTGCACAGTGTCACAAAATTTAGATTGAGCTCAATACTCACCTATTCTATACTCATGACGCGATAACATCTCACAAAGGCTGCATAGCCACAGTGCCTATTCAAAAGGCATATGAACTAACTAAGTACAACTCATCAATTGAAAAGAGGACCCACGTTTCCCCAAACAAGGTATGAGCTTAGGTCACGGCCAAACATGCCAACGCAATAACGTGTGGCCGAGATTAAAATCCAGTTAACTAAGAAAACACCTCCTTTAACAACAAAGGATCGATAAAGCAAAAGGGCACTTAATCATCAACGTTAAGTCGACATCAATACATTTAACGATAAACAAAGAACAAATGCATGTAAGACTTATTCAACAAAAAGACTAATATGGGAAAACATGCGACACATATAACATCCATACACAAGTCAATATGAGCATAACTAAAGTCTCAAACCCTATTCCCACCAACGACAACTACCAAAGCACGAAAGTGCAAACAAACACGATGCCACACATTGTAATAAAATATCAAAGGGTACCAACACCCAACATTCAAAAAGTACTAGAATAGAAAAAGTATGAATGCCATGGCACATACGCCAACACAAAGCCAACGTGGTTGAACAAGTGAACCTAAGCAAATGCTCACAATGCAGCTCAATTATGGCTTCCTCGACTACACTGGAGCTGGTCCCCAGGTCAGCAGCTCCGAGCGACGCCTCTACCTCCTTCAAGAATGTAGGAGTATCCACTATGCCGTTAAAGTTGTGATTGGCACATACTTCATCTGCAACCAACTTGCTCGAAATCTGCAACTCGCACGAGTTCATTTTGGTAGAATGCAAATCAGATGAGACTTCAACGGGTATAATCGAAGCATGCATAGTAGAACGATTAATTTGTGCAAAACATACCTCTAGGGTACCAAGTATATCAGTGAGCGCGTTTTCCTGGGCCATGGCAAGCTCCGTGCATTGTGATAGTTCAAAAGAAATAGTGGTGGCAAAATCTGCCTCGCGCGGTGCAACTACATTGTCAGTGACTGCATGCATGATCTTCTCCACTACAACATCCTCTATCACCTCATCTTAAGCGTTTGGATCAATGTCACGATGTAAAAGGTTGCGTCGACTATGCAGACTGCTAAAAGCATCTACACCCTCCATGATAGGATTGTCGTTGTCCTCATCCTCAGGATCTGACCCCACGTCGTCCTCGTCTAATAATTTGCATCCAAGAAAGTATGGAGCAATGTCAAAAGTCGAGTACATCTCCTTATAGAAAACGATATCGCTCATACATTCCTTGTACCCATTTCCGTTATCAATAATGCCATGGTCACATGCAATATGCTTCCAAGTCTCAGACCTCAGGAACTCACCAACCAATTCGACCTTTTGGTGACTATCCAAAGGCTGTTATTCACATAAAGTCGAACAAAAATCAATATCTTTAAATAAGACAACAATAATGAAGAATAAATATTCTAATAAGAGTTCTCTCAAAAGAGAAACACTTACCGCAGACGGTCCTTCTCAAAATGCTTTGGCATGTGCTTTTTTGGCAGCCTCTAGCACCCGCTCTAGACTTCTGTTGGTAGCATCACGCTTCTCTATGGCCATACGCCTGGACACTATAATGGAGCGAACACTAAACATCTCCTTCTCCAAGGTAAACTTCTCCATGTTTGCCATCGCTAAACGCTCCTCTAACTTGTTTGACTTGGCTTCCTCTTTGGCCAAGCGGTCCTTAGTATCCTTGATCTTCTTCTCATGAGCAGTGATATTATGATATGCTCGCTTCACAGCAGCTTGTTTCGTCTCCATGAATTTTTTGCGGGCCTTTTATTTCATAAGGAGTCGGTCACACTCGTTGATGAGAATGCGTGAGCATAACATAGTCTGAAAATCCCCAAACGAGCACAAGTAAGAATATGTTCACCAATTGAGATATCGTAAATCAAAGAGACAAGGGGTATCTACTTACCAATGTCTAGCTATGGCATATGAATTACCTATGCCCGTCTCTTCCGCTAACTTGCGAAGTGACTTGATTGTCTTTCACCAATGGCTCGATGCTACCAACCAATCCCAAAGCATACGAATCAGTCAATTCTTCGCTACGGCCCAACTTTGTGCTCAAACGCACTATGTTATCCGGGTGGTTATTGGGATCCCCGAAAAGGTAATCTTGGGTCTTCTATCCGCTGTTGCGAATACACCACACAACCACATTTTATTTATCTCATTATACTCCCCTCCTTTTAATTTATTTTAGCAACTAACCCCCAAACCCCCTCTAAATTGCATAGGCACTAGAAATTGGCGGGATTCTCGCCTCGCGCGGGAACCCAAAAATGATTCCCGTTCCCAACCCGCGACTGGCAGGAATCCCGTCCCGTTGGCCGTGACGGAACGGGAGCGGGATAGGAATTTTCTCGCGAAGGAAATTTCCCACGGGATGGGACGGGAACGAGAATGTTCCCGTCACCTTTCCCACCCCTATGAGCAGCTACGTCCTCAGCCAATTTTTGGGCTCTGTGATCATAAGGAATGCGGGTAGCATACTCGACAGGACCCTGAGTGGATCCTCCATCCTTGCAACCTCTAACTCGCGCACGTGAAGCACTAGCTCCACTCCATGGCTCATCCTCGGATGTGGGCGGTAATCCCCCTATCTCACTCGGATCTAACGCCTTATCATCGGTAGTAATCAATGCTGGTGGATTCGCAATAGTAGGAGGAATCACCTCCTCGTCTCTAAGGGGCGAACTACCATGTGAACCCCGCTCTATGATAAGAGAGCTCCTAGCTTGCACGAAAACATCCATCATCTCCTCATCAGTGGTCATAGAGGCGATGTCCACCGCGACCCCCCTCTACCTCTGCCACGAGAAGGCGCAAAGCCATCCGCCAGTTAGTTCCATGCAGAAGTCCTGCGCAACACCTCAAGTCTATCTCTCACTATGTCAACTGCAATCGACAAAGAGAGATCGGATGAGAACACAACACCAAAAATGCTAAATACAAGTATGTAAGCATATAAAGGTAATTGTAAAGCACATAGATGCGAAAATAAAAAAATTATACCCAGTCTTTGTCCCCGTATACTCAACTGGCGCGACTGGCTCTAAATACATCCGAAAGGTTAATGGCTGGATAATATAATGGATCAGCTTATAGTGCCGCCAACCATTCCCTCATACCCTCTCTGTTGCTAGGCCTTTCTAGCCAATTAACAATGTCGGTCCAATCTCGACTGAAGAAATCAAACTCTCCACGAGTACTCTTCTTGACGTGGAGGAACTTATGCTTCTAATCTGGATTATAGCTGTCTTTCGCACCATCTAGGTACGCACAAATTTTCCTAGACGACAAGTAATAAAAGCCTCAGCTGGCACCACCCTTCTGGTTGAAGTTCATAGGAAACTGAAACTAGAAGTCATCTATATTACATCAGAAACCCTTGGCCTTCATTGCCACAACAAAGCCTATGATGGCTGTATATCCATTTGGGGTAAACTAAGCAGGGTTTAAACCAATTCTAATATCCCAAACTTCATTGACTACAGGGAACTAAGACCCGTCAATAGATAACGTGTGAAAGTGGTAATGCACCCTTTCGGGGAAAGATGCATTCTATCTCTCTTCCCAGGAATAATCAATTCATACCCGATTGGTATGTCATACACTTTTCGTAAGTTGGCCACCGTTTGCCTTCTCGTAAGTTTGAGGACAATATCTTTTATGGCTATGAGGGTTTAAAATATACACAGCGGTCTATCATCTCCCTCGTTGTATATCTCATCCCTCTCACCATAATCCCTAATAGAATCAACATGATCCACATGGCTATTAGCTGCCTCGCCGTCCTAGCGCCTCACACGAGGTGTAACCTCATAACCACTATCCTCATTGTCTCTTCCTCCCAAAGACGACTCACAAGAGGCATCATCCTCACTATACAAATCATGCGATGAGCCACCCTCTTCAACCAGAGGCTCCCCTCTCTCACTCCTAGAGGGGCCAGCCTCATCACAATCATCATCACAATCCGAATCATTCTCAGAAAGCATACCAACATGCACATCATAAAAATCCTTAGGGAAATGTTTTCCCAACCCCATAGTCTCGATAAAGCAAGTTGAGTATAAGAAAATTACCGTGGAAAGGCGATCTACGCGATGTCTCACGGATAGCGGGGTATCTCAAACTCCGAACGGGCTAGTAACTCGGCTAATAACGCCGATCTACCCTAGGTGGAGAACATTAATGCCTCTCTTTTTGGTATCAATGTCTTGGGGAGTAGTACTCATGATGGTAATGTGGAATCCCAATTTTGGCTACTACATGCGATTTAACATTGCAAATACAGTCAAATACGAGCAAAATTTCACATAGTAAAGTGATACAACTAAAGAATCTAAGAGTTCTACAAAGTGACAACAAGTTCACATAAGCAATCAAAGTGAGGTAAACTTCGATAAGCTCAAAATACCCATGATTTAATCACAAACGAGGCCTCAATTAGCAGAACAGGGCTCGGGAATGACACCATGTCGGTCGACGACCGGCGCGTGGTGATGTCACCATGTTGGTCATAATCGAAGTGTGATGACATCATTACATCAGTCATAACCGACGTGGATGACGTCATCACATCGATCACCGATAGACGTGATGAAGTCCACGTAAGATTTCTGACGTGGACACGTCGATGGGGTCGATGTGGACATGTAGATGGTGGGTCACGTCAATCCAACTCAACAAACTAACATTGACCAAATCGACGTGCCACATGGCCACGTCGGTTCGTCCGACGTGCTACGTGGCACCACCCTTCTTTCCTTTAAAATATGTACAATATATGATGGGAAGTTCATGGATAACCTTACCTTTGAATTTGGAGATGATTTGAACTTTTCATCTTATCCCAACTCCTCTCCTTGAAGTTCTCTCCTCTCTAACTTTCTCTCTATAAAAAGGGAGAAAACGAGGCAAGATGGAAGACTCATCCACTTTAAGGGTTGCCCCAATGGGCCCAAAGTCATTTAAAGGCCCATGTCACAAAAATAAACTTCCTAGTCAAAATACTAGAGACCAAACTCATCTAAACAATTAGTGAATTTAGGGGTGGGAGGGCCGTGTCAGATTCCTGTGATCCGACTCAACCCGTTCGAAAAAATATGTTCACAGTCTCGACCCGCAGCTGCTCTCACAGGTCGGGGTCGGAATCCAATCTGACCCCCAACTCCTGACTTATGCAGGGAGTATCCGGATCCCTTCCCCCCTTTTTTATTCATTATAACTGACAATGAGCTACTTAAAAAAATTCCAAATCACTTGTCTTCTCCTCAAATGCGAACACACACTGAAACACACACGTACCACGCACTTCAAGAACGGACCCACTAAGCCCGCCACTGATCTGCCTCATCTCCGACGCCTCTTCTCTGCCGCTCAGCCGCCGCTATGCCGCAAAAATTTCAAAAACCCCACGTAAGTATTTTTCTCCCAATTTTAAAATTGAAGTGAAATTTATTGTTATTTTGTTAAACTGATTCACCCATTGGTCTTAGAACACTTGTTATTGTATGAATTCATAGAAATTATAAAAAAAATTAGATGTTTTGCTTTTCAAATTAGGATTTCAATTGGGGGTTTTACAAATTTGGCTCAATTTGACCATATTATTGTAAGTAGTGGTAATATTTGGTAATTATTGATTGTCAATTAACAACAAAATGCGAGAATAATTATTGATTGTCAATTTATGATAAGTGTAAGGCAATCTTTGATAAGTGGTAAACTGGTAATCTTTGGTAATTATTGTAAGTAGTTGTATGTTAACTTGTATTGTTGGGATTGTGGATTTGGTAAGTGTATGGTATTCTTGTAAGTGTATGGTATCTTGTAAGTCTATGTTAACTTGTAAGTGTATGGTAATTAATGTAGTATTATTGGGATTGTGCACGTGATGGTTTGAATTAGCTAAAGTTATGTCCGTTTTATTGTAGAGATGGTAATCAAAAGTGTCAATCATATCCGTGGTGGTGGTCGTTCACGGTCCAAAAAAGCTTCATCAAGTACACCTCCCGACCTTGCTCCCTGCCGAAGTCCTCTTAAAAGTGCTAAGGGAAATGGGAAGGCACTGACTACCTCCCGTGCTAAGGCACCTGATACATCACGTGATAAGGGGAAGGCACCGGATACTTCACGTGAATAAGGGGAAGGCACCGGTAACGTCACAAGCTAAGGGAAAGGCACCGAATACTTCACGGGGTAAAGGAAAGGCATCAGATACTTCACGTGATAAGGCTAAGTGGAGGCCATCGATGATTTTTAGATCTCAAAGAAAGGCTAAAATTAAGGCATGTGAACCGGAGGATGGACAAGAATCCCCCCCCCCCCCCCCCCCAATAGATACAATAATGATTATTCGCATGGGAGTGGGAGGATCATCTACATACTATTAATGAAGATCAAGTAAACGATGTAGATATGAGCGATGATATCAATGAGTCGGAATATATAATAAAGGAGGAAGAAGGGGGGGGGGGGGGGGGAGAAGAGGATGGAGAAGAGGATGAAGAAGAGGATGGAGAAGATGCGGGATACTGGGGAGATGATATCGTGTAGGAATAACAGGACGGGAATGTGCATAAGACCATTGTGACTTTCCACTTCAAAAAATTCGATGGTAAAATAAAGAAAATGGCAAAAACTCCACCATCTTACATCCAAGTATTGGGCAACTTTTGAACCTTTCCAATGCCCTATAAAGAAATACGTGAAGGATCGGTGCATCAATTTCAAAAAGGAGATCACTGAAGATTGACACCAACACAAAACGGATTTAAAAGGAATTCAAGTTGCAAATAATGTGTCGCCGATATCACACCTTCTATTTGCGGATGATACTCTTGTATCATGTGAAGAAAATATTGATGCAACTGGGGTGATTATGTCTATACTGAATAAATCGGAGCTGGCATCGGGACAGAAGATTAACTTGGAGATGTCGGTGGTGTTTTTTAGCAAGAATACAAACGAGCAAACATCAATGGATGTGGCAAATTTTTGGGAGTGAGGGTCGCTAATAAACATGAGAAGTATATGGGACTTCCGTCAGTGATTGGGAAGACAAAGAGGGAAATTTTCAGCTATATTAGGGATTGAATCTGGGAGAAAGTAAACTGATATAAAGAGAAAAATCTATCCATTGGGGGGGGGGGGGGGGGGGGGGGGGGTGGAGGGGAAGGAGGTGATGGTTAAAGCGGTTTCTACAAGTGATCCATATGTTTGCAATGAGTTGCTTCTGCTTACTAGATGCATTGATCTCCGGAATCGAGTATATGATTAGCAAATTTTGGTGGGGGTAATGGGGAGAAGAAAAATATTTACTCGGTGGTGTGGAATAAATTGAGTCAAAGTAAATGGGATGGGGGGATCGAGTTTCGGAATTTACGAGCGTTTAATTTGGCTCTTTTGGCGATACAATATTGGAGAATTCTTGAGTATCCGGATAGCTTAGTTGCGCGGGTGTATAAAGCAAAGTATTTCCCATCATCATCAATTCTTGAAGCACGGTCGGGGGGAGTCTATCGTATCCGTGGCCATGCATATTGGAGTTAGTAGAGGTGGTTCGCGCTGTGAAGAGATGGCGCGTAGGAGATGGGGCCCGAATTTGGGTTTGGCACAATGCATGGGTTCTTAAAGTCTCTACTTTTTGTATCACTGCACCTCGGGTGGCAGCCATTCAGGATATACGGGTTTCGGCACTTTTGGATGATGCAACGACTGGGTGGAATGTAGGGCTGATCCGGCATTTTTTTGGAATGACGACGCAACAACTGTTTTATCAATCCCATTGAGTAACTGGACACATATGGATAAAATTATTTGCCACTTCACGTCATCGGGTTTCTACACTGTTCGCAGGGTGTATAATCTTATTTTGTCTCGTGGGTTGCATAGAAAAGGAGAACGTTAGGGGGCAATTTCGAGCGAGGGGAGGGACTAGAATTTTATTTGGAAACCACGGTTGCCAAGGAAAATTAATTTATTAAGTTGGCGTATGTGTTCTAACATTCTTCCCACTCGATGTGCGTTGGCTCGAAAATAGATTCTAGTTGAGCGAGAATGTCTGGTACCCAACCGTGGGGAAGAGAAGATTTTTCATATTTTTTCGTCGTGTCATGTGGCGAGGCAGGTTTGGGCTGTGCCTTTTATTTTCATGGGGAGAATCATGAAACAAAATGAAGATGAAGAAATCTGGTTGCGGTGTTCTTTCAAGGAGGGGGGGTGTGCGAGAGATGGAGTTGTTGGTTACAACTTATTGGGTACTTTAGGGGAATTAGAATAGGATTGTGGCGGGAGAAAATGCATCTGAACCGAGTGATATTGTGGAGTTTATAAAAACTCAGTTGGAGTACTAGGGCATCGGATATGGAGTGGGGACTTCACCTATTGCTGATCCGTCATTACATGAGGACTTGTTCTTACCAATATCGTGGTTCAAGGTGAGGTTTGACGCAGCCACTTCGAGGAGGATGGAGAGACGAATTCGGCATTTATATCATGGAATGGGCTGGTACTTTTGTGTCAAGTGTTCAAAGTCGGTATATTTGGTTGATGGGGGCTCGGAATGCGGAAGCGTGTGCTGCAAGAATTGCGGTTCAAATTTTGGCACAAAACAATCTGGAAAACGTGGTGTTTGAGGGTGATTGTTTGAGTATGATTCATGATTATTGTTTTCTGAACACGACAAATGGGGACCACGGTAATATAATCAAGGACATTGAGAGTATATGCGCAATGAAACGAAATTGGGTATTTCGGTTGATTGGTAGAGATGAAAATAAAGGCGCACACGAGTTAACACGATTATGAGTGGTTGTTCTTGTTTTTTGGGGGCCTTTTGAGCTATGATGTAAACTCTTTAGCTGTTTTGGCATGGAGATTTATGAAAGTATCTGTTTTGTTATTAAAAAAATATTATCGTGATTTCTTCATATTACACCACATATTCTTACCAAATTATGACCTTCATACTCTGTTTTGAAACTCGGATCGGACCGCCGGTCCGACCGATTAGACCGGGAACCGGTGCCTTGTCCGGTCTGGTTCTACCCCAAAACGGGTTACTAGTCTCCAACGAGTCGATCGGAAATTTTTTGATCAGATCGGTTGACCGGTGAACCGGTTCGGCCTACGAATCGGTCTGCCCATTTTCTTTTTTTTTTTGGTCAATTGCAAATGAGGTCCCCTATTTTTTTGCTAATTACAAATCCTGCCTCATAAATTGGAAAAAAGGAAAGAAAAAAATGAAAAACTTTGAAAGGCCATAACTTTGTGTAGGAGCGTCCGTTTTGGACGCATTTTGTTTTTTGATTTGGGGTATCTCGACGAGATCTATCCACTGCAAATTGCCTACGCCAGTTTGGGCCAACAAATTAAAAAAAAAACGTTGTTTTCCATACTTAATTTGATTTTGAAGCGATACGAGCATACATTCTAGAATTTCAAGCCTAGTAATTCGTCCGATGCGAAGTTCATTTTCTAGATTTTAGTTACACATATTGTTGTTCTTGTATTGAAATTTGTGATACGGTTGGCCAACATTTAAAAGTCTACAATAATTTTTTAACTTGTATTAAATATATAGTTTGTTGGATTATTTATTAAATTGTTGGATAGCTTAATGGTTTTCACTAATTCACGAGAACTTGTTTTATTGGAGGTCACGTGTTCAAGTTTTAATATTGTGATAACCATATTCTTATTTTTCTTATAATATAACAAAATGTTAGTGATTTAAAATATTTCTCACAATCTTATAATTTTTTTATACAAATAATTTTATATTATATTTTTTATTGAATGTTGACTAAAGTCAACAAATCGGTCCACCCAGTGGTCCAATCGATCTGACCTGTTGACTCACTACCCAGTAAGCTCACCGATTCTGTGACCGGGCCAGTCTGAAAACACTACCTTCATTCAAAGTAACATGTTATGCACCGTAACAGCATTTAAGGATTTTCTTTGTTTTAATTTTACTTACTGTACTGTTCAGCAATTATATTATTATAATGTTTCAATTTCAAGCAAAGACGACACATCATTTATCTTAGAGTATAGAGGATCGATTTGTGTTTGTTTCTCACTAATCATGTCGATCATAATCTCAAATCCTGTCTGCCAGTTGCATTAGCTTTCCGACTACAAACTTTGCTTTCGAATCTTCCTTTGCACTCCGTGTATTATTGAAGATGACTCATTAATTATGTTTCATTATATTTATTAATTCAAGATCACGGCAGTAATCCAACGAAAAGTTTTTGAATAAAAACAAATCACGTTGCACTTTATAAGTTTATTGACAAAAGTTTTTTCATGAATGTCATTTTACTTTGATTAATTATGGCTAACATTTTTTCATTTATTATAGAGTTTAGACGGGCATTTGTCCTCATGATTTTAAAGGAGTAAGAATTGATGAGATTTTTTTTTTTGTTTATGTGAAATATACACACACTAGTCTATAATCAGGGGTAATTTTTCAGCTTGTAACAGTTTCTAGGAAAAACATAATTTTTTTGTTGCATCTATTGATCATGATGATGCATAATCCGTCATGCCTTCAGAAATGGGCAAAAAAAGGGTACCCCACAAAACGACTAAGGTCTAGAAGAAAGGCACATCAGGGTCACGACCAACTATTGCCCAAAATAAAGGCATATGGCTAGGTATTCAGAAAAGGTACCCCTGGGTCACGACCAACTAACACTCCAATGAGAGTATTCGGTCTAAACACTCGGAGAAAGTACTCCCGGATCCTGACCGGCCAACGCCCCAAAAAAGGATACAACTCGGATCCGAGGACTCGGGTATACCTTTCCCCACGACCTGAAATTAGCCTAAAACCTCGGGTACCCACGTGGAAAGACCACGGAACCCCCCTCCCCATCCCAAGACCAAAGTGTAATCATTGCCCGACTGGCTTAGCACCGCTCTGACCTCACAGGGCTCTATGTAGGAACCTCCGAGCGGCAATATCCAATAGTTAGCCAAAATATCACGGAAGAAGGAGGACGATACAAAATACTAAGGAAACGAGTGAATACAAGGAATGGTCAAGACCATTCAAATCATGGTCTAAGAGATAGCTCGGCAATCACATAACCATAAAATAACGGCCCCACGGGTCCATCTCGGAACAAACAAACAGGAAAGCCACTCGACTCCCCAGGCGGAACCTCGAACACGACTAGGCTCAGAAGACGTGCCAACCACCCTCATTCAAGATAGCTCCCAACTACCTTCATTATGACAGAAGACCACGTTCCATTGGCCTAAATCAACCATTGGACCATAAAGCAACAATACCTTACTGGTGCAGACCAGCGATTGGGGCAGACTAATCCCCTCTCATTGGCTCAGAGTCACCCTCGAAGACTACTACCCGCTCAGATAAAACTCAGTCAAACCTTCACCATTGGTCGTCTCCTGACACAGGACTCTCATTGGCACAGAAGACCTCCCCGCTATTGGCCACAAGCACCCCTCAGAGTTAAGACGGAAAGACCAGCCCTCATTGGCCAGACACCCTTGAGGCTAATAATACATAGCCCCTCATTTCAGGAGAAAAAGAGAAAGAATTTCAAGCACAACTACTCACCCCAAAAGTAGAAACAAGAACATTCTCCACAACTTTATATATTCCATTATACTCAAGAAAATAATTGCTTGCTTATAATTAAGAGCTTCTGGTCTAATAAGTACTTTCAGGTGGTGTTAGAAGACTCTTAAAAAAAACTATGATCTATTTTTAATCTAATTTAAGATCTTTTAAAATTATTTAGTTGACAAGCCAATATTATGATTTGTTTTTTAAGCTATTAACTGCCACAATTTAAAAATTGTTATATACTTGCTTTAATTTTAACTTGTGCTATTTTTCTAATATTAGTATTTTATAATTTTTAAAACCTTTTTTTTTTCAAACACCAAAACTTATGACACAAAGTTTTACAACTTTAACTTAAATTATAAGACTGTACTCTTAGAAAAGAATTTGCAAACACCATTGTAGACACATTAATTTTGTGTCTAATTAAATTAAAAGATGGTAACTCTTAAGATGCAAGAAATTCATTATATATATATTATTTAATCATAGTATTTTGAGGGATTAAAATAAATATATTAATTAAATCTTAAGACAGTGAAATAACTGATCATCAAATCTCAAGACATGGAAAGCCTTCTCCTCCAAGTCTTAATTTTCAAGAGATGGAAATAATTCTCCACCAAATCTCAACAGAAGGAAAGAATTCTCCACCAAGTCTCAATCTTTAAGAGATGGAAAGAAGAGTTACTTAGATAAAGTCTTCCAAATCAAGAAATTGTAGACGCGATCACAACCGTTCATCTCATCAGGAAATTCAAATTGAGATTTACTCCAAGAAAAAGAACAAGAAAAATCACAATTGAACATTCAAGCATGGAGAGCAAGGAAGTTCAACAAACCCTTTTCCAACAAGCTCAACAATCTTCAAGGCATTCTTCAACAATCTTCATGGTGTTATTCGTAAAGAACTCCTTTCAACCCGCATGTAAGTCTCAATTCCATCCAAAAATCATTTTTGAAGATCGTATTTCTGCTGAGGAACATCAAACTCCAAGAAATCCAACAAATCCAAAACCAAGTTCATACCGCTCTTCATCCATCTTCAAGCCAAAAATCCGTTTAATCCGAGATCAAGTCACAAGACCCTCGAAAAACTGGTTTTGAAGATTGAAGTCCATTCAAAGAAGATCAAAGTCCAACATACCCAAAGAGTTGAGGACGAAGATCATATCGTTCTTCATCAACCTTCAAATCAAATTTATATTCGCTTTGAGATCAAGCCATCAAGCCCTTGAATCAAGGTTTGTCAAATATTCTTTTTAAGATCAAGATTCCTCCAAAGAAGATTGACATCCAACAAGTTCAAGAAGTCAAGACGAAGATCAAATTGTTCGTCGCGAAAATCAAGTCAAGTCGATTGTTAATTCAAGATCAAGCTCAAAAGCCCGTGGATCAACATTCAACTCAAATACACGTAGAATATATCAAAATCAAATCCACTCTCAAATCAACCAAATTTCAATATTATTTGTTTGAGAAAAGGATCAAAGGATTATATTAGAGATTGTAACTCATATTTGTATAAATTTATATGAAATTCATTTGTATTGATTTTTCTTGTTTCTTATTTTAAGTATTCAAAATTCCATCACTAAAACCACCTCATATTTAGGCTGGAATCACCGCGAAGTTCATTGGAATGGCTGTTGCAAACACCAGCTCTAACTAAAATACCTAATGATTATTTATTTTATTACTTCTTCCGTAAATGCTGGATAATATATAGTATACTGACCGGTACTGTTGCTATTATTTTATGGTCATTATACTATATTGTGGAAAAGAAAAGTGACTTTTAGATAGTAATAATGGCACAATTATTGAGAAAATCGTGCAACGTACACCAACTCAAACTAATTCTTTTTATTTCATTATAAGGTGACATTCCCATTCAGTTATTTTTATATTTTCTGATCCAATCCAATTTGGGGTCTATTACATGCTGCGCACATGTCTTGGTTCATCTCGTCGTATGTTGCTGCACTTACCTATATTTTTCAATATTCTCCTCAGCTTTCCAGGTAATAAGTACTTATTTATTTGTACATGAACGCCGTTTTCCACATAAAAAAGAAAGAAAGAAACGGCGTTTTCCATGGTGTACATCAGCATATTAAATTATTATTAATGGGAACATGTTGGGAGGCTAATCCTAATCAATTGATCCATCACCTTTTTAAACAGGATCAACATTTGGTTTAACTTGTGATGCTTTTTTCGAAAACCATTCCCATTCTTTTTGCAACACTTGTAGCGCACGTACGGTTGAATGCTACTTTGAACTTTTTCACGAGTCACTCTATAATTAGTTTGATGTATCATCCACCGTAAATAATTCAAGTGCTACAATATTCCATAATTCTATCATACTATATTACTAAAAGATACATAAGTATCCCCTCACACAATTTTGTTCTTCGGTGGATATTCATTCGATACAATTTTTCACGGGAAGGGGCTAAAAGAAACCGATTCGTGGATACATTTTAACCTACGAATGCAAGTTTTTCTTTGTGTATATATATGTCATTCTTTCTACAACTTCATATCTATGAATATTGATGATACTGTTAGAAAATATTGCAACAGAAACAGAAAAATTAAAAGTGTTTGCCTTGAGTCGTGAATAATCACTGTCTTAAAGGCAATATTTCTCGCACTATATTTTTTTTAGAAAGAAATCAACCCACAGGATAAACAAGGCTTAAGAATTCGATTTTGAGACAAGTGCAGAAATTGGATGATTAAATTCGTCCATCAATCTTTTCCTTTTATAGACCAGAAGACAACCTTTCTAACAGATGCAACTTTTCGAAAATGGAAGAAAATATTCAAACGAATTCAACACTATAGAAAGTTGCAACTTTTCGTTTAAATTACAAATACGTTTTTTAGATTTAAGTAATATAATTAATTAATTCGAAATCCAAAAAGTAATATTAATTCGAATTAATTAATTAATATTAACACTAATCTGAAATAATCAACAAAACCCCAAGTTGCCCCAAGTGCCCAAGTGCCCAATCTTGACTTTTAAATAAGAGCTAAATGCAAAGCCCAAAACCCTATACAAAAGTCCAACACATGAATTAAACAAAAAGTGGGCATTTACTAATAAGCACCTCTATTTGGTTGTCGTCTTCTCATGTGGGATACTACAACACATAGAATATTTTACACAAAATATCTAACATTCTCCCATTGTTTTGTGTACAAAGTTTCTGCCTGATTTGCATTATGCATACTTAGAGGTATCTCTCGATTTGGACCTCTAGTTGGTGCACACACCTTAAGTTCTAACAAAGTCATAGGTGTCCGAAGAATGAACCTTGACTATATATGTTAAAACGAAGACTAGGCACACACAATACATATCTTTAAGTCTCAAAAGATTCTCAACACAACCTTAGCACGATTATATATGGCCTTGTGCTAATCCTGCTCTCGTGAACATTTATAAGAATAACACATATTCTTATTGAAACGGCACAACTCCTATGTTCACATAGGTAAAGTCTCAACTCTGTCCCAGTTGCTTTGGACGACATCTAGTGAGATACACTTCATTAAAAGCACAAAGCTCATCCTCTTTTCATCGCAACTGTTGGTACTAGCTTATTTTAACTTTCTTATGGAACTTTGTTAGTACTCTTGAGTTATCACAATAATTTGTTGTTACCCTTTGAACTTTTAAATCAACTTTTACTAATTTAAAGTTGGGTTTCCGTTATTGCTGCTCAATAAACAATTTGAGTCCCATACCAATTGTAGTGCTTCTCACTAAGTCTCTTGAAAGAGCCTTAGTGAGAGGATCAGCGAGATTATCTCCAGATTTTACATAAACTATGGTGATCACCCCATTCGTTATTAATTCTCGCACATATGCATGTCTCAAGCTTAAATGTCTAGATTTTCTATTATATACTTCACTATATGCTCTGGACATTGTAGCTTCACTGCCGCAGTACAAAGAAATGGCAGACACTGGTTGCGACCTCAACTCTATTTCAGACAATAAGTCTCTTAGCCATTCTGCTTCTTTGCCTGCTGCAGATAGGGCTATAAACTCTGACTCCATGGTCGAATGTGCAATGCAAGTTTGTTTCTTAGATGCCCAACTTATAGCACCTCTTCCTAGACAGAATATCCATCCAGAGGTTGACTTACTTTCATTTGTAGTAGACATCCAACTTGCATCACAATAACCCTCTAGCACACCTGGATAATCCATGTAAATGATGCTCAACTCTCTAGTGCGTTTTAGGTATCCAAGGATTCTTACAACAGCTTTCCAGTGTAAAGTGCTAGGTTTGCTAGTAAAACTTGACATCATGCCAACAGCAAAAGCTATATCTGGCCTCGTATAGTGCATAGCATACATAAGACTTCCAATGGCACTAGCATATTCAAGTTGTGCAACAGCTCTTTCATTGTTTTCTTGAACTCTTATGCTAGAATCATAAGGAGTGTTCGCCTCTTTTATACTGAGATACCTAAACTTATCAAGTACCTTATCAATATAATGAGTTTGATTTAATGCATAGCCTCTCTCATGTCTCCTAACTTTAATTCCAAATCTTTCTTTTCAAAAACAGAAGTTAGATAACTTTTGGTCTCTTCAATGCCTTTCATGTTAGTACTAACAATTAGCATATCATTAACATAGAGACATAAGATCACTCCATATTCACTTGTCATTTTGCAATAGATGCATTTATCAGCATTGTTATGCTTGAAGCCATTTGCCAAGATCACATAATCAAACTTTTTATGCCATTGTTTTGGAGCCTGTTTTAAGCCATATAACGACTTAACCAATTTACAAACTTTATTTTCATTTCCCGAAAGAACAAATCCCTCGGGTTGTCCATGTACAATTCTTCAGTTAAGTCACCATTCAAGAAAGCCGTCTTAACATCCATTTGATGTATATATAACTTATAAATAGATGCCAATGCAAATAGTACTCTAATTGATGTTATTCTTGCCACTGGAGCATACGTATCAAAATAATCTATACCTTTCTTTTGTTTGAAGCCTTTTGCTACTAGTCTTGCTTTAAAGGTTTGAATAGTGCCATCAGTTTTACACTTTTTCTTGAACACCCATTTACACCCAATTACCTTTGAACCAGGTGGTAGATCTACTAAAACCCACGTATTATTGGACATTATAGAGTCCATCTCATCATTGACTGCTTCTTGACAAAAAGAAGTGTCCCTTGAAGAGATAGCTTCCATATAGGTTTTAGGATCATCATCAACATGTATGACCATAGGTGTAACCTTAAAGACTTCATTTCTACTTGCTTCAACAAGGATGACAATAGAATCTGGTGAAACAAAATCAGAACTCAAGTGTTTTTCTTTTCGAGCCCGTTGGCTTCTTCTTGGTTCACTTGGTTCATTTAATTGCACCCTTTATTCACCGAGTTCTTTATCAACACCACTACTTGATGTTTCATTATTTTCAATAGGTTTAGGCTCCATAGAATCATGCAAGAATTTATTCTCAAAGAATTCAACATTTATAGATTCTACAATAACATTGGATTTTAAATCCAACAATCTATAAGCCTTAGAATTTTGTGCATAGCCAACGAAAATACTTTTAGTTCCCCTCGGACCTAACTTAGTTTTGTAAGGATCGGTAACTTTATAAAAAGATATACACCCCCACACTTTAATAAAATTTAAGTTAGGCTTTCTACCATTATTCCACAGTTCATAAGGTGAAGCATGGAATTTATTAAAAGGAACTCTATCATAAATAAGGCACGATGTTAATAAAGCTTCACCCCATAAATTAAAAGGTAACTTTGCATTCAGCATATCAACCAAGGATCTATTTTTCTTTCAGCCAACCCATTTTGTTGAGGAGTATAAGGGGATGTTCTTTGATGAATTATACCATTTTCTTCGCAGAAAATGTTAAAGGATTGAGGAAAATATTCACCTTCTCTATCACTACGAAGCACTTTGATCTTTTTATCCTTTTGATTTTCAACTTCGTATTTAAACTCCTTAAATTTATCAAAGGGTTCATCCTTGGTTTTTATTAAGTACACATATGTGTACCTTGAATAATCGTCAATAAACGTGATGAAATAACGCTTTCTACCCCTTGTTAATTGACCGTTTAACTCACAAATATCAGAATGCACAAGTTCCAATAATTCAGAATTTCGTTCAACTTTAGAAAATGGTTTCTTAGTCATTTTGGCTTCTACACAAATTTCACATTTATCAACTCGTTCATCTTTGAAAGTAATATAATCATGCTTAGACATATAACGTAAATATCTATAATTTAAGTGTCTTAGTCTAGCATGCCATAAAATAGAAGAAGAATCAACAACATAAGCAACATTACTAGTTTTATTAATAGATAACTTGAACATGCCATCAATAGAGTATCCTTTGCCTATGAACACTTCGTTCTTAGTTACAATCACATTCTCAGATTCTAGTACAACCTTAAATCCTTTCTTACATAAGAGATTAGCAGAAACTAAATTCTTCCTCAAGTCTGGGACATGCAGCACGGTCACGAGGGTGAGTTTCTGTCCAGATGTGAAGTTTAATTCGACATTCCCTTTCCCCAGAACTTTTGCAGTAGCATGGTTTCCCATTAGAACTTCTTCAAACTCCTTCAACTCGTTGTAGTTTTTGAACATACTCTTATTGTTGCACACATGAATAGTGGCACCAGAATCAAGCCACCAATCAGGAGATACGACAACAGATACCATATGCAATTCTATTATCAAAGCAACAAACTCTTGTCCATCAGCCTCAACCACGTTTGCTCGGTTGTTGTTGCCCGAACCAGAATTCCCATTTGCATTGGGATTCACTTGATTGTTCTTGAATCTACACTCCTTTATGTAATGCCCCTTTTTACCACAGTGATAATAATGACGATATTTCTTCACATTTGATTTTTTGAAATTCTTTTTCTGTGGTGCAAGGTTGTTTTGAACAGCCTAAACCGTGCCAGATGAAGTACCAATATTTGGAACACTTTCAGAAACATGGTTCACTTTAGAACCCATAAAAGACTCATCTCTCGCACGATTCTCGCTTTCAATTTGCAAATGAGTGTTGAATTTTTCAATAGTATAACTCTCAGAAGAATGAAGTACTTTCTTTCTGAAATCATGCCAAGTGAGTGAAAGTTTCAACAATATTGGCCCCACTTTGATGGCATCAGGCACATTAATCTGCAACTCACTCAATTGTGAAACTAGAATCTCCAAGTCACGAACATGATCCATAATTGGCATATTTTCAGTAAATTTGTATTCGAAATACTTCAATGCCAGAAATATGTCCGTACCTTCTTTCATTTGTTTATATTTTGATTCGAGGGCAGACCATACCTCTTTTGGCATTTTGTAATTGCGATAGACATCATACATGTTGGTGAGGAAATTCAGAATATTGCCCCTGCACAACAGCTCATCCTTCTCACGATTCTCCTTGTCTATTTTTGCTTTCTTTTTGACTTCATCAGTAGCATCTGCGGCCGGTTCTGCAACTGCTTCAAGATTCGGATTCAACAGGTAGTACAGATTCAGAGACAGCAAAAGCCATGACATGTGGTCCTGTCATCTGGTGTAGTTTGTTCCATCGAAACGATCGAGTTTGTTGGATTCTTTCTCTTGAAATTGGAATTTCATGGTGGGATTCATGCATGTTTCCATTGCTATATATTGCCTTTAGATTGTTAGAAAATATTGCAACAGAAACAGAAAAACTATAAGTGTTTGCCTTGAGTCGTGAATAATCACTGTCCTAAAGGCAATATTTCCCGTACTATATTTTTTTTAGAAAGAAATCAGCCTACGGGATAAACACCATCTTGTCCAAAGTAGAGCTGAACAAAATGTTGACCGAGCTGCATGCATCTACCAACATCTTTGTAACACCGGAATTGGCTATGTCCACCGTTATCACCAACGGGGATCCAAATTTGTCATTTGAATGGCCTTAGGTTTCAGCTTTCGCAGATCTGCGGTAGAGAAGGTGACCTCTTCGTGCGGCATTTCCTCGATCCTTAGGATATTTGCCATGCTGACAAACGTATCTGGTAAAACGAGCCTCAAAATTCTCTTCCGGGCGTTGGTGGAATATGCCCCTCTAGGACCTCTCGATATCACGTTTATCATGGCCTTTCTGATATTGCAATTCCCAATTTGTTGATACTCGAACGACTGCGGTTGTTCGATCATTTTTTGCTTGTCCTTTCTGGGGGAGGGTGTCCTCTCTCTGTCCGTACTCTCATCCCGTTCTTTCATTTTTCTGACAAACTCCACTAGTTTGCCATCCTTCAATAATCGTTCAATCTCATCTTTGAGATACTTGCAATGTTCGGTGTCGTGCCCCTTCTGATTGTGATATTTGCAGTAGTGGGCCGAGTATCTTGTTGCCTTTGGGTCTTTCATCTGCCTGGGCTCTTTCATCCACCCCTTTCTTTTGGCCACACCAAATCCTGTCATGATATTTGCATTCACAGGCGTGTACCGCCTCGGAGATGTGTCCCGGTACCTATTGTTCCTATTCATGTTGTTGCTGCTGTAGTTTCGGCTTTGGTCTTCTCTTCCCCGCTCCTTTTCTTTTGGAGGCACGACATTGACGATTTAGTCGCCATCATTTATTCCAAATGAACCACACCCTGCACTATCTTTTTGATAGCTTCTAATGTGGTGAGTTTATGCCTGGTTAGATCCCCTCCGAACATGGTGTTGTTAGTAGCTTGGAAGAGAATACTCATCACCATCTCTCCTCTTGGGTTGTCAACCCTTAGTAGCTCCTCGTTGAAGCATTTCATGAAGTCCCTCAACCTCTTGTTGGTCCCCTGCTTCATGGCATAAAGATGGGAGTGATCCAAAACCAATCTGGCCTAACTCGAGAATTGATCTTTGAACAATGCTCTCAGCTGTTTGTAGACCTTGATCGATCCTGGCACAATTCGAGTGAACCAGTCCATTGCCACCCCGGTTAGGGTGGTTGCGAATATCCTTGCTTGCATGACTTCTTTGAAACCATACAATGACAGTTTCCTGTCCAAATGAAATAGATGATCGTGGGGATCAGATTTCTCGTCGTAGGTTATCAATTCAGGGATCTTCTCTCCCTGTCCCAAGATCGCAGCTTCGATCTCTTCGGAAAATGGACTGTCCCTCAGAACGCTTCCTCCTGGCTGCATCCGGCACTCAACCGCGGCTTTCTCTCTTTGAAGCCTTTCTTGTTTCCTTGTCATCTCATCATATTCTTTCCTGGAGTCGTGGCTTTCTTCACGTCTCTTGTCTTTCTTTTCTTCCCTCCTTGTGGGTTGTTCTTGATGATTTCCTCTCTTTTCTTTTCTCCTTGTCTCACGGTTCCTTCTCGATTGCACCTCTATTGACTTGGGCTTTCTTCCTTGGTCCCTATGGACCGACTTTTCTCTACCCTGCCGTCCTTCAGAGGCAGGTTTGCTCCTTCCGTCGTCACGGCGCGACTTTTCATTCTCAGCTTCCTTCGAAGCTCTAGCAGCGAAACCTTGTTCATTTACAACCCCCACATGAGCTGCCGGTGGTGGCCCCTGTACTTGCGGCGCATGGGCCCAAAATTCAGCCATGGCAATTTTTACCACGTCCATGATCTCCTCTCTCGTCATGTTCGGGGCTGATGCCGTCGTTGCGGTTGCCCCTGTTGTACCAGCATCCTCTCTCGGTACCTCGTCTACTAGTGCATCCCTTCTCGCTGGTGTTGGCACTCATGTGGGCATAGTTGGCGGTTGCTCATTGTCTTGTACCGTTCGGCTTGCTGAAGCCCCATCAACTTTCTCATTCATACCTTCTGCAAGTTTGTTTTTCGATCGGGTAGTAATTCTAGATGCCATACCTAGTAAACTGGAAATATGGGGTGTTCCCACAGACGGCGCCAATATTTTCGTCTTATTTCATCAAGGTAACAGAACACTGTAAAATAATACAATTGGAGTACAAATAGGGAAAATAATGCTAATCAATTAATAATCGGACTAGCTTGGTCCGGAACACCTAATACAAGCTTACTAGGTAAAACAAGTAAATTACAAAGTTAAGACTACGTATCGAATCTAGAGCGTTCGATGCTGATGTGTCAAATCGATGTCGTTCGATACTAAGTGTGCAGTAGAGGTCCTGTGTCGAATTAAGATGTATCAAATCTGACAAATTCGATACAGTGTTAAGTATCGAATTCAGTATCCTTTGTTCAATGACGTGTCGAATGTTTCAGGTTCGATCCAGATGAATATTGAATGCACTATGTCCGATCTAGGTGAGTGTCGAATACTCTATGTTCGATATTGAGTAGATTTGAATGTCTTATGAATGTGTGTCCAGACTACAAGGGGACGGGGTATATATAACCACTGTCCCGCGGGTCCCACTGTCAGCTGGGAAATGTACATCGAATCGAATCGGTTTGATGCTCATTCCGCATCGAACAAGAGCCGTTCGATACACATTAAACATCGAATAATGCATGTTCGATGTACTATAAAGCAGACTGATGCCGCTGGGCCGACCCAATATCGGCCCAATATGCGATATTGGGTCAATCCTAAAATATCCCCATCAACTTCTAAAGATGATAAAACTATAATTTTATATGTTTAAAATTACAGACTAACAAAGTGTGATATCCTGTTGAAACCGATCTTATGTCGCACTTTGTTTCTCATTTTGTGTCTTACAGCGTCGTGATTATGAATTGTTGATCTTAATTTTATTACATAGATTCGATGAGTGGTTAAATGGAACTGTGAAATACTAAATTCTTTACTATTACGACACATCACTCACAGAGAAATTTTAAATACTCTATTTTTGAAACTTAACTTGTTTATGATTATATCTTTGTTGATTTCCCTTACTGGTAAACACTCAAAGGTGGCCAACTGTTTTAAGTAACTTAAGTACATAACACCAAAATTAATGAGCTAAGCGGGCATTAGGGTGGTAAAAAGAGAGATCTTATAAGATCTTTCCGCTTACGATCAAACTAACCTTCCGCACTGATGAAGAGAAAAAAGGAATGTTTAATTGCATTATTTTGCTAAAGTTATATTTCTAAAATAATTAATGCATTACGTATCTACTATATGGTGCACAAGTACGGATACGGCGATACTGTTACGGTATGATATGAGTACGGTGATACAGATTTTTAAAAAATAGGTGATACAGATACGGCAATGATACGTCTATATATATATATTAATATTACAAAACACGTTCATAGTAAGTAAACTAATTCATAAATAAAAATTGATACTAAAAATATTAATTCATAAAAGTGAAAATAACAAAATAGTGAATTACGGAGGTGGTGGTGGGTGAGTAGAAGGTGACAATAGGCATGGATTTGGTGTATTGGTGGAGGTGAGTTGAGAAAGAAGAAATTTTGATTAAAAGTGAGAAAAATGGAATTTTGATCGTGAGCTAGTTAATTACTAATTAGATTTAAAGATTTTATTTTAATTTTTAATTGTAAGTGGTATTTATTGAAGTTGCCCATCAATTTAAAAATTTATAAAAATGACCCAAAATATTTTCGATACGACCCAAATATGTATCGGATATGTATCGATTTTTTTTTATTTTCTTTTAACTAACCGATACGCCACGTGGTATATCGGATTCGTATCAATAGTGTATCGGTAGTGTATCGGTATCAGATATAGCATCATTAGTTTTTTAGGTATATCCATGCATGATAGCATATCTATCATCTACCTATGGAAAAATATGGCCATTTTTACATCTTTCAAACATATTACGTCATCATTGAGCCGAAAATGTTGATTAACTATTATGCAAAAAAAGCTTTTAGTATTCCATGTCATAATGAACGTTAGTAAATAAAATAAAAATAGATTTTGTCTAAATTAGTTTCTTTTAATATATAACCATAACTTTGTTACATCAGTCAAACACTGCATATTTTATAGGGTAAAAAAACATTAAGCCCCAATCAATATAGTATTTTACATATTGCCTTTTAACCAGTTACGAAGGAACGTCAAAAGCGAAGGCAACTCTCTGGGCCCTTACCAACGCTGAGGTGAGAAGAAGGCTAGTTTATCTATGGGAGTTCATCGATGAGAGTTTTACTCCGACAATTCATGAGTCGTCGAAGGAATTGAGTAAGGTGCTATCTCCCAGTCCTTGATCACTTCTTTGTACACCAATTGACTTTCCCTCCTAGCCGTCAGTGCAGATTACCTCTTGGTCAACTTTTCCGTGGAATCTTTTCGTCCAAATACTTTTTTTTTTCTTTTTTCAAAAATCCGAACCATAAACATGGTGCTTCATGTAGATTTAATCCTAATTTGAGTAATTTCAATAAACTATTTCGATAGGGTGGGAGGCGAGCTGTTAAACAACAACAACCAAGCATGTGAGTTAAAAAAAATTAAAATCATAAGATTGAACCTATGAGTTAGCTCAACAGAGAAGTCTTTCTGCCGGCGCATGTTTAGCACAAAGTTGTTACTTCTCGAGTATAGCTATTGACTATAACATTGGTTGGGACTATATGAAAATTGTTAAAACTCTAGAGTGTAACTAATTAAGGAGTAAATATTAAAACTATGAGGAGATATATGAAAAAATATCTAAATGTTGCGTACAACTTTTTGAGTGGCCATGATGATGATGTTCCAATAGAGAGTTGCTGAGATTGGGATTTTTCACATGGCGTCAAAATCATACATGCCCGGCCGAACCGCCGAAGATACCATAGTGGACTGGTTATATTGCACTACGAACGCATTTTAACTGCCACAAATCAATCATGAAATGCATGGCCCACGTTCAAAAGGTAAAATCGCACCACCACCTCTACTTGTATACGGGGTGACCAATTCATCGTGAGTTCGTGACATGTTCATCATTTTTTTTGGGATAATTCTATCAAATCCCCCCAAACTATGGGGTCATTTACCGCACAGGGTCAGAACTTTAGTTTTAGCGGCAGTGCCCCCTAAACTTTGGTCGTTTGTGCGAATTTCTCCATTTTCCAGTTTTTTGCAATTTTTCCACAAAAAATCATCGAAAATATTATTTAAAGTTTGACTAAAACCTTCGTCTCGATGAGACGGTTCCGATGGTGGTGACGGTGTCGCAAAATTCAAAGCCAATACACGGGAAATTTAATTTAAGTGTATTGCACTTAAATTAGAATTCCCATCTTATAACTTTGAATTTTGCATCACCGTCACCATCATTGGAACCGTCTCATCGAGACGAAGGTTTTAGTCAAACTTTAAATAATTTTTTCGGTGATTTTTGGTGGAAAAATTGCAAAAAACTGGAAAATGGAGAAATTCGCACAAACGACCAAAGTTTAGGGGGCACTGCCGCTAAAACTAAAGTTCTGACCCTGTGCGGTAAATGACCCCATAGTTTGGGGGGTTTGATAGAATTATCCCTTTTTTTTTCGCGACTTAATATATGTTATGTATCATATTTAAAGTTTATTAGTTACTGTTTTATTACACATGCTATACAATTTTTCAAAATATGTGATGCTGCGAAAGTCATCAAATGTTTGAAAAAGGTATTAAATGTGAAATTGTTAGAAATATATATCACGATTCATGATATGGACTTGAACATTACAAATGTTGTATTTACTCGCCGAATTTATTACTTAACTTTTTTTAAGTTAGTTTTTATTTTGGTCTTATTTCGTCTGGGTTACAATACACCGAGAATATCGTTACAATGGGTCTGACTATGCCAAAACAATGCTAATGTATTACAAGGAACGGACTAGCTTGGTCCGGAACACCTATTACGTGTTACAAATATGTAAGTAGACCTAAGTAACCTTAAATGACAGAATTAACAAAACAGTCGAACGACAAAAGTTCCATCGATAATTCTCGAATCCAGAGACGGTCGAACGAGTATGGTTCGATACTCCTTAGTGCGATAAATCTGCTTAACCGTCGAACTTGCGAGGTTCGATGCTGAAAACACCCAAATCTGAGTGGTTGGGCTATTCCAAGTCTTGGATTTATTTTAGGGTCGAACGACCTAAGATCGATATTGATGACCCTCGAACAGGCGATTCGGTAATAATTGAGTAAAGAAGGAACGATCAAACTAGAGAAACGGTCGAACTTGAATAACTGTCAAACAAGAATAATTGTTGAACCACCGAATTCAATTGATTTTAGTTGGTTGCGAGTAAAGAATAACCGCATTAATGTCGGGGAACGGGGTATTTATAGACCCCATCTCGTGGGACCTAGCCAATTTCTGGAGAATAATAGTCGAACAGGGTTAGTTCGACTGTCTGAATAACAATAGAACGACCACTGTTTGATAGTTCTATTTCTGGGCCTTTCCTTGGTGGGCTGGCCCAAATACTTTTTGGGCCTTCCTAAAATACCCCCGTCATATAGTCCCCCCAGCTTGTGAGTCGGTCTTGATTCAAGAGCGGGTAACAAACTCTAAAATGTTGCTCATCGGAACAATGGTTATTTTTTCGTTTGCATAGTTTTCCCTTCGATTCATGGGCAATGTCTTTGCCAATTTGGTTGGCATTGGAATCGCTTGATTTCAAAGTATGCCCCCAATTTGGGAGCCGAGCCTTGTAATGTCAGGTTCCAAACATAAATTATCTATTCTGAAAGAATTCCATCCCACTGGGAGCCGTGGTCCGCAGAGGGATTGAAACAATCGAATTGGGTGAGTTCGACCGTTAGAAATAAGTGTCGAATAGCCTCAGATTCTATTTTTTGCCAAAATTTATCATAATATAAGTGTCAAATTCAGGTGAATTCGATTGTTCGATGACCTGCTTATGAAGTGTCGAACCCTAGGGGTTTGATTACTTTTGTAGGTACTGTAGAACCTCATCGGTTTGACCGTTATCTGTCAAACCGAGATTAAAGGCGGTGGTGGGCCTATATAAAGGCCCACCCTTGCCACCTCATTTATAACTGCGAAAAATTGTTGTCCGATGAAAACAAATGTCGAATCCCCAAGATTCGATCGTTAAGATAACGATCAGGATTCGATCGTTCGATAAGAGGCAAGTCTTGGCGATTCGACAGTTTTTCAAAAATTAGGGAGTCGTCGTAAGCTAACCATGTCCCCCGAGAATATCTATGCTCCCCGAAGGGACGTAAATAGGCCTAGTCCTTCGAACGTAGGTACGTCCACGGGTAACACCGTTCCAACCGGTGGCTCTGCAAGAGCTGCCCCAAGGAGGCGAACTGTTGCGAGACCCCCTGGGAGTTTATCTGCTAATTCGGTGCCGGTCATGTTGTACTGAAACCCATAGATCGCTCTACTATAAGGCTTGGTGGAGTATCGGCGGGCACTCGGGTTCTTCTTGTGAGCAACTTCGAGAGACATGAGAATTGCATTCCCCGCAGGGTTGTATGACTCCCACCGCCTCTTGGGGGAGAGTTAAAATTGGGACCCGCAGATAATGATGATGGAAGAATCCGTTGTAGTTGACGATAGGATTACAGCTAATCAAGCACGATTCAACAGTCAGAATCCATGTTTCAACCGTATTCCAAGGTTAGCTACCGCGGGCGCTTCCGGGTCGGGTGGTGAAGCCTGGTTTGTGTCTGCTAAGAGGCACATTTTGGAAACACATGATGCTGCCGAGGCTCGAGAAATTCCGTTGCCCCCTCGCAAAAGTCCTCGACCATCTGGGAATCCAAGGCCAATGCCACATCGTACCGTGGTCGATTATGGGTTTTTGAATGATGAGAATTTGGAGTCTCTGAACATTAAATTGCTAGGGTACCGACTGCGAGAAGAGAAACCTGTCGAGATTATGAGAGGGATGTGGCCCCAACTTGATCGTCGTGATGTGCTTGAGAGACTCGGTTATTGCGATTTGGCGCGCTCTGGACGCTTATTCTTTGCTGCTATCAGTATTGTGAATTACAGACTATGTCGTGATTACAGTTGTTTGATTGAGGTCCAGGGTAAGCATAACGATGTGGTTGACAAACTAGTTGGGAATGTCCGTAGTAACGATATTAGTCGTCTTGCCGCACTCAGGCATGCTCGGGATTTAGCCAAGGCACGTGACAAAGCTGTTCAAGATGCCTTTGTCGTTGGTGTAAATGCTAAGAAGGCGGAGGACATCATGGGGTCCCTTCGTGGCGAAATTGCTGCTCTAAAGAGGGAATATGACTCTTTGAAAAAGGAGAGCGATTTGTTGAAGGAGGTGAATGAGAGGCTGGGTCCGCGATCGTTAGCATGGAAGGTCTGATATCTTGAATCGAAGAGCTATCTATGTAAAGTAGCTAAATCTTTCATGAAGAGTAGTGTTTATCGCTGGCTCAAATTGCGTCGAGGAGCAGACGATGTAAAATTTGGTATGGAACTTGGAGTAGACTAGGCTAATTATATGGGGTTCGTAAAGGAAGGTTTCCAAAAAGATAAGCTTGATGTTAGTCGTGGTCCCCGAATGGAGACTCCCAAAGTTGACGACGATGATGAGGAGGAATTTACAGCTCCAAAATTTGGTGATCCTTTCTTTCGTATATGGCATGAGTGACTCTCTAATTCTATGCTTGATTCGGATAGACCGGATCCTGCTTTGCTAGAGAGACGAGAAACTACGGGATCTGTCGGTATAGGTGGGTCTCATGGTACTCCAGTTGGAGTGAAGGATGCCATTCGTGCTGTTTTTGGCAGTAGCGATGATGATACGAATCCATCGCCTATAACAGAGCATGAGACTTTGGTAGAAAATCCTCCAGAACTCGTCTTAGATCCTAGTGGCATTCTTTCTCCTCGTGGTACTTCAATTCCCATGCTACGTTTAATTCTATTCTGCCGAATGAAGTGACCCTAGTTTCTACTACGGGGGCGACTTCGTCGCGTGTTGAGTTTGCGGAGCAAGCTCTCTTTGAGACGAGAAACTACGGGATCTCTCCCAACATTTATTAGCTCGAAAGAGCATGGGGCGGTGCTATTGAGGAGAAGGAAATTAGATTTCCGGATAGATGGTACCAAATGGACGAGCTTGTATTATCAGAAAAGCAGATTGAGAAGACTTGCACTGATTATGCATGATCCCTTGGTATCGTTTTACGTCTAGAGCCCCCCCCCCCAATCGCCAGAGTGGCAGTGATTAATTGCATATATAATTTTGTTAGCGTGGCATTTGCCTTATTTTGTCTTTAGTTTATGCTGATATCATCACTGTAATGGTATTTTTGGGAGACCAATTTTGTGGCTAATACCACGATTTTGTTTGACCTACACTTGCATCTTGCTTTATATTTTTGAGTCTTTGTTGTGATAAGTTTGAATTGCCGTAAGATTCCGTCGGAGCAACAGTTGGCGCTCTCTTGTTAGGATTGCTTTTGTCCTTGTTAGACCAATCGTCCTATTTGACATTTTTTTGAGCGAGATATTGAGTTTGCATTTGTCCTTGTCGGGCCAAATGTCTATCTCGGTGTTCTTGCCGAACGAGATATTAGGTTTGCATTTGTCCTCTTTGGGACAAATGTCCATCTCAGTATATTGGCTGAATGAGATATTAGGTTTGCATTTATCCTATTTGGGGCAAATGTCAGTATTTTTGTTGAATGAGATATTAGGTTTGCATTTGTCCTCGTCGGGGCAAATGTCCATCGCGGTACTTTTACTAGATCATATATTAGGTTTGCATTTATCCTCTTTGGCACAAATGTCCATCTCGATTATGACGCTTATTGCGGTCATTTCTCTGTTTCATAATCCTGGAAGCATTACTTCATTATGACTCTTCCTGCTGTGTTAGATATGAAAATAATATAGATTTTTATTTTTTTAATTAAGATGGGGCTGAGCTCAATTTCATACTGAGTTGCCTACGTTTCCCGATTGTTGTATCGGAACTAAAGCCTTCATAGTACATGTCTCTTTAGTTCACTGCGAGTTCGTTGGATAATCAAACGTTCATGCGTAATAGCGTCTCAGATGTTGCACGTTCCACGGGCGAGGTAACTTGCAACCTTGCATATCCTCAAGATAGTAATACCCTCGTGAAGTAGCATGTACGACCTTATATGGTCCCTCCCATTTCAGCTCCAGCTTCCCTACGTGCTTGCTAGCCGCGATACCTTTTAGTACCAAATCTCTCACTTTGAATTTTTAGAATCTGACCTTCTTGTCGTAGCTCTTGGCTATGGCTGCCTTAAAAGATATGTGCGTTGGTAAGCATCTTCCCTAGTGGATCCTATCATATCAATATCCATCTGGCGCAATCTGGCCGATTATTCCGGGTTGTAATCATGTATTCTGCGCGTGGGCATGCCAATTTTGGCCGGTAAAACGTCTTCTATTCCGTATACCAAAACAAACAGGGTTTCTCTCGTCAACGTTCGAGGTGTTGTCCTATGGGCCCACAATATTCCGTGAAGCTCGTCCGTCCAACTCTTCTCGGTGCCTCTTAACCTCCTCTCGAGATAATCTTTCAACGTCTTGTTGGTTGACTACACTTGCTCGTTTGCCTGACGGTGGTAGACGGAAATCATATTATGGAAAATTTGAGTTCTTGAAACCAGGATTTGATCTCCTTGCCAATGAATTGTCATCCATTGTCACACACCATATGCTTGGGAATACCTAAGCGATAAATGATATTCTTCCATATGAATTCAATCATGTTCTTCTCCGTAATTGCCACCATGGCCTCGGCCTCCACCCACTTAGTGTAGTACTCAATAGCCACCACCAGGAATCTTTTTTAGCCCTTGACCACCGGTAACGAACCCACGATATCTATCCCCCATTGATCAAAATGGACATGCTACATCCAGTGGTTGCAGCGGTTGTGCTGGCCTGGGGATAAGTCGAGCGTGATATTGACAACTTTCACAATGGCATAAGAATGATGTGGCGTCTTTCAATAGAGTTGGCCAATAATATCCTTGGCGCATGATTTGTTGGGCCAGTGCTCGACCCCCGGAATGATTTCCACAACTCCCTGCATGTATTTCATGCATTACATAGTCTGCTTACGGTGGAGTCAAACAACGTAACAAGGGACCCTCAAACGACCGTTTATACAGTTCTCCATTGTGAATTGTGAAAATGTGGGCCTTGTAGCGCATTCTGCGGCACACGTTAGGGTCTGCCAGTAACACCCTATCAGCTAGGTAACTCATAAACTCGTATTTTCATGATAGAGCCTCCCTAATCAGTATTATGTACTCGATTCTTGCCCACGTATTATTGTACTTCGATATTCTGATCGATGGTTTGTCCGTCGCTAGGAGAGTGACTCGTTTCTTGACTAGGACTTATGATAAGCTAGCGAATTTTGACAACGCTTCGGCCTTGGTATTCTCATCACACGGGATCTGGGAGATGTCGAAAAAGATGAAATGCCCTGCTAACAGTTTTACTTTTGCAGCGTATAGTTTCATCGTTTCCTGCATTGTCTCATATTTGCCCGAAAAGTGATTCGCCACTAGCTGCAAATCCGTGAACACATCAAAATGCTCTGCGTTGAGGGTCTGTTCCTTATATAGAGGTATTTGGGGACAGGTGTCACTATGCATGAATTTAGTAAAGTACATGTGTCGCAATGTGTGTGATTGGATAAGTTATACTATATCTAGAGGTTCTTTATCTACTAGGACATGAATAGGATGAACTTCTATCCTTTCTGATAGCTTTCAGGGGGCTCTGATAAGGAGATTCTTGGATTCTTTATCCGATATGCTAGGGCTCTTAGGAGAGCTTCATGGGTGAGGCTGGGTGCTCGTCCGATATCTTTTTGATCCCAATAGGGGTCCATTTTTGTGTTTTAGTCTTCGTAGTATGTACTCCGATGTTCCGTGGCCCTTGGGTTTCTCAACGTGGGGATGTTCTCGTATTCGGGGACTCGGGGTCCTTATATTTGTAGTGGTCCCTCTTGGCGTCTTAATGGATATCGAGTTCTCGCGGACTTATCGTGATATATTCTTTTTCCGATGCCGCGTGGGTATCTTATTTTTAGTCATCGTGACTTTCCAAGGGACAAATAGGTGCCTCTTCGCGGGTGGCGCTTTTTACCACTTTGGGTTTGCGGCACTCGGTGGGCCCTCCCGATACTACGTGGCATCGGGAGTTAGGTGACGGTAGTACTATCCTTAGGTTAATCCCTGTTTTTTAGGGTTAACGCTTCGGTTAATCCCTATATTAGTTTTTTGGGTTAACACTCTCGGTTATTATTAGACAAGAATCATAAGAGATTAATTTTCTTCTTCCCCGAAAATGGGTTTACGACTTCCTATGGTGTTAAGTGTTAGTCCTTAAGGATAAAATTAATCAAAATAACGGTTAGAAATTAATCTCTTTCGGGATACGTTAGTCTTGTTCGAAAAAATAAAAAGAAAAAAAAAAGAAGGATGGACTTTTAGGTATCAATTACAAGGCGATATTCACTTTGGAATATAGATTGACTATCCAATCTAGTTAATGGATATAAGTTTGTTAAGTTTAAGTAGTGGACACCAGACTGACAATTTGAAGGTGAAACGTAAATTTGAGACATAGGAAATGGATTAAAACCTTAATCGACCAATTATCTAGGTGATTTAGAGGTTATTAGATATTCACATGTTGAGGGTGGATTGATAATCTTTTAAAAGAGCCGTTATAAATTTGAGTTAGAGGCGAGTCAAGTTATGGATATGTTCATTGTCAAAGTATTAATTCAATTAAAGATATGAGGATTCTTGAAGCACTGGTTAAAGAGAAAATTGATAACTTGGGGTGGAATTTACAATAAGTTTGAGAAGACAAAAATATATATTGAATAAGTTTATTGGGTTTTCATAGGTTCTAATAATTTGAGATCACATAAATTAGAAAAACCATAAAGTTTTTATGCTGCAGGTTTATCAGGACGGATCACTAATTAAAGAAAATCCGATGAAGTAAGAAAAAGAAGAGGTGAAATTGTAATACTTTATCTTCAAAACAATTCAGTTAAGAATTTGGGGACCATATTTCTTTAAGGAGGGGGGATTGTAAAGCCCTAAAAACTAGGAAAAAAATAAATTTATAGTTTAGTCCTTGAACTTTTGAATATTTCTATTTTTGACCCTAAATGTTTAGAAAGATTTGCATTTGAGCTCATGAACTTAAAAGTTAGTCTTTTATTATATTTACAGGTCTCTAATCCTAAAACATATATTTTAATTTCAACTATTAGCCAAGTTGATTGAATTACCTAGAACCTAGGTCACATAATGCGTAAACGCGAGCGTGTGCGTGTGCGCCAGTTCGCATATTTTCAAAAATTCACTCCTTAATGCGCCTCTAGTGCGTCTATTAAACAAAATATTAAAATATAAAATATATAACATTTTATACAAATTTTAAACGCAATTTTAAAGTCTCAATGAATAATTTTGCATGTAAAGTCATCTTCAACATTTTATAATAAAATTAACCTCACGTGTGAAAAAATAAATAAAAACAACATACTTGATTAAATCATATAAGTAATTTTAAAGGGATCTTGTACAATTTTTACTTTTCAAACTCAGGAATGGTTCAAATGTATAATAAAAGCCCAAAAAATGTACAATAGTTAAATTATTCAATTAAATATATTAATAATCAGGTCCACTAAAATATAACAAGTGGACTTAACAAAACCTAAATTTATTTCCTTTATTCACCAGTGAACATGGCGGCTGACGGACTGAGAGTCTAAAATCTTTTTCCTTTCTATTTTTTTTTTACATTCTCTTTTTCATAGCTTCTCTTTCTATTTCGTTTTCTTATTGAACGGGTTATGGTGACTATTAGATCCTCCATCAAATCACATTTTTTCTGGTCGTCTTCTTCACACAACTTCTATTTTTTCTACCATAAGTTAAATGCGCGAATTAAGGAAAAGTAAGGTGCGAATTAAGAAAACTTAATGCGTCTTAAGCCGGCGCTCGCGCCCTGAATTCGTCGGTTCGCGTCCGGAACGGCGGTGCGGCGGGGGTCTCCGGCGAATTATGTAAGTATAAAGGTAATTTTTTCCCCTTAAATTACATAGTTATACTTAATTTGCGACCTAGTAATGCTTAATGCGAGAACTATCAAGATATAAATCGCGCTTCAGTATAAATAAATTCGTGAACTAGCGCTCATAAGTGCGCGAATTAATAATACTTAGTGCGCGCCTTAGTATATATTAATTCGCGAACTAGTAAATACTAATTCGCACTAGAGCGCCGCACGCGCACTCAATTCATGAGATCGCGAATCATACGCTGGTGCGTGAGGGGGGTGCACGAATTATGTGACCTCGCCTAGAACAATTACATAATTAAATATGTATGTAACAAAGAAACCTAATTATACCTATTTGAATTTTAATTATAAATAATTGAGGGACTTGATATGCAATTAACCTATTGATGAAGTAAGCCATGACATCTTTTTTATGAGGTGAGCCATGACATCCTTAAGAGCATGATTAAATTTAGATTTTTTGTGATTTATGATAAAATAATCAAAGTGAAACCTTAATTAAAAGTATTTTAACATGAGTTCCTTTGCCTATAAATAGTAGGCTTTTTTCCAACAATTTTCACACCCAAAATCATTTATGTTTTTTTTCTTTCTTCCTATGAATCTCTAAGTTAGTGAGCCTACTTTCAGGAAAAATTCATCCCAAGTTCTTATTTCATCATTTTCTACCCGAAAATACCCCAAAACTTTTATTGCGAAAAAATTATCCATTCGGCCCTGGCCTTAAACAAATCATAATTAATTGTAGAAAAATCATTTTTGATCAAGGCTAATGGCTGAATACTCTCATGATGTCCTCTAACTTTCATATGAAAATAAAATCAAATAATGTGATTTAGAAGGTCGAAATTCCTAAACTGTAGACTGTTGTCTGAAAATCTAAAAATAGGTTCTATGTTTTCAAGACTTATTTAGCAAAGCAAACCTTTGGAGTTTCCCTCCCATTTGGGTTCACATGTTCCTAGTGATGTTAGGAATCAGTTGCCACAAAAATATTTGGAAACAAAGTTCATTTGTATATCCGATCAAGGGTAAACTCGAAATTACGATGATTTTCGGCTTATTTTACGTACTTTAAGTTTTTTGTTTATGATTGAAAAAAATCATCACAAGTTTAATAAGACTACCATATACTTTTGAGGTCTAATCCTCTTATATGATTATGTATCGTAATTTAAACATTATTTGATCATTTACCTTGATTAGGTTTACATATTAATATTTTTATAAGTTATGAATACAATGTTATGTAATTCAAGATAATCTTGGAAAAAAATAATGTTAACTAAGTTACACGATTTAATGGATTGCCGCATAAGGTAATTGTTTGATGTCATGATTCCTGGAATTTTCGGATGTACTAAAGACTTAAAGAACGATTTTTCATAAATCAGTTAAGTAAAATATATTGAAGATTTATTATGCATCAAATTAAATAGTTTATCATATTATACTTAATATTATATAGTTACCATTTGAAATGATTTTCTAACATTTGAAAACTTACAACTACAATTATAATTATAATTATATGGTTGCTTAAGATAAATCTTGAGATATAAATTACGTGTTAACAGGTTTGATATTACTACCTAATTAACGGATTTATTTAGGGTTGGAACTCCCTGTCCGTGGTTCAGAAGCTTGTAATATTACGAAAATATCCCTCTTTGTATTCACTGAATTTCACTCCGAATTCTCTTGTACCTTTATGTGTGTGTGTGATCCTTCTTTTTTTCTTCTCAACCAGTCCCTTCCTTTTATAGAAGTTTTTAGATACATGTGTCGTTATGCATGTTTAAATAAATTACAGGTGTTACAATATGTGTGAATGGGTAGGATAAACTTCAAATTTGCTGACTAGACGTTGACTGGGACGAAATTGTATCTCTCCAATGACTTCAGGGGATTCCGATGAGTTGGTTCTTTTAATTTCTTTCCTCCGATAGGCCGGGTTTCTTGGGACGGCTTGATAAGTGGGCTGGGGTATTCGTCCAATGCGATTATAGTTTCGACAGTGGCCCGTTATTAGGTTGTTTTCTTCTTGATATGTGCTTCGATTGGTAGATCTGTACTTTTCTACGTTTGGTGTGAGCTCTGATGGCTTATTGCAAAGTTCTTGTGTTAGAATCTTTATGACGTGTGCTCCGAGGGTTTTTGGACTTCAATAGGGCATTGTTCTCGCGCTTTGATCGTCGAGATGAGTGTTCCGAGGGCTTTTCAGACTTTGAAGTGTTCAGTGAGGGGATGTTTTCGCCTTTTCTGGGACTCGGGGTCCGTTGTGGTCTCTCTTGGCGCATTGATGGATATCAGAGTCACGCGGATCCATCAGGGTTTACTCTTTTTCCGATGTCACGTTGATATCTTTTCTTTATTCATCGTGACTTTCTAAGGGACGGTTTGGTGCATCTTCGTGTACCACTTCTTACCACTTTGGGTTTGTGACACTCGGTGGGCCTGCTCATCGGGAGTATATGCGACGATAGTATCGTCCTGGGGTTAATCCCTATTTTGTAGGGTTTAACGTTTTGGTTAATCCTATATTTAATTTTTATGGTTAACACTAGCCCCCCCAAATCCCGATCGCCATCATAGAGGCGAGAGGAATTTTATTCCTTTCATTCATTTTTATTGTCCTCGGTGAGGAGATGGGCCTTTTCTTATTTTCTGAGGGGCGTGGGTATTTATTACATATATATATATATATACATATAGTTTCTAAAGAAATTACCTTTTTGTCCTCATGAATTTTGCTCTCGGACGAGCAGCATGGTTGAGCATTTATCTTGAATAATGGTGGAGATGTAACGGCCCGAACAGGTGACCGTTTGGTAACGGTCTTCAGCCAACGGCTAGTTGGCGTGCGCCATACCTGGGGCACGTGTCATGCGAGTGGATGACGTGGGGCGTTAGATACGCTTCACGTTTATTCATGGTGGGGCTATAAATTTAGCCATTTCCTCAGTTTTCTTCTCACTTTCATTCTTCAGTTCAGCAAAATTAAAGAGCATATTTTCTCTACTTTCTTCTTCAATTTCACTATTTCTCCTCAGAGTTTTGCAAACAATTTTTAATTTTCCTTAATCGACTCAGATGGTGTCTTCTACTACTGATATTACCACTGCCGCATAGGCTTCGGGTGCCGTGGCTTTTACTTCTACCACCGATTCACCGGCAATCATCGGCAGTGCTACTGTGAGTAGTACTGTTGTGTCTACTCGTAAGAGGAAGGTAGGAACTCCTGCGGCGGAGGAGAGCGGTGTTGCTTCCTCTAAGAGGACTAGGGTTTCCAAAACAAAGAAGCTTGATACTCACAATCTTCAGAAGGCTGAGAAGACCGCGAGTACCGTTACTCGTAGTCAGGTGCTCTCGCTGTTCAAGGATATGGGGTCATATCAGAAGAACATGACCTTCAAGATCCCGGAGAAGGATGAGAGGGCCAACAATCCTCCGATGGGTTATCTCACGGTGTATTTTGCTCAGATGAGGTATGGTTGGCGATCGTTTATGCCTCATTTCTTTTGTGAGGTTTTCAAGGCATGCAACGTTTGTCCAAGCCAGGTAACCCCGAACAGTTTCGCCATTTTTATGTATTTCGTTTTCTGGTGCCAAGGGAAAGGTTTGAGTTGTCATGTGGCTCAGTTCTTTTCAATTTTTGACATCGTAATTTTGCACGGGGGTCTCCTCTTTTATCATTTATGTCATCGGGATGCAACAAAAATTTCCACGAAGAAAATTTTGAAGGAGACACTTAGCTCTCACAGTACTTGGAAGGACAAGTACTTATTCGTGAAGCCTGTAGAGGGTGAGTAGGACTTGCCCTTTGACTAAAGGGAGGTTGACACACATGTGCACTCTTTGGACTCGGAGGCGGTTCTTTCTCCGATAATTTTGCAGAAATTGTTGATGGAGTCGGATGATTTTGGCATGCTGTATGAAATATAAGGGCTGTATCACGTAGTGTTCTCCGATGCCTCCGTGTTAGAGCCTTTATCTATGTCCTCTGAGGGGCAAACTGTCTTCGATAAATAATTTAGGTTTAGTTTTGTTTGTGCCTTCTTTCGAATGATTTTTTATCTCTCTGACTCTTATGTGTTCTCGTATGATATAGGAGAAATTTTGGCGAAATATTTTTTGCGTAAGAGTCCCTCAGATCCATTCGTGACCGCGATGCTATCGGGGCAGTATATCCCAGCTCCGAGTGGTCGAAAGAAGTCTAAGGCACAGGCGACTTTGTCGGCCCGTTCATCAAGCGGAACTTCAGACGTTCCCGAGGAGGAGGATCCGGAGGACGAGAAGGTTAATACTCCCAAGGACGTCGATAGGCATCCGACAGTAGAGGAGGAAGAAGACCATTCGTCGTTTGTTATAAGGGCAGATGGTGTGATTTATGTGGTTGTCCCCTTAGCATCGTGGATCCGCGATCAGCTATGGTCTTAGTATCCGACTCGGGTTCTATTGCGGGAGGCTTTCCGAGGGGATGTCTTCAGCGGTGGCGTCGGAGTACGTTACCATTTCCTCTGATGCTCCTTCCTCTTCTCCTCGGAAGAAAGTGGAGGAACCTTCTATGGCTCCTTCGGTTAGGCCAATTTCTGAGTCTTTTGTCCCCGGTAACTTGTCCTTAAGTATTTTTAATACTCTCGCTTTTTCTAAAGGCTAAGTTATTTCTTCCTTGCTTTCTGCAGGTTTCGCAGATTAGGGAAAGGCTCCGATGACTCAAGAAAAGGGGACCCCTTTTTCAGGTAATTGATCACTTCCCTTGATTTACCAGTTGTCTTTGTAGGGGAGGATTTGTTAGCATTGCTCCTTAAATCCCACTCAAAACTATCACTAGTTGATCCGAGGATGTTCAGGGGATTCCCGAGGCACAGCCCGAGGAATCTGTGGACGCCAGGGTCTCACTCCTAGATTCTCTTATGGGGGTGGCGGGTCCTTCTGCAGCTGCGGGAGTTCATCGGGCGTTGTTTACTAATTCTGAGACGGCTGCCTCAGTCCCGGTGACTCTTTCTCGTGAAGGCATTGTTTTCGGGATGCCTGTTCCAGGGGGTCCTTACAGACATTGAAGGCCGTCTTCTCGGATGTCCTTCGCTTCTTCGTTTCTTCCAACGTCGCGCCCTCCGATGGCTTTCACTTCATGCAGACATGCCTCAACTGGATGGGACCTATGGTAAGTTTTTTCCCCTCTTTCTTACTTGTCTTTCTTCGTAGTTTTATCCTTGTAGGAATTCCTTTTTGGATAGAAGAATTTACGCCTGCTATTTTTTTTTTTTGGTTGGAAAGGCTAGGGAGGTGGCTACTGTGTCGAGCAAGGGTATAACCAGGGTGGGGAGGAGATGAAGATCCTCCAAGGGCAGGTGTCGGCGCTTGTTGCTAAGAGGGATGAGGATCTGATGGAGATGGACGTCCTCCGGATATCCGATTATAAGTTCCGATGGGGGGAAGACCAGAAGGAGCTGAAAATGTAAGACGAGTTGATGAAGAGTTTCCAGGCTTCTTATGAGAAGCTGGAGGCCTTGGAGAAGATATCCCAGGCTAAGATCAAGCTTCTCGAGAAGGAGAAGGAGGAGGCTCAAGCAAGGGAGATGAGTCTTCAGGAACAGTTGGGTCAGGCTCTTGATCGTGCAAAATCAGCGGAGGGGAAGTTATCTGTAGTCGTTTCTCCCAAGGAGTTGCAAACAAAGGTGGATGTGGCGGTTCAGTATGCTTAGAGGGAGACGGCGCGGCAGTGCTCGGAACTTTTCGATAGACGTCATCAAGGTCTCTTGACAGGGCATACACTGTGGGGGTATTTGGAGTGTGCCAAGTTGGCAATGGGGTTATTGCGGCCGGGAATTGGCTATGTGAGAGCTTTCGACGTTCTTAAGTAGAGGAGGCCTACCCCCAAGGAGGCCTATGCCTTTTTCAAGAGGCATAATAATGTGTTATCTCCTCGGGCCTCTCCCGCTCCTTCTCCGATGAGATCAGCTAGTGGTCCGCAGGGGTCCTCTCGCCCACTGCTCAATTACCTCCGAAGAATATTCCCTCCGAGGGGACACCTCCTACTACTTCGGCCCCGTCTCCTCTGACCACGAGGGCATAGTCTAGGATTTTATCTTTCCTGTCTTTTAATTTTAAGTTTTTCAAACTTTTAATTTTGCATTTTAGCACTTGTAGTTTATTTTTTCACGATTGTGAATGTTCCCCAAGGACTTCTCGGTTTTTATGAATGACTGGTTATTCTGCTCTTTCCCTCTTTTGTCTTTTTCCACATTTATAGTTAACTAGAAAAGAGAGATTCCTTATTATATAAATACTAGGAACCCTCAACTAATCTTGAGTTAATTTCTCATTCTTGACGGCCAAGTAATATGTTCAATAGGACGTGCCCGTTTGCATGGAGTTACTTTTCTCTAAATAGAGATACCCACTGACACGTGCCCCTGCCTATATTTTTACTTTGACAGCTCAAGCTTTAACTCAATTCTTTAAGAGGAATGTCTAAGTATATATATATATATATATATATATATATATTTGGAATTCAATGAGTATTCTCACATTCACTTTAAGTTATTTTACTAAGTTGTTTACTTCTTCTTCAGCAAAGCTAGTTTTCTCTTTTTTTGCATTTGCGCATTTTCGGGTTGGTTTTTAACTAAGCATTAAAAAATAAGAAGGAACTTACTTGGCAAGATGATGCCTCCTCATTATAAGCATGGTGGTTCTGTTTCCTCGAGAAATTCCTCTCGCCCTTCATCTAGAAATCTTTCACTGTGGTTGGGCGTCCGTCACGCTTCCGATGAAGGTTCGGCTGCCTTCATGGGGACTTCTTCGGCGAGGGTTGTCCTAGGGCCTTCGTATGAGGATTCCTATAGAATAAACCATATCAGGGAGGTTTTTATGGATAAAGAGCCTTATTCTCCCACTGACCGTTCATCGGTGTTTAATATGCTTCCCTTGAATCCTTCAAGGACGATGGTCCGAGGGCGCGTTGGATCCGCGGTGAGTATCGAATACGGGGAGTATATTATGACTCTCTTTGCAGAGTATGCTTTAGATTTTGATAAATATGATGTAGTTATACCCCACCCAGATCAGAGGGCGTATGATCCCCTTTTGGGCTACCTAACCGTTTATTGTGAGCAAGTGAAGTGTGGGATGCGGGCGTTTTTCCACCCTTTTCTTCAGGTCCTTTTTCGATACTGGCAGATATGCCCTAGCCACTGACACTTAGCTCTTATCATCATTTGGTGGGGTATTTTCTGTGTTGTGAGCTGTTAAACCAAGCGATGTCTCCCTATCGGGTGGGGGCGATATTTATCCTACACCCTTGTTCGGTAGCCCTCCCTTTTTCAGTCTGGCCTATCGGGACAATAGCAGAGCCTTCACGCATGTTTCCAATCATCATTCTCATCGAGGGGATTGGAGGCATAGGTTCTTCTTTGTCCGTCCGAAGGGCCTTTCGGCTAGTGCATGAGGAGTGCCTCTCCGATGGGGCTTAGGATATATCGTCCCTAATCCTGAAACATCGGTACGTGAATGGGAGGTTTTGTCGGGTTTGGGGTTGTTTTGGGTTCTTATGATATCAACGGTGTTCTAGAGCTTTCCGAGTCTTTAGTCGTCGCAGGCCTTCAAGAGGGGGTGGAGATTTTTAATCTCTCTCATCAGCCCCTTCATAACAACTTATTTTTTCATAAGTTCTTCTCTTTTTGTCTTCTATTTAAGATATTCTTCAATGATTCGGGCTTATAATATACTTGTGTTCTTGATAGGTGCGAAAATGGAAATGTTTGCCATTAAGCTTTTTTAAGGCGAATGCCGAATGGTGGATATGCCCCTTCCGAGGACGAGAGCTCTTATAATTCAAATTTCGAGGTAGTAACGAGTCTTTCTTTGGAAGGGAGAGATAGGAGGGTTTTGCCGATCGCAGCCCCCCAGTTAATCCGATAGAACTTAGGGTGCAAGAGGGTCTGATGGTTGTCGCCTTTCGTATGGATCCCTCTACACCCCCTTTGATGGTGAGGTCTTCTCCCGAGGGAGATATCTTTGACATGATAAATGTGATGGAGGAAGGTCTTCCCTCTCCTACTCCCGAGGGGACTTATTCCCTCGGGGACGGTTCAGGTCACGAGGGCTTCCCTCTCTTTGAAGAAAATCCTATTCCTACGGGGTCCCAGCCCTTCGGAGAGGGTAATGGTTCCGTTCCTCCGGCTACTTCAGCCGCGGATTTTTGTCGGAACTATTTAAATGGTTTATTGAACATGCTAGATTGTGAGTTAATCAAAACTCCCCCTTTATCCAACCTTTAGGACTTAGCCTGCAAAGATTTATGCGAGGTATAGTATTTGCTCGTTCATATAACACTAACCTTTACGCTTTTGTTGTGGTAATAGGCTTCTTTTGTGCAGATTTATATGGTATTGAACACCATTGGTTCCCGATGGGGCTCTTCCTCCGATACAGGTTTGGTGTATCGTTGTTGGGATGAGTTGGAGAGGGGTCTGCTGGAGGCCCAAGAGGAGTTATCCCGTCTTAAGGCGGATCGTGAGTATTCCCAGGAAGTTCACGGTGAGATGTTACATCATGAGAAGAACAGGTTATGAAAGCTGGAACGCTAGCTGGTTTTAGAAAAGACTCGGGTGTTAGGTTTGGAAGAGTGGATGGGAGACCTAAGGGACCAAATCCTCTTTTTCGATGAGCAGTTGCTGCGCGTTACAAGGGAACGAGATGCGGCAAGTCAACGGGTATTCGAGATGTCCCTACTCATGAGGTGGAGGCGGTGATGGCCAAAGTCCAAGCGGTTTTGGTCATATCAGGTTCATCCGTTCTTCGGGAGTCTTTCCAAAGAGAGATGCGTGACTTAGTCCGCATCGGATACCGGTTGTGTCGGGACGCTATCCGAGCTTTGCCAGGGTTCCCTTCGGGGTTGGCTATTCATGAGCTCAACATTCATCAAATTTTCACATAGGTTAATTCAACGGTTCCTGAAGACTTTGTGGTTCCGACGGTGGTGATTGATGACCATGTGAACTTGTCGAGGAGCAGCGGCGTCGCCTCATCAGGGAAGGAAAGCATCTGCTAGAAGAGGATTAGGGTATATAGGGTTGGTTTAGACGGTATAAGGACCTTTGTATAGGGTGTGGTCTAATATACCTATGTGAGTTTGTTTTGTAATAGATGGTCCCATGGGACTCGGTTGCTTAGATGACCACGTGTAGAGTCATTATTTTGTTGCGCAACCATTCTTTCCCCATTTTGTTTTTGTATAGGAACCATCTATATAAAACAACTCGTTTATTTATGTACAAATTTCTACTTTACATTAAGCATAATATTTTTTAAGGTTAAGGGCATTCCAAGTATTGTGGAGTATTGCGCCTTCGGAATTGGCAAGCTGATATGTTGTCGGTCCGATGATTCCCACGATTTTGTAGGGTCCTTCCCATTGGGGATCAAGCTTTCCTACATTCTTGGAAGCTCCGACTCTTTTTAGTACTAGGTCTCCAACTTGGAAAGTCCTAGATTTTACCTTGGTGTTGTAGTACTGCAACATCCGGGCCTTGTACTCCTCTATTCGGAAAGTAGCTCGGGCTCTCTTTTCTTCGAGGAGATCAAGGGCAAGGGCTAAGTTGGAGCTATTAGCCACTTCTTCATATTACCGGACTCGCCAGCTTTCCACAAGAACTTTTGGGGGCACGACGGCTTCGCTGTCGTACGCCATGCTATAGGGAGTCTCGCCCGTTGTCATCATTTGCGTGGTCCGATAGGCCCACAGGATGCCAGGTATCTCCTCGACCCATTTGGCTTTGTGCCAATCTAGTCGAACCTTTATGTTTTTCAGGAGGGTCTGGTTAGTCCCTTCTACTTGGCCATTTGCTTGGGGATATCCCACCGAAGCGAAATGATGCTTGACTTCCCAATGGTTGTACCAATCTTCTAACCCTTTACTTGTAAACTGGAGTCACGTTATCACTCACAAGACTCCGAGGAATGCCGAATTGGCACATGATATTCCTCCATAAAAATTAATGACCGCACCTGATGTGACTCAGACCAAGGGTTCTGCCTCTACCCATTTGGTGAAGTAGTCCACCGCTACCAGCAGAAATTTCTTTTGCCCGGCATCAGGAATAAGGGGTCCTACTATATCGATGCCCCATTTGGCAAAGGGGCATGGTGTTAGGTTAGGGTCCCATGGAGCCGCCGGTTGATAGGTCCTCAGGGCATAAGCTTGGCATGGCTTGCATTTTTCAGCATTGCCGAATCAAGCGCCCGGCCATGCTTTCGCCTCCGGTATGGCTTTTACAAGTTCCATCGTGAATTTCCAATAGGACTTGATGTGCCTCTTCCTCATTTAGGCATCGGGCATGCGGGCAAGAGTAAGTTCTCCAAAATAGTACTATGTCCTTAAGAAAGTATCGTATGGTTTTCTTAGACATAATTCGTTGTACAGATTTGTCCTCGTAGTAACCTTAGGGATCTTGTAGATAAGCCTTGATAGAGGTTATCCAACTCCTCGGGGAGTCCACCGTGGCGTTAACCCCTTTGCTTTCTGCTTTTTCCAACTCGTCTACTTGGAGGAGAGTAATTCTTCGTGTGTGGATGGTGGTTGTCTAAGTGGCCATCTTGGACAAGGCGTCCGCTTCCCGGTTTTCCTATCAGGGAATCTGGATGACCTTGTATTCATCAAACCATCCTTGCCTCTAGTGGACTACTCGAAGGTAATCTCACATTCTTTCTTCTTTAGCCTCGTAAGAGCCATTGACTTGTTGAACGACTAGCTGCGAATCATTGTGGATTAGTATCCTTTTTATCTCGCCTTCTTGCGCGAGTCTCATTCCGATGAGAAGGGCTTCATATTCGGCTTCGTTATTTGATAGAGGATAGTCAATTCTAACCGCGAAGTGGAGCATCTCCTCTTTGACTTCTTTGTTTACTAGGACTATTCTCGCTCCCCCATGGGTACTTACAGAGGAACCATACACGTAGGCGTGCCATAGGGGTGCCCTATCTTCCGTTCTGATGCGTGCTAGTTCCGTCACAAAGTCCGCCAGTACTTGTGCTTTGATGGAGGGCCTCGGGGCATAGGAGATATCGTACTCCATAAGTTCTATTTCCCAATTTATCAATCTCCCCGATGTCTCGAGTTTATTGAGAATATCACGCAATGGATGATTGCTCAGAACAGTAATTGGAGGGGAAAGGAAATACGGGCGCAATTTTTGGGCCATAGTGATCAAAGCCAAGACAAGTTTCGCAGTTAGGGTATACCTAGTTTCAGCTCCGAGGAGGGTCTTACTAACATAGTACACGGGATGATGCTCCATGTCATGTTCTTTGACCAATACGGCACCAACGGCTTCCTCTCCGACGGATAAGTAGATGAAGAGTTTTTCTTGGGGTGAAGGTTTCACCAGCAAGGGCAGTTTTACCATGTAATTTTTTAACTCCCTCAGTTCCTATTTGCATTGTGTTGTCCATTCGACTTCTTTGATGTCTCGGAGTACCTTAAAAAATGGGAGTCCCTTTTCCGCTGATTTAGAAACAAATCGGCTCAAGGAGGCCATTCGGCCGGTCAGTTTTTGGACATCTTTTATTGTCCTCGGACTAGGTAACCCTAAGATGGCCTCTGCCTTTTCGGGGTTAACTTCTATTCCTTTTTCTGTGACCATGAAACCTAAGAACTTTCCTTCTCGTATTCCAAATGAGCACTTTCTTGGGTTAACCTTCATTCCGAAGTTGTTCATGATGACTAGCGCCTTTTGTAGATCTTCGGTGTGATCTTCGGCAGAGTGGCTTTTAACGAATGTGTCGTCCACATAGAATTCTACTGAATTTCCAATGAGTTCGGCAAACATGAGGTTTACCAACCTTTGATAAGTGGCCCCGGCATTTTTGAGTTCGAACGGCATTACTAAATAATAAAAGGTACCGGCATCGGTGATAAAGCTAGCTTTATCCTGGTCAACCACTGTCATCAGGATTTGGTTGTATCCCTGATCTCCATCTAGGGTTGATAAGAGCGCACAGCCAGCGGTGGAGTCCACCAATTGATCTATGCTAGGCAGGGGATAGCAGTCCTTTGGACAGGCTTCGTTGAGGTTTGTAAAGTCCACGCACATTCGCCATCTTCCTCCATGTTTGAGGACTGGGACTACATTAGCTAGCCGTTTGGGGTATATAACTTCCCTGATTTTCTTTAAGCTAAGGAGTTGTATCTCCGACCGAATGATCTTATTACGCTCAGGTCCCATTTTTACTTTCTTTTGCTAGATTGGTTTAGCCCCAGGCTTTACGTTAAGAAAATGTTGGCATACCTTATTGCTGATTCGCCCGGGTGGCCCTCCTTCCCATGCGAAGAGATGGTGAAATTGTTTGAGGACGGTAGTTAGTCGGGCTTCTAATTCAGGATCCATGTTTGTGCCCATCTTAATCACCTTCTATGGCTCTCCTTCCACAAGTTCTACCATCTTTAGTTCCTCCACGGGTTCAACTCGTATTTCTTTGGTCTTACACTTTTTTCTATTATCGAGAGTGGGGTCATCTTCTTCCAGAGGGATGGCGTTCATGCGGCACTCCCTGGCTTTGGCTTGGTTTCCTCGGACTTCTCCAATACCTGGGCATGTGGGGAATTTTACCTTAAGGTGAAGGGTGGAGGGAATCGCTTCGAAGGTCCGAATGGAGGGTCGTCCACATATGGCGTTGTACGTCCGGGATGAGGCCTCCACCACCCAAAATTTGGTGGGTTACGTCCTTCAGAGGGCTCCCTCTCCCCTTGACGTTGGAAGAGTTATGGTTCCGAGGGTATTACAGGCTTCTCACAAAAAGCCTACGAGGGGGACTTCAGCCGACTCTAGTTGTTCCCTTTTGAGTCCCATAGCTAGGTAAGTAGGTAAGAATAAGACATCCACGGAACTGCCCGTATCTATCAGGATTCGTTGGATCCTGAATCCGTGGATGGTAGCTTCGATTACCAAGGGGTCCTCGTGAGGATAGATTATCCCTTTCAAGTCCTCGGGTCCGAAGGTGATGCTAGGCAGCCTTGCTCCTTGAACGGAGCACACGGGGAGTCCTTGTTCCGCTCGCCTTGCTTTCTTTAGATATTTCTTCTTTTTGCCTTGGGGTGTCATCGAAATGTCTCTCCCTCTATCATGTTAATGGTTCGTCCCGAAGGGGCGTTGTCTTCATAAGATTCTGGGGGGATAGACTCCGATGCCATGTAGTCTTCTCTCGGGACTGCCTACTAAGGGTCCTTTCTTCCTCTCTCTGCTCCTCTCGGAGCCTCTTCCACACGTTTGGCCTAGGTTCATTGGGGTTGTTTTCCTTCAGATAGTTCTTCAGGTATCCCACCTCTAAAAGGCGGAGCACCTCCCTCTCCAAAGTGGTGCACTCCTCAGTAGTATGCCCATGGGTTTTATGGTACTTACGATATTTCCCTGACTCTTTATCCCTGTAAGGAAACCTGGCCGGTGTGGGCCAGTGTAATTTGTTATTACCTCTCATCACGTTGAGCACCTCTTCTGGAGCGATAGTCATCGGGGGTAGAGGTACGGACCGAAGGAACTTCTTGACCGTGCCACCATCGTCCTTGCGTTGGGAGGGTTTCCCTTCTTTACCCTTCTCTTTGGTTTTTTCTTTTCGTTCAGCCCGTTCGTGGTGCTTGTTATCATCGTCCTCCATATGCCTCTTCATGCCCTCTGCTTCTACCATAAGGATGTAAATTTCTGCCTTTTGCATAAGCTCATTCATGTTCGTGACATTATTCCCCATAAGTTATCGGAAGAAGTCTCCTGCTCGGAGTCCTTGAGTCAGGATGTCGGCCAAAATAGTTGGGCTAACATTCGGAACATCTAACGCTTCATCGAAGAAGCATTTTATGTATCTTAGCAAAGGTTCGTTCCTTTGTTGCTTGACCGTGAAGAGGTGTGTGGCGGATTTAGGATAACGTCGATTACAAGCAAACTAGCGTACAAATAGGTTAGCCAATTGGTCAAATCTAACTATAGAGTTAGGTGGGAGGTGGGTAAACCAGGCCTGAGCTCGTCCTCCAAGAGTAACAGGGAACACTCGGCATAGGGCGTGGTCGGGGCGGAGGATAGGTCCATCCCGGCCAAGTATTGGTGGATGTGATCTTGGGGATCTCTTCCATCGGTATCCCCTGTATATAAGGGGACATTGATGGGTCGCATCTCCGAAGGAATAGATGCTAAAGCGATCTCGAGAACGAAGGGAGAGGTTTTAAACGTAGGCTCTTTCTTTGGGGCCATGGTTTTCTTGATGTCACCCATTTCCTTTCGTAAGTCGTCAAGCACTCCCCATATGGTATTATCTCCATCCACCGGGTAGTTCGAGGGGTATGGCCTTTCTTCCCTCGGGCATGCCCTCGGGGTTTCTTCGTAATTATAGTACATCCGTGGCTCCCGAAGGGGTTCACGGTGCCACGACATGGGCACAGGGCTCCATCCTACACGGGGTCCATCTTCTTCCAAATGGCGATTACTCCGATAGGGAGATTCAGAAGGTGTGGTAGGAGTCCTTCGGGTGGTGGCCTCCACGAGCCTTTCAAAGACGGATCGAGGGATATTGACAAAATCACGGTCTTCAGATCGATGAAGTGAGTGGGTAGTTTCCAAATTTTCTTGGTGGGTCCAGAGACTCTCGTTGTCAAATAAATCGTCCATAATATTCAAACACTTGCTGAACACGCTCAATGACAGATTCTATTTAGGGACAAGTGTCGTTATGCATGTTTAAATAAATTACAGGTGTTACAATATGTGTGAATGGATAGGATAAACTTTATATTTGCTGACTAGGCGCTGACAAGGACGAAATTTTATCTCTTCCGATGACTTCAGGGAATTCCAATGAGTTGGTTCTTTTAATTTCTTTCCTCCGATAGGCCGGGTTTCTTGGGAAGGCTTGATAAGTAGGTCGGGGTATTCGTCCGATGCGATTGTAGTTTCGACAGCGGTCTGTTTTTATGTTGTTTTCTTCTTGATATGTGCTCTGATAGGTAGATCTGTACTTTTTTACGTTTGGTGTGAGCTTCAATGGCTTTTTTGCAAGGTTCTTGTGTTAGGATCTTTATGACGTGTGCTCCGAGGGTTTTTGGACTTCAATAGGGCATTGTTCTCGCGCTTTGATCTTCGGGATGAGTGTTCCGAGGGCTTTTTAGACTTCGAAGTGTTCAGTGAGGGGATGTTTTTTCCTTTTCTGGGACTCGGGGCCGTTGTGGTCCCTCTTGGCGCATTGATGGATATCGTAGTCGCGTGGATCCATCGGGGTTTACGCTTTTTCCAATGCCACGTTGATATCATTTCATTATTCATTATGACTTTCCAAGGGATGCTTTGGTGCCTCTTTGTGTGCCACTTCTTACCGCTTTGGGTTTGTCACACTCGGTGGGCCTCCTCATCGGGAGTATATGTGAAGATAGTATCGTCCTGGGTTAATCCCTATTTTTTAGGGTTTAACGTTTTGGTTAATCCCATATTTATTTTTAAAGGTTAACATTATGTATACAAAGTATATTTGATATTTAACTTAACCTTACGACATCAAAGTTTATCGCGTAAGATTTTCATCAATGATATGTGTTATTTACAGAAATTAGTATTATCTACCCTTTTTAACAAGAACTTCCTCAAATTTCGTCAACACGAAAGTTGAATAGTACATATGTTTATTGTGGTGAATTATAAATTCAGTTGATTAATATTATTTAAATTTGTTAAAGGTTTGACGAACTAATCAACGCCATCCAGGTTCCTGGTACGAGTTAAGGTGAGGTTCCATTTATGATTTATTCTAGCTCCGTTTGGCATCCGGCCCCGAGGAACTTGGACAGAAAAGCCACTACTCTGTTACCAAACCTCGAACAACCTATATTTTCTCATAATCCCGTTTTGCATCTCATCGCATAATATAATTTTCTTACTCATCGTTAAATTGTATCCAATCATTTATTATTTATCATATTGATTCATAATCATGGTAACTCTCCGATATTTTAATCTCATCTTCTGGTTCTTGAACTGTGCAAAGAGCAACGAACTATGTTCGGGACATGTAGCTCAAGGAACAACGGATATTATCCGGTTAACTAGCTTATTTGTTTATCTGTTATACCCATTGGGACGCCTTTGGGAAATTGGGCCCAGGGATTGAGTCGAGTTACTGTTGGGCAGTAAGGACTGTCGGTTTAAGTAATTTCGTTTGATATCCACCTATCTAGGCGCCACTTGCAGTCAGGAGTTGGATGTAACCCGCGTGCTGAATTAACATGTACTCGAGCATGTCTCTTGATTGTTTACGAGGTCGCTCCTCGTAGGGAGGTATAAGGTAGAATGTTATAAGTCATAAGGCTAGATTTATTTATTGTTAAGCACAAGTTCATTAACTATTCTATGAAAATTCGAGTACCATAGCTACATCAAATTGTTTAGTTAAATTATTTCTACCGGTAAGATCACTCATCGAAATATATCCAGTAGGTCACAGTTAATTCTTGCATTACCAGTTCTTTTATATGAATCTCACTAAGTCATTAAAGATTTATTCCTCGTTTCTTTTGTCCACTCCTCAGGATAAAATCAACATGGCAGCATGGATGAAGTGAATAATTGTTCAAGCGTGCATTTTGAAAAATTTGTGTTTCGTCACTAGTGCATAACCATTAAAATAGTCACAATGTTTGTAATACCAAGACTTCCGTTGTATATATTAACATATATTTTATAAAACGCGTTTGGTTTTGATCCTGAACAAGTGAGACTCCTTCCTATGAGTTGCACTTTTGTATGGGCTGGGTAAAGTGGCTGGCCACCACTGAACCAACTCGGATCGGAGCATAGCTCGTGGGGGGCGGTCGTCACAGTATGGTGGCTGAGCCATTGGTTAAAATATTTGGACAAACAGTAATCACTCAAAGATATTTCATTAAAATATTCATATAGATTAAAACATATATTCTTACATCAAACACTGATCAAAATAAAATAGTTACAATCGGAGTGTCGTATCTACATCTAAAGCACGTTTCTTACCACGACTATTGTCACTACTTGTCTACCATTGAAGACAATATAGGATCTACTTTTGGTACATATGCTTTAAGTTTTTCAATCAATTCATCGGCGATATGTGCAGAGATGAAAATTTCACGAGCCGACAGCCTCATAAACTCCTGCTCCACACAATGATCTAGAAAAGAAAACAACATGTCGTAGAAACTATTAACAGTATACAACCCTATAGGTTTCCGATGCATGTTTAATTGAGCCCATGAAGCTATGCAACAAATCTCTTCTAGTGTTCCTAAGCCCCCAGGTAATGCTATAAATGCATCAGAATTATACAACATAGTCGTTATTCTTTCGTGTATGCTATGTACAATTAGCTCTTCACCTATGATTGGACCACTGGGATTCATGTCCGCTACGGCGTTTGGTATGATTCCTAACACTTTACCACCTATAGAAAATGCGCTTTTTGCTACACAGTCCATTAGCCCTAAACTTCCTCCTCCGTAGACTAGCTTTATGTTTGTCTTTTCCAATGTGTTTCCCAAACTACTTTTTACCTCTAGAAACTCAAGATCTTCTCCGAAACTAGACCCACAAAAGACACAAATGAATTTTATTTCTCGAATTAAAGATTTTTCCATCTCAAATTTATTTTTCTCCCTGATAATGTGGTATGTGTTACTGTGTGATCTTCGACATCATAAAACCGCTATATATTAGAAACCATAGTAGGCGTACCGAGGAAGCTTTCGAAACAATAATAATACAACATCTTCAAAAATAATAATTAATTAAGTAGCGTCTCCAACAATCCATCATTTATGAATAGCTTCTCCTACAATCCATCTTTTATGTTATGACATTTACCAATCTAAGAAAATGCATTCATATCGTTGTACCCCATCATCTATTATTTATGCCTATTAAATATAGTATATATATATATATCTGTGTGTGTGTGTGTATAGTGTATATATAGATAAGACCGTCTAAGTTTTATTTGTACTGAAAAACTAAATATTTGCATAATTCTTAAAATACGTGCATGCACTTATAAGAAAAAGTTATGTTACCTTATTTTCCTCTTGTGGTCTAAGTATCCAGATTTATTCATTTGAATACAAAATTTTCAAAATAATAGTCATATCAACAATAATAATAAATCACAAAACTTCTATGTTATGTTACAATTAAATTACTCGTGTTCTTTGTGGTAGTTATTTTTTTAAATAAATAAAATATTAATTAGCATGATTTATCAACAAAAAAAAAAAAAACTGAATTAAAATTCTTGGTACTCACAATTTTAAGAATAATAAGGATTTTTCTAATTACTCTATATTATGCTCGTTAGTTAAAACTTTTTTTTAACTAACATATGTTTCACAAACAAGTCACATACTTCTAATCTTAATTTTCGTCCCAATCATCAAACCATTCAAAAAAAAAAACTCCTCACAACGGCTATAATGGCCCTATCTCCTTCTATAAATACATCATTTTTATACTACAAAACACACACTCATCTTCATCTAACTTCTCTCTACCAAAAATGGATCATATGATTCAAGTAATTCTTGTTGTAATTTTTGTTATTTTTATTTTATCTTTCTTGTAAATGATGAAGAAACATCATTTGAATTTGCTATTGTATTTTTAGGATTCGCAATATCTTTCCTATTTCTTGCCCTTAGTATGAGTTTACTTCTATTATGTAAGTGCAATTGAAATATTGCATCTTGGATAATAGGACATTTATTTGAGTAGTCTTCTTTTACCTATATATTTGTTATAATGTGTGAAACGACAAAATTTGAATTGCATAACTATACTAAGCTAATAAAATAAAATAAAAAAACTACTAAACAGTCGGTTATTATTAGACAAGAATCATAAGAGTTTAATTTTCTTCTTTCGAGAAAATGGGTTTACGACTTCCTATGGTGTTAACTGCTAGTCCTTAAGGATAAAATTAATCGAAATAGCAGTTAGACATACTTCTCTTTTGGGATACGTTGGTCTTGTTCAAAAAAAAAAAGGATGGACTTTTAGGTATCAATTTCAAAGAGATGTTCACTTTGGAATATAGATTGACTATACGATCTAGTTAATGGATATAAGTTTATTAAATTTAAGTAGTGGATATCAGACTGACAATTTGAAGGTGAAAGGTAAATTTGAGACATAGGGAATGGATTAAAACCTTAAGCGAATAATTATCTAGGTGATTTAGAGGTTATTAGATATTCACACGTTGAGAGTGGATTGATAATCTTTTAGAAGAGACATTATAAATTTGAGTTAGAGGCGAGTCAATTTAGGGATATGTTCATTGTCAAATTATTAATTCAAATAAAAATATGAGGATTCTTGAAGCAATGGTTAAAGTGAAAATTGATAATTTGGGGTGGAATTTACAATAAGTTTGAGAAGAAGGAAATATATATTGAATAAGTTTATTGGGTTTTCATAGGTTCTAATAATTTGAGATCACATAAATTAGAAAGACCGGAAAGTTTTTATGCTGCAGGTTTATCACGACGGATCACTACTTAAAGGAAATTCGATGAAGTAAGAAAAGAAGAGGTGAGATCGTAATCCTTTGTCTTCAAAACAATTTAGTTAAGAATCTGGGGACCAGATTCCTTTAAGGAGTGGGGGTTGTAAAGCCCCAAAAATTAGGAAGAAAATAAGTTTATACTTTAGTCCTTGAACTTTTGAAGATTTCAATTTTTGACCCTAAATGTTTAGAAAGTGTTATCCTTGGAAACAAATCGATGATATCCTCAATACCAAAATAATACTATCCCCACGACAGATATCTCACAGGGTACAAATACCACGCGAGATGTCGGGAACTTTAAATAGTTTTCCGAAATATCCCCCAGGTATACGATACTCTAGCACCTATCGTGTCATACGGATATACAGAACAGTATACTTCCACTCCTCCAAGAAGCCCGCGGAGCAGTGCACCCCCTACTTATAAAGTAGCCCTCGGAACACAAGTGTCATCCTTATCCGATAGAGGGATAAGAGTCTCATACGGATATACAGAACAGTATACTTCCACTCCTCCAAGAAGCCCTCAGAGCAGTGCACCCCCTACTTATAAAGTAGCTCTCGAAACACAGGTGCCATCCTTATCCGATAGAAGGATAAGAATCTCATCAAGAAGAAAGATAACACCCGTATAAGATTGACACCTGTAAAACTCTTACTTGTAACCAACGAAACCTCCTTCTATAAAAGGAGAAGAAAACTAAGAAAATAATATATACTGTTTTCCAACAAAAAAAAATCATAATAGTAGAAATCTCTTCAAACTCAGGCAAAAGTAATTATTCCCACCCCCGAAATACCTTCAAAAAAATCATATTGTTAACAAAATGGCGTCGTCTGTGGGAACTGCCTTATAACTTTGCCTTTGAGAACGTTTGAAGAAGATCTTTTTACAAAAAAAAAAAAAAGAAAGGAGTTATCATGAGTAATTCCCCTAGTTCTAGACCTTCAGGGAACCAGCGAAACTCCGCATAATCTATACCAAGAGAACACTAGGAAACATATTCGTCACCAATAATAGAAAGAGGGAATTTCATAAATATCCCTCAATCGGTGTTTGAACGCCTTGTGGAAGGAGCCACTCGGAGAAATAGACCGGAGGGGGCTTACTCCCGAGACGAATTCCCTACGCAAGACCATAGGGAACGGCTCTACTCAGAAGAATATGAGTCCCGCCCAAGATTCCAATTCCAGTCGGCCCCTCCCCGAAGGGATACCTACCCCTCTGCCAGAGAATGGAGAACTCCCTTCGAGGATGCTAGGGACAGAATACCCTGAGGTATAGATGGAACCAACGTTCCTTACCCCCGAGAAAACTAGGTACCCCTCGTTTCCCCTACTGGTGATCATTCTCTGTGGAGCATGGTCACCAACCTGAAAAGGGAAATGAGGAACCTACAAAGAAATCTAGCCCCGGGTGAGGAGGTTGTATACCACGGGTCCCCTTTCGTTCCTGAAATATCCCGCGCTCTAGTTCCACTCGGGATGCGTCCCAGCAACCTTCCCCTATACATGGGAGAAAAGGACGGGAGAGATCCCCAAGATCACATCCATCAGTATATTGCTACCATGGACCTAGCTTTTGCGCCGGATTTCGTTCTATGCCGAGTATTTCGTACCACCCTGGCGGGTAGAGCTCAAGCTTTGTTTTCCTAGTTGATGCCTGGCACGATTTCCCGTTTTGACCAATTGGCATGCTTGTCCGTACGCCAGTTCGCTTGCAACCGGAGATACCCAAAATCTGCCAGCCACCTGTTTACAATAAAACAAGGTAAAGATGAACCTCTTAGAGAATATATGAAACGCTTCTCGGATGAGGCCTTAGACGTGCTAAATACTCATCCGTCCATTATAGCGGATATCTTGACTCAAGGACTTAGAGCGGGTGACTTTTTCCGATACCTGATGGGCAATCAAGTTAAAGATATGAATGAGCTTATGCATAAAGTAGAGACCTACATCATCATGGAGGAAGCAGAAAATTCCAAAATCTGGGCAGAGCGTCATGATCTAGAACATGACAAGACAAACCCAGATAAATCTAAGGAAGGAAAAGCACCTTCGAAAAGAAAGGAAGAAGGTGGGCCAGTAAAACGACATCTCCAGCCTGCGCCTTTACCCCCCCCCCCCCTAACTATCACTCCAGCGGAAGTACTCAATGTTATGAGAGGAAGCGTTGATCTCCAATGGCCCCGCCCCGTCAGGAGACCCCATGATAAAAAAGAGTCCGGCATATTTTGTAAATACCATAAAGCATGGGGGCACGATACTAACGCTTGCACCACTCTGAAAACTGAAATACAGCGACTTCTCGACGCCGGGTATTTGGGAAATTATTTACAAGAAAATAATTGAGAAATCTCCAAACCCAATGTGTGGAAGAGACTTCGATCCGAAGGAATTACGGAGGAAAGAGGGTCTGATACTCGAAAGCGGGAGGACACCCCTCGATAAAGGTTACCACCCCCTCATGAATCCTATGAGGATAATCCTCCCTCGGGGCGAACAATTAATATGATAGAGGGAGGAGACATCTCTGTATCCCCTCCTAGAAGAAAGAAGAAATATTTAAAGGAGGCAAGACGGGTAGAGCAAGGACCACCCGTATGCTCCGTACAGGGAGCCCTGTTGCCCACTATCTCCTTTGGACCGAAAGACTTGAGAGGAATTGTGTACCCTCACGAGGATCCTCTAGTCATAGAAGCCACGATATTCGGCGTTGAAGTCCAGCGTATCCTAATTGACACGGGCAGTTCTGTGGATGTTCTCTTCTTTCCGACCTATTTAGCTATAGGATTAAGGAAAGACCACCTGGAAGCGGCTGAAGTGCCCCTTGTCGGATTCTCAGGTGACGCGTGTCGCACCCTAGGAACTATCATTTTACCTATGTCTTGGGGAGAGGGCGCCACGAGACGCACTGAATCGACCAAATTTTGGGTAGTAGAGGCTTCATCTAGAACGTATAATGCGATATGCGGAGGACCTTCAATACGAACTTTTGAGGCCATCCCCTCTACCCTACACCTGAAGGTCAAATTCCCCACCCCTTCAGGCATCGGGGAAGTTCGGGGTAGCCAAGTCAAAGCCCGAGAATGCCGCATGAATGCTATCCCGTCTGAAAATGAAGAAGAGCTAAAGATGATTGAAATAGTGGAAGGAACCCCGACTAAGACTTTTAAGATAGGGACGAGCATGAATCCAGGAGTGGAAGAGGGGGTGACCCTTATACTTAAGGAGTTCAATCATCTCTCCGCATGGTAAGGTGGGCCTCCGAGAAGGATAAGTAATCAAGTATGTTAACACTTCCTTAATGTCAAAACCGGAGCCAAACCCATACAACAAAAGAAAAGGAATATGGGACCGGACATAAATAAAATTATACGGTCCGAAATTCAGCGCCTGCTCAACTTACATCAAATTCGAGAAGTGCATTACCCTGAGTGGTTAGCTAACGTGGTCCTTGTACCCAAGACAGGAGGGATATGGCGTATGTGTGTTGATTTTACCAACTTAAACGAAGCTTGCCCCAAGGATTGTTATCCCCTACCAAGCATAGATCAACTGGTAGACCCTACAGCTGGATGCACATTATTATCCACAATGGACGGGGATCAGAGATACAACCAGATACCCATGGCCGCCATAGACCAAGACAATACTAGCTTCATTTCGAAGACATGCACCTTTTGCTATCTGGTGATGCCATTTGGACTAAAGAATGCTGGTGCCACCTATCAGAGGCTCGTGAACTTAATGTTCGTTGGCCTAATCGGGAAGTTAATAGAGGTATATGTTGATGATATGATTGTCAAGAGCCCTCGGGCTGAGGATCACCCGGAGGATCTCTGTAAGGCGTTGGCCATTATGGACCAATTCGAAATGAAAATCAACCCCCGGAAGTGTTTTTTTGGAATAAAATGGGGTAAATTCTTAGGATTTATGGTTACGGAAAAGGGAATAGAAATGAATCCCGAAAAAGCCCAGGCCATCCTAGATATGCCTACTCCTAGAACAATCAAAGATGTCCAAAAGCTCACGGGAAGAATGGCATCCTAAGCCGATTCATCTCCAAATCAGCTGACAAAGGACTACCTTTCTTCAAGATCCTAAGAAACATTAAAGATTTCAAATGGACTGAACGATGCGAGGGAGCTCTGGAGGAGTTAACAGATTACCTAACTCGCCCTGCATTATTAATGAAACCCACCCCCCAAGAAGATTTGTTTGTATACTTAGCCATGGGAGAAGAAGCCATAAGTGCGGTGCTAGTCAAGGAACATAATAAGGAACATCACCCGATATATTATGTTAGTAAAACCTTGCAAGGGGCCGAAGGACGATACACTCAAACTGAGAAGTTAGTGCTGGCTCTCATCACTACCGCGCGGAAATTACGCCCATATTTCCTTTGCCACCCCGTAACAGTGTTGACTAAGTATCCCTTATGAACCATTCTTAACAAGCCTGAAACCTCAGGCCGACTCATCAAATGGGCCATCTAACTCACGGAGTACGACATCACCTATGCCCCCCGTCCCGCCATTAAAGCCCAGGTTTTGGCAGACTTTATGGTAGAAATGGCAAGTATGGAAATCCCTCGAAACCCCCCTATGTGGCACCTATTTGTAGATGGATCCGCCACGGCAACTCATGGTGGGGCAGGAATTGTCCTATCTAACACGGAAATAGAAGACGAAACCCTATACTTTGTTGTTAGACTTGACTACCCCCTATCTAACAATGAAGCAGAATATGAGGCCCTATTAATAGGACTAAGATTAGCCCGAGAAGGAGGGATTAGAATAATAGTAATGCATAGTGATTCTCAACTCATCGTGCAACAAACAAAGGGTGTAAACGAGGCCCGAGAAGAAAGGATGCGAGAATACGTACATGTTGTACAACACAGAAGCGCATGGTTTGAAAGCTACGAGATAGTACAAATTCCCCGCTCCGATAACCAGGAAGCGGATGCTTTATCAAAAATAGCCTCCCAAACGGCTACCATCCATACCCGTCGTATCACACTTCTCCAAACAACAACTTCAAAAAAGACGAAAGCAAGGGAGGTGAATGCGACACAACAACCCTCAGGTGATAATTGGATGGAGCCTATACTAGCTTACCTTAGGCATCCCGAGAAATATGCGGCTCATACTAATAAAATGGAACGACAGCTAATGGCACGAAGGACTGCCAGATACTTTCTCCACGAAGGTATATTGTTTCTGAAAGTGCAGGTATTCGGTCGATGTTAGTTTAACATTGAAAGTGCAGGTATTCTGTCAATGTTAGTTTAACATTGAGAAGTCAATGTTAGAATAACATTGCTGGAGCAGAATCCGATTTACAATCTTAATTAATTTCTTCATTATTGTTTTGCCTTATTAACTTAACTAACTGAGTTCCACAGTTGTAATTGTCTTTGATTGTTATTCAGGAAACAAACTTGTCATAGGTTGGACACTCAAGTTTCCAAGAAGGAAAGTTTCCTTAATTATGCAAACCACTCTACAAGGAAAGAAGAGTTCGAGTGGAACTAGGAATGCTTTCCAAGATCAGTCCTGATTTGAAGAAGGAGTCTTTCCCTAGTTAGATCACTAACGAAGGAACCATTATTCAAGAAGGACTGCGAGAACAAAGAAGAAGAGTTCAAGAAGGAAACAAGGAGAATTACCAACCGTGTACAACACACCTTGAAGTCGAAGATCAAGAACCTATATATAGGTGTGAAGTACATCAAGACAAACACGAGACAAGAGCCAATCAATCCGAGAGATTAATTTACAGTTGTTGAGTGTTGTCTTGCTTTAGCAAAGTTTGTGAATTGTTAGGGTAGATCGAAGAGTGAGGAGCTGTTAGAGATATACGAAGCAATTCTTGTGTGTTTTGCTTAGTTCAATCAATTTAAGAGTGAGGAGCTTGAGAATTGAAAGAACGACCTTTGTTAAAACCAGTGTTTTAAAAAGCGAAAGCGTAGGTGAGGCGTTTTATGTTCCAAAAAGCGAGGCGTAAGCCTTGAGGCACAAAGCGTAAGCTTTATGGGTTTTGATATTAAGTATTATAAGAAAAGAAGTGTTGCTAAAAATATGAATATATAATATGAATCTTATATAAATATGTTCTAAGTATAATATAAATGCACTTTGGTCACACTATTTTGCATATTCTAAATAAAACTATTGCGAAAATAGGTGTTGTATCTTTTTTCTTTTAACTTATGTTTAAAAAAAAAACCCACATACTTTTTTGTCAATAAACAGAGTTTTGACTTTTACCTTCAACACTATAATTATATTCAAAATTTTGTCATTAATTTAGTGAGAAATTCTCTCTTTTTTCAATATATAATTAAGCGTTAGTTTATTTCTCAAGGCGTAAAGCGCAAAAATCGCACCAAAAGTGTACGCCTTGGCAAAAAGGCGTAAGCTTTATAACACTTAAGCTTTTGCATGAGCCTTGAGGCGTTTTCGAGTGAGCTTTGCTTCAAAGCGTGCTTTAAAGCGAGCCTCAAATAAGCTTTTTAAAACATTGGTTAAAACCTTCACGGGTTATTTTGCCTAAGGCTCGGAAGTTAATATAAGTCTATATTCACTTCTTAAACTTGGTGTTTGTTTATTCCGCTGCACTATTCTTCTGGTATGTTGTTAAAGTAACATCGCTGAGTTAACAACGTTGCAAATCTGATGTTAACTCTCCAGTGTTAAGTTAACAACAACAACGTATCAACCCGATCCACAATTTCAATTGGTATCAGAGCCAAGCACCAACTTCACCGGTGTTTGGCGTTGATACGACAAGATGGACAATTCCAACCCCAATACCAGCAGGTTGCCTGTATTGGAGGGTCCCAACAACTATGCCTACTGGAAGATCAGGCTCAGAGTCCACATCAAATCCATCGACCTAAGAGCTTGGGATGCAGTACTAGAAGGCTACACCATCCCCTACTTGCCAAGAGATGGAGATGCTGATCTGGTACCTAAGCCAAGGGGACAATGGACAACCAACGAAATTGCTCTCTACAACTTCAATGAAAAGGCCCTCAATGCTATTTTTAGCTGGGTAGGTAATCATATGTTCAAACTTATTCAAACTTGTTCTACTGCTAAAGCTGCATGGGAAATTCTTGAATTACATTGTGAGGGTGATGTGGCTGTGAGGGACTCTAAATATAGAAAACTTTTGAGGGACTTTGAGAAGATAGAGATGGGTGAGGATGAAAGCATTGATAGTTATTTTGAGAAACTTCTAGATATTGCTAATCAGTGCCAAAACTTAGGTTTTATCATCCCTAATCAAACCATGGTCTATAAAGCCTTTAGAACATTATCTTCTAAGTTTACTGTCAAAAGAATTGCTATGAATGAGTCTAGAGATCTTGCCAACATGGACTTTCAAACATTAATGAACACTCTAAAAGAATTTGAACTAGAATTCCTAGGAAAGTCCAGTAAACAACTTGCTTTAGCCTTACTAGGTACTAGCTCAGATTCTACAGGGAGTGATGAGGATGAATATGAGTTGATCTCTTCTAACTATGGTAACATCACTAGGAAGTTTAGTAAATTGGGTTACAAAGATAAAAGTAAAGAAAAACAACCTAGTAATGCTGCTGTTAGTTATAAGAAATTGCCCCCAAAGTTTGTAAAATACATGGCATCTAAGAGCACTCCTCAAGATGCTGAGAAATTGAAAGATGTCCAGTGTTATGAATGTAAGGGGTATGGTCACTTTAAACATGAATGTGCTAACACCCTCAGAACAAGAGGGAATTCTCATTGGGTCTGTGTAGATGACTTTAATCAAGCTGACTTCGAATCTGGAACAAGTGCTGATGAACAATCAGAGGAAATCAACACTGCTGCGCTCTGCACTCGGAGCATCTGGTCAGGAGAAGACTCCAGAAACTGCCAAGAATCTCAATGTTACTCTAACATTAGAGAACCAACAGCAAACCAGGAGATCTTCTTTGGAGACTGGAACAACAATGATACACAGGTTAACCATGACACACTCTCTGATTGTGATGATACTAACTTTGATTGTTTTCATGGCTCAGTTGATCTAGAAGAGGAGTACTTCAATGAAGATGAGATGTCCCAGGAGGAAATTCTTGATGACCTACATACAACCTTTCTCAGACTTGAGAGAGAGAATGTCAGACTCATGAAGAAAAATAAAGCACAAAAGCATGACATTGAATGTTTGAAGAACATGTTGAAACTCTATGAAAGGGTTCTTGACAAAGCTGAAGCCGAGCTGAAAGAGGTAAAGGAGAAACTCAAAAAGGATTCACAGATCATAGCCAAATGGAATGAAGGTACTTCTACACTTGATGAGGTACTAGACATGAGTAACTCAGGTACATGTGGTCTGGGATTTGTTGAGAAATGTTCCTCATCAAATGTTAATTCTGCCTATCTAACTACAAGCTTTGTTAAAGAATCTGATAATGTGAGTACAGGAACCATTAACACTGTAAAAAGTAAACCTACCTTTATCTGCCAGTACTGTTTTCAACCAGGTCACATTAAACCATTCTGTAGAAAATTTATAAAAGAATGTGGTAAGAAAACAGCCTTTGCGTCCAATGTTAATTCTACAACAGGTTCTGATGTTAGACTAACATTAGGTGCAGGACAGAAAAGTAGAACTTGGATAGAAAAGGCTAAAACCCCTAAGATTAAAGTTGTGTGCAATGTTGTTTTCTCTGCCGTGTACTCTAACCTTTCAGGTAAATGGTACTTCGATAGTGGATGTTCAAGACACATGACAGGCAGCAAAGAGAATCTTAAGCAAATGGTACCTTTGAGTGCTGGAACGGTGACATATGGAGGAGGCACCAAAGGAAAAATCATTGCCAATGGGACATTGAATGTTGATGGATTCCCTCCCTTGATGGATGTGTTGTTGGATGATGGGTTAAAGGCAAATCTAATCAGTATCAGTCAGCTATGTGATGATGACTTACTGGTTACATTTGATAAGATATCTTGTGATGTTTATGGTAGTGACAATGTTCTTGTGATGACAGGTACTAGATCCAAAGACAACTGCTACCTAGCCCAGGAGGAAGCAGGATGTTTCCATGCCAAGATAGATGAGGCTTCTATATGGCATAGGAAACTTGGACATGTTCACTACAGAAACCTTGAGAAATTACAGAAAGTTGATGCTGTAAGAGGCTTACCAAAGCTGTCTTGTCCAGGTAAGCTTGTGTGTGGTGATTGCCTCAAGGGTAAGCAAACCAGAGCAGCTCATACACCCCTACATGTACAGAATGCTAACCCTAGATCTAGTAGGTGTTTTGAATTGCTGCACATGGACTTAATGGGTCCAATTGAGGTAAGTAGTCTCAGTGGGAAGAGATATGCCTTTGTGATTGTAGATGACTTCTCTAGATACACTTGGGTAAAATTTCTTAAAGAAAAGTCAGAAGCTTTTGATCAGTTCAAAATTCTTTGTGCTAGTATTAAAAACTTGTATGGCTCCACTGTGACTAAGATTAGGTCTGATCATGGTAAAGAATTTGAAAATACTAGTTTTGATAACTACTGCAATACTAAAGGTATTTTCCATGAATTTTCAGCTCCTAAGACACCTCAGCAGAATGGGATTGCTGAGAGAAAGAACAGGACTCTTCAAGAGATGGCCAGAGTTCTGCTCAATGCCAAAGACTTATCCAAAAGACTCTGGGCTGAAGCCTTAAATACTGCTTGTCACATTAGTAACAGGTTGTATCTTAGACCTAGAACTAACATGACTCCATATGAACTCTTGAAGGGTGTAAAACCAAATGTTGCATATTTCCATGAATTTGGATGTGATTGTTATCTACTAAATGACAGGGATTATCTGAGTAAATTTGATTCTAAAAGTGAAAAATGCATTTTTGTAGGATACTCAGCCAATAGTACTTCCTTTAGAGTCTACAATCTTAGATTGAAGACAGTTCAGGAATCAGTGAATGTTGTGTTTGATGATTTCACTCTTGATACAGGTACTGGTGACATCTTAGTTCCCAATGTTGAACCAACAGTGGAAACCGAGAATGTTACTCCTGACAATGTTACACCAACATTGGAACTGGAAGCTGGAAACACTGAACAGGAGTCAGGGAACGATGTTAGACTAACACCAGCAAGATCTGATGTTAGACTAACATCAGAGGATTCTGACTCAGAACATGAAGTTGCCTCTGAACCTAGAAGAGATCCCCCAGGTAGGATTCAAAAAGACCATCCAGCATCCCAGGTAATAGGTGAACTCACTGAACGGGTAAGGACACGCAACAGAGAAAGACTTGACTATAGAGATATGGTAAAAGTGTGTGTCTGTATGAACTTCACTTGTACTGTTGATAATGCCTCTTGTTTTGTCTTCACCATAGAACCTAAAAATGTGAATGAAGCCCTTCTTGATAACTTTTGGATTAA